>CM075184.1:23349093-24549093 GCA_037577475.1 Chaunax sp. Z400
ACAGAGCACCTCATCCCTCAGTTTTACAGGAAGAATGAGAGAACATAAACTCAATCTGTATCTTTAACCTTTCAAGACATTTCAATGCAGGCTGAAAAATTCCGCCACCGAATGAAACACATTTGGCCAACCTGTACACATCTGCCTGTAAAATCAGACGCCATTGTTAGATTGTTCCCATCTTCTGCAGTAATTATAAAGCCAGTCAACCAGCAGACTTACACTTGACCATGTCATTAGTGTCAGAACCCTGCTATACAGGTTGTGTGGCTTTACCTCGAGGTTCTTCAGCCTGTTTGGCCAGTTTACGGAGAGCTGCAGCAAATCCAGAGTGAGCAGACTGGGTGGCCGGGCTTCCATTGGCTACGATGGAACCATTGAGGGGCGACGGGGTGAGAGGGCTGACCGTCGCCGTGGTACGGGTCGCCGTCGAGATCATTCCTAACGATGGTGACTTTGGCTCATGGCTCATGCCTACCAAAGGACAAAAGCGAGGAGAATGGGAAAGCGTTAACAATCACTACTGCATTCAGTTTAAGCAACAAACAAGAAAGTTGAGAATGAGGAGTCATCAAAAATACCTTCAAGAAATACGCAAAGACCAATGCAGACTAAAATATGTGAACTGAGCAGGGCGCATAGCAGTTTCCTTGGACATAAAAACAGTCAGTGGGGTGCTGGGTATCTGTTTGTGACAGCTGGGGCAGATGAGAATGGCCATGTGGGGGGCTTTGGGTGCATAGCTTGGGGGTCGAAGGTGAGAGGTTAGAGGGCAGGTCATCCTTGCTCAAAGAGCTCAAGTCTGGCTGCGTGTCTGCCAGAGAGGATGCGTTTCCATGATGCCTCTACCGGGCATGCTCCAAAGCTACCCCCCCCCCTGTGACCCAGACTAGATGGCAGTATATTACAGCGCTGCACATGTCAACAAAGCATAAACACACCCAGTTGAACCAATTAACAACTCATTGGCTCCCTCACATTCATATTGTGCTCGATCCAATTATTGCTGGCAGGGAGGTGCTATTGAGACCCTCCTCTAAACAGGAAGGAAGGAAACCATAACAACACTGTGAGAGGAAATAAAGTGGAATGTCTCAAAAACTGCCAGCTGGACATTTCTGAATTCAGACGAGTATTGAATGAATTTTGAGCTCTATCGAGTTAAGGAGTAAAAGACTTTAGAGAGCTTTCAGGTTTAATCCAAAAAAGGGTGATTTTTTTTTTCTTCTTCTTCTTTCTTCTCTCTTTCTAGCCACAGATTTTTTTTAAGAGCTACGGGGCGGTTGGAGAGAAGGCGAGGAGAGTTCAGACGCCTGTCCCCTTCCTTCCCGTGTGTGTGTTGAAAGGTGACACCCTGTTGACAGCCGCTCAGTCAGTGGAACCCCTAAATGTCAGAACGATGTCTGATAGCTCTACGTGCTCGGGGCAGAAGTCTCACAACAAATTAAGAGTGGCAGAGGTATTAACCGTTACACCAGAACACACACACACACACACACACACACACACACACACACACACACACACACACACACACACACACACAAACACACACACACACAAAGACACACACACACGGTGGGGGCTGTTCACAATCCTCCTTAAATCAACATTCAAAGTAAACTTCCAGTTTCCATACAACATCCTCTAACACATACTCGCTGAAATAAAAGCTGCTTACTGGCAGTATGTCGACAGCACAATTAGATAAGTAGGAGTTATATCTGGGTTTACCCCAGAGGCTGAGAGGGCTATAAAGAGATCATGTTTCCTCCTGAGACGAGCGCAGGGGCACAACAATGTGTGTTTCACTGTTTGAGAGGACACACACACACACACGCACACACACAGTCACGAGAGAGTGAATAAAATTCCCAACACCTCTTGAGTTGCTCTGCCCGTAACCTCCCAGTTACCCACTGCACTCCGAATGAACCCAGCACACAATTGATAATGGGATCAGCGACAACTGTCTTGAACAATACACACAGCACCAAAAAACAACAACAACAACACACACACAAAACTGCCCAGTCAAGTAGTGTGACTAGCCTTAAGAGAAGTGCCTTCTCCTTCCTTCTTCAGGGAAAGTCGGACGTAAAAGTAACACACATGCAAAAAAAAAACAAAAAAAACTATTACAGACACAAGCACACACACAGAACCACCGTACTGTACAGAAGACGCAAGTCGCACAGTGTAAAAAAAAAAAAAAAAGAGACGGACCTCGAGGCACAGAGCTTGACAAACACACACAGAGGCACATATCTGGAGGTCTGGCGGTGCTACATAACCCCCACCCCACATAGATTAAAAGCGTGGCTGAAGCTCCTTACTGCACAAAGGAGTGGAGCCGCCTGGATCCCCCATGGCTGCATCTTCACGTTGAGCCCAGCCCAGCACACACCGGCGGCCACCGACAGGACACACACCATCTTCCTGCTCCCCTCTCTCTCTCTCTTTCTGTCTCTCTATCTCCTCTCGCCTGTCCACCCCTCTCTCTCTCTCTCTCTCTGCTGCCTGTCTGCCTTCCTTCCTGTCTGTAGCGCTGCCGCTCACAAAGACTGCTCTGAGCTTATCTAACAAAGCAACACACCACACACGCTGCCTATCTCACCCTCTCTCTCTCTCTCTCTCTCTAAGTGAGAAAACAGAAATTCTTAACCTAGCAGCTGCTGCGATGTCACATGACCTCACCACCCCTTCTCTCCCTCCCTGCTCACACTCTGCCTCACTCCTCCTCCTCCTCCTCCCCCTCCTCCTCCCCTCTCAACCTATAATTCCTCAGCCATTTGTAGATAACAGACACAGGCATGCATGCCCTGCCAAGGCGAGCTGAGGGAGGGGGAGGGGAGAGGAGAGGAGGGAAAGAGGAGAGGCGCTGAGTAGAGGGAGGAGGGGGGGGTATTCAGTTGGTCACCACATCTGACCCCACTGCTAGCGTGTAATAGGCAGTGTGTATGTATGTGTGCATTTATATCGATGGATGGAGGGGGGTAAATATGTGAGGCGCCCTCCCCTTTCTTGAGAAAGAGAGACAGAAAAAGAAAGAGAAGAAAGAGCACAAGTCCTGGCATGTGTCAAGTACCACAGCATGAGAAGGAAAACCTTTCGACTATCTGCCTCAATTCTACTCAATCTGTTTTGTTGGCAACATTTTTGCTCATCGGGAGAAAAGGAAAGGGAAGGAAAAGCAACTGCGATCAAAACAAAGAGCAATGACAGCCGACATCTTCAGATCCACCCAATCGGTCATACCATCTCATACAAACAAGGAGGTCCTATCAAAAATGTGGACACACAGTCAAACCTTTACAGCACACACGCAGGCTGAACTCGGACACACACTACGAGGAGCTGTTGTCAGGGTGGAGGAGTCGGATGGGTAGCAGTGGTTGGGGGCGGAGGACACAGGAAAAGAGTAAAAGCGTGGGTTTCACTTCCCCTCTGTTCATCCTACTGTGATGATGGCAAGGGTGCGAATGAGTCGTTTTTTTTAGTCATTTCCTCCTTTCATCACTCGCCGCTTTTCTCTGAGCAGCGAGGGAGTGACAGTGATGAAAGGGAGAGAGATTATCTCTGGGGTGAAGCTACACGGTGGTCAGCATCGCACCAAAGGCCGACACCTGACAAAGCTCCTTTCTGTTCCTCAGGCCACGGTCTGACTCTCCTGAGGAAACACGGGGCTGCTAAACTCTTCCTTCTTTGTCTCTCTCTCTTAAAAAAAAAAGAAAAAAGAAAAAAAAAGAAGTCCTTTCCTGTGTAGCATCACAAAGATCAGAGGAGTGTTTCTATGCTGTCTGTGCTGATGTTGTCTGTCTGATGGAGGACAGGACAGCATTACAGGTTACAGGTGATGCCACCTTTCCCAAAAATAATGCTTGTTCGGTCTCCCTCTGCAGGTATTCACAAGTTCCTGTTGGCTTATAGGTTGACAAACTTCCTTGGTTTTGAATGATGCATGTCACGCTCCATCTCTTTGCCCTCATTCACCGTAAACCCAAGTCCCAGTAAGGCAAGGATGCCCCAAAGATACAAACCGAGGAGAGCAGCTTCACAAGAAATTAACACCTGAAACCTCACTTACTACTTCAAGGCACCGCATAAAGAACACGCACATGCGTAGGATTAACTGGACATTGATGATAGTATTAGGCTTGTGAGCGTGTGTACAAGGTCTAACAGGAGAGAGCTCTCACGACTCCACCTTTTTTTGCACTTCCTTCTTTCTAAACCAGAAAAAAAGCTCAAGCCATGCAAGTGAAGGCTCTCTTTCAGAGTAAGTGTTGATGAACAGTATGATCTAAGCAAGCCAGGATGAGTAATGTCTCACGAATTTCCAGATAAGTAAGGCTGCCTCCACCTCTTCACATCACTCAGCTTCAACGCACATGCTCAATATTTTACACAGCCTCTGGTGCTGCATTTTTCAAACATCCAGCAGATGGCGCTGTCACCCAGTTAATCAGAGGGAGTCCCCTGTAAAAATGAATGTATGTCATCGTCCTTAAACCCAGGGATGGCCTAAAGAAGATCATTTGAAATTATATCGGCGTGGATTATGAAAAGGAGAAAGAGTCCGTCTGCTATCAAGATTCGGGACCTTAATAGAAAGGTTTTAGAAGATGTGATTATATTAGATCTTCAGGCGGTGTGGCAAAAGACGAACAAATGTTCAACCCAAGGGTTTCGGGAGTTTTACACACCAGGCTTCCTGATGCAATTAACCCATTGAATGCCGTTACACCCTAAGGGCATACAAAACAAAGGTCTGAAAAAACAAGGAATGTAGATTACAAGAAACCACACACAAACACGATCCCGCCCATACACACACACACACACACACACACACACGCACACACACACACACACACACACACACACACACACACACACAGAGCAGACTGACTGCTAAATGGCATACAGCAAACACAAAGTTTTAACACCCGCTGGGAGTAAAGCTGATCACTAACTCCCATCAAACAAACACACACATAAACAGTTCCACCCTTTTGCTGGTTGAAATGAAGATTACTCTTTCTATCTCTCTCTGTCACACACACACACACATGAATGCACACATATGAAGTAAATCCTCTTGGCTACTGTATGCCCTGGCCGGTGGCGAGATAATGCAGTAGCAGCTCTGGCGAGTGGTTAATCTTCAACCAGGAAGGGATTTGCCTATCAGCTTGTTAAAACTAGCAGGGCTGTGCTACTGGTCCATATATTTACAACAAACTGAACATCCATGCTCAACTTCAGCAGGGCAGCAAATGCCATCTAATAGAACACAATAAAACATCTAATAGAAAATAAAGTTGATGTGAAACGGACATTTTGAAGTGCTTCTTCATCAGCACATACGTTTTACTGCTGCAGGCGACTCAATGCGATGTGTCATAGTGAACTGGTTAGCAGAAGAGCTGCAAGTGACATGAGGTAAGTGTAGTGTGTATAGAGCAAACCTCAAACATGTTGTTAATACAAGCAACAGCTTTCCCACGCCATAGGTGGAAAATGAAGGCATCACTCAGTAGGAAGTCAACCATCCACCCTGACTTAGACGGAGTATCTCAGCCTCTGATACAGGAGGGATTTAGACTCAGCTTGATGAGTGCATGTCATCATGAACGGTTGACCGACTTGCTAGTTGGCTGAAGATTTGCTGACAGTGGGATGAAACGGAAGGGAGGAGGAGTGGATGAGTTAGTTTCGACATGAAGGAAGCTTCAGACCTGAGACAAACGCAAATGAAAAGTTCGGGTGCCTGAAATACCAGTGAGGCAACAAGTGGATGAGTCAACCTAGCAGAAAGGGATGAAACAATACACAACCACACTGTCGAGTGCGTCAACCTAATGTGAGCTTAGAAAAATTGCAGCGGGACACAAATTTCAACACTTGAAATAAAACAAAGGTAGTTCATGCAGGTAAAAGTACAGGACAGGAACCCAACACCTCGAGATTCTGGAAATGCTCATACATATGGAATACCAGGGCTTCAAAAGAAAATGAACAAATAGATGTCATCTCAATCATGTGCAAAGACACCCGCGCGCACACACACACACACACACACACACACACACACACACACACACACACACACAGACACACACACACACACACACACACAGACACACACAGTATTCAGGAGCACAACAGGATAAACCTGCTCTGGTAGTTCCAGGTTTGTTTGACTTCTGAGACAAAGTCAGAGCAATCTATCCTCAGGCACTGTTGTGTGTGTGTGTGTGTGTGTGTGTGTGTGTGTGTGTGTGTTTGCACAGGCACGCACACCTGCGCGTGCATGTCTGCGCGCATGCATGTCATCTCTTTCACTCCATACCAAAGGGAAAAGCCTTCATCAGAGAAATCCTGAAACAGCAGCACGGTGGCAGAACGGAGAACGAGAGGGAGAAAAGAAAAAGTAGGGGGAAAAGAAAAAGGAAACGACGACGACAGAGAGAGAGAGAGAGAGAGAGAGAGAGAGAGAGAGAGACAGGGAGTATTGCCTGTCTCTGAGCTGCCATTATACAACAGCCCTCCCTTATGGAGCTACAGCAGAGAACAGAGCACATCTTCCTCTGACCTCACTGTCTCACACACACACACACACACAAATGTGCAGACACACACACACATACATACATACCCACCTCTGTGCAAAGAGCAGTCATCCTGTCTATCACCCAGTGTATCTTTAAATGATATGGATGTGTGCGAGTGTGTCGGTGTGCACACACCTTATTATTCATCTGTCACCTCCTACTTCTTTCTCTTCTCTCTCTATCGCGCCCCCCCCCGCCAACCCTCCCACCCAAACTGGCTGCCAGCGTCTTGCAACAAAAACACAGAGATTTCAAAAGACCAGCCAGCATCTCTCCCTCTCTCCACCGTCCTCTCTTTGATTCCCCAACACACACAGCCACACAGAACCAGATTGTGTCTTGAGGGTAGGCACGAGCTGAGATGATTTTCTCTCCTCTACTCCTCCCTCCATCCGTCCGACTCACCCACCCCAACAGCAACATTTCCTCTGTCTGTTAATTACACGGCAGCTCTGGTAGGGGTTGCTGGGGTTGTGTGTGTGTGTGTGCTTGTCATATAAGGAGTGTGTGGCGGTGTTCTCTGAAACACCAGTGTGGGCGTATGACAGAACGGCCTGGTTACGCTTCACAACGCTGCTCAGAGTGAGCGAACACACACATGCAGAGACAGACACAAATACACATAAGAAAATTGTGTCTGTGCCTCTGGCTCTTTGTGTTCCATGCCCCAGGAGTCAAGCTGTCTGTGCGGCTGTGCCCTCTGTTGCATCTCTCTAAGGAGAGGGGGGGGGACACAACCCTGCCGCTCCCCTGATGAGAGGGCCAGCTTCAGCCCCAGTCCAGCTGTTCGACTGAGAGAGGAGGCAGGGAGTCAGCTCTGACTCACTGTCATCATCATCACCAGGTCCCGTCGACTCTCTCTTTTAATCAACCTCACCTGCTAGAGCCAAGGAATGGTGGCAGTGCGTCTCTGCCCAGCAAGGCAGGGAGCTGGGCCAGATGTTGCAGATCTCACATGACCTCAAAACACAAATAGAAAAACATGTAGAAAGTAGAATCTGCTTGGAGCTTACAGCATCATGGTTTCTGCCCCTGTGATTAGGGCTGCACGATACTGGAAAGTCTATGGCCTTTGCAATGTTTTTATTTGCTGCCATGCACTGTGTAAATCGGGATACAAAAAAATACGGGGATTTTCGCCAGATGACTCGAAATGCTCTATTTGGAAATAATGAATCATTCTATCCTATTTCTGTAAAGGGGATGACACTTTCAAATGAAGAAGGATACCAGTCTGAGTCATGTCCAACAAAGCTCAAGCTAAGTTTCAGTTCCTGGTGGCATGCAGCTTCCGCGGTACCCATCGAACTCATGGGTTGGATGGCTACTTTCGAGCCGGGCACCGCACATGGACCGCAGCGAGCAACGCTCAAAAGTGTGGCTTTGTTTTGCCCTGAAAATGCTGACTTGGCACATTGCAACACCTCTGCCAAACTTATTCCCTGCGAGGGAGGATGCGCAACTAACACGACTGAACACCTCCTACGCCTACGCGGTGTGCAAATTAGCGAGTGATCCGTGTTTGCTCTTTCGGTCTCCCTCGCCTCAACCCGGAGCCAACAGCCAGCAGCTCCTCATCGCAATGACTTCGCATTGCTATAAACAAATGCGAATACTGAAACACATTTTCGCGTAGAGTGGCTTGTATAAAGGTTTTGTTTTTTTTGTTTTTTTACATACATTTTTCGTCTGTGAAATAAGCATGTAGCCTGTTTTGACCCTGTCCCCGAAAGAACTGGAATCGAGAATCGTTAGGAACGAGAACTGAAGAGCAGAATCGGAACTAGAATCAGAATCGTTAAAATCCAAACAATGTCTAACCCTAGCAGATAGCAAGTTGTCACCACAGACCACAACCTAATTCAGTTTTCAGTAGGTGTATTAACCCAAGTAACCAAAGGTTTGTGTGTGTGTGTGTGTGTGTGAAAGATTTGCCCCAGAGTCCCAGAATTCACTCTGCTTGATAAAGAGTAGGGCCGCGGCTGTATAGCTTTTTTCTTACCGCCGTGAAACAGCAACATATAACGGCGGTATGACTTCTCCTTCTCCTTCTTTGAGGTTTCTACCGCAGCTGGCATCCATGGAGTAGCCTAATGAAAATCGTCCATGTGTGTGATATATCCCTCACTATTGTCTACCCATATCCACAACATGGCGGCAGGAGCAAAATGTGTAGGACTGCTGGCATCTAATGAGGAAGCCACACACAAGCAGTGACAGGGCATACCTAAGCGAGCTGAGCATCCAGTCTAAAATAAGGTCCAGCTACATACATAATACACCACATGCACTCCTGTAGCTTATAACAGCAAAAAAATAAAGAAATTTGGTTATAACAGCAATGAGTTAAACCTCGCAGTAGGCGTCACATGACCACGGTATTGCGATAATGCAGTTATTGTACCCCTAGTAAAGAGTCAGTTTTGTTTTCCCCACAACCCTGAAGCCGTTCATTTTCCAATCCAGTTCACCACCACCACCACACACACACACACACACACACACACACACACACACACACACACACACACACACACACACACACACACAGACACACACACACACACACACACACAGACACACACACACACACACACACACACAAAAAAAAGGACACAACTCAAAAGTCTGTTCTGCATTTAAGCGCAGATCCCCACAAAACAGCTCCGCCAAATCTGACAGAACAATACAGACATCCACCAAATCATTCCTCCTCCTGAAAAAGACTCCAGGAACAATTACGCTGACCAAGAGCTGGCTACGGTGACTGGACTTCATAATGCCATCTGACGCTGAAGGTACAATTGGCTTATCTTTCTTCCAGTGACCAAGCAACGTTGGCAGCTCTGAGACACGCTCACTGCGTATGCAGAGCCTGCCTGTCACTCGCTACCAGAGTAACTTACCCTGCACCACACAGACGTCTCTTGTAGATCACTTATAGTAGAAAAAATGAGTTTTTCTTTAGTGTCAAGCAGCAAAATTTAAAAAACAAAACAAATTGTGCATGATGTGATTGAGTTAATTTGCCTCACTTTGCGTTGCACATCCTGCGATGTGACTATTGCACATTTACACATCGTAAGGTCGATGCTGAAAAGATATATTGTGCAGCCATACCTGAGAGCTGAGGCACAGCTGTAGCCACACAGATGCAAACACTCACATACACAGACAGCCCACATGGCTTACAGACCTGGAAGAATTCTATTGTTCTGTACTGTGCTCTCAGTGCCTGTACCGTATTTCACTGATCATCTTTCAACTTTCTCCCTCCTCCTCTCTTATTCTCTCTCTCTCTCTCTCTTTCTCTCTCCATACCAGCCTCCTCCGGAGATGAGTGTTGTTTTTGCTGGCTCTCCTCCACTCCTAAATTCATCCTCTGTTCTTACCTCTCTCTCTCTCTCTCTCTCTCTCCCTCCCTTCCATTCTTTCTTTCTCTCTGTGATGTACTCTGCCGGGCTGTGGTTGCCTAATTAGCACTCCAAGTGCTCTGCATGGGCCCCGACTCCCGAGCTCCACCACACACACTCTCACACACACACACACACACACACTCACACACACTCACACACACACACACACACACTTGACTTTCCATGGCGAGGTCTGGCTGCTGAGAGTTGCCCTGTTATAATCATGTAAATGGAATAATTGTTGTGTGTTTGTACCTGTGTGGCTGAATGTGTGAATGGACCTCTTTCCTCCAGGTGAACAGAAGACAACTCGACGAGGCCACACATCTCAGTGAGTGGCCACAACAACAAGGTTTGATGAAGGATGATTTGTCACAACTATTTATCTTACTCTTTGGAGATTATTAACTCATCAAGACTTCAAGTTTTCAGCAACACGTTTGAGGATTCAGATTATTCTCAATGGCCTTGGTGATTCTGGAAAATCGGTTTTATATCTTGGCATTGGTATAGCTTGATTGTTTGTGGGACCAGTTGAATGTGTGCAGTCTTTCAATAACGAGCTACAATAACTGGGACAAATGAATGACTCACTCTCTTTGAAAGGCACAAATCCTTGTCCTCATAAGTTCCCCCCGTCTCCACAGGAAATATCCATGAATCAAGAGATCATTTAAAGATGCACAATTTTCCGTTTCCATGACCTAATCGATAAATTGATTGACAGAAAAAATAACCGAATCACCGTTTCAGTTATTTGTCAAGCCAAAGAGAAGGGAAAAAAAAAAGAAGCAACGATTGCTCAAGTTCCAACTTCTCCGATGAGAACATTTCCAGCTTCTCTTTAGTTTAAGAGTAAACTGAATACCTTTGGAAAATTATCAGGAGATCAATTATTTGATAATCGAAATCTTTACTTGCAGCCCTACTTAAGAGAGACCAGTACACACACACACACACACACACACACACACACACACACACACACACACACACACACACAGAGATATATATATATATATATCCATTCCCAATGGACAACATGAGAGTCCATTTCAAAAACACTATGTGCTAGGCTGTCCTGTTCCTGTATTTACAGAATTAGGGTAAAGTTTGACAGTCAGCTGCAGTACAAAGGGAAAACACTGGAAATAGGATATAAAAAAAAAAACATAATACAAAATGGACACCAGTTAGTAATGCAAAATACCAACCAGATAAAACGAGTCTAGCTGGCACCTTGGTGTTCCGTGAGAGCACATTTAACACGACAACTGTGGCCTTCACAAACACAGTCATCCAGCTGTCAGTAAGCTGATTAGAACACTTGACCACAGAACCCACTTCAGTTCCTCAGGCACAGATCAGACCTCGCTCTCATAAAAAAAAAGAAAAAGAAAAAAGAGAGAGAGAGACGCTAAAAGTCACACACAATATGACAGTCAGCTGAGCTGAGAGAGAGACGGAGAGAGAGAGAGAGAGAGGGGAAAACAAACGGAGGCAAACAGATAAACATGTTGAACAGAGATAGAAGCAGATATGGGAAGACAGAAAATGAGATGATGATTTCAACACAATAAAAAAGGCTTTTGTTGAAGGCGCTGAAGAGAAGCCTTTAGCATAATGCTGGGTGATCCTGTGATAGTGTGCCTGGAGAAAGTACAGAGATAAGGAAAGAGACAGAGAAACACAGTATGATATGTGCAGAGGCGCGCACACACACACACACACACACACACACACACACACACACACACACACACACACACACACACCATCAAATGCTGAGTTAAAAGGACCCTATTTGGTGAGGGCAACAGTCAAGTATGGTCAATACTGAGTGTATGTATGATCCGCTTATCTACTACTCTCATGTTGCTTGTGTTGTACTTGTTTGGCCAATGCTTATCAGGCCCCGGAGTATGAAAATGACAGCAGCAAACATCAGCTAAACAAACATACACACACATAATCTTGAGCTATCTAGAGCGCGGTTTGGTCCGGTGAATGTAGCAGGACTGACACTTTAATGTGTGAATGAACATGTTTCCTTTGTTTTGCCTCACAGTTCCCCTCCAGAGAGTTGAATCCAAGCAGAGGCTTGAGAATACAAAGTTAACATTGCGGAAAGGCCGCTGCTGATTTCTCCAGTTGGTGAGCACTGTGCCGAGTGCTGCAGTCCAAATGAAATCACACTGGATATGGGAGCAGCATGTGTCCAATGAAGTTCAGGGAACGGGTCTTGATGCATGAGATTAGCGACTGCAAGGAGAGCAGTGTGACTCTCCCTAACCTCAACTGCCATGCATTTGTGATCCACTTTTAATGGCACACGAGCGCAACGCCTGAGTTTGGCACAGACAAATGATGATGGCAGCAAAGTGTGAGAAAAGCAATTCAAATAAAGACACAACCAAGCTAAATAAGTGCAACACATGTTAAATTTGAGAATAACAAAACACATTCATGCTTCCTTCCGTTTTTATAACCTATGAGAGAATAAGTGGCTCCTCTTGATCATTCAACATAGTCATTCTAGAACCAATCAGACAAGCTAGGGAGGCAGTATCTCTACGTGCTGCTAAAATGCCATAGCGATACTACAGTGATCGACTGGTGCCCCAGTGACAATAGAAAATGTGTTTGGGACAAACAGATTATTGCTTAGTTTATGACAAACTGAACTAAGGACTGTCACTTTTGGGTGTGTCTTCTATGCTTTTACTAGAGTTACCATCACGGGCTGTGGCTGGATAATCAGGAAGATTCTGAAATTTTGCCGCAATAACAATCAAGCCACTCCCTAAGTCACAAACAGAAAACAGAATGCTAGCTTGACCACAAAAATGCGTTGCGCTGGTCAAAGGGCATGGCAAATCTGTGCTGAAATCAGCAAGAAAGGGGCGAGTTAGCTGTTAATTTCACTAGCATTAAGCCACTTTCTCCTCAAATTCAGTGTTTATTCCTTGCACTTTAGCTACTATTTTTTTTTTTTTGCAGATTACAAGAAGACGATGATGAAAATAAATATTGTAATAACTAATAACTATAGATGATAATTTAGTAAAGACACAAGATTGCGATTTGTGTGACCAAGTCTGCTTGTTGTAAGAGACTTTGGGCTTTTTATTCTGTAACGTCACTTACAAATAATAATAATAATAATAGCATTTTTTTAGGCTCGTTTCCAAAGTGTAGCTGCTTATTTGGGCTTGCTCCGTATCTTCTGCCTTTATCCACTAGACCTGTTACAACAGCACATTTTAGATCCCTGCAGGCACATCACCACACTGAGGCTGGTCTACAAGACACTCCCCTCAGATCTGTACTAACCCTAAACCAGTAGTACTGGTGTCTCACCATTTCCAGGTAGGCAGATAGACCTACTGGAGATGATGTCCAAAAAAACGTATAAAACCGTTCCAATATTATAGACTGCAGATAAATTAATCGATCGTTATGGGAAACAACATGCATGGATTAAGAAATAACTTAAAACAGAGTCTCCAGAATCACATCATCTTCCAGATGTGTAGAGTGTGTGTGTCAGCGGTTACAACCAGATGAAGTCATCTCATTTCGGAGCTGGTAATTGTTTTACTACTGAGACTGGAAGAACCTAAAAAGCAAAGCTGTCAAGGCGGGAGGTAAAGCTGAAAACTCCTGCCACACTTCTTCATATCACCTTGATACAGATGCTGTCTGTTGTCGATGAAATGAAAGCACAGCGCACCTCTCACTCTCTCTCTTGTTAAAAGTCAACGTAGCTCACCCCGCAGTTGGTCGATCTCTCTCTCTCTCACTCTCTCTCTCTCTCCATGGAACCAACTTTAAAACCCAACCAGATAATCCTTAAATAGAATTGACCTGTAGATGCAGGCGTTGATCTGTTACGGGTTTTCTACTGATCTCTACGTGAGAACTACACAAAGAGTATGAGATAAGACTTTTTAAGCCTCGTGACGAGACAAATTCCAAAGTGAGACAACCCTCATTACGCATAATGGTTGGTGCCAAGATTCTCATTTAAACTCCACTCTTACAAAACGTGACATCTACTCGTCAAAAACAACAGTGTATATGGGAACAGACTCTACTAATGTGTACAATTTTTAATGCAGCTTCTTTCGGGGACCGGCCTTCGTTTGCATTACCCGACTGAGGTGTGTAAGTGTCTGCTGGTGACGTGACAAACAAATTAAGTATTGTTCTTCAGTAATGTTGGGTGTCACAGGGACATGTGACTCTACACCGGGCCACCTTACAGAGCAGGTTCGGCTTGCTCTCACACATTGAAAGTAAACACGTCACAAAGTAATGAGCAGCTTTACCAGAAGAGTCAAAAGCAGAAACGTGACTGTCATGAACCACAGGACGTTTTTGTTTTCCATGCTATCTACATCCCAACTTCTTCCCCTAGCTGTTAATCCGTCTGTCTGTATGTCCACCCAACGCTCTGTCTTACCCCCCTTCAGATAAATACTTTATGACCCGTTTGTTCAGCTGTCTTCGCTGGTCATCACATTTACAGCTCACCTTTACCACCTATTTTTTTTTACACCTAGCGGGGGATGCTTGATTACACACAATCATTCACTATCTACTCCAAAGGAAGAGCCATCAAACAGGGCACACGACGACAACAACAACAAAAACAATAATAAAGGAAAAGGAGAGGTAGCAAGAGATGGAGAGAGAGAGTTGGTAGAAAGGCTAAAGACATGTTGGCCAAGGAAAACCTTTATTTTCCTAAAAATCCTACAGTGGTTTCCTTTCCATCACACCGGCCGACCACACAGAAAAACCTGCCCTGGACACAAAGAGAGCGGTGTGCGCGCCGACATTTTCATACCACCGAAGGACATTGTTGTCATGCTAGTCAAATCCAAGCCTCGCCCAGTCAAACACATCCTATTCTTTCTAATAAGGAACTATGTAAACCCATGCAAAGGCCTCTCTACAGTCTGTGCTATTCAAAGCAATCAATGGGGGCTGTTGATAAGGAAATGCAAAGTGGGTCACCTTTAACTCCAGGCTCCTTGTGTAAACAGTATGGGGAGCTGCTGGGGACTCTCCTAATCACTCTCTAAACAGAGCCAGGTGCTGTTGCCACAGACAAACTGTCACCAACACTGCTCAACACAGCTGCTGTCTAGCCCCCCAGACAACTCACAGCACTGCAGGCTACAGTACTGCAGCATGACAAACAGCACAACGACACCTGAACACATGCCAACCCAGTCCAGGTCCTGCCATAGCATAAGGGTTAGACAACTTTGTAATGGCAGATCACAAGCAAGAAATTCTGTTCCTCCGAGCAAGATTTGCATATGTAATAACAGTCTCTCATCATGGGCGGAAATCCACATTAAGTTTCATCCGCCAAGGAGGTTAATGTTTGTTCTTCTTAATGACTTTTTTTTGTTTGAAGAGAGGACCGGAAAAGAAAAAAAAGCTGTCTACCAAATTTAATGGAAAATAAGGAGCAGTTCTTTGCATGTTCAGGAGTGATACGCATCTGAGATTTCTTTCTTTTTACTATTACTATGACACTAACACAGACTGGGAAGTGGATATCTGCTAGGAGAGGGAATAACCTGAACTGCATGGAGGCCCTTTAAGGCTGAAAATAAGCATAAACGTTGCTACTTCTTGCTACGTGCTGAGACAGCATGTTTAAAAAGTAAACAACACACCATCCGGGAGAGGTCTGTTTGAATTTATAAACTGACTCGGAAAATGTGTACTTCAATGGATGTCTGCTAATGAAAGAATACTAATCGATAATCGCTCAGCACCAATCTACTACTACCGACTCACACATACACACCCAGACAGAGAGACAGGTGTCAATTTTTCAACTCATGTTAAAGGAGTTTGCAGCGCACTAGTTTTTCTCGATGGCGAAAACCATCACCTTCAATAAAGCTGATGGAGGCATGTCTTAAGCCATCATCTGTCGAGATGACAGCCGTAGTTTATTCTGCACACCATGGAGGCCGTTTTGAAAAGTTTGCGTTTTTCAGACCGCAAAAAATGCTGTTGTCGCGTCAACGGTCCGCCAAAATGCAACAAAAGTTGACCATTTTAGGGTAAAACGGTTGCCGTGTAAAGGGCTCCTGAGTCAGCTGATCCTGCTACGTAGCTCTCCTGTCATTGCTGTCAATAGGGGTGAATTATTCCAGGAGAATATCTCTAAAAGAGTCCCATAGTTGTAGGACTGTGACAACAGCACCGATATCACTATAGCGGGAAAAGCATCAATGCATGGCCCCAAAGCTGTTTCAGGCTGTCTGAGGGTTCATTTGCCACACTTTGGGTATTTTTGGAGTGATTATACAATTTTTAATGAACAGACATTTGTTGACTAGTATTGCTTTGATATTTTTTACAAGGAAAAGATCATTAAAAGGAAGACTACATGCTGTGTAATCACATAATGTATGGGATTTAAGGCTTAAATTGGCATCTTGGTGAGAGGGTGTGTGTGATAAAGTAAGAGGGCGCAGCAGCCCCTGTTACACTGTTGAGAAAAACCTGTGCCCCAGCAGTGAATGCATGCATGGCATTTTGCTCTGCAGGATGTTAAGCTGCTGTTAAAGGAGCAGATCATGAAGAGCTGATGATTTGCGTTGTTGCCATCTCTCTCTCTCTCTCCGCTTGCTGATGCTCAGCGCATGCGCATATGCAAAAAAGCAAAATGAATTCCAATCTGACCTTCCTCATTCCTGTTTCATGGTTATGCATGGGATATGTAGGAGAACTAGGGGCACATATGAAAGTGACTCAAATGTCGTCTGAAACGTTTGTATTTCTGCCTTCATGCAGCCCTGAAAAAAACTACTTTATGTTATATTAAGGCAAAAACAATAATTAATAATTATGGCAGAAATGACAGACTTCATCACAAAGCCTCCGTATAAAATTTGTTGAACAAAACTTCTTGTTAGCTCATATAGAAAGAACTAAATTTTCAGTTTAACAGCAAGCAAATGGTACATGGAAACCAAAGTATCCAGAGAGTGTACAGTATCTGAAGCTCACACATGCTTGAATGCAGTAACGTAATGTCCATCAGTTTTACACTTTTATATATTTTACATTTGGCTAATCCTGCTCAGGGAAACTTGTGAAGGCAATGGAATCTCTCTTGCATGAGTTGCCAGACATGAAAATGAAGCCTCTAATAGTGATCTCTCTATTTCAAACACAAAAACTGTGATTCAAATTGAAAAGCAGAGGACCCTTATAACTCAACCCAAGATTAAGAAGCTACTTTCACTCCAAATTACTCACAGGTTTTATAAGATGAAACGAAACCACACACACAAATGTAGGACAAGATCTGTTCTATTCCCTTAATCCTTTCTGAACATGTGAGAAAGAACCTTTACATTCATTTCATCATGATTGCTTTCTAAGAAACCAACAGTAAAGTAACACTAAGACCGCCTTCTTTTAAACCTGACACACGTAATGCTATAAGGCGGCTATCAGAGATTAGCCTGTGACAGTAGTCTAATATGAACAGGTCAAAAGCCAGGTCATGTGAGGGTTTATTTGTATGAAAGAGGTAATATAAAGAGGAATAAAGATGGTAATGGCGGCAATGGCTGCCATCAATGGTACAGGTGAGCCTCACTTTGACCACAGAAGAAAAAAAGTCACTAATGCGACTTGAATGCCTCATGAATTTCACATTGCTTAAATGCTTTGACATCTTTGACCCGAGGAATGAGCACTTTTCCGCACATCCTCATTTGTAAGATAATTATTGTTGAAACTATATTAACTTTATATGCATTTTATATGGAAGTTATTACAAAAGAAAATAACCATTGGCATTTTTATAGTACTTGTCCTGTGAGTGGTAAAAGGCAGAAAATTGGGAAGACGGCGTGAGGTCGGGCGGCTCCTTACCCAGCGGGCGCACCATGTAACAAGAAAGGTAAATAAATGATTGCTCTTTGCCATGTAATCCATACTTCACAGTGCATAAGTAAGACATCGCAGTCGTTGATTACTACCACTGTTGCCGGCTCAGAGACAAAATAACAATAACACCCCCATCACATCTTTGTAACATTTATATAGAACGGTGAGGCGCAATAAAGCTGCAACAGTCCTGCTTTGAACAGGCTGTGCAAGAGGTTCTATTCATTCCTAGTGTCACCACAGTATGTTTCAGAACCTGGTTCTATTATGAGCCACGTCTAGGTCTTGTGTGAACAACCTGGCTGCAAACCATGTAAGTGACATTAAGAAATAATGGATTATAGCTACACCATTATTTCTTCCATATGCATGGTAGACAGATGTATAATAGATCACCTTTCTGCAGCATGAAATCAGGAGGCTCTCATTCCCAGCTCTTGCAGTTGACTAACCTTATCAGCAGCAGCTAAAACACACAACAAGGCTCCTTCTGGCTACAGATAAACTCAACCCGCAGCGCAGCGTTCAGTGCAGCCTGTTGCTTCACGGTTGTGTTTGTAGACTGTGTTTTAAAGGTGTGTGGTACGTGCTGTGTGTGTGTTCCCGACAGAAGCAGCTGTTTAACGCGCCTGCAGTTCAAGAGAAGTGAAGGAGCGCGTGGGAAGTGATTCAACACTGTCCACCTGCCACGCGCACGCGAGCGAACACACACACACACATACACACGCACGCACGCACACACACAAACACACACACACAGAGGGGCCTTCACCCGAGAGCACCAAACGGCCAACATGTGTCACTATCTCGGTCACAGCTACATCAGAAGAGACACAATGCCCCATTCAAAGACAGGCTTCCCTGCTCGGAAGAAGCAGATCTGACGAGAAGCTGACTGGAGAATTATCAACAAAGTTCAGATACGAACACAATTTTACTTAAAAAGGACGTGCAGTGAGCGTAAATGACTGTCCTTCCCGATGTCACAACAGCGCATCGGTAACAGTATTACAAGAAGTTAATTAATTTGAAGGGGCCAAGGTCGCCCTCTCTTCTTTTTTAGTCCTTTAGGCTCATCTGCATTTTAAGACAATTATCTGAAACTCCGACGTGTAAACATTGAATAGCAAAAGAAAGTAACCCGGAACGCCACCTGTCTATTTCTGCCTATTTTTGTTCAAATATTTATGGTCCCTATTTAATACACATATAAGCATGCACACATAAAAGTATGCGCGCGCACTCGCATGCACGCACAAGGGATCGGCACCGACCTTACAAAAAAAAAAAACTATCACCCGTTTCCTCGATATTGTAATTACTTCCTCAACAAAACCCTCCGCCGTATGCTCGCTTGTTCACACCAACAACCTTCGGGGTAGAAACTACAATTTTTCCACAAAATCACTCACCGCAAAACAAGTAAGGGCTAATCCAGTGTTTGTAAATGAGTAAATTTCTCCCTCCGTTAGCGGTGAAAGCGTTGATCCATCCCTCCGTCGAGAACAGAGACTATACTTTAATTGTCACGCAGGAAGCTCCGACGCCTAGCGAGGCCACAGGGACGGAGCAGAGCCGAGCAAAGCAGAGCGCCGGGGAGAGGAGGAGGAGGAGGAGAGAGGCGGCCGACTGCTGGGAGCCGGGAGGTGGGGCTTCCTCTCTGGCGGGGGCCGAACAGACAGACAGACAAGCCTAGTAGAGGGGGCGGGTGGAGAAGCACCTGCTACCCCCCACACCCCGTCACGCCTCTAGTGCACAGGGCTGACCCCGCAATAGGATGAGGACTGTCCCCCAATCAAGATGCGGAACCCCTGTTCATCCTGTTCATTAACAATAACTAGAAATCTATTATTAATCTATACCTATAAGTTCAACTGCATAAATCGCTATTCTATTTGGTTTTAACAGACAACATTTCCTAATTATCTTTCTCATTTAATAAACACTTTGTGTTGCTTTCTTTCACATCGATTGTCGTTTTGTTGTAATGGCAGCTAAAAGCATAATTGAAATTTGATAATGGAGGGATGGAATAAACCAAACTGCTACAGATACTAGCATGCAAAATACATGAAAATACAATAATAGATCTGTTTTGCTACACAGAGAAACATTTCTACTGATATCCTTCTGTCCTCAATGATGCGTTTGTTGTACATATTGTTGGACCCAACAAAACACCTCTAACACCTGTAATCGGTTATAAAATTACATCTCCAAACGGCCATATGAGTTAATGTGATGACTCTTTAATCAATAGATATTTAGGAATAAGATCTATTTGTTTAGCAAGTGACTAATATTGCATGGTCACACAGTACAGTCGATGGGGAGAGAGTAATTCCACCAAGTGTCCACAAGGGGCCAGCCACCGACCAGCGTCACAGAAAAACCCCAGCCGACAACCTCTACCCTGTCTGGCTTGTCAATGGTTTCACTGTGGATTAGACACCAGCGACTACACAGGCTGTAAAATCAAAGCCACACTTAAGGACAGGGTGTTGTCCAAAAGCCAAGCATGAATGTAAGGATTAAGCAGGTGACGGCTGTGGAGGAAGTGGGATGAGGCCCCTTTTCACATAGTGCTGTAAATTGCTAATTGCTGTGATGCACTGGATCAAATGGAGGTCTAATTATGTATTGTGTGTCTTCTGCCACAGCCCACTTATAACAGAATGCAGAGAAAAGACACACAATGCATACAGGGGCGTTGTTAGACCAATGTTACTGGGGTAAGTGCCCAATTATTGATCTGCTATGCCTCAGTAAAATCTCACATTTGAGTTTTAACAAGCTCCTCTATTTGACAGTGGATTCATTTAGATCAATAATAATGAAACAAAATAATGATTTTTTTTAATTTGTTGGTAATCCACAATGTCAAAGCAACGTGTCAAAGCACTTAAATGCTCACCAACTCAGTTTGAACTTGCTGTTGGACATGAGAGGCATTTTCAAACGGCTGGGAAATACTCGTTTGAAAATGCTTGAAATATTCTTTGCTCTGGAACTGTTTCCCCACTGTGGGACTAATAAAGGAATATCTTATCTTATGAATTATTATTATTATTATTATTATTGTTATTATTATTATAGTGGAATGCACTAGAATACAAATTTGCAAAAGTTAAATAACTTGAGTCAGGATTTGTTATTATTCACATGACTTTTTACACCATGAAAACATGTTGAGAATATTAATGATACATAAAATAAATATATATAAAATAAATTCAATATCCTTATTGTTATCTCTACATTTTTTCGATTTACCAGTGATTGTGTCAGTCACACAGCACATTGTAAAGCACATTTCATACATGCACCAAGCATTCAAGGATAACCTTGTGATTTGAGTTATGTTCCAGTAGAGCTTTATGTCCAGCATCCCTGCTACGCAACACAGCGTTACCCTTTAGGTAGCATTACCCTCTTATGTGTGAATGAGTATAGTATATACAGAATGTGTGTGTATGTGGTGGTGTGTTGTAGTGTCTGTGTGTCTTGTCTTTCCTCCAAGTGATAGTGTTTCCCTCACCTCTGCTTGACCTGCGAGAGAGAGCGACATGGAGCAGGTAGACAAGTATCCTGACTAATGATGCAGCACCAAGACCTCAGCGTTTGATCTGCCTGCTGTCAGTACACATGGTACCCCAGGACAGCTCTCTAGACACCAAGGAGACCCCCTTCTGTCCCATTAGTCAAATAATTAGTCATTTGGGTATTAAAACGTCTTAGTCGGCTACATTCTTTTCATCAATTAGTCATTTTACGGTCTTTTTTTTATCAGTAGTCACTAATGAGCTATTAGTATTAAGTAATTTCTGGTGATTAGTCATTGCTGTGATGGATTACTCATTACTAGATTTAATTTCTAGCATCACAATAATATCCAAAAATATGTTTTGGTTGTTAATAAAGCCCCAGATCCTTCAACATGACTGCATTCATCTGTGGAGGGACAGAAAAACTGTTTATTTTTTATTTTAATCAAATCAACAACAAAATGCTGTGACTAGTAGATGCTTAATACCTTTCAAGTCAAGGGCAGTCCTACTATTGAGACACACATAATCCTAATATCATGTACAGTACAGGTAAACTCAAAAGAAATTATTGTGCATCCAGCTGTACCATTTTCTTGCATGGAGCATATAACAATTAAGATTGAGCTTTTATCAAATCAATGTCATCAGCATAAAGACTTTGAAAGCAGCTTTAAGAATTTCCACGAAGTGATTTGATATTTATATTTTCATTCAGAGTTTCTGGCACACATGCACACTTTCAAAAATACACATTTGCATTGTGAATCTCCTAAAATAAGCCTTTGCCTATTCCTCCTCTCAACCACAGGTGCCTTACTATACAACTGGAGGAGGCGGCAGGGCATTCCTCTTCTTCTCCTCCTGTCCTCTGACACCAGCCATCCTTTACCTTAGATACTATTGATTTGACCACTTGCCATTTCACATCCACGGTCCTAACATTGCTTCCTCCTCCTCCTCCTCCTTATCTCTGCAGCCTTTACTTCCCCATGCACCACCTCTCCCTCTCTCTACCCCCTCTCTCTCTCTCTCCCTCACTCTCAGGAGGAGGACCTGGCCTTAGGCATCGTTAGCTTAATTTAATAAAGGGGCTTAAGCTTTTGAAGGATCTGACTGCTGTTACATTCATTACAATCTATCAGCCACTGGAGACACAGCCTTGTTGCATGGCTGAGAAGGAAAATGAGAGTGTGTGAATATATACACTACCAGTCAAAAATTTGGACACAGTTTCCCATTCAAGTGGATGGGTAGCTGTGTCCAAACTATTGACTGGTACTGTATGTGTGTGTACAGTATGTTGGGGAGATTGTAATAAAATCGCTTCTAATTATTAGCGCTACGATGGAATCACACATTTTGTGAATTCACAACTCATTCCTCCTCTTCCTAGTAGAATGCTGTATTGTGCAGTGTTGGTTGTACAGTGAGGGAGAGTTTCTGTATCATACATTTGTCAGCATACATACTGTATCTTGTGCATGTATGTGGTGGATGAATTGTCCAGCACTGTGAAAGCATGCACGTGTTTCCCCCCCCCGGCATTTAAAAAGAATGGCTCTTTCACCTAGTTTTTGAACTCCCTCGCGCCTCGAAAAGACAAATGACAGACACTCCCCCCACTTCCTGCCTTGCCTCCATTATGCAGACGACAAGTGGCAGCGCCATAGGGAGGCACACTCAGACAGGATGGGTTAAAAAAGACCCCTTTGTGGACATTTAGCCTGCCCCCCCTTTTACTCTGCGTCTCCTGATCAGACAATCCTACGCTTTGCCTCCTACCTCCATCACCCACATTAACACCCAAACATGAACAAAAAAGCAAAAGACAACTATGCGCGTACAAGCGTGTGTGTGTCTGTGTGTGTGTTTGTGTCTGAGTGAGGGCTGGAGGCCATATGCTATACCTCTGGGGTGTTCCACATTTTTCCTAAGTAGATATTAAATTAAGGTGATGGAGGTAATTAACATGCAGATCAGATGCCACACAGAAGACGTCAAGTGACAGATTAAGCAAGAAAGAGACAGAGGGATGGATGGAAAGAGAGTAAGAAAATGGAGAAAAAAACAAGGATGGGTGATTTATTTACCTCGCTAACTGACCTGCTGTCATCATTGTTTCGACACATAGTTGTGCACAGCTGTCCGACACGTGCAATATGGTGTCAGTGTACAAGCAGAAAAAAGCTACATAATAATTATTATCATCATCATTCTGTTAAAAATTTGATTAATTTTTTTTTTTAATTCAAAAGATATAATACCCAGCTGTGGTGATAGCATAAAAATGTACAAATTCACCTGTTTATTATGGACAAATATGCAATTTAATGTAATTAATTACATTACATTACTTTGTGAAGCTTAATGTTGTCTAACTGTTCCTCACTTTCAGTGAAAACATTAAAATTCTTCACTAAGCCTATAGTCCTGCAAATATTATTCGAGAAAACACAATGTGAGATAAACCAATGGATTTATATAACATCAATCTAGAAACAAAAGGCTGAACAAACTACCATTCCAACAGGGTTCTTGAATGCAGCATTTTTCAAATGTTGTACATTTTCTGTTACCATATTAAAACGAAATCTAAATCTGTGAACTTTTTCGGACCACACGTTTGCATTAATCAGAGATTTAAAAACAAAACACCAACTACTTAAAAAGTAAAACTAACTTACTTATACAACCCAATTAGTGATACAGATTCAGCAGTTCTTTAACCCAGACATTGGCCACACAGCCAAACGCCACCGGACCCCTCTGACTGACAGCCACATAAGGACCAATCGCAAGATATTCACGTATCCTTCAGCCAAGTATAAATGAATGAAATGGGCTGTCTTGAGGTCTGTGTGTGCTAGAGTAGACTTTGAGGAGATTAGATGAGGGTTGCGCAGTAATCTCTTTCATATTTACTTTACATGGCAGTAAATATGCTGCTTATCTGCCCCTCCCCTTATTTACATACATACACATGCAGCACCATATGGTGTAGCTCCAAAGCTTTGTTCTAAAATCAAGTCGAAAACAGGCCACAGAACAAAGCAAGGAAATAAAATTGAAGGGGGAAGAGGAGAAGAGTGGAAGAGGCATGGGTTAAAACAGGGACTAAGGAGTAGGTCTTTGGAATGAGCATGCTTGGCTGTGTGCCCCCTCGCTATCCTCCTACTATCCAAGTGTCCGTGTATGTGTATGTGAGCAACAGGGGAGTGTGGTGAGGCCTATTAACAGATGTAGTGGTAATAGGCAGGGGGGAGCCAGGATGTGTCTGAGCCACTGACCTGCCCATTAGCTCTCTCCACTTCGCTAAGCCCTCACATCGATCACCCAACCACACATCATTGATCTGGAAAACCAGGCACGAGTGCACTGCTTAGGCATACCCTCCGTCTCCTGTGTGTGTGTGTGTGTGTGTGTGTGTTTGAGGGAGAGAGAGGAACTGTATGTGGGAGGGTGATGGTAAATAAGCGTGTTTCAACATGTACAACAGCTTGTGTGCTCTGTCTTTTATATTTATGAATGTTAGATGGGCTCCTGGGTTTGACTGGACACGCACACACGCAGACACCCTTCATTACGCATACAAAAAGGGGCCAGGGAATTTAAAAGCCTGCTGTTATATCATTCCTCCCATTATACAAATGTATTCCACCTTCCCACCTTTCTGCTGTGACATAATTAACAATGTACACTCCTCTATTAGCCACACTGGCGGCAGCTAATTGTTAGCTGTCAGCGTGAATGTTCAAAGCACGTAGGCATCCTTAACCCTCTATGCACTGTGAGCAAGACAAGCACAACACAGATATATATACTCATACAGTTGTGCGCATACATCCTTCTACTGCAGATGAGTCTAATTCCGATTTTTGTCTGGGATGCAGGCCCTGCTCGCACTACAACATCAGTTTGTCAAGAGTGGAAAACTCATGGACAATCTTAGCTGCCAATTACATCAAATTATTCCCTCCCCACATTGTAGGGATGAACTCCCACTGCATGTCCTCCTCAATACAGAAGCAGAGAGAGGCACCAAGATAACTATTAGGCTCTGACAAAGAGAGACACCAGGATGAGGAGAGAGGAGGATATATAATGGGAGGTTACAGAAATGACTATTTTACTGTCACAGTGGTAGTAGAAAAGGGAAGATTAAGGGTGGGGAGAGAAAGGGTGAGGGGTTGCAAAAAGAGAGTGGGGAAAATAAAGAAATTGGACCAGTAGATGTAGACATCTCAATGCACGTCAGTCACTAGCAGATGGAGCTGTATGTTTCTGTAAAGAACGGAGCAATAAATAAACCAGTGAGATGGAGAATGTACACAGCAAAGCGTTTGAGTGTGTCAGTTGTTTCTACATATACAAACACTCATAAGCATCTGTACATCCGTGCAAACACATTCTAACGCGCAGCATGGCAATCATTAGTGCTATAACATCGAGGGTTGCAAAACAACAAAACAACTGTTTGACAGCAAACGAAGCAATTAAACAGATGAAACGGCTCAGAATACCTTCTTGTAAACAAGGACGTGTCACTGCGTTCGAAAGTGAGCTCTGATATCCCTTGTTTCAGGACTTAAACATATGGAGTTTTATCAGTACATGAGAGGGATCTATTGGAATGGGAGGGGACTTGTGTGCCACTTTTTTTAAAATCAAAACATAACCCACAAAAACCCTGGATCTTTTATAATCACCAGTGTCTCACACACACACTCACTCTCCTATTCTCTCACCCACCCCAACCCCGCATACATACCCCGAAACAGATGGCACACAGGGACGATGATAGCTAAACCAATTATTTACCTAATTATGACTTACCACTTAACAGCATAATCTCGCTCCACAATTCTTAGGTATTAAAATAGGGCTGATTAAGAGGGATGTGGAAATCTGAACAAAATCATTACGCTTGCAGTGGAGTCAACGGGGACTATGCAGTATGTCTACTTGAATAGTCAACACTGAACATTCCTAGAAGAGTTTTAAGTACAGTTTCTCTGGTCATCCATGCTTACAAATGTGTATCACCCGTACATGTACACAGAATGGGGAGAGGGAGGGAGAGACAAATGTAGCAGCCGCCAGTGTGAGTTCAAGCCCACGCTAATAGGGTAATTGCATTGATTTCCATTTAGCTGCACTCTCTGATGTTATTTACAGCATTTAGTCCAACAAACAAGGCCCTTCTCTCTTCTCCCAGCCTGCTTTTAACCAGCCGTGACACGCTGTCAACCCCTTTTCCTCTGCCCTCTGCCCCCCCATCACCCTCTTCACAACTGCCAAAACATCCAAATACATTATTAGGCCATTAATAGCAGTCACACTTACACATCCCTCCACCCTCTCACCCTCCTTCCCTTCTGATTCATTCCAGTGTTGCAGTCCCTCCCTCCCTCTCCTCCTCTAAGGCCCGTTGGCATGGGCTCTGAGCTGCTTTGAGGTGGCCTTGTTTATTCAACCAGCCTCTGATGTGTTTGTGTCTAGTGGGGTGAGGGGCTGCGGGGCTTTGTTATAGGACCAAATGGACTAAATGTCAAGGCCTTACAAGTGTTAAGGCCAAATTATGCTTTTCATTCAAGGTGCTCTGGACCTTTGAGAGGTGCACCTCCTCAAAAAGGGGCGATGTGGGATATGAGTGTAGTGAATGCAAGAACGGACTGTTTGGACTGCATTGTGTTTGTCTTGTACTATCCTCTCAATCTGATGTGGGTAATTTTCTGTAATGCTAGACAAAATTTTGTGTTCTAACCTTTGCAAACCCTGTGATCGCAATAATGATTACTTCATGATTATTATTACATGATTACTTCAGGTATACAAAAAATTCACAGCACCGTTAGATGCGGCATCAAACATCCATCTGCTGCTGTGGCGGTGCTTTAACAGACAACAGGTTAAATCCAATCAGCCTTTAGAAGTCTGTCTTCTCTCACCCATGTGTCTCACATGTCTCATAACAATAGACTACATGAGAGAGAGAGAGAGAGTGGCAGTGATTAGCATGCAGCAGACAGAGCATTGCATTAGTGCTATATTAATGTGGTGGTCACGTCTGGGACACAGACAGACTGCATTAACTCATCATCACTCCTCTGCACACATCAAGGACTCTACTGAGACCTGCAAACGACCACACTAGTTAGAGGGCAACAGATGTGATAGATCTCTGTGTATTGATTATATACACCGATCAGCAATAACATTATAGCCACTAACAGGTGAAGTGAATAACATTGATTATCTTGTTACAATGGCACCTGTCATTGGGTGGGATATATCAGGCAGATCTGAGCTATTTGACAAGGGCTAAATTGTGATGGCTAAATGACTGGGTTAGAGCATCTCTTGTTGGGTGTTCCTTGTTTGCAGTGATTAGTATCTGTCAAAAGTGGTCTAAGGAAGGAAAACCAGTGAGTGGATGACAGCTTCATGGGCAGCCAAGGCTCAATGATGTGCATGGGGAGCAAAGGCTAGCCTGTGTTGTCCGATCCCACAGAAGATCATACTGTAGCAGATATTGCTTAAAAGTTTATGCCGGTTCTTATAGAAAGGTGAACACACACTGCAACGCTACTTGCTGCATATGGGGCTTCATAGCCTCAGACCGGTCAGGGCGCCAATGCTGATCCGTCTAATCAAGCATCTGTGGGATGTGTCGGACAAAAAAATCCGATCCTTAGAGGCCCCAACCCACAACTTAGAGGACTTGGAAGATCTGCTGTTAATGTTTTGGTGCCAGATACCACACCACACCTTCGGAGGTCTTGTGGAGTCCATGCCTCGACGGGTCAGAGATGTTTAGGCAGCAAAAAGAGGACCTGCACAATATTAGGCATGTGGTTATAATGTTATGGCTCATCAGTGTATAGTTTACTTTTCAGCCATTGGTGCATGTGGGCTAACATTGAGACAAGGAAGAGGGTTGTTCCGCGATGCCGGGCAGAATATATGGAGTGTATTGTGAGGGGGAACATATGCTTCCTGTGCGCTGTGTGACTCATTTCATTCAAATCCAAGGACAGCGTCTGCGAGGGCAACATAGTGGCTTGGCATTAACACCACAGAGCCACTGGTGTGTGCAAGTGTGCATGTTATACATGCATGTGAATGTGACATGTGCCATTTGGGTTCATCCAAAGGGCGCTGCAGTACCATTGTTGGCCCAACATTTCAGCATTGTTACTGTCTGTGGGAGTCAAATCTCTAAATGTAGCAACATTAGCACCATGGTCAAAGGTAAGTGCATCTGCTTTCATCTCTAAGCTCTTTTACTCCTTCCACAGAGACATTGAATGGAAGGACTGATAAAAAGGTCTAAAAACAGATAAATTGATGTCAGTTGCCGATTGTGCTTTAAGGAGACTTCACTTTGTATTCAATCATCATGGACCTTTGCTACAAGATGGCTAGCGCTTTCACACAAAACAGATGTGGTCTCCCTGAATCACTGCAAATATGAAAATATTTTGACACTTTACACAATAGGTATAGATGTGTTTTCCTCACTCTCCCTCCCTACATTACTTTCTTCCTACCTCCAGTTTTAAACAGCAATAGCAAGCACCCCCCGTAAGACGATAAAGGAGGCTGAAGTGCCTCTATCCCTGCAGAACACACACAGTCAGATGGATGAGCTAGGGACTAGGCCGGATCCTCAAAACACACAAACATGAAGAAGCAGACGTTACAAAGCAGAAGCTACATCCCACCGCTAAGCGAGCAGTGGTAGGAGGGAGGGAAGATGAGGAGAGAATAAAAGGATTTAGTCTTCATCTGAGGATGAACATGCAATCTCCTCCTCCTTGTTAGCACGGATTCCCTCGCTTCCCTTTACCTCTAATCACCGATTCAGCCCTCCTTTCAGCTCCATCCGACTGCCCTAAAACACCCACTTTTTTTGGACAACTGGGTTACTGATGAGTGATGACAAGAGAAGTGTTTTACATTCCAAAGCAACATAAGCTCTGGATATGAACATTAGAAACACATTCCTTAAGCCAAGCACACGCTTAACACTCCTCCGACACACTTTCTCAGCATACAGATGGTGCATGTTCAAAGCCAGCAGGGCAAGGCTGTGCATGTCAGTGTGCATGCATGTGTTTTTATCTGCGATATGTGTATTATAAAAATGCATAAGTGTGCTTGTCTGTGTATGCAACTGCTCGAGGTCTCACCTGGGGGATGAGAAATTAACACAGGCAAATTTTCATTTTCATTTTGCTGGTAACAAGACCATCTGCTAACCATCCTGCTGCATACAGAAAAAAGAAAAAAAAAGAAAAAGAGAAGTAGGCTACTGCAATCACTCCAACAGGCCCTCTCTCCCTCTTCAACCCCTCCACCCTCTCTCTCTAACACAGTGAGGGGCAGAGATAACACCTCAAGGCCATGGTGTTGCTGCCAGACTTTAAACCTCTCCATCTCCCTCTGCCTTGCTGTCTGTGGTTTTTCTGATGAAAGAGGGGAGGCAGATCAGAGGAAAACATGGCAGTGAAAAGACTTGTATCCACAGCCAAGGCTAAAATCAGAGCACGGAGTCACTGCCCTTCACCCTTCACCTACAGCATAGACTTATGGACCCCCCCCCCCCCCCCCCCCCCCCCCCCCCCCCACACACACACACACACACACACACACGCACGCACACAAACATATGAACCAACACTGATAGACATAATAGTCACATTATTTATCTAAATGTACATTATGAAATTGTGTGTGTTTGCACCAACATACAGGAGGAACAGACATCCTCGAGTGTGCATGTGTGTGTCTGTGTTAGGATACAGATGGGCTCCAGTGGGTTGTTGCAAACCTTCTCTGACAGCGGCTTAACGAGGACACCGGCCTTTGGCTCTTATACATCTGTGTCAGTATTTAGCAGCCAAAACACACAAACACACCAGTTAATCAAAACTGACATACAAATTGTACATCTATGCTTACATGCAAGTATAGGTTTAGGTAGTATCATCCCACACCTGTTATAGTGACAAAAATCCTCTGTAACACGAAGGAAGTGTTTCATTCATAGCAAATAATGACAGGAAAAGAGAGAGAGAGAGAGAGAGAGAGAGAGAGAGAGAGAGAGAGAGAGAGAGAGAGAGAGGAATTCACTGATCTAATTAACAGCTAGTTAGCATCAAAACTTTGATTCCAATTAGTGGGTGTGTTGTAGTGTATGTACAGAAGGATTTGAGAAGCCATACTAATTATCATTATTTATTTTTTCTCTAACATGCTACAAACGTGGACTTAAAGAGAGAATGGCGAGAGTGTTTATTTTAGACCGAGGGTGATTTAACACTATACTGTACTTGCGTGTGTGAGTGTGTTTCTGTCTGTCAGAGGTTATGGTATTTGGGAATAAACGAGTATGTGCATTTGCATGTATCCACTTATGTGTGTGCATGTCTTATTGGAAGAGGGCACACAGTTGTCTGTTACTCAAACTCCTCATTGATAACCAAAATCTTCAGAGGTCATTTCCAGCATCTCCCAAAAATCTTTTTCACTGCCATGTACCACAAACACATCCCACCTCTCTCTTTCTCTCTCTCTCTCTCTCTTTCTCTCTCTCTGTTCCTCTTGGCAGATTCTCCCCCTGTCAGCAGGTGCTTGCACTGGTGACAGCCAAAGTGCCAACCTGCCCTCCATATGCCCGCCTCCACAGTGCCAGCTTACCCCCGCCACTCCCCACCACGATTCAGCTGGCTGGACCTCCCCAAATCTGTTCCCGCTCCCCCCTCACCCATCCTCCCGCACACTCATCAGTATCCACCCCTTGCCTTTCCTCTCTCACACATAGCCCTAACCTCATCCCTCCTGCTCCAGCTCTCCCTCTCTCCTTACAAAAAGCGACGAAGCCCGCTCACATCCACTTGTCTTACCCCCCCTAGCCTTTTCTCACCTTCACACTGCATACCTCTGACCTTTATCTGTTGTTCTCCTCCCTCCTAAGCATCACCCCAGTTGTCCCACTGGTTTCTGAGACCTCCCTTGACATGACGCCCGGAGACCAGAGCAGACACTTAGCGAGCCAGAACCACGGACACATCAATCAGCGTCTGAGCGCAGGACGACAGCGTGTCAGATCGATACATCATTCTTCAACTGGTTTTACTGAGGGATATAAAGGGAAACCCAGTGGCTCAGTGGTTTAGAGCATGTTCAGCAAGTTACTCTCGTCTCTATTGTGCTGAGGGCTCCAACGCATACTGTGTGCGAGAGGAAGTTTGCTTGTATGCATCCTCTCACTTAGAGCCGCTGCCATAACCTTGTCTGAACTCTCAGCACATACAGTTTCCCCTAAGGGTGTGAAACCACCCATGTCGGGGCTAAACTCTGACGCCGGGCAGCCGAGTAAACACAAGTAAACACATAAACACAAACACAGTACCCATAGGGCTAGATGTAAGAGAGGACGAGATATATCACCAAACCCTGTGCCCACATTTGGCCTTGTTTTCAGAAATAAAAGAGACAGGTGCTGTTTCTCAAGCATATCTTCTACACGCGCAGGGGCAAACTCAAATACAGTGTGTGAGATTTATACTCAGCTATAGCCGCCATGCTATTTGTTTTGTGGTGGCTGTAAGGCTTCCATAAACACTGAGTGATGGAGCGGTAATCCTGTGCCCTCTCCTCATTACTCCTCCTCCTGAGGAAGTCATCTGACTGGCCCAGAGCCATCTATTCAGGTCACAGCCATCATCTATCATCCATCATCGACTATCCCCCAGTCTCCCCATCTCACGCTCACTAACTCACTCACTCACACACAAATTCAGCGTGTGACACAAATTTTAATAGGATGTTTTTTTATACCCAGTCACTGATCACTCATCTAATGCCAAACCACTGAGTGATAATAAGAGGCAGTGAAGGAAAGAGTGAGTGAGCAAAGATATGGACAGGGGCAGGAGCCAGACAGAGAGAGAGAGATGAAGAAAAAGGAAAGCACGAGAGAGCGAGAGACCTCGCCTAGAGTCATCTCCAGTATTTAACAGGATGTGAAGCCTTCTCGCCATTCTCTTAATCTGTCTCTCATGATTCATTTCCATTTCCTGTGTGCTGAAACACTGGCAGCTTGCCACCAATCAGCCACACTGAGGCACAAAAACAAGCATGAACACTAAACAAAGAAAGCAGGCATCTCTGCAAGTAAAGTAACGGACAGATTATTCATTCATTTCACCAGTGAATGTGGTGTAGTCTCGGACCCGGGTCACGCTTGGTGTGGAAAATCAATGACAATTTACCCACCAACTAACCCTATCCAACGAGTTGCGTCTTCGCCATCAAGCCTTAACCCCACCCAATCCTGACATGTCCAATCCCTGAGATTGAGATGGTGTTTGGTTGGTGTTGACATGATGAGATAAGTATTGTATCTTTTCCTTTTGTTGTGTGTTTCTGGCATTTTGCTGCTCTAGCCTCCTGTAGCCTTTGCAGACAAACATGTAGCGTCACCATAAAGATTCTGGGATTATATTTGATCACAAAATGTCCCACATAAAACAAATTTCAAGGACTATACCTTCTGTCACAAGTGAGATTATTGCAAAAATCACAGAAATCCTGTCTTAAAAAGATACAAAAAAAAAATTTGCATGCAGTTGTTACTTCCAGGCTAGATTACTGTAATTCCCTATAATCAGGCGAGCTGAACAAGTCCCTTAAGACTCTCCAGCTGATTCCAGACTATTGTTGTGCTTGCATTGGAACTAGTAAAATAGATCATAGTTCTCCTATATTGACTTCCCTGCACTGGCTCCCTGTAAGATCTGTAAAATAATCAAATAAGAAAGTCGTCCTCACATAGATAGCCCTTCATGGCCAAGCTCGTTCTCCTTTCTTCTCTCTCTCTCAGTACCTAACCAGTCAAGGCCGATGGCCGTCCACTGGGTCTGCTCTGAGGTTTTTGCCCGTTAAAAGGCAGTTTTTCCTTATCACTGTTACTAAGTGCTTGCTCACGACTTGACTTGACTCACACACTGATTGGAGAGAAGTCCCATGTATTTATAACTTGTTCTATAAACAATGCGGCATTCAGAATTCTCTGGACCCATAGGAGAATGGCCTCGGGGCTTGGCTTGCTGTCACCACAGCAAGTCAAGAGGAAGGCTACTAAGCATGAGTGTAGGCTGACAGAAAGCTGGTGGCAAATTTTTATCTAAAAGGAGGGTGAAAATATGGCATCTTTAGCTAATATCACAAACCACATTTCTTGTCTTACCCATCCGGGGTCAGAACCCTAACAAACTTGCAAATGCTATCAGGGGCGTGTAGCCAGGGCATCCGTAACCTTAACCTAACCCTTTATATACCACATTGTCTAATGCTTAACATGCCAATGTTTCGTATCTTTTCAGCACAACATCACCTCTATGACCTGACAATTCCTTCATCATTTTAACATACTGTATTAACATATTAAACCCAAATAGAAGGTAGGTCAAGATTCATGTCAGCGTGACCTCAGTTCCCAGAGGATTAAGCAAAGGGGTTATATTGATGGCTAAACTCTGAAATCCCACTGGCTAATAACTGAAAAGATGTCAGCTTAAAAGGTCATCCCCACCCACTACAAAAAACAGACACAGGAACTCACAAAAGCAAACGGTATACAACAGTACACAAAAAGCACAGTTTCAAAAATCCTTATTACCGTCTCTTTGGGTACAGGTCTCCATTCACCACTTTTCTTCCTCATAAATCTTAGCCTCACACACTCCTACTTACCCTGGAAAGAGAGGGAGGATTGCTCTGCTTCTCCCTCTAACCTCATCTATCTCCTATTTTGTGCTTGTGTCTCTACCCACCGTGCATTTATGGTGCTGTTAAAAGGGCAGGGAACATTTGAGATCAATGGTATTTGCTGGTTTTCAAGTGTGTGTGTGCCTGAGTGTGTGGAAGTAAGGGTGTAAATGATTATTAGAACTGTTAAGTGTGAGGACCTAATTACTCAGCTGAATACTGATCCCTGTTGGTCTAGCACGTGATCTTCGAGAAAAGAAGTGGACCAAATGAGCCTTTGCTACCCCGCAGAAGAGAAGGTGGTTTTTGTAAGATTAACAAATGTAGATTGCTAGTGTTTTCTAACTACAACCGCAATTCCAAAAAAGTTGGGATATTATGTAAAATGTCAATAAAAACACAATGCAATGATTTGCAATTCCTATTTTAGCTTAAATGCAATTGAATGCAGTACAAAGACAAGATATTTAACGTTCAAACTGATAAACTTTATCATTTTTAAAATATAAACTCATTCTGAATTTGATTTTTTCAACACGTTTCGAAATAGTTGAGACAGGGGCAAAGAAGCAGCATTTCTGGATGTTGCTGAGGTATGGCTTGAGCTTTGCATGATGGTAGAGTAGTAATATGCTTCATAGAATCATGTTGGTTTTTCATGCAGTACCGCATGAGGGATCGAAGGTCACGGACATTCAATGTTGGTTTTCATCCTTGCCCCTTATGTGTAGAGATTTCTCCAGATTCTCTGAATCTTTTGATGACATTTCACTCAAATCTCTTGCAATTGCAAGTCGAGAAACGTTGTTCTTAAACTGTTGGACTATTTACCCACACAGATTTTCACAAAGTGGTGAACCTCCTCCCATCTTTACTAGTGAATGATGGAGCTTTTCAAGGATGCATGTCATCTATTTTATCGTTTTTTTGTCTTTACCTGTATTTACAAAAGTCATTGAAGTTGATGAGGTACAACTTTAGATACAGGTATATTGTCTTTGTATTGTTTTCAATTGAACTGAATATCAAAAAACGATTTGGAAATTATCACATTCAGTTTTATTAATGTTTTCAAGAGCATCTCAACTTTTTTGGAATCAAGGTTGTATAAGATCATGGGTTTATGACACAAAATATATTTATTTATTCATTTAATTAAAGGGAGAGCTTTTTGTACACTCAGTTTTTTTTAGTTTTTTTATTTAATGAATGTTTTCTATTCACTAAATTGATTTTTGGATGTCGAAATGCATCATGTTGAATACAACTCTAACCTTCAGTAGTTAGGGTTATGTCCATCACGGTGCCATGCATACTGTGTCAACAATGGTGTAACGTCTCAGTGAAAGGAGTCATGTCTGTGCTGCCGAACAAAATCAATAAAGGGTTCTCACCTTTAAGAGATCATAAAAACTCTACCACCTGCCTCACATGCTCTCTCTCCTCTCACACCTGCCTTTCCTCGCATCTCCACTTTCAATTTTGATTCTCTTTCACTCAAGGTCATATGAATAATGACTCCATTTACCCAAATCATTGCTTCCTCATCCTTATCATTGCATTACTATATCATTATATATTAATGGCACAAACCACCTCAAAGAGTGCAGCATTGCCTCCTTTCTTTCCACACCCATTCTTAATGCACTTTAGTCATTCATGGTCAGCTGGTGGGGAGCTTACAAAGCAGTTACCACTCTGCTCTCTAATGTTAAGCCGCTACTCATATGAGTGCACCTAAGTGAAAAATAACACAGACGACATGCACGTGTCAGTGTGTACTAGTGTGCATCCACAACAGTGTGTGAGTGTGTGTGTGTGTGTGTGTGTGGACCCAGCACCATCAGATGTAGGCAGGGTTTAATTAGAATTCTCTGTAGTCTAATTTGATTAGTGGAAGCAAAGGCAGATGAAGGCAATTAGAGTTTCACTATTTCTGCTGGAATAACATTTCAGGAGAGAGGTGACAACATATATACACACACACACACACACACACACACACAGACACTTTCAACTACAAAATACAAGTGATCCCACGTGCCCATATGCTCACATTCCAAATGGGGTTCATGGAAGTTCACAGTGACTTAATGCAAATGAGCAGAGGTGAGTGTCCGTCATAATATCCAAGTGTTCGACAACAACTGACACACAAGACCTGCCAACGGATATGCCTGCATGCACACACAGCTGTGAATAAATCGTTTACCATCCCACTGTCACCTCTGTATGTGTGTGCATGTTGTCCACAGCCCAGAGATGCAAAACAAACATACAACACAATGCACTAAGCAAACAGCATTGCATCTCCCTGGTGCAAAAACTGACAAGACTACCAGAGGGAACAAGGAAGAGAACGGACTGCAATCCATTAATCACAGTAATATGGTATGGTGATACTGACAGAGCCCACACACCTGTTAGCGCAACGAAAGTCTGCTGGAATAGTGTCATTCAGTCAGAGTGTGTGTGTGTGTGTGTGTGTGTGTTCCTGAATTTTAGTGCAAGAGAAACAAATCTCCTTTAAAAGATAATAAGCTAAAGAATTTACATTTTCATTACTTTATTTAAAGGAATAATTCAATATTTTTGGAAATAAAATCAGAACACAACCTCCTTGTCAAACCAAAACTTGTCATTTTTACACTTCAGTCTTAGTAAAGATTAAACATGTTAATTGGTGAGCTTTACACAATAAGTGCTAAAAGTTCATTTATGTTACATTTGGACAGAGCAAGACTTTTTCATTTAACTCCCCAAATGAAAGAATAAAATGGGTATTTCCCAAAATGGGTAAAGAGCTGGAGACAGCATAAGGACTAGAGGCAGGGGAAAATGCTGAACTATTCCTTTAAGTGTGTGTGTGTGTGTGTGTGTGTTTGTGAGAGAGTGTGTGCTTGTGAGTATTCCTGGAACTCCACCATGACTTTTTCTGGCGGTGGCTTGTATCCAGAGAGGTGCAGGTGTGCAGGGCCAGGGTTTAACGGCCCAGGGTTTACAAGGAGGGTAACAGGGCAGCCGGTCAGACGCACCACCACCGACCTTTATGGCCCTGACCAGGGCAGTGCCTCATGCGGATTGGCGTGAAACAGATGCCACATCAACAACAGGTCTGAGCTTTTATAGCAAGGGCAAAGCGAGGGAGAGAGAGTGAGAGAGAAAAAGGGTGAGGGAGCTAGTAGTCCATCATTGTGACTGCTTTACTGCTGCTACTGCCATCTAATGACAGAGCTGTCAGAGCGCATGGAGTGGGAGGGATGTAGGGATGGAAGGGCCGAGGTGCAGAGGGGGAGTAAAATAGATAAATGGATACAATGATAGACTGAACCAGGGGATAAAAGCACAGAGGGAGGAGGAGAGAGATGGAGAGAGGTGGGTGACACTTGAATAGATGTTGGCATAAAGAGAGCAGTAGATGCAGTGGGGAGATTTGTGGGAATTGATTGGAGGAGATGGCTTCAGCTATGAAAGGAGAGAAGGAAGGATACTGTAGTTAATTGGATATAATGATTACGCTACTGCACAGATAATCTTCTGACACAGTATGGACTCCTCTGCTGATTTTGGTCAATGATCGCTCTCCCTTGGCGAAGGCTACCAGTGTGTGATGCTTCTGCACACAGATGCAGATGCACAGACACACCAGACACACCACAGTGTGTGTGTGTGTGTGTGTGTGTGTCTCTAAGTGAGTGAAGAGACAGGCTGTTTGTCCATGTCGATGTGTTCTCTAGGAATTGATTATCAGAGAGAGCCAAGGAGACAGGAGGAGAGAAGATCACAACAACCAGGCTGGTTTTGTTTTTGTGTTATTCTTGCTTGTCTTTCACTATAAAATATGGCATATTAAGGGAAATGTTACTTAAGGTATTTGGTTACCTGGTTATTTGAATATGTTCTGACCAGTGGACTGGATTACAACTAGGTTATCTGAATGAATCTGACAACTTCAACCAATTTTGAGCAGAGGGAAACACTGCTGAGGACTACCTGATTCTCCTATACGCAACCTGCTCGGAACTTTAGCTGGATTAGTTCTCAGAATGCCAGAACTTCATCTGTCTGTGGCCTGTCACTGAACACCAGCCCCTCTTGCTCTTTAACTTCACTTCCCCTCATCTCTGTGGTTATTCTCTCGTCCCCTCTCTCTCTTTGTCTGTCCATCACACTTTTTTTCTCATTTCCTTCTTTCTCTCTTTGATACCACGTAAACAGTTTTGGGGAAAAACAAGAACAGCATAATGTGATCCAAAAGTTCTGAGCAAGGTCATGAACTTTAACACAAACACAGGCATGACACACACTCCAGAAAGACATGCACACCGGCAACACAAATAAAACACACGTAATATCACGTAAGGTTTTACTTCTGGAATCACCGTGGAGAATAAAGGATGGGGATATGGAGGAGGTTGAAAAGAGGAAAGAAGGATACAAGAGAGAGACAGATAGCAAGTTAAGTAAAAACAGGTAGGAAAACAGGAAGAAAGAGTGACCATGATGTTCCATTTTGATGTTGTTGCTCCTGACTCTACTCCACCACCATCACCACCTGTGATGTAATTGCAGTCTCTCTGCTCACATCTCTCACTATCAAACCCATTTTTCTTTATTCAACCCGATCATTTTTTGTTGTCAGACAGTCAGGGATGCGTCTAATATGGTCTCCAAGGCAACAACAGTTAGGACGAAAAGATGGGCTTATTTGGTATTGGGATGAAAGAATGGGGAAAAGACAACGCAGCCCATATATAGTGTTGGATATACAACAACTTCACCAGTATTGGCCACTGTCACATTCAAGGTCTTTTCTCTGCATGTGTCTTCTGTATCTAGGGGTCACAAAGAGCAACACACACACACACACATGCGCACACACACTCACAGATACAGTAGGAGGGGAGAGAGGAAAGGGTCATAGGTACCATGAGAAAAATGAGGGAAGAAGAGGAAGAGAAGAAGGATGGTGAGGGAGGTGAAGAAGTCTCGGTGGTGGAGGGAAGTCAGGGAGTCAAACAGAGAAAGCCCTGAGGAGACACAGGGAGAAAGAGAGAAGATAGAGAAGGTGAAAGCTAGTCTCTGGATAGTGCTCCTCATAATCCTACCTATTTACTCTCTTATTTCCTGCGTGTATTGCTCCCTCTATCTCTCCTCATTCTTGCAATGCTCTGTTTGATCCAACCGTTGCCCCGAGTTTAAAGACTACACTTGTGGTCAGAGGCTGCGCTACGTGTAGAAAAGTAGTATGTTGAGCCCTTCGTCTGTATAACCCTCTCAAAACCTCTTTGTGTTGCTCTCAGTCTTTATTCATCTCACAGCAGGTGCTCTGTGGCCTTTACCAGCAGATCTCCATTTCAAAACCCTCCTTCTGAACAAGAGAGGTAGGCTTGTGAGACACAGAAGACATGGTAAAGACTGGAGACAAGCTGAAGAAATGCACAGAACAAAAAATCGAAATAAAAAAATAGCTGAGTGCAGCAGATAAAAACCTATTATAAAGTGCTTGTCTAAAGTAAAAATGCAACAAATACTTGCAAATGGCATCAGTTTATATTAATAAGCTCATTTGAATTGTAATGATTAGATGGAAGATGAACCAGTGATAAATAGATTGCTGCTTGGTGTATTCAGTGACCTAATATTTGCAGACTACTAAATGCTGTGACAGTCCAATGAGAACTCATTCAACAGAGAAAAGTAATATCTGTTTTTCATTTTTCACATGCTGTACTACATCCTTGTAGATTATTAAGAGATTATTAAGGGTATGAAACATCATCTGTGTATTTTGAGTCCTCTTAGATTTGTTATTACATCTCAGAACACACTGATGGCACTGATGCTAATAACCGCTGACGGCATTACATCAGTTGCTAATCTTGGGGTTCTTTTTTTTTTTTTTTTTTTTTTTACTTCCAAGCTACCGTTACTGTAGAATAAAAGAAAAGTACAACGCACAGTGAAAGGTAGAAAAACATTGATACTTATTTAAGATAGCCAACTTTGCTCTGGTTGGAAAACTGCCATTTTATAGAAATATCTAAATTAAAGTACAACCTGCAGCGGGCAGAGAGGGAGGTCTATCAACCATGGCGTGAACAATGAGGGGCAAAACTAAAGTGGTGTTGGTTATGGCTTAATTGCACACTCTACTGCTGACTAAAGCACATAAATAATTTATCTCTGCTAAGTGTCAATGAAGTGTTGCTGCTTCTGCTGCAGAGACACAACAGTCAAACACACAAATGAAAAGACATACACACCCGAGGCCAAGGATCTTTGTGCAACTTCAGATTCCAAAATTAAACAAGCTACGTGAACAGCAATATGCATCTTTGACATGTGACAGCATGTGACACACACTGGACTGCATACATTGTACATAGCATATTTAATATATTTTGCACTTCATAGGTGTTTGAATGCACAATGTGCATGTTAAACAATCAAGGGCAGGCAAAACATGAATACATTTATGAACAAAACTCTGTATGAATAAACACACATAAACGCACACAAAAAAAGAAACATGGTTGAACGATCGCAATAATGAAGCTGAAAGAGAAAAATATTGCCTTTTCTTATGTTTGCCTCTCTTTCATTCTCCCTTTGTACCTCTGTCTGTCATCCTCTCTCACTGCCCTCTCTTGACTGTCCTCTCCGCAATCAGTGCCTAGTGAGCCGTGAGACGCACTTAAGCACCAACCGGCGGTAACCTCATGCTGCCCTTGTACTCACTCTTTACACACACACACACACACACACACACACACACACACACACACACACACACACACACACAAAACCACAGACCTGAAGGTGTGCATGCATGTGTGCACAGTCGCCAGCACAGACACAAAGACACAGTGATACACATTTAGACAGATTCGGATGGACAGATACAAAGCCATCCATTTTTGCTTCTCTCCTCATCTCACCCTGTGTGGTTGTGTTGAATAAAACACATACTGCCACTTAGTGTCCTGTTTACCTGCTGACTCCCATTCTGATGAAGGGCTGAGAGCTTAGTGGAACAGAGCGAGAGCTGCTGTCACACAGCATTACTATCCCTGGATCTCAGGTTCCAACCTCAAGACCAGCAGCACAAAGACAAGCGTCTCCTTAGATGCACTCTAAAGCTAACCTTAAACCACATTTTCAAAGCACACAAACACACACATGCAGATGCTGGCTATACCACTGTGCGTGTAGAAAATCAATTTGCAAGCACATATGCATAAAAACACACAAACATGAACGTTTCAGCATCACACAATTGCCTTTATCTTACCTGGCAAGTAGTAGAGTGGTGCTTTTAGTCCAAACATGGTTACTGTGTCATGAAGAGAGAGCAACTTGTTTTAAACGCGCAGACAACCGTCCCGTCCTGGATGACTGAGCGTGAAAGGGACTTTGCCCTCGCAGCCACCCAGAAACGAGGCTCTGTGTGTGGGGAGGCTGGGCTGGGACTCAGCCTGTCATCCCCGCTCTCTGGTCCTCGTTAACCAAGCGTGAGGCTGGGACCGCCCAGCCAGCTAGGATACGCACATGCACACACACAAATACACAAACATACAGGCAGTTGCAAAAATACACACAGACAGAGAGGAGCAAGGGTCAGCCCCTGTGCACACCCCCACTCTTGACCTCCTTGCTCTTGCCCCTGATTCCCTGGGCAAAGGGTCGCACACTTGCTGTCTGTTTCCCAGCAGCGGCAGGAGACAAGCTTTCACCGGCTCCTTCTTGAATGCACACACACAAACACACACCCACGGAGCTGGGACAGCCGGAGAAAGATGTAAAAGCTTGCGGTCCAGTGCCAAGAAGAGGTGAAAAGAGGCAGGAGGAAGGATGAAACAGAGGCTGGGTAAATCCTGGAGACGAGTGCAGCGAATGATTCCTGGGACTGTCTTTTATCCCTCTGTCCAAGAAAGATGATCAGAGGAGAGATGGCTCTGCTTCCTCCGCTACTGCAGCTACTCTCTCTCTCTCTCTCCTTCTCGCTCTCTCATTTTCTCACCCTCCCTTTTTTTTTCTTCCTCTCTTTCTGGGCTGACACAGAGAGAAGGTGGTGGAGGAGAGGAGGAGAGAAGGAGGGCAGAATGAACTCCCTCCAGACAACAACATAGGCAGATAGTGAGAAAGAGTGTGCATGTGTGCAAGAGTGCATGCGTGTGTGTGTGCGTGTTTGTGTGTGTGTGTGTGTGTGTGTGTGGGGGGGGGGGGGGTATTGGAGATAGAGGTGAGATAGAGATGAGAAGGAAGTAATGATCAGTCCTGATGCCTCACCTGAAGAGGGGAGAGGTCACAGTTCATTTTGGAGTCAGGATGAAAGCTGATTGGACAGCCCCAGTGACAGGAAGAGCCCAACAGCTATCAAGGGAGCATCTGTTCACACTGTATCAGACAGTAGGAACGCATAAACCAGTAGAGAGTGCAGAGTGAGTGCCGTAGGTCTTCAAGGGCAGCTGACAACGCAGCTACGTGTTTGGAAGAGGAAAATATAAAGCATCCTTCGCCATTCTCTTCTCTGAAAATAAGAGTCAGCGAGTGTGTGGGTGTGTTTGTGTGTCCGTCTAGGAAACTTGGCTTGTACAGCCTAGTGCACAGGCTGCTCACCATGCTGTGCTGACAGCAGAATTTCCCTGTCTTCTCTCTCTCTTCATCACATACAAACACTGTGTTATGCCACTTCACGCCTGCTTTGCACACAAACCTGACTGAGATGGTGACAGTACGGGTGAGGAGTTAACTATGTGCTGAGAAGCAGCCATGCCAAACCAAAAAAAAAAAGAAGAACAAAAACAGCACAAGGGGCAAGAGAGAGAAAGAAAGACAGAGAAAGGGAGGAATGATGGGGAAATTGTCTAGCAAGACATTTCACCCTGAGGGCTGACTTGCTCTCGAACCCATTCAATGAAACTCAAAGTGGGGGAGGAGGAAGGGGAAGGGGGAAGCAGACTGAGGGGTCCTATGCCTTCAGGAAGACTAAAAGGACAGAAAAACCTCCGCGAGACACACATCCGAAGCACAGTGAGACTGAGTGGGAGCGCGAAAGGCATGCTCACAGGCAAATAGGGCAAATAATCGCTAATAGGAACTGATGACTGGAGGAAGGATGAGAGACAGACAGAAGGAGAGCGCAAGTGTAGAAGGGGAGGGGAGTTCATAGATTGAGGGGGAGGGGGAGTTCCTTTTATAGGGGAGAGGGGGAGTTTATTCATACAAAGATATGAAACCAGTAAGTTTTCAATTAAGACAAGGAAAACGTGTCACTGGTGTGCATATATAAAACAAAAGGACGATTAAGTGAGATTGTACAACATGCTCACATTTACACACCCTTCATGTTATATTACAGTAACATACACTGATGAGTGTGTACAAATACACACATTATCAGGGCTGTGCTGTATGCTGTTATATGGAGGCGTGTGCGCGATGTAGGTGTTGAAGTGTGTCACACCTCGCAAGACAGGTTGAGATATGTCCCCTTGAGGTGCTACACAGGGGTACACTTTTCATGATTTGTACATCAAGCTTCAGGATCCGCTATGAATTATAATAATGATCATTTTGAGAGAACTGATCGATCAGTGGATGGTGCCTTTATACGCTTTGACCTGTTATCTTGATTATAAGCTGTTCTGGAGCAGTTTAGGGGTGCAGTATAAGTTACCATGGCAATGTATCCGATGTAAGAGGTGAACCAGCATTTTAACACTGAAAACACCTGCTAACAAATCCTGCTACCAGAGACAAACGTATACATATCTTAGAATTGTTTTTTCTTAGGTTACTTCTTTGGTGACAAATCCTTATTGCTGTGATGGTTTGCGCTGCACTAACTGTTGAAAATCATTCCACAAACCATAATATTGCTTTATATTATGAAGGTGCAGGTCCTTTTCAATTTATCAATCATTTCAATCATCCTTTTCAATTATGTTCATCACAACGTCTGAGCTAATTATCTCCTTATTTCAAACACACTGCTGCAGATACAAAACACATCAATTTCTGTGCACTGCGGGGTTTTTCTCACAAATATTTATCAAAACCACGATTGTATCTCCATTGTTTAATATCGGTAGGAGAGGCAGAGAGGAGGAGACGTTATTTTCAAGAAAACTTAACAGGTTTCTGCCTTAAAATGAAACCGTGACTGGAAGGGGACATTGACAGGTAATGGGAAAAAATAATTTGTTTGCCTCTCTATTTTTCTGCTCATTAAGACACAGGCAAAGCTGAAGAACAGCTACCACCCTTTGTTATTTAAGGTGGTGTTATGAGTTACAGTGGACAAGTGCGCTGCAGACGAAGGCACACACACCCACAGACACTCACACACACTCTGAAAGCCTTTAAAAGCTCCCTGGGGACTGAGGAAGTGGGTGTGACTGAAAACACTGTGATCAATACGTAACAGACAGAGGAAGAGAAGGGAAGGGAGGGAAGGAAGGAAAGAACAAAACAAGTCAAAAGGGGTGTCAGAAAAAAAGGAAAAATAAATATGAAAATGGGATGGAGGGAAATGCAGTCAGCTAACAAAGACAGAGACAGACGGAAAGAAAGGGAGATCAAGAATGATCTCACTCTCACACCATGCCCACTTCCTGTCAACCCACTATATAATTGTCTTCCCTACAACCCCCTCCTTGCAAAAGAAAGAAAATCTCTTTCAATCTGTGTTTGTGTGTTTCAATGCATGTGTGTGTTTGTGCATGTGTGTGTGTGTATGAGACAAGGTAGAAAGATGGTCTGTCTTCTTCCACGGCAGAGGAGGCAGAGATAAGGCATTACTATAATCTTTCCCAACCACACACAGCCTCTGGAGGTGTCCATAGATTTACACTGACACACTGAGAAACACACACATACACATACTCTAAACTGCTATGCTGCACAATAAAGGTCAGTTCATAAAAATGCAATGTTTTATATATATATATATATATATATATATATATGCTGAGGGCAATTCATTCTGTAAATGGACGTGGAGTGTTAACACCATTTAAGACGACATCAAGTTGTAAGTGTATGTATTCCCTGTGACTGACTAACATTAAGACCAGAGTGTCTTTGCCCAGTGTAAGTGGGTAGCGAATGGATGGATGGATGAACAAAAATATGTTACAAACACACACAGATCACACAATCAAAACACATGATACAAAAACATAGACCTGAGTGTGACAGGAAGCAAGAAAGGAAATGAAAGCCGCAAAAACCGCGTCGTCACGTATCAAATCTGGCGAGAAATGATATCTCGTCATCCTCCACTCACCCCTATTTGCTGAGACCTGCACCCGCTCCACTATTGCACACACCCATTTCAGCTGACCTCTCACTGGTGATTAGAAGCCTGTGAAGTGTGTGTGAGCGTGTGTGTGCATCGGTCTTTGTGTGTGAGATGCTTCCCTCCATATGCTAATCACAGCCTAGCACTGTGAATTAATTTGCAAATGTGTCATTACCCATCAGGCCGAGCAGCAATAACCCTGCAATTACACAACTCTCGCCTGGCCAGCTGAGAACCACACATGCATGCTTAGAAATGCACGCACACACGCACGCACACACACACACACACACACACACACACACACACACACACACACACACACACACACACACACACACACACACACACACACACACACACAAACACACACACACAACCTCTATTGACCAAAAAAGCACTGATTTTAAAATGCTACACTCTGAAACGTTTTACATTCTGCTTTGCCACCAAGACAAAAACACACAATACTTTGTATCTAAGTGATATTCAGAATGTTCGTAGTGTCATCACAGCTCAGTGCCAACAGGACAGCGACCAAGGTCAGCTGAGCACTTTCACTCACTCCTGTTTCTCAGTAACATTATCCAGGAGTGGCCTCGCTAAGAACTTGAACAGCGTCATACAACACCTTCAGATCACCGATACGGTAACTGAGCAATAAACGTGTGTGTGTGTGTGTGTGTGATTGTGTGGTTAATCACTTACCTGTGAAGTGAGGGGTCAGGATTAGAGGTGAAGCGTTCATGAGCCATGAGGAGAAAGATGGATGACATGGAAAAGAAAAAAAACATAAAATTTAGAGCATAAATATTTCAAATAAAGAGACATTTATCAACTCTTTAATTCATTTTAACAAATTATTAACAACTTTAATCAGTTTGTGCTCTCACATATAGACAGACAGGTGACAAACGAAAAGAAAAATCCTGAATGAAAGAGTGCAGAAACACACAAGATGCCATTTGTGAACCATGTGCTGTGGCTCTCTGTTTGGTGCCCTTTCAGGGGTCGCGTACATGACAATGGGTTTACCCTAAAACGGGAAACTTTTCTTGCATTACAGAGGCTATAGTCCTCTATAGCGGTCGGTGTGACTTCATGTAGGGAGCCAAAAGTGTTATGTCCATCCCAGGTTGGCAGATATAACCGCAAGATGTCTGGTGGAGGCAGGGCAGCCAATAACAATAGTTTGTAAGGTTAATGGGTCGACCTCTTAGAGAATAATCTCAGACCACAGCCCAATCACTAATATGACTTTGGTGTTATTAATCCTGTCTAACTCTGTTCATGAAGGACACTGAAGATAAAGTTTCAAGTTTGCACAGATTCATGTGCTGCAGACCCTGCTGGCAGCACAGCAGGAGACAGTCTTGTGTATTTTGACAATTTACTCGGGCGAATAAAGGTAATCACTCCATGAGTAACCCAAGACTTCAGAAGAAATTCTTGTTAAAGCACAGGGTACTACGGGCTCCCTGAGCCAAAGGCACAGCTGACTGACTTTTGCACACAGCAAATCTGGTTTTATATCTGATCAGCAGAACAACATTTTAATGAATAGCATAGAAGCAACTGATGCCAGATAGAGATGTGTCACCGCATCGATTCAGTTATTTGCAAAGAAACTATCCAGAAAGGATTTAATCAAGTTATTTTTCATTTAGAGGTCAGACAGCCTTTTGTATTAGCATAACCACTGTATTCACTAAATGCTTTCAGTTTTTTTTGTATCGAGCTGTGGAGACTTCCTTTTCACTGTTAACAAGTAAACACTACAGTGCTGTTGTTTTCTAAAGAACTGACGTGAATTGAATTGGAAACCAACTAAATGATCTCACTCAACTGGGAATTTTTGCTCTTGCATCTAATTTTTAATTCTGTTACTCACGGAAATTGAGGATTTGAGCTGTGTGAATATCCTTATGATCATTCCCCACAATTCCCCTTGATGACATCTTTAGGAGATTCTTGCATGCTTTTAATATACAAGCCTGGACTCCTTGTGTTCACCAGAATACTGTCACCCTTGACTCAAAATTGATTTCTCTTTAAAAATTGGTGCTAGCCTTAATTACGGTCGGTACTCTCTCTCTCTCTCTCTTACAAACACACACTTGAGTGAGCTGGGAGTGGGGAGTGGAGGTTAAAGGTGGCCAGAGCTGACAACCTAAAGTGCTGTCATATCATATTCCTCCCACAATGCCTTGTGGCACACCTGCTTTGTACCACAGACAACAGAAGTGTCCCTGCTCTCAGCTAAGGGAATGCATCGCGCCTCACGTCTCTGCTCTGATGAGGCTTTTTATAGTTACTCAGCTTTCTTACCTGTAAACTGCAACCCTTCATCTATCTCCATATCAAACCCATCAGATCTGTGACCTCTCAGTGAGTCCCGGTGTTATTAGACAGAAGAGCGGAGAACCACAAGCACAGTAGAGAACCGGAGAAGAAGAACGGAGGGAATCTTTTAAAGCACTGCTCATTTGATTAACAAATATGTGTGCATATGTAAGCTGCATGCTCCTCTGTGTATTCTATGTGTGTGTGTGTGTGTGTGTCTGTGTGTGTTCGTGTCTTATGTGGGTGTGTTTGTGTGAAATCGCCCGGGGGCAGGTGTACGGTATGCAAATGCGGCTGAGGGAACCTAGAGAGCAGATGCAGCAGGAGGATCCTGCTTTACAGGAAGACGCCAAAAAGAAAATGACAACAAGCTGACAGGGTGGGATCGCGTGCACACACACACACACACACACACACACACACACACACACACACACATCACACACACACACACACACACACACACACACACACACACACACACACACACATTCATACATGTACATGCGCACAATTAAGCTGAGCACACACAATCCAATGTACTTGATTTAATATTTAATTGTGGGCATGTATACACTCAAGACTGCGCTGACTCGCACTACAAGCACACACTGGCTGCTGGCGGTGTGTTTTTCGCTTGACTTGTGCTCTCCTGTGACATTTCCTCATTGGCTTGTTTGTCTCAATTATCCTTGCTTATTGGACAGAGATGGTTAACCCATTAACTCACACACGGTGAGGAGGAAAGGGGGATGACAGAGAGACATCCAGTCAGTGAGAGAGAGCTGGATTATCGTTCAACCTGCCGCAGGCATGTTCTGAACCACACAACTGTACGAGGTAACACACATGGACCGGCGTGGCCGGATGCCAGCAAAACACTGACGTTATACATGCAGCAGGGAACATCTGAAGGGGCAGAGGAGCAACTGCAACTTAGGGCCTGTTGGAAGACCCGAGTTGACCTTCTCCATTCACCCTCTGGATTTAACACACCATTCTACAATAAGACCGCATCCGTTTGTGTGTTTGTGAGTGCTGTAACTGTGAGTCGGTGCATCATTAGATGTGCCAAGATGTACGTCAGTGATGCGTTTATGCTGGAGAGCTGCGTGCGTGTGTCAGGACGCTGCCTTGCCCTGTGTCAGACCTCTGCTGTGTTCAGTAAGTGAGGCGTGCTAATACTGCGTGTGCTCAGGTTTCACGCCTCAGCACACAGTCGAAGAGACTCACCCGAGGTCACAGACTGTCAAACTCTCCTCCCCCCTCTCCTCCTGTGTGACTTAATCCTTCCTTTTCTCTCACTAAATATTTTACCTTTAGCCAAAGTCTCTTTCAGTTTCCTTTTGCCCGCTCCCTCGCACGCTCCAACTTTGCAATCAGTCCTCCCCTCTCCTCCGCCTCTCCCCCTCCCCCTTACTCCCCAGAGGATTCCATCAAAAATTCCATCTTTTCGTAACTTTAATGTCTTTTACCTGTCAACAGAGGAGAGAATGTGCAAGCCGCTCACCAACAAAGGAAAACCACCCTCCTGTCATCTCTGAAAATGCTGCAGGGAGGGGGGGGGGGGGGGTGATCGACAGGGGGACAGAGTGAGTTGGATAATGCAGGAAGCGGAATAAAAGGGAAATGTTGAGGGAAAGGGATAGGAAAAAGAGGCAGAGGGAATGTTGTGCTCTTAATATGTGTTAAATAAACACTAGCGGTGCTATTCCTGAGCTAGTTAGCAGTTTAAAAATAGCACTGAAATGGCAACATGTCTTAAACATGAATACTTAATACTGTTAGGAATAACACACCCTGCTCGAAAAACTACTTTTATGCAGTGAGCACTTATTCTAGTGACAAAGAGCGACTCATGTATGGAGTATCGAACTCTCACACACATATGCTTCAATTACACAGATGCATGCACACACACACGACCTCTCCAGCTTCAGACAGCTATAGCCTGAATCCTCAGAGAGCTCCACCACAACAGCACCAACAACACACATTCACACAGGATAAAACTATAAGCCGTACAATCCAATAGGCACCTCACTCAATCTGGGACTGTCCCTGTATCCTATGTCCAAAGTGAGTGTGTGTGTGTTTGTGTGTGAGTTTGAGTGAATGCTTTGCTATTACTAATCTGCTGGCATATCCCCCAACCTCAGCATTGCCCTCATCTCCGTATTATTCTGGGATTAGCTTGTGTGTTAGCCTTCCCGCAGCCCACAGCCGGAGCTGGGGAGAGGCAGCCATCTTAGAACAATGCCTATTGATGAAACACTAAGAGGCTTGATTGGATTAATCATCTCTCTCTCCTTTTTCCTTCTCTCGCTGTCTCTCTTTGTTTCCGCGTCCCTTCTGGTTCTCTTCTGTCCTTCTGCCTTTCCCTGCTTCTCCTCAGAGCCTAATAACACACAGATTTTGTTGTTTCTCCCCGGTGACAAGATGAAGTCATCCACACCGCCTTGTTGGATAACGAGCGCAAATAACAGGCTGCAAGTTTACGAGGACGCCTAAAGGTAACAAGTAAACATGTAATTAAAAGGAGAATCAAGTAGCGTGTAACTGCTTCTGTGTTACAGTACATGTTAACATTAAAGCACATGAGTGTTAGGGGCCCCTTCTTGATGAGATGGTGGCTGATCATGATTACACAGAAGAATCTAATCACATGTGAGGGGTTGATGGGAAACTGCTAGAGGAGGTGCGTACACTCAGGTTGTGTCTTACGAAACATATGAACCGGAGCTTCCAACATGTGTGGGAGAGCAGAGAGGAGTAAGAGCGAATCTCTGCAGATTTGGCCTCTGTTTAGTTGGGGCACTCTACCAAGTGGCAGTCGCTAGCCTGGGCGGCCTTTGGCCCGCTGCTCCCACCAATCACATTCAAGGCCCAGTTACGCCAGCATGGACCCAAGGCAACCCTTCAGTTTGGTGCCAAACACACACACACACACACACACACACACACACACACACACACACACACACACACACACACACACACACACACACAGACACACACACGGACCACCACATCTCATACAGACACTGCAGCCAACTTCATTTTCAACAATGGATAACAACTGAATTAACACTCTGTGATCTTTTGCCAAAGCAGAAGGATGCTCCTTTAGACATTCACACACACACACACACACACACACACACACACACACACACACACACACACACACACACACACACACACACACACACACACACACACAAACACACACACACACACACACACGGGGCTGTCTGGGTGGAGCTATCTGTGGTTGGTTTTTAAATCCAGTCCTTATGTCTCTCTCTCTCTCTCTCTCTCTCTGTTGCTCCGTCTTTTCTGTTGCTGTAAAGATAAAAGCAAATCATTGTCTCATGTCGGTGTTGTTCGCCTTAAACCTATTTAGATGGTGGCTCCTTGGAGAAATGCACCAGTATTTGCTCAGCAAACACGGGGTTGAGAACAAGGGCAGGTCATAGCGGTGAGGGGTAAGGTCGGGGGGGGGGTGAGCACAGGGAAGGTAAGGCGGTCAGATACTGTAGCTGGGACATCATTTTCTCCCTGACCTCCAGCACAAACCACTTGATCTAAATGCACCTCATTTACATTAACAGTAATAATGACCACACATGCAACTCTTCCACTCTCTCCTCCTCATCACTCTTTTTTTTTTCTCCCCGTCTCCTCCCTTTTGGACTCTGTGTCCTCCCCTGTTATTTCCTCCATCTATGGCCGAAAATGGTTGTATTTCTATAATCCTTTGATCACATCACCAGTCTAATCTGACCACTTCTCTGCCTCCCTAATTCCCTCATCTTTGTTCCCCTCTTCTACTTGTCTTACTGCCATTTTTCCTTTGTTTTGTTTTCATATGAGAACTGCACTGATAAAGGTATCACATGAGCAGCAAACACACACAAACACACACACACATATTGCTGTTGTTCTTGAGCAAACCAATTTTCACAGCTACGGTTATTTAAGGATGCACCGTCTATTTAAAATTACAGCAAGAGAAAAATGGAAAGCAGCTAAGAACAAAGAGGCGATCACCTGACATCACAGCTATTCATCCTGCACAGAGATGTTTGGTCCTTCACCAGCATGAAGAGGAAAGGCCTTCCAAGAACCCCTCTCTTCCCTCTCTCTGCTTTTTTCCACAGATTAAACTGTCCGGCAGATTTATACATCTCTGTGCTCACTGTGGAGAAATGCTTTGTGTGGATCATTTATGTGCGGGACAAAAAGGAGATAAACCTTGGTAAACCTCTCTTCAAACGGCCTAAACTGACCTCACGCTACACACATATGCATTTAGCTGTAGCATGAACACTACGTCACATGCCTTTTGTGCTATGAGTGTGAGATCATGTTAGTTTTACATTACCCAGTGAGCGAGTGTAAGTTGGTCTTGGTTGTGCTGCTTGTTAACGTGTCATGATCATTTATGGCTGAGGTCAAAACAACTCTCTTCTTAACTAAAAGATGGGAGGAGAGGGGGAGGAGGGCTATAGAAAGAAATAACATTGGAGGGTGGGGGGCTTGAGAAGGATTCAAAGGGTCTTGTTGTAACCATGGTGCTGCTGAGCTTGGTCACCGTGGGAACGGACCTTCCACAATGTTGAGGAAGGGGCGAAGGCTGTTTGTAATGGATCGGCTGTTTTCAGGAGTCCACCAATGTGTCTGTTCACTTTTCACCCAAACATAAATATGCGTTTGATCGCTTTAAGAGTTAATCATGCTATCTGTAATTACAAAATATAAAAAATGAATCATAAATGGTGATAAACAAGTGTGCACTGAACAAACATTGACACAGACTGTGGAGCCTCTCAATCAAACAGTAGGCTGCAGGACTTAATAAGAATCCTCAGACTCTGTAAGACTGCCTATAAAATATCAGTCCAACATTCACTGAAGCACTGCGGCTACAACATTTAATTTCATTATCCATAACTCAGACAGTTAATGTTGAAAAATCACATAATCATTCACTCGAAAAAAAACATAAAACACACATTTCTAAAGTGTCCGGATCTTATCTTATCTGACATATATATAGTCTAAAACCTTCCGAGAGAGTAAAAATGACCAAATAGTCACATTTTCAAAGCTTTTCAGTGGTATTTTCATCCAATAAATAAAACAGTTAATTCATATAATTTGGCCCCGAACAGTTATCTTCATAATTCATACCCAACAAATGTTTTTTTCCCCCCACTGCTTATTGTATAAAATGTAAAAGAAAATATCAAAACAAACAAAAAAAAACCTAAATGTCCTTAAAATTGGTGATCTTGTCTGACAGGAATCTGATTTTTATTATTTTATTATTATAATAGGAGTAAAGGGAGAAAAAAGAAGAAAATTCTTAATTTTTTAAAGTCTTAAGGGAATATTTGACATTTGTACCTGAAAAATGACTTAATGCAATACTACAGCCTTCTTATGTGTACTTCAGATTAGTGAAATATGTTTACATCACCTAACATAAGTAAAAATAACAACTTATCCAACATTAATTTGCTCTTACTATATTTACTTTCAGGGACTGATTAGCACTTCCACCCATTGGAAATGCATCTATTTGACTTTTTTTTGGCAGCATCACCAAAGTGTGTGTAAATCCTGCTTGACAGTTGGATGGAAACAGCTTGTGTTTCCTGGCAGGCACTTCTCCTATTAGATACAGATGATGCGCAGAGTTTTCCGAATATTTTTTTTTAGAGAGAGGAGCATGATGAAACACAGACTCTTCTGTTTCAGGACATTGTTATTACAAAATAAGCTTCATCAATCATGCTGACTACACTGGCAAGACCAATCTTTATTCTCAGACTTAATCTGTGTGTGTGTGTGTGTGTGTGTGTGTATGTGTGTGTGAGAGACCTTCCTATCCCAACAGAAAACAATAATACCATTGCCATTATGGTCCCACAGTGAGTGTAAGGAGTGTGATTTAGATATTTGCATGGATAGAGCTTGAAGTGTACTTGTGTGTATGCATGTGTTTCTGTGCATGTGTGTGGGTGTGTGATTGATTTTCTGTCAAACAAACAGGCTGAACCTGTCAAAGGAAGACAGCCCTTTTCATAGTGACCACTGCAGCAGGATTTACTGCACTCTAAATGATCGCATCCTCAATTAGACCTGCAGAATGGAGCTCTCTCGGTGTGCGTGTATGATAGATAACTACCGTACAGAGCAGTAGGATGAAGGGGTTATGAGTGAGCGCCGCAATACTTCGATTTCCCATCAATCTGTGATGTCACTGAATTTATTACAAGCTCTTGCCTCACATCATATTCGTCATAGATCACACACACGCACACACACACACCAACACGAATGCACTCTGAGACACACATGTTGCTGACTGTTCAGGTCTGACTTATGATGAGGAGTAAAGCGAAGAAGGATTGTGATGAGGAGGAAACAAACATAGAGTTGGGATGAATGAGGGATGGCGCCGGTCTGACATGAACATTCACTCCCCCAGACTTGGCCTCCATCTCCTCTGTCCCGTCTCCTGTGACAGATAACTAAGACTATACGGCACCTTGATGTGCCGATAGGACCACTGTAGACCAGCAGCTCAAAGATGATTCCCCGGCTGACAGGCTGACTGTCGCACACCAGCAGTAGTAGAGATGTGAGTCATGGGGTGACACAACTAGCAGAATGATGGCTCCAACTGTGTGAAGAATGGGGATAATAGAGGAGGGCCCACTCAAAGTGGAGCAGTGAGCGGTGGCAGGAGCTCTGGAGGTGACCAGAAGAGAGAGTAATTGGCTCACCACACTCAAGGTGCTTGAAATGATCTGTGACCTGCTTCAGGTATGAGCGCTTCCAAGGGGGGTGGGGGTGAGAAACATATAGTGTGCAAAAGGAGCATGGAGAAAGCGTGAGGGCAAGAGAGAGAAATGACCGTTGCAAATGCCCATTCGCCATTGCCGCGGGGGTCATGCCTGAGCACCGCCGGGAAGTGCGGGACGGAACGGCAGGTGGAATAACGGAGGGATAATCTTGTCTGAGCTGAGAGAGGGCAGAGGGCTTGTTATGAGAAAATGAAAGGGGGAAGGTGGAGGAAAAGAGAGCCACGGACCATTAGAGACACTTCAGCTACACAAAGTGGCAGGCCGTGGAGCGAGGGAAGCAAGTAACTCAGTGTAGTGGAGGTTATAGAGAGGGAGCAGGGGTGAGACATGCTTTATGCAAAAACCAACAAAACGAAAACAGTGTTGCGCATGCACACACACGTCTAACGTGACATTTTTGATCACATATACCCCTGAGATCAGTGGTGTGATCTGACTCTGTTGATGCTTTCAGAGGATATTAGCACATTCTAAAAACGGAAATCTTTATGACATTATGATTATCATTTAGTTCATTCAGTTTGAAAGCTCAGAAACTTGTCATTTGTAAAAACAATACTGGATAGGTAGGAATGAAGACACACCTCTATGCAGCTGGGGCCATTTCCTACTGTACAGGGACAGATTGAAGGATTGCCCAGTGTTTCATAGGGGCAGCCGTGGCTTAGGTGGTAAAAGCGGTTGTCCACTTATCAGAAGGTTGGTGGTTTGATCCCCAGCCCCTGCAGTCTACATGTCGAATATCTTTGAGTAAGATACTGAATGTGTGTACAAATGTATGTGACCAATAAAGCTGCTTCTTTTTGTATTAAAAATCAGCACAAAATGTATCAAGACTTTGTATAGAAATGAGTTTGGGTACCTTAACTCTTTTAGGTTACGTGCAAAAAAAAAGAAAAAAAAAGAAAAGAAAAGAAAAAAAAAGGCTGTTTCAAGATGCGAGTCTCTGAGGAAGGTTGTGTGAGGCTAGTACAGTAAGGCGAGGGGTCCTGCCTTTCCACCTCCCTAATGGCTCACAAAGTGCAAAGTTGCCAGGTTACGTGTCCTTCAAAGGTGGGTTCATCAAATCAAAAACCTTCACATAAAAAAGGATGAGAGCAAGCTTTAAGTTGATGACAGGAAATTATAGAAAGAAGCAGCAAGAAAGACAGAGGAAAGAAAGGCCTGGAGGAAAAGAGATGTTCTTCAGCTTCAGGAGAGCAAAAAGCAAAGCTCTTATCCAGACACTATGCTGAGTAAAATGTCACGTTATTATCAGTACAGAGAGGCCAGCCTCGCTTTTCTCTCTGCCACCCAGGAAACATGATACCCAATGCATTTGCACTCAGAGGGCACAAGATGTGTGGGTCAGACAGCATGAGGGCACTTTGACACCAAGAATCATTTCTTATCCCATTATATCCAAAGTACCTTATGATGAACAATTCACACCTCTTTCCTGGGATTTATAAAAGAATGCATGAAAGGGGTTGCTAGTACTGCAGATGGAGGTCTTACCTAATTTCAGCTTCATGTTTTGGTTTGCTTTTCCAAGCAGCTGAGTCCATACAGCTTTTATGAATCATCCAATCAAAAAAGTGTATGCTGACTTGTTCAAGCAATAGCACTTGAAAAACAGTTTTGATCAGACAAGTTGTTTTGGAGTTTTTCCTCCCTTTAGCTATCAAAAATCCATTAAACGGGCTTTATCCTTAAACTATCTGAGGCAGCCACAGAAGAGAAATAATCATATTAACAATTTACATTTAACAACCTTGAGTAAATAATGCAAGTTCATTAATCATTAATTAAACCTAAAATGCAAAAATATAGATTTTAATTATTCAATATTATGTTACTAAACTCACACCAAGGTCAACAGATGTCCTAAAAAAAAGAAGCTTTTCAATTGATTGCACTGTGATACAAATAAGCTGGAGTGTGCACATGCACCACCTGAGAGTCAAACAGCCAGCTCCACATCATTAGAGTAGTTTTCATCTCCAAATTCATCCCACAGTTTGTAGTTTTAATGACCAGGCTTCAATGCTCATGTTCAATTTAACTTTTTGTGTCCTCAAGAAAATGGAGGACAACAGAATATGTAACACACATGCTTTCAATGCTAGATTACGCACAACAGAGAAGTCAAACTGCGAGACCAAGAATTCTTTTTTAGAAACAATGATTAGCTACAGACCCCAAGTCTCTCCTTTGGGTCTGTCTCCTCATTTTTATTTCAATTTCATCCATCTTGTTTTCTGTTTTCATTTACTATCCAAAACCAGACTGAAAAAGTCACAATATCTGTTAAGTGTTTAAAACTGTTCCTGCTTTCTCTCTGTTGATTTACACAGTACTTGGTTCGGACATGGACACACATGCCCAATTTACAAGGCATTGTGTGTTTGTTAAGCTTCTACTGTAGCTGTGTCCACATTTAATTGGTACATAATTGCAGACAATATATAAATATTATAAATACATTATACATAACAATATTTCAAACCACTGCCGTATCAATACTCTATATTTGTGATTGACCAGGTTTCATTTACTGTGTCAATAACAGTCATCATTTTTAGAAGACTATCTCATACTATCTCTCCTAAACATGGTTCAGATAAAAGTGCAGAGAAAATGTATAATGGCTTCAAGAGGGAAATATATACAGTACCAGTCAATAGTTTGGACACAGTTACCCATCCACTTGAATGGGAAACTGTGTCCAAATTTTTGAATGGTAGTGTAGTAACATGCAGCGTGTCGAGATATGTTTGGGAGGAACACTGTAAAACTTTGTTGTAAATTTACGGTGGAATCTGATCAGTCTTCTGCTGCATTCATGTACAGTGACATCCTGTAAACTGCAAAGCAGTCTGGGAGAAGTAATACATAATTACAGCACTTTAAGGGAATTTGATTATTTACGACAATGTACTGTAAACTTAACTGTAAACAGCAGAGCATCATGGGAAGGTAAAAGAAAAGTGTGGGAAGTAAAATTCGAAGAAGAAATAAACAAGCTCATGCTCAGCCTTTTGAGACCGATCCAGAGCTGCATTGACAAAGCAACCTCCACTATATGACAACTCGCCATTTTCATTCTGCCCCCGCCAAAGGGGGCATACCGGGTTACCCCTGTCTGTCCGTATGTATACATGTAACAGGTTTAATAGGGGGTATGGTCTAGCCACATATTCTCAAAAAATGAAATTCAACGACTTAACTAAACTGAGTCACATGTAATACACAAATCAGATTCGTGTTGGGTTTTGTCTTTATTTTGCCCAACACCATTTGCTATATTCAAGAGCTTTAGGTGTGCATGAGAGAAAGACACAGATTGTGTTCATTAATATCACATCAGTGTAAAGGTGATGAGTCAGAGTAGGTCAGGGTTAAAGATCATTCCTGTGTGTCATTTATTCCCAACCTCCCTGCTCTCCTTTACTTCCTCTTTACTGAATCATTGTCACCAAGCTTGGATGAACCTTTGATCTTACTACTCTCTCCAAGTTTCTCTTACACTCACAAACACAACCTACGAGCCATATGCATGCAGGTGGTGCTGCAGGGAGAGCTGGGCATGGAGAGGTTATTAATGTCTGCTCTCACAAAGCCAAGGTCTAGTCTATGAATTGCAAACTCCAGCCTCCACTGGCCCCAGACATTAGCAGCCTCAGATAAGACATGAAGGATAGCCTGCATTATAGGAAAAACAGCTTCAGTGTATCACATCGCCCCTCACACACACACACACACACAAACACACACACACACTAACACTAATTCTCCTCACATACACACAATGCACATATACACAATATCCTAAGTCAAAATAAATTAACTTGGGAATTAATCTGGTCTATGTAACATTATTAAAAATAGTGCACCAGCATGATCATACAGCCATTATCCAGAAAGCATTAACTTTGACCTTTGCCCCACGCTGCTCCGAGGTCAGAGTTCTTCCTCTGGCGACTGCCTGTGGCCTCTTGCCTGGACCTCTCTGGTCAAAGGAGTTCAAAGGTCAATCGGCAGCCTCTAAAGGCACTGAGCATCTTTTCTAAAGCCATCCATTACTATCTACAACCCAGAGACAGCAACAGGCTTTAATAGCATCTGACCCTTCACCCCACTGGCACGGAAACCCTGCTCTGCACCTGAAACACAAGCAACATGAACACAAGTCTAAACCGCCAGCGGCACTCTGAACAGAGATAAAGACAGAGGTCACTAAAACGTGTCGAAGGTTCTACCCCGTCAGAGAGTTTTTTATTCTATTCGTGAAGATTTGTGTTTTTCCGTTGCTGAGAAGTGCCTGCAGAATTAAGGCACATGGCTGGAGTCTGAAACAGGCTTGCATATTGCATGAGGTACTGTATGTCAATTTGTGCTGTCAACAGGCCTTTTTATGTTGAACCACATTTTATGCAGGAGCCAGAAATAATAAACACTTAAGGAAAATTAGGTGTTTCTGGCTCCCCTGATTGTTCAAGTTGATTACATCTTGATGTTCCCTGTAAGTGTGTGTGCATGGGCACGGCTGTAGATCAGCATACTCAGCCCTGAAATGATTTTTTAGCAATTTTCATGTCATCGGGATGTCTGAGCTCGGCTCTTATTTTAGTTATCATGGGCTGGGGTGCCATCTACGAGCAAGCGAGCATGTACTGAATGGATAAAGCCTGTACCCAGCGCCACAAACACACACTAACATACACATACTCTCACTCACACACACACAATCTTTATCATCAGTGCCAAGCTCCTTCATTATTTAATGAGAACCGCTCTTTGCAGTGGCTAAATTATTGAGCAATTGTATGTTCACACAATCCCTGGCTGAAAGGCAGTACAAGGGTTTTCTGAAAAACCCACTACTCCCACACCACAGCAATATGTGCCTCGCCTTTAACGGCTCTCTTTCTCTGCTATCTTTCTGTCTCCGCCTGATCTCTTGAGTAATACTTTAACAAACACAACAGGCAAAATTAGGCAGCGGGTAAGATAACTGACATGTACTGTACATATTTTAATAACTGATTTGATGAGAAGGCAGAGGAGCAGTTTCTCTCCCTCCCTCTCTCCTCCTGGCATATTCTGGGCTCATAAAGGCTAAAGTCAAATTGACAGAGACACTAATTCAGGATGCAGATGGACAGGCTGACAGACAGATGAACTTAGGGAAGGACACGCAGATTTCCATTGGCTCTTGGAGGTTGCAGTGCCCAGATTGGGGCCACCACAGTCTGACTGTCTCTGCAACAGAACCCTTTCCTGTGGCACAGATCTGGAGGTCTAAGGCAACCACTAGCTCTGTACTTGCCCTAGCTTCCCCTCCTCCCAGACCGCAACTGCCACCAAACCTCACAAATTATAGACACACACACACACACACCGAGGAGGCCCTCACTTCAGGAGCCTGGTGACTCTTCCAGGGACCAGACAGGTGGTGGTAGATGAGCAGGCACACGAATGCCAGTCCATTGCCAAGGGCTCAGTGCCAATTGGCATACAATTAATGGGAACACTCCCTCAATGTAGAGCACAGTGCATACAGGAAGATAACAGGCCTGCACACATGCTTGTTTTAATGCACTTGTGAGACAGCTGCATGCTAAACCCTTTACTTAAACTTTACTTCTAACGCTAAAGAAATCACTTGAAGGATTGGCCAAAGTAACCTCAAATCAACGCTGAACTCAAAGTCTTATAACATCCAACAAAACACATGTACATGCAAAAACCACAATACAAGCGGAAAATAGCGTTGATAGAATGAGAAAATGCAAGAAAAAGAAGAAACAGAGAGGAAAAAATACTCCCATCGCTCAAACATGAACTAATGTCAAGTTATCATTATATAATACATTTGTATATAATTCATGAAGTTGTCCTTGATACGCAGATTTATTTGTTATGTGTGCTAACTTGGGTTCAACTCGGGTTTGTTTGTTTGCATTATCTTGCAGCATGGCTGTTGTAGGCATGAGCCCGAGGATTAGAAGATGATGTTATTTCTGCTGGCTCCACATCCAGGTCCGTGTATGGCAGTGGAGTTACTTACTGGTCCTTAGTGGTTTTATTTCAGCAGCAAAGAGCTGCACTCACTGCACTTGATCTTCAAAAATGCTGGGAGGAAATGTAGCCTGATGGACGTTACTGCACTACTTGGTAAAGAACGTAGCTATGCTACAGATAATCTATTTGATTCAATAAAAGATCTACGCTACCCCACAGCTACAGAGATTTGTAGTAAAACTAATGCCGCTACTTGTAGCACCACTACTGTCCAAAACTGCCAATGAGTAGCTTGCAAATATAATCAAACTAGCTATTCATTCTGCATTAATGGTAAGTTCTGCATAGGCGCATTCAATTCAAAGCTCCAGTGCAAAGCTACACAACTATAAGCAACATGTTTGCTTTAAGAAATCACTTGAAAAGGTAAGTTATCTGCATAGCAGGTTAGATTGGAAAACAAAATGAGTTGGAGTTCAGCAAAATACAAAATAGTACAAATTCAAATACACCATGATAATAATATTAATAATAATGGTAATGTCAACCACCATGCTTTTGATTTTCAATAAATACCAATCAATTAGCATTCACTCATATTAACAGGCATTCATTTCAATATGGAGTACTCCATGCTTTGTAATTATGGGACTGACAAATCACCAGGACAAGAATTTCAGAAATTGGCTGCTGCCTGGATAGGCCTCTATGAATATCTGATTTAAACTAAGCAAGGCCAAATGAAAACACTAACCCGAAGAGAACATGATGTGTTATTCATTTATTCATCATGAGTGTTTTTCCTGTAACAAATCTGGATTTAGATTTATTTTGAATATGGAGAAATGACACACTTGTCATTTGTTCATTGGAATATTGAAAGTGCCACAGGATGAAAGAGATAAGTAAAGCTTTAATTGATGTATCATCACTTGGTACTGTTGACAGCCTTATCCAAAATTGAGTTTTTTAAAATAATGTGGTGTAATTTGCTGTCTTAAGGACACATACTTCAACAGTAATTTAAAAGTCGTTTTTCAATATCACTAACATTTTTAAACATAAATCTGCCCTGTGTAAAAATCTTGAAATTTCAGGCCTAGTCTTTAATTTCCCCTGATGAATAAAATGTCCTAAAACACATAATTGAAATTCAGTTGTCTGGTGGCACAAGTCTCACCCCATACAGAGACGTGCATACCCTCTCACACATGTCCCTGGCAGATTTTGCAGCATGTGTGTTATCACCATATGGCAACTAAAAGAGAGGCCTCATGTATTCAACAACAAGCTGTCTCTACATCAGACACCCACACATTACAAGGCCAGATTACAAAGCCATTTATAGGCATTAATATTTACACATGCAGATATTGCACCTCTGAAACAACCAACACTCAGAAGTGTTTGCTAAATTTGTGACCACCTCATTATCCTCACTTTGCCCACCCTTAAGGTGACGCCTCTGACGACAAAACGAGTTGCAGTTGTGAGCAGGAGTGTAGTTGTATGTGAGACTGGATGGGATAAAGTAAAGAATATTCTACTGACTGTATGAGGAATCTCTAATTATAAACAGGCCTACTTCTACTATATATTCAACTCAAACTGACAGACTGACTAGAAAAATTGTCTTCATTTCCCCTTGGAGGCATTATTCTTTGATAAAGAGAGAACAGAATGTGACACAATACCATTTCTCAACAGTGCTAAAGCTGTCAGGACATCTTCAGGAGGTTTTATGAGATGGGGGAAACTTGTTTTGTCACTTCACTTAAAGATACACTTCCACTGTGGACGCTGCAGCTTACAGACTCGTGATGAGATACTCCAACGGATATGGAACAAGCTCCTTTGCTACTTGCATTTACTCCAGCAATGCTGGCTTTTTTTCTCCAACGTTTACCCTACTTTAAGATAAAGGAGCATCACAAGCTAGCCAAGTGTCCAACTTACACACACACACATACAATAAACATGTCAACATATGCCAGCAGGGGGAGAGCGGGGAGGATGACCGTTACAAAACTAACATCGCTTAATGGCTTTCCATTCTCTCCTGTTTCAGTCAGGAGCCTCATTTAGCTGTGTGCGTCTTTGCTCTGTAAAACACTCCCTTCTCCTTTCTGCTTGCCTCCCCCCTGCTCCCTCTGCCTCCTCTGGCTCTTGAGAGAGGTTCTGTCCCGGGTCGGCAGAAATGTGGGCGACCTTTCACCCCTGCTCGCTAATTACAGCACTATGGTGACATTTCAAGTACCTCGTCACCCCCAGTACCACAAAAGTGAAACACACACGCACACACACTCCACATTCCAGAGAGCATCAACACCGGCACACACACTTATGTGTGAGAACACACACACACACACACAGATGCAAGGACATGCAAAAACATTTACATTTACACACACACTGCTCCAGCAAGCTCGCTCTTCAAAGTCATTTTATTGGGGGTCTTTTCAGCCCTGAATGGCAGGGATTCCTCTGACCAAGCTATTACAATAGAGACACCCCCCGGCCCCAGCCCCTCCCTCTATAGACCTAAAAGGTCTGCGTTCACACAACAATGCTTTGGAAATGATCGTTGTGCACATGGATCTGCAAAAACGGTTGAAAATGCTGTACTGTGCATGCAAATTTTCATTATCAGGCCCCCAAAACGCCGTTGTCGTGTAAATGAAAGGCCAAAGCGCAACAAAGGTTCACCGTTTTATTGTAAAACTGTTGCCGTGTAAACGGCCCTTACGTCTCCTTCTATCCATCTCATTTTTGTATACAGAGGGCCCTTCCTCTCCTCTGCTTGGTGTATGCCATATCTATGCCTGGACACCTCTGGGTTCTTACTCCTGCTCTCAGCCCTGCTCTAAGCCAATCATAAAGCTCATATTCTGTGGATCAGCTGCAGCTCTCTGCTCCTGCTAAGAATGTGTACAGTATGTGTACTTAACACCATTTTGTCTTGTGAAACCAAATTACTGCATGGTCAGATTATCTACATGAAGTGGTCAAGTGGTCAAATCTGCTGCAGATAGATCACCACTACTTATGTAAGATCTGGTGAAGTGAAGTGAAAAGATGACTTATTCGGACATCTTGTGGTGTTGTATAAATTCTCAGAGCAGCTTGTCGAATTTTAATAGCATTTTAATGCAAAAATGTCTGTTAGACCTCTGATGTCTTCTGGGTTTCACTTTTTTTTTTACACTTTAAACACCTGCTATTTGAAAACAGTGTCCTTTGTTAATGTGTAGTAGTTATTTTTAAACATTTTGACCCACTCGGGGATAAGGTCCGTCAAGGGGTTTATTGGGTCTCTGAGAACGCCAGCAGTTGTCCCGAGTCTCTACGACCTACGGTTCCCGAGATATGACATGTATTTATGGGGATTTTTGGAATGTTTGTATCTCAGGAACGGAAGGTCGTAGAGACTCGGGACCAACGTCCGTCTAGGGGTTTAAGTGGTTTTTGAGAACGCTGGTCTTTGTCCCGAGTCTCTACGACCTTCCGTTCCCCAGATATGACATGTCCAGTAGGGGCGTATTTTGAATATGTGTATCTCGGGAACGGAAGGTCGTAGAGACTCAGGGACAAGACTGGCATGTTCAGAGACCCCGAATTATGGCAGACGGAGCTTGGTCCCGAGTCTGTGCGACCTTCTGTTCCCGAGTTATAGACCGAAATGTGTTAGGGTGGTTAGGGTTAGGGCTAGGGTTGGGTTTGAGCTAGGGTTAGGGTTAGGGTTTGGGCTAGGGTTAGGGTTAGAGCTAGGATTAGGGTTAGGGTTTGGGCTAGGGTTTGGGCTAGGGTTAGGGTTAGAGCTAGGGTTAGGGTTAGGGTTTGAGGTAGGGTTAGGGTTAGGGTTTGAGGTAGGGTTAGGGTTTGAGCTAGGGTTAGGGTTAGGGTTAGAGCTAGGGTTAGGGTTAGGGTTTGAGCTAGGGTTAGGGTTAGGGTTAGAGCTAGGGTTAGGGTTAGGGCTAGGGTTAGGGTTTGGGCTAGGTTTAGGGTTAGGGTGTGGGCTAGGGTTAGGGTTAGGGTTTGAGCTAGGGTTAGGGTTAGGGTTTGAGCTAGGGTTAGGGTTACGGTTTGGGCTAGGGTTAGGGTTTGAGCTAGGGTTAGGGTTTGAGGTAGGGTTAGGGTTTGAGCTAGGGTTAGGGTTAGGGCTAGGGTTAGGGTTTGGGCTAGGGTTAGGGTTAGGGTTTGGGCTAGCGTTAGGGTTTGAGCTAGGGTTAGGGTTTGAGGTAGGGTTAGGGTTTGAGCTAGGGCTAGGGTTAGGGTTCGGGCTAGGGTTAGGGCTGGGCTAGGGTTAGGGTTAGGGTTGGGGGGGTTAGGGGTTAGGGTTAGGGATAGGTTAGGTTAGATTAGGTTAGGTTAGGGTAATTAGGGTTATGGGGATAAAAACTCAATCGGGACCCCACCCGGGTTGGTAACTTTGCAATGGAAGGTTGTAGAGACTCGGGGATAAGGTCCGTCAAGGGGTTTATTGGGTCTCTGAGAACGCCAGCAGTTGTCCCGAGTCTCTACGACCTACGGTTCCCGAGATGGTTCCTGACATGTATTTATGGGGATTTTTGGAATGTTTGTATCTCAGGAACGGAAGGTCGTAGAGACTCAGGGACAAGACTGGCATGTTCAGAGACCCCGAATTATGGCAGACGGAGCTTGGTCCCGAGTCTGTGCGACCTTCTGTTCCCGAGTTATAGACCGAAATGTGTTAGGGTGGTTAGGGTTAGGGCTAGGGTTGGGTTTGAGCTAGGGTTAGGGTTTGGGTTTGGGCTAGGGCTAGGCTTAGGGTTAGAGCTAGGGTTTGGATTAGGGTTAGGGCTAGGGTTAGGGTTAGGGTTTGGGCTAGGGTTAGGGTTTGGGCTAGGGTTAGGGTTAGAGCTAGGGTTAGGGTTAGGGTTTGGGCTAGGGTTAGGGTTAGAGCTAGGGTTAGGGATAGGGTTAGGGTTTGGGCTAGGGTTAGGGTTTGAGCTAGGGTTAGGGTTAGGGTTTGAGCTAGGGTTAGGGTTAGAGCTAGGGTTAGGGTTTGGGATAGGGTTAGGGTTTGGTTTAGGGTTTGGGCTAGGGTTAGGGTTAGGGCTAGGGTTAGGGTTTGGGCTAGGGTTAGGGTTTGGGCTAGGGTTAGGGTTAGAGCTAGGGTTAGGGTTAGGGTTAGGGTTTGAGCTAGGGTTAGGGTTAGGGTTTGAGCTAGGGTTAGGGTTAGAGCTAGGGTTAGGGTTAGGGTTTGGGATAGGGTTAGGGTTAGGTTTACAGCTAAGATTAGGGTTAGGGTTTGGGCTAGGGTTAGGGTTTGAGCTAGGGTTAGGGTTAGGGTTAGAGCTAGGGTTAGGGCTAGGGTTAGGGTTTGGGCTAGGGCTAGGGTTAGGGTTAGGGTTTGGGCTAGGGTTAGGGTTTGAGCTAGGGTTAGGGTTAGGGTTTGAGCTAGGGTTAGGGTTAGGGTTTGAGCTAGGGTTGGGGTTAGGGTTTGAGCTAGGGTTAGGGTTAGGGTTTGAGCTAGGGTTAGGGTTAGGGTTTGAGCTAGGGTTAGGGTTAGGGTTTGAGCTAGGGTTAGGGTTAGGGTTTGAGCTAGGGTTAGGGTTAAGGTTTGAGCTAGGGTTAGGGTTAGGGTTAGAGCTAGGGTTAGGGTTTGGGCTAGGGTTAGGGTTAGGGTTAGGGTTTGGGCTAGGGTTAGGGTTTGAGCTAGGGTTAGGGTTAGGGTTTGAGCTAGGGTTAGGGTTAGGGTTTGAGCTAGGGTTAGGGTTAGGGTTTGAGCTAGGGTTAGGGTTAGGGTTTGAGCTAGGGTTAGGGTTAGGGTTTGAGCTAGGGTTAGGGTTAGGGTTTGAGCTAGGGTTAGGGTTAGGGTTTGAGCTAGGGTTAGGGTTAGGGTTTGAGCTAGGGTTAGGGTTTGAGCTAGGGTTAGGGTTTGGGCTAGGTTTAGGGTTTGAGCTAGGGTTAGGGTTTGAGGTAGGGTTAGGGTTAGGGCTAGGGTTAGGGTTTGGGCTAGGGTTAGGGTCAGGGTTTGGGCTAGGGTTAGGGTTAGGGTTTGAGCTAGGGTTAGGGTTAGGGTTTGAGCTAGGGTTAGGGTTTGAGCTAGGGTTAGGGATAGGGTTAGGGTTAGGGTTTGAGCTAGGGTTAGGGTTAGGGTTTGAGCTAGGGTTAGGGTTAGGGTTAGAGCTAGGGTTAGGGCTAGGGTTAGAGTTTGGGCTAGGGTTAGGGTTAGGGTTTGGGCTAGGGTTAGGGTTTGAGCTAGGGTTAGGGTTAGGGTTTGAGCTAGGGTTAGGGTTAGGGTTTGAGCTAGGGTTAGGGTTTGAGCTAGGGTTAGGGTTTGGTCTAGGGTTAGGGTTTGGGCTAGGGTTAGGGTTTGAGCTAGGGTTAGGGTTTGAGGTAGGGTTAGGGTTAGGGTTTGGGCTAGGGTTAGGGTTAGGGTTTGGGCTAGGGTTAGGGTTAGGGTTTGAGCTAGGGTTAGGGTTAGGGTTTGGGCTAGGGTTAGGGTTTGAGCTAGGGTTAGGGTTTGAGCTAGGGTTAGGGATAGGGCTAGTGTTAGGGTTTGGGCTAGGATTAGGGTTAGGGTTTGGGCTAGGGTTAGGGTTTGAGCTAGGGTTAGGGTTAGTGTTTGAGCTAGGGCTAGGGTTAGGGTTCGGGCTAGGGTTAGGGCTGGGCTAGGATTAGGGTTGGGGGGGTTAGGGGTTAGGGTTAGGGATAGGCTAGGTTAGGTTAGGTTAGGGTTAGGTTAATTAGGGTTATGGGGATAAAAACTCAATCGGGACCCCACCCGGGTTGGTAACTTTGCAATGGAAGGTTGTAGAGACTCGGGGATAAGGTCCGTCAAGGGGTTTATTGGGTCTCTGAGAACGCCAGAAGTTGTCCCGAGTCTCTACGACCTACGGTTCCCGAGATATGACATGTATTTATGGGGATTTTTGGAATGTTTGTATCTCAGGAACGGAAGGGCGTAGAGACTCGGGGATAAGTCTGGTGTGTTCAGAGACCCCGAATTATGTCTTACGGATCAGGGTCCCAAGTCTCTACGACCTTCCGTTCCCGAGTTATACTTAGGTTTATTTTCCAATTGAAGTGAATGGGGTTTGGTGCGCCTATACTGAATATGTGTATCTCGGGAACGGAAGGTCGTAGAGACTCAGGACCAACGTCCGTCTATGGGTTTAAGTGGTTTTTGAGAACGCTGGTCTTTGTCCCGAGTCTCTACGACCTTCCGTTCCCCAGATATGACATGTCCAGTAGGGGCATATTTTGAATATGTGTATCTCGGGAACGGAAGGTCGTAGAGACTCAGGGACAAGACTGGCATGTTCAGAGACCCCGAATTATGGCAGACGGAGCTTGGTCCCAAGTCTCTACGACCTTCCGTTCCCGAGTTATACTTAAGTTTATTTTCCAATTGAAGTGAATGGGGTTTGGTCCGCCTATACTGAATATGTGTATCTCGGGAACGGAAGGTCGTAGAGACTCGCGGATAAGTCTGGTGTGTTCAGAGATCCCGAATTATGGCAGACGGAGCTTGGTCCCAAGTCTCTACGACCTTCCGTTCCCGAGTTATACTTAAGTTTATTTTCCAATTGAAGTGAATGGGGTTTGGTGCGCCTATACTGAATATGTGTATCTCGGGAACGGAAGGTCGTAGAGACTCGGGACCAACGTCCGTCTAGGGGTTTAAGTGGTTTTTGAGAACGCTGGTCTTTGTCCCGAGTCTCTACGACCTTCCGTTCCCCAGATATGACATGTCCAGTAGGGGCATATTTTGAATATGTGTATCTCGGGAACGGAAGGTCGTAGAGACTCAGGGACAAGACTGGCATGTTCAGAGACCCCGAATTATGGCAGACGGAGCTTGGTCCCAAGTCTCTACGACCTTCCGTTCCCGAGTTATACTTAAGTTTATTTTCCAATTGAAGTGAATGGGGTTTGGTCCGCCTATACTGAATATGTGTATCTCGGGAACGGAAGGTCGTAGAGAGTCGCGGATAAGTCTGGTGTGTTCAGAGACCCCGAATTATGGCAGACGGAGCTTGGTCCCAAGTCTCTACGACCTTCCGTTCCCGAGTTATACTTAAGTTTATTTTCCAATTGAAGTGTATGGGGTTTGGTGCGCCTATACTGAATATGTGTATCTCGGGAACGGAAGGTCGTAGAGACTCGGGACCAACGTCCGTCTAGGGGTTTAAGTGGTTTTTGAGAACGCTGGTCTTTGTCCCGAGTCTCTACGACCTTCCGTTCCCCAGATATGACATGTCCAGTAGGGGCATATTTTGAATATGTGTATCTCGGGAACGGAAGGTCGTAGAGACTCAGGGACAAGACTGGCATGTTCAGAGACCCCGAATTATGGCAGACGGAGCTTGGTCCCGAGTCTGTGCGACCTTCTGTTCCCGAGTTATAGACCGAAATGTGTTAGGCTGGTTAGGGTTAGGGCTAGGGTTGGGTTTGAGCTAGGGCTAGGCTTAGGGTTAGAGATAGGGTTTGGATAAGGGTTAGGGCTAGGGTTAGGGTTAGGGTTTGGGCTAGGGTTAGGGTTTGGGCTAGGGTTAGGGTTAGAGCTAGGGTTAGGGTTAGGGTTTGGGCTAGGGTTAGGGTTAGAGCTAGGGTTAGGGCTAGGGTTAGGGTTTGGGCTAGGGTTAGGGTTTGAGCTAGGGTTAGGGTTAGGGTTTGAGCTAGGGTTAGGGTTAGAGCTAGGGTTAGGGTTTGGGATAGGGTTAGGGTTAGGTTTAGGGTTTGGGCTAGGGTTAGGGTTAGGGCTAGGGTTAGGGTTTGGGCTAGGGTTAGGGTTAGGGTTTGGGCTAGGGTTAGGGTTAGGGTTAGGGTTTGGGCTAGGGTTAGGGTTAGAGCTAGGGTTAGGGTTAGGGTTTGAGCTAGGGTTAGGGTTAGGGTTTGAGCTAGGGTTAGGGTTTAGAGCTAGGGTTAGGGTTAGGGTTAGGGTTTGGGATAGGGTTAGGGTTAGGTTTACAGCTAGGGTTAGGGTTAGGGTTTGGGCTAGGATTAGGGTTTGAGCTAGGGTTAGGGTTAGGATTTGAGCTAGGGTTAGGGTTAGGGTTTGAGCTAGGGTTAGGGTTAGGGTTTGAGCTAGGGTTAGGGTTAGGGTTAGAGCTAGGGTTAGGGCTAGGGTTAGGGTTTGGGCTAGGGTTAGGGTTAGGGTTAGGGTTTGGGCTAGGGTTAGGGTTTGAGCTAGGGTTAGGGTTAGGGTTTGAGCTAGGGTTAGGGTTAGGGTTTGAGCTAGGGTTAGGGTTAGGGTTTGAGCTAGGGTTAGGGTTAGGGTTTGAGCTAGGGTTAGGGTTAGGGTTTGAGCTAGGGTTAGGGTTAGGGTTTGAGCTAGGGTTGGGGTTAGGGTTTGAGCAAGGGTTAGGGTTAGGGTTTGAGCTAGGGTTGGGGTTAGGGTTTGAGCAAGGGTTAGGGTTAGGGTTTGGGCTAGGGTTAGGGTTTGAGCTAGGGTTAGGGTTAGGGTTTGAGCTAGGGTTAGGGTTAGGGTTTGAGCTAGGGTTAGGGTTAGGGTTTGAGCTAGGGTTAGGGTTTGAGCTAGGGTTAGGGTTTGGGCTAGGGTTAGGGTTTGAGCTAGGGTTAGGGTTTGAGGTAGGGTTAGGGTTAGGGCTAGGGTTAGGGTTTGGGCTAGGGTTAGGGTTAGGGTTTGGGCTAGGGTTAGGGTTAGGGTTAGAGCTAGGGTTAGGGCTAGGGTTAGGGTTTGGGCTAGGGTTAGGGTTAGGGTTAGGGTTTGGGCTAGGGTTAGGGTTTGAGCTAGGGTTAGGGTTAGGGTTTGAGCTAGGGTTAGGGTTAGGGTTTGAGCTAGGGTTAGGGTTAGGGTTTGAGCTAGGGTTAGGGTTAGGGTTTGAGCTAGGGTTAGGGTTAGGGTTTGAGCTAGGGTTAGGGTTAGGGTTTGAGCTAGGGTTGGGGTTAGGGTTTGAGCAAGGGTTAGGGTTAGGGTTTGAGCTAGGGTTGGGGTTAGGGTTTGAGCAAGGGTTAGGGTTAGGGTTTGGGCTAGGGTTAGGGTTTGAGCTAGGGTTAGGGTTAGGGTTTGAGCTAGGGTTAGGGTTAGGGTTTGAGCTAGGGTTAGGGTTAGGGTTTGAGCTAGGGTTAGGGTTTGAGCTAGGGTTAGGGTTTGGGCTAGGGTTAGGGTTTGAGCTAGGGTTAGGGTTTGAGGTAGGGTTAGGGTTAGGGCTAGGGTTAGGGTTTGGGCTAGGGTTAGGGTTAGGGTTTGGGCTAGGGTTAGGGTTAGGGTTAGGGTTTGAGCTAGGGTTAGGGTTAGGGTTTGGGCTAGGGTTAGGGTTTGAGCTAGGGTTAGGGTTTGAGCTAGGGTTAGGGATAGGGCTAGGGTTAGGGTTTGGGCTAGGATTAGGGTTAGGGTTTGGGCTAGGGTTAGAGTTAGGGTTAGGGTTAGGGTTTGAGCTAGGGCTAGGGTTAGGGTTTGAGCTAGGGTTTGAGCTAGGGTTAGGGTTAGGGTTTGAGCTAGGGTTAGGGTTAGGGTTTGAGCTAGGGTTAGGGTTAGGGTTTGAGCTAGGGTTAGGGTTTGAGCTAGGGTTAGGGTTAGGGTTTGAGCTAGGGTTAGGGTTAGGGTTTGAGCTAGGGTTAGGGTTAGGGTTTGAGCTAGGGTTAGGGTTAGGGTTTGAGCTAGGGTTAGGGTTAGGGTTTGAGCTAGGGTTAGGGTTAGGGTTAGAGCTAGGGTTAGGGCTAGGGTTAGGGTTTGGGCTAGGGTTAGGGTTAGGGTTTGAGCTAGGGTTAGGGTTTGAGCTAGGGTTAGGGTTAGGGTTTGAGCTAGGGTTAGGGTTAGGGTTTGAGCTAGGGTTAGGGTTAGGGTTTGAGCTAGGGTTAGGGTTTGAGCTAGGGTTAGGGTTTGGGCTAGGGTTAGGGTTTGAGCTAGGGTTAGGGTTTGAGGTAGGGTTAGGGTTAGGGCTAGGGTTAGGGTTTGGGCTAGGGTTAGGGTTAGGGTTTGGGCAAGGGTTAGGGTTAGGGTTTGAGCTAGGGTTAGGGTTAGGGTTTGGGCTAGGGTTAGGGTTTGAGCTAGGGTTAGGGTTTGAGCTAGGGTTAGGGATAGGGCTAGGGTTAGGGTTTGGGCTAGGATTAGGGTTAGGGTTTGGGCTAGGGTTAGGGTTTGAGTTAGGGTTAGGGTTAGAGCTAGGGCTAGGGTTAGGGTTCGGGCTAGGGTTAGGGCTGGGCTAGGGTTAGGGTTGGGGGGGTTAGGGGTTAGGGTTAGGGATAGGCTAGGTTAGGTTATGTTAGGGTTAGGTTAATTAGGGATATGGGGATAAAAACTCAATCGGGACCCCACCCGGGTTGGTAACTTTGCAATGGAAGGTTGTAGAGACTCGGGGATAAGGTCCATCAAGGGGTTTATTGGGTCTCTGAGAACGCCAGAAGTTGTCCCGAGTCTCTACGACCTACGGTTCCCGAGATATGACATGTATTTATGGGGATTTTTGGAATGTTTGTATCTCAGGAACGGAAGGGCGTAGAGACTCGGGGATAAGTCTGGCGTGTTCAGAGACCCCGAATTATGTCCGACGGATCAGGGTCCCAAGTCTCTACGAACTTCCGTTCCCGAGTTATACTTAAGTTTATTTTCCAATTGAAGTGAATGGGGTTTGGTGCGCCTATACTGAATAAGTGTATCTCGGGAACGGAAGGTCGTAGAGACTCGGGGATAAGTCTGGCGTGTTCAGAGACCCCGAATTATGTCCGACGGATCAGGGTCCCAAGTCTCTACGACCTTCCGTTCCCGAGTTATACTTAGGTTTATTTTCCAATTGAAGTGAATGGGGTTTGGTGCGCCTATAGTGAATATGTGTATCTCGGGAACGGAAGGTCGTAGAGACTCGGGGATAAGTCTGGTGTGTTCAGAGACCCCGAATTATGGCAGACGGAGCTTGGTCCCAAGTGTCTACGACCTTCCGTTCCCGAGTTATACTTAAGTTTATTTTCCAATTGAAGTGAATGGGGTTTGGTCCGCCTATACTGAATATGTGTATCTCGGGAACGGAAGGTCGTAGAGACTCGCGGATAAGTCTGGTGTGTTCAGAGACCCCGAATTATGGCAGACGGAGCTTGGTCCCAAGTCTCTACGACCTTCCGTTCCCGAGTTATACTTAAGTTCATTTTCCAATTGAAGTGAATGGGGTTTGGTGCGCCTATACTGAATATGTGTATCTCGGGAACGGAAGGTCGTAGAGACTCGGGACCAACGTCCGTCTAGGGGTTTAAGTGGTTTTTGAGAACGCTGGTCTTTGTCCCGAGTCTCTACGACCTTCCGTTCCCCAGATATGACATGTCCAGTAGGGGCATATTTTGAATATGTGTATCTCGGGAACGGAAGGTCGTAGAGACTCAGGGACAAGACTGGCATGTTCAGAGACCCCGAATTATGGCAGACGGAGCTTGGTCCCAAGTCTCTACGACCTTCCGTTCCCGAGTTATACTTAAGTTTATTTTCCATTTGAAGTGAATGGGGTTTGGTCCGCCTATACTGAATATGTGTATCTCGGGAACGGAAGGTCGTAGAGAGTCGCGGATAAGTCTGGTGTGTTCAGAGACCCCGAATTATGGCAGACGGAGCTTGGTCCCAAGTCTCTACGACCTTCCGTTCCCGAGTTATACTTAAGTTTATTTTCCAATTGAAGTGAATGGGGTTTGGTGCGCCTATACTGAATATGTGTATCTCGGGAACGGAAGGTCGTAGAGACTCGGGACCAACGTCCGTCTAGGGGTTTAAGTGGTTTTTGAGAACGCTGGTCTTTGTCCCGAGTCTCTACGACCTTCCGTTCCCCAGATATGACATGTCCAGTAGGGGCATATTTTGAATATGTGTATCTCGGGAACGGAAGGTCGTAGAGACTCAGGGACAAGACTGGCATGTTCAGAGACCCCGAATTATGGCAGACGGAGCTTGGTCCCGAGTCTGTGCGACCTTCTGTTCCCGAGTTATAGACCGAAATGTGTTAGGCTGGTTAGGGTTAGGGCTAGGGTTGGGTTTGAGCTAGGGTTAGGGTTTGGGTTTGGGCTAGGGCTAGGCTTAGGGTTAGAGATAGGGTTTGGATTAGGGTTAGGGCTAGGGTTAGGGTTAGGGTTAGGGTTTGGGCTAGGGTTAGGGTTTGGGCTAGGGTTAGGGTTAGAGCTAGGGTTAGGGTTAGGGTTTGGGCTAGGGTTAGGGTTAGAGCTAGGGTTAGGGCTAGGGTTAGGGTTTGGGCTAGGGTTAGGGTTTGAGCTAGGGTTAGGGTTAGGGTTTGAGCTAGGGTTAGGGTTAGAGCTAGGGTTAGGGTTTGGGATAGGGTTAGGGTTAGGTTTAGGGTTTGGGCTAGGGTTAGGGTTAGGGCTAGGGTTAGGGTTTGGGCTAGGGTTAGGGTTAGGGTTTGGGCTAGGGTTAGGGTTAGGGTTAGAGCTAGGGTTAGGGTTAGGGTTTGAGCTAGGGTTAGGGTTAGGGTTTGAGCTAGGGTTAGGGTTTAGAGCTAGGGTTAGGGTTAGGGTTAGGGTTAGGGTTTGGGATAGGGTTAGGGTTAGGTTTACAGCTAGGGTTAGGGTTAGGGTTTGGGCTAGGGTTAGGGTTTGAGCTAGGGTTAGGGTTAGGATTTGAGCTAGGGTTAGGGTTAGGGTTTGAGCTAGGGTTAGGGTTAGGGTTTGAGCTAGGGTTAGGGTTAGGGTTAGAGCTAGGGTTAGGGCTAGGGTTAGGGTTTGGGCTAGGGTTAGGGTTAGGGTTAGGGTTTGGGCTAGGGTTAGGGTTTGAGCTAGGGTTAGGGTTAGGGTTTGAGCTAGGGTTAGGGTTAGGGTTTGAGCTAGGGTTAGGGTTAGGGTTTGAGCTAGGGTTAGGGTTAGGGTTTGAGCTAGGGTTAGGGTTAGGGTTTGAGCTAGGGTTAGGGTTAGGGTTTGAGCTAGGGTTAGGGTTAGGGTTTGAGCAAGGGTTAGGGTTAGGGTTAGAGCTAGGGTTAGGGTTTGGGCTAGGGTTAGGGTTAGGGTTTGGGCTAGGGTTAGGGTTTGAGCTAGGGTTAGGGTTAGGGTTTGAGCTAGGGTTAGGGTTAGGGTTTGAGCTAGGGTTAGGGTTTGAGCTAGGGTTAGGGTTTGGGCTAGGGTTAGGGTTTGAGCTAGGGTTAGGGTTTGAGGTAGGGTTAGGGTTAGGGCTAGGGTTAGGGTTTGGGCTAGGGTTAGGGTTAGGGTTTGGGCTAGGGTTAGGGTTAGGGTTAGGGTTTGAGCTAGGGTTAGGGTTAGGGTTTGGGCTAGGGTTAGGGTTTGAGCTAGGGTTAGGGTTTGAGCTAGGGTTAGGGATAGGGCTAGGGTTAGGGTTTGGGCTAGGATTAGGGTTAGGGTTTGGGCTAGGGTTAGAGTTAGGGTTAGGGTTAGGGTTTGAGCTAGGGCTAGGGTTAGGGTTTGAGCTAGGGTTTGAGCTAGGGTTAGGGTTAGGGTTTGAGCTAGGGTTAGGGTTAGGGTTTGAGCTAGGGTTAGGGTTTGAGCTAGGGTTAGGGTTAGGGTTTGAGCTAGGGTTAGGGTTAGGGTTTGAGCTAGGGTTAGGGTTAGGGTTTGAGCTAGGGTTAGGGTTAGGGTTTGAGCTAGGGTTAGGGTTAGGGTTTGAGCTAGGGTTAGGGTTAGGGTTAGAGCTAGGGTTAGGGCTAGGGTTAGGGTTTGGGCTAGGGTTAGGGTTAGGGTTTGAGCTAGGGTTAGGGTTTGAGCTAGGGTTAGGGTTAGGGTTTGAGCTAGGGTTAGGGTTAGGGTTTGAGCTAGGGTTAGGGTTAGGGTTTGAGCTAGGGTTAGGGTTTGAGCTAGGGTTAGGGTTTGGGCTAGGGTTAGGGTTTGAGCTAGGGTTAGGGTTTGAGGTAGGGTTAGGGTTAGGGCTAGGGTTAGGGTTTGGGCTAGGGTTAGGGTTAGGGTTTGGGCAAGGGTTAGGGTTAGGGTTTGAGCTAGGGTTAGGGTTAGGGTTTGGGCTAGGGTTAGGGTTTGAGCTAGGGTTAGGGTTTGAGCTAGGGTTAGGGATAGGGCTAGGGTTAGGGTTTGGGCTAGGATTAGGGTTAGGGTTTGGGCTAGGGTTAGGGTTTGAGTTAGGGTTAGGGTTAGAGCTAGGGCTAGGGTTAGGGTTCGGGCTAGGGTTAGGGCTGGGCTAGGGTTAGGGTTGGGGGGGTTAGGGGTTAGGGTTAGGGATAGGCTAGGTTAGGTTATGTTAGGGTTAGGTTAATTAGGGATATGCGGATAAAAACTCAATCGGGACCCCACCCGGGTTGGTAACTTTGCAATGGAAGGTTGTAGAGACTCGGGGATAAGGTCCATCAAGGGGTTTATTGGGTCTCTGAGAACGCCAGAAGTTGTCCCGAGTCTCTACGACCTACGGTTCCCGAGATATGACATGTATTTATGGGGATTTTTGGAATGTTTGTATCTCAGGAACGGAAGGGCGTAGAGACTCGGGGATAAGTCTGGCGTGTTCAGAGACCCCGAATTATGTCCGACGGATCAGGGTCCCAAGTCTCTACGAACTTCCGTTCCCGAGTTATACTTAGGTTTATTTTCCAATTGAAGTGAATGGGGTTTGGTGCGCCTATAGTGAATATGTGTATCTCGGGAACGGAAGGTCGTAGAGACTCGGGGATAAGTCTGGTGTGTTCAGAGACCCCGAATTATGGCAGACGGAGCTTGGTCCCAAGTCTCTACGACCTTCCGTTCCCGAATTATACTTAAGTTTATTTTCCAATTGAAGTGAATGGGGTTTGGTCCGCCTATACTGAATATGTGTATCTCGGGAACGGAAGGTCGTAGAGACTCGCGGATAAGTCTGGTGTGTTCAGAGACCCCGAATTATGGCAGACGGAGCTTGGTCCCAAGTCTCTACGACCTTCCGTTCCCGAGTTATACTTAAGTTTATTTTCCAATTGAAGTGAATGGGGTTTGGTGCGCCTATACTGAATATGTGTATCTCGGGAACGGAAGGTCGTAGAGACTCGGGACCAACGTCCGTCTAGGGGTTTAAGTGGTTTTTGAGAACGCTGGTCTTCGTCCCGAGTCTCTACGACCTTCCGTTCCCCAGATATGACATGTCCAGTAGGGGCATATTTTGAATATGTGTATCTCGGGAACGGAAGGTCGTAGAGACTCAGGGACAAGACTGGCATGTTCAGAGACCCCGAATTATGGCAGACGGAGCTTGGTCCCGAGTCTGTGCGACCTTCTGTTCCCGAGTTATAGACCGAAATGTGTTAGGCTGGTTAGGGTTAGGGCTAGGGTTGGGTTTGAGCTAGGGTTAGGGTTTGGGTTTGGGCTAGGGCTAGGCTTAGGGTTAGAGCTAGGGTTTGGATTAGGGTTAGGGCTAGGGTTAGGGTTAGGGTTTGGGCTAGGGTTAGGGTTTGGGCTAGGGTTAGGGTTAGAGCTAGGGTTAGGGTTAGGGTTTGGGCTAGGGTTAGGGTTAGAGCTAGGGTTAGGGCTAGGGTTAGGGTTTGGGCTAGGGTTAGGGTTTGAGCTAGGGTTAGGGTTAGGGTTTGAGCTAGGGTTAGGGTTAGAGCTAGGGTTAGGGTTTGGGATAGGGTTAGGGTTAGGTTTAGGGTTTGGGCTAGGGTTAGGGTTAGGGCTAGGGTTAGGGTTTGGGCTAGGGTTAGGGTTAGGGTTTGGGCTAGGGTTTGGGCTAGGGTTAGGGTTAGAGCTAGGGTTAGGGTTAGGGTTTGAGCTAGGGTTAGGGTTAGGGTTTGAGCTAGGGTTAGGGTTTAGAGCTAGGGTTAGGGTTAGGGTTAGGGTTTGGGATAGGGTTAGGGTTAGGTTTACAGCTAGGGTTAGGGTTAGGGTTTGGGCTAGGGTTAGGGTTTGAGCTAGGGTTAGGGTTAGGATTTGAGCTAGGGTTAGGGTTAGGGTTTGAGCTAGGGTTAGGGTTAGGGTTTGAGCTAGGGTTAGGGTTAGGGTTAGGGTTAGAGCTAGGGTTAGGGCTAGGGTTAGGGTTTGGGCTAGGGTTTGGGCTAGGGTTAGGGTTTGAGCTAGGGTTAGGGTTAGGGTTTGAGCTAGGGTTAGGGTTAGGGTTTGAGCTAGGGTTAGGGTTAGGGTTTGAGCTAGGGTTAGGGTTAGGGTTTGAGCTAGGGTTAGGGTTAGGTTTTGAGCTAGGGTTAGGGTTAGGGTTTGAGCTAGGGTTAGGGTTAGGGTTTGAGCTAGGGTTAGGGTTAGGGTTAGAGCTAGGGTTAGAGCTAGGGTTAGGGTTTGGGCTAGGGTTAGGGTTAGGGTTTGGGCTAGGGTTAGGGTTTGAGCTAGGGTTAGGGTTAGGGTTTGAGCTAGGGTTAGGGTTAGGGTTTGAGCTAGGGTTAGGGTTAGGGTTTGAGCTAGGGTTAGGGTTTGAGCTAGGGTTAGGGTTTGGGCTAGGGTTAGGGTTTGAGCTAGGGTTAGGGTTTGAGGTAGGGTTAGGGTTAGGGCTAGGGTTAGGGTTTGGGCTAGGGTTAGGGTTAGGGTTTGGGCTAGGGTTAGGGTTAGGGTTTGAGCTAGGGTTAGGGTTAGGGTTTGGGCTAGGGTTAGGGTTTGAGCTAGGGTCAGGGTTAGGGTTTGAGCTAGGGTTAGGGTTAGGGTTAGAGCTAGGGTTAGAGCTAGGGTTAGGGTTTGGGCTAGGGTTAGGGTTAGGGTTTGGGCTAGGGTTAGGGTTTGAGCTAGGGTTAGGGTTAGGGTTTGAGCTAGGGTTAGGGTTAGGGTTTGAGCTAGGGTTAGGGTTAGGGTTTGAGCTAGGGTTAGGGTTTGAGCTAGGGTTAGGGTTTGGGCTAGGGTTAGGGTTTGAGCTAGGGTTAGGGTTTGAGGTAGGGTTAGGGTTAGGGCTAGGGTTAGGGTTTGGGCTAGGGTTAGGGTTAGGGTTTGGGCTAGGGTTAGGGTTAGGGTTTGAGCTAGGGTTAGGGTTAGGGTTTGGGCTAGGGTTAGGGTTTGAGCTAGGGTTAGGGTTTGAGCTAGGGTTAGGGATAGGGCTAGGGTTAGGGTTTGGGCTAGGATTAGGGTTAGGGTTTGGGCTAGGGTTAGGGTTTGAGTTAGGGTTAGGGTTATGGTTTGAGCTAGGGCTAGGGTTAGGGTTCGGGCTAGGGTTAGGGCTGGGCTAGGGTTAGGGTTGGGGGGGTTAGGGGTTAGGGTTAGGGATAGGCTAGGTTAGGTTAGGTTAGGGTTAGGTTAATTAGGGATATGGGGATAAAAACTCAATCGGGACCCCACCCGGGTTGGTAACTTTGCAATGGAAGGTTGTAGAGACTCGGGGATAAGGTCCGTCAAGGGGTTTATTGGGTCTCTGAGAACGCCAGAAGTTGTCCCGAGTCTCTACGACCTACGGTTCCCGAGATATGACATGTATTTATGGGGATTTTTGGAATGTTTGTATCTCAGGAACGGAAGGGCGTAGAGACTCGGGGATAAGTCTGGCGTGTTCAGAGACCCCGAATTATGTCCGACGGATCAGGGTCCCAAGTCTCTACGAACTTCCGTTCCCGAGTTATACTTAAGTTTATTTTCCAATTGAAGTGAATGGGGTTTGGTGCGCCTATACTGAATATGTGTATCTCGGGAACGGAAGGTCGTAGAGACTCGGGGATAAGTCTGGCGTGTTCAGAGACCCCGACTTATGGCAGACGGAGCTTGGTCCCAAGTCTCTACGACCTTCCGTTCCCGAGTTATACTTAAGTTTATTTTCCAATTGAAGTGAATGGGGTTTGGTCCGCCTATACTGAATATGTGTATCTCGGGAACGGAAGGTCGTAGAGACTCGCGGATAAGTCTGGTGTGTTCAGAGACCCCGAATTATGGCAGACGGAGCTTGGTCCCAAGTCTCTACGACCTTCCGTTCCCGAGTTATACTTAAGTTTATTTTCCAATTGAAGTGAATGGGGTTTGGTGCGCCTATACTGAATATGTGTATCTCGGGAACGGAAGGTCGTAGAGACTCGGGACCAACGTCCGTCTAGGGGTTTAAGTGGTTTTTGAGAACGCTGGTCTTTGTCCCGAGTCTCTACGACCTTCCGTTCCCCAGATATGACATGTCCAGTAGGGGCATATTTTGAATATGTGTATCTCGGGAACGGAAGGTCGTAGAGACTCAGGGACAAGACTGGCATGTTCAGAGACCCCGAATTATGGCAGACGGAGCTTGGTCCCGAGTCTGTGCGACCTTCTGTTCCCGAGTTATAGACCGAAATGTGTTAGGCTGGTTAGGGTTAGGGCTAGGGTTGGGTTTGAGCTAGGGTTAGGGTTTGGGTTTGGGCTAGGGCTAGGCTTAGGGTTAGAGCTAGGGTTTGGATTAGGGTTAGGGCTAGGGTTAGGGTTAGGGTTTGGGCTAGGGTTAGGGTTTGGGCTAGGGTTAGGGTTAGAGCTAGGGTTAGGGTTAGGGTTTGGGCTAGGGTTAGAGCTAGGGTTAGGGCTAGGGTTAGGGTTTGGGCTAGGGTTAGGGTTTGAGCTAGGGTTAGGGTTAGGGTTTGAGCTAGGGTTAGGGTTAGGGTTAGGGTTAGAGCTAGGGTTAGGGCTAGGGTTAGGGTTTGGGCTAGGGTTAGGGTTAGGGTTAGGGTTTGGGCTAGGGTTAGGGTTTGAGCTAGGGTTAGGGTTAGGGTTTGAGCTAGGGTTAGGATTAGGTTTTGAGCTAGGGTTAGGGTTAGGGTTTGAGCTAGGGTTAGGGTTAGGGTTAGAGCTAGGGTTAGAGCTAGGGTTAGGGTTTGGGCTAGGGTTAGGGTTAGGGTTTGGGCTAGGGTTAGGGTTTGAGCTAGGGTTAGGGTTAGGGTTTGAGCTAGGGTTAGGGTTAGGGTTTGAGCTAGGGTTAGGGTTAGGGTTTGAGCTAGGGTTAGGGTTTGAGCTAGGGTTAGGGTTTGGGCTAGGGTTAGGGTTTGAGCTAGGGTTAGGGTTTGAGGTAGGGTTAGGGTTAGGGCTAGGGTTAGGGTTTGGGCTAGGGTTAGGGTTAGGGTTTGGGCTAGGGTTAGGGTTAGGGTTAGGGTTTGAGCTAGGGTTAGGGTTAGGGTTTGGGCTAGGGTTAGGGTTTGAGCTAGGGTTAGGGTTAGGGTTTGAGCTAGGGTTAGGGTTAGGGTTAGAGCTAGGGTTAGAGCTAGGGTTAGGGTTTGGGCTAGGGTTAGGGTTAGGGTTTGGGCTAGGGTTAGGGTTTGAGCTAGGGTTAGGGTTAGGGTTTGAGCTAGGGTTAGGGTTAGGGTTTGAGCTAGGGTTAGGGTTAGGGTTTGAGCTAGGGTTAGGGTTTGAGCTAGGGTTTGAGCTAGGGTTAGGGTTTGGGCTAGGGTTAGGGTTTGAGCTAGGGTTAGGGTTTGAGGTAGGGTTAGGGTTAGGGCTAGGGTTAGGGTTTGGGCTAGGGTTAGGGTTAGGGTTTGGGCTAGGGTTAGGGTTAGGGTTTGAGCTAGGGTTAGGGTTAGGGTTTGGGCTAGGGTTAGGGTTTGAGCTAGGGTTAGGGTTTGAGCTAGGGTTAGGGATAGGGCTAGGGTTAGGGTTTGGGCTAGGATTAGGGTTAGGGTTTGGGCTAGGGTTAGGGTTTGAGTTAGGGTTAGGGTTATGGTTTGAGCTAGGGCTAGGGTTAGGGTTCGGGCTAGGGTTAGGGCTGGGCTAGGGTTAGGGTTGGGGGGGTTAGGGGTTAGGGTTAGGGATAGGCTAGGTTAGGTTAGGTTAGGGTTAGGTTAATTAGGGATATGGGGATAAAAACTCAATCGGGACCCCACCCGGGTTGGTAACTTTGCAATGGAAGGTTGTAGAGACTCGGGGATAAGGTCCGTCAAGGGGTTTATTGGGTCTCTGAGAACGCCAGAAGTTGTCCCGAGTCTCTACGACCTACGGTTCCCGAGATATGACATGTATTTATGGGGATTTTTGGAATGTTTGTATCTCAGGAACGGAAGGGCGTAGAGACTCGGGGATAAGTCTGGCGTGTTCAGAGACCCCGAATTATGTCCGACGGATCAGGGTCCCAAGTCTCTACGAACTTCCGTTCCCGAGTTATACTTAAGTTTATTTTCCAATTGAAGTGAATGGGGTTTGGTGCGCCTATACTGAATATGTGTATCTCGGGAACGGAAGGTCGTAGAGACTCGGGGATAAGTCTGGCGTGTTCAGAGACCCCGAATTATGTCCGACGGATCAGGGTCCCAAGTCTCTACGACCTTCCGTTCCCGAGTTATACTTAAGTTTATTTTCCAATTGAAGTGAATGGGGTTTGGTGCGCCTATACTGAATATGTGTATCTCGGGAACGGAAGGTCGTAGAGACTCGGGGATAAGTCTGGCGTGTTCAGAGACCCCGAATTATGTCCGACGGATCAGGGTCCCAAGTCTCTACGACCTTCCGTTCCCGAGTTATACTTAGGTTTATTTTCCAATTGAAGTGAATGGGGTTTGGTGCGCCTATACTGAATATGTGTATCTCGGGAACGGAAGGTCGTAGAGACTCGGGGATAAGTCTGGTGTGTTCAGAGACCCCGAATTATGGCAGACGGAGCTTGGTCCCAAGTCTCTACGACCTTCCGTTCCCGAGTTATACTTAAGTTTATTTTCCAATTGAAGTGAATGGGGTTTGGTGCGCCTATACTGAATATGTGTATCTCGGGAACGGAAGGTCGTAGAGACTCGGGGATAAGTCTGGTGTGTTCAGAGACCCCGAATTATGGCAGACGGAGCTTGGTCCCAAGTCTCTACGACCTTCCGTTCCCGAGTTATACTTAAGTTTATTTTCCAATTGAAGTGAATGGGGTTTGGTGCGCCTATACTGAATATGTGTATCTCGGGAACGGAAGGTCGTAGAGACTCGGGACCAACGTCCGTCTAGGGGTTTAAGTGGTTTTTGAGAACGCTGGTCTTTGTCCCGAGTCTCTACGACCTTCCGTTCCCCAGATATGACATGTCCAGTAGGGGCATATTTTGAATATGTGTATCTCGGGAACGGAAGGTCGTAGAGACTCAGGGACAAGACTGGCATGTTCAGAGACCCCGAATTATGGCAGACGGAGCTTGGTCCCGAGTCTGTGCGACCTTCTGTTCCCGAGTTATAGACCGAAATGTGTTAGGCTGGTTAGGGTTAGGGCTAGGGTTGGGTTTGAGCTAGGGTTAGGGTTTGGGTTTGGGCTAGGGCTAGGCTTAGGGTTAGAGCTAGGGTTTGGATTAGGGTTAGGGCTAGGGTTAGGGTTAGGGTTTGGGCTAGGGTTAGGGTTTGGGCTAGGGTTAGGGTTAGAGCTAGGGTTAGGGTTAGGGTTTGGGCTAGGGTTAGGGTTAGAGCTAGGGTTAGGGCTAGGGTTAGGGTTTGGCCTAGGGTTAGGGTTTGAGCTAGGTTAGGGTTAGGGTTTGAGCTAGGGTTAGGGTTAGAGCTAGGGTTAGGGTTTGGGATAGGGTTAGGTTTAGGGTTTGGGCTAGGGTTAGGGTTAGGGCTAGGGTTAGGGTTTGGGCTAGGGTTAGGGTTAGGGTTTGGGCTAGGGTTAGGGTTAGGGTTAGGGTTTGGGCTAGGGTTAGGGTTAGAGCTAGGGTTAGGGTTAGGGTTTAGAGCTAGGGTTAGGGTTAGGGTTAGGGTTTGGGATAGGGTTAGGGTTAGGTTTACAGCTAGGGTTAGGGTTAGGGTTTGGGCTAGGGTTAGGGTTTGAGCTAGGGTTAGGGTTAGGATTTGAGCTAGGGTTAGGGTTAGGGTTTGAGCTAGGGTTAGGGTTAGGGTTAGAGCTAGGGTTAGGGCTAGGGTTAGGGTTTGGGCTAGGGTTAGGGTTAGGGTTAGGGTTAGGGTTTGAGCTAGGGTTAGGGTTAGGGTTTGAGCTAGGGTTAGGGTTAGGGTTTGAGCTAGGGTTAGGGTTAGGGTTTGAGCTAGGGTTAGGGTTAGGGTTAGAGCTAGGGTTAGGGCTAGGGTTAGGGTTTGGGCTAGGGTTAGGGTTAGGGTTTGGGCTAGGGTTTGAGCTAGGGTTAGGGTTAGGGTTTGAGCTAGGGTTAGGGTTAGGGTTTGAGCTAGGGTTAGGGTTAGGGTTTGAGCTAGGGTTAGGGTTTGAGCTAGGGTTAGGGTTTGAGCTAGGGTTAGGGTTTGGGCTAGGGTTAGGGTTTGAGCTAGGGTTAGGGTTAGGGTTTGAGCTAGGGTTAGGGTTAGGGTTTGAGCTAGGGTTAGGGTTTAGAGCTAGGGTTAGGGCTAGGGTTAGGGTTTGGGATAGGGTTAGGGTTAGGTTTACAGCTAGGGTTAGGGTTAGGGTTTGGGCTAGGGTTAGGGTTTGAGCTAGGGTTAGGGTTAGGATTTGAGCTAGGGTTAGGGTTAGGGTTTGAGCTAGGGTTAGGGTTAGGGTTTGAGCTAGGGTTAGGGTTAGGGTTAGAGCTAGGGTTAGGGTTAGGGTTAGAGCTAGGGTTAGGGCTAGGGTTAGGGTTTGGGCTAGGGTTAGGGTTAGGGTTAGGGTTAGGGTTTGGGCTAGGGTTAGGCTTTGAGCTAGGGTTAGGGTTAGGGTTTGAGCTAGGGTTAGGGTTAGGGTTTGAGCTAGGGTTAGGGTTAGGGTTTGAGCTAGGGTTAGGGTTAGGGTTTGAGCTAGGGTTAGGGTTAGGGTTTGAGCTAGGGTTAGGGTTAGGGTTTGAGCTAGGGTTAGGGTTAGGGTTTGAGCTAGGGTTAGGGTTAGGGTTTGAGCTAGGGTTAGAGCTAGGGTTAGGGCTAGGGTTAGGGTTTGGGCTAGGGTTAGGGTTAGGGTTTGGGCTAGGGTTAGGGTTTGAGCTAGGGTTAGGGTTAGGGTTTGAGCTAGGGTTAGGGTTTGAGCTAGGGTTAGGGTTTGAGCTAGGGTTAGGGTTTGGGCTAGGGTTAGGGTTTGAGCTAGGGTTAGGGTTTGAGGTAGGGTTAGGGTTAGGGCTAGGGTTAGGGTTTGGGCTAGGGTTAGGGTTAGGGTTTGGGCTAGGGTTAGGGTTAGGGTTTGAGCTAGGGTTAGGGTTAGGGTTTGGGCTAGGGTTAGGGTTTGAGCTAGGGTTAGGGTTTGAGCTAGGGTTAGGGATAGGGCTAGGGTTAGGGTTTGGGCTAGGATTAGGGTTAGGGTTTGGGCTAGGGTTAGGGTTTGAGTTAGGGTTAGGGTTAGGGTTTGAGCTAGGGCTAGGGTTAGGGTTCGGGTTAGGGGTTAGGGTTAGGGATAGGCTAGGTTAGGTTAGGTTAGGGTTAGGTTAATTAGGGATATGGGGATAAAAACTCAATCGGGACCCCACCCGGGTTGGTAACTTTGCAATGGAAGGTTGTAGAGACTCGGGGATAAGGTCCGTCAAGGGGTTTATTGGGTCTCTGAGAACGCCAGAAGTTGTCCCGAGTCTCTACGACCTACGGTTCCCGAGATATGACATGTATTTATGGGGATTTTTGGAATGTTTGTATCTCAGGAACGGAAGGGCGTAGAGACTCGGGGATAAGTCTGGCGTGTTCAGAGACCCCGAATTATGTCCGACGGATCAGGGTCCCAAGTCTCTACGAACTTCCGTTCCCGAGTTATACTTAAGTTTATTTTCCAATTGAAGTGAATGGGGTTTGGTCCGCCTATACTGAATATGTGTATCTCGGGAACGGAAGGTCGTAGAGACTCGCGGATAAGTCTGGTGTGTTCAGAGACCCCGAATTATGGCAGACGGAGCTTGGTCCCAAGTCTCTACGACCTTCCGTTCCCGAGTTATACTTAAGTTTATTTTCCAATTGAAGTGAATGGGGTTTGGTGCGCCTATACTGAATATGTGTATCTCGGGAACGGAAGGTCGTAGAGACTCGGGACCAACGTCCGTCTAGGGGTTTAAGTGGTTTTTGAGAACGCTGGTCTTTGTCCCGAGTCTCTACGACCTTCCGTTCCCCAGATATGACATGTCCAGTAGGGGCATATTTTGAATATGTGTATCTCGGGAACGGAAGGTCGTAGAGACTCAGGGACAAGACTGGCATGTTCAGAGACCCCGAATTATGGCAGACGGAGCTTGGTCCCGAGTCTGTGCGACCTTCTGTTCCCGAGTTATAGACCGAAATGTGTTAGGCTGGTTAGGGTTAGGGCTAGGGTTGGGTTTGAGCTAGGGTTAGGGTTTGGGTTTGGGCTAGGGCTAGGCTTAGGGTTAGAGCTAGGGTTTGGATTAGGGTTAGGGCTAGGGTTAGGGTTAGGGTTTGGGCTAGGGTTAGGGTTTGGGCTAGGGTTAGGGTTAGAGCTAGGGTTAGGGTTAGGGTTTGGGCTAGGGTTAGGGTTAGAGCTAGGGTTAGGGCTAGGGTTAGGGTTTGGGCTAGGGTTAGGGTTTGAGCTAGGGTTAGGGTTAGGGTTTGAGCTAGGGTTAGGGTTAGAGCTAGGGTTAGGGTTTGGGATAGGGTTAGGGTTAGGTTTAGGGTTTGGGCTAGGGTTAGGGTTAGCGCTAGGGTTAGGGTTAGGGTTTAGAGCTAGGGTTAGGGTTAGGGTTAGGGTTTGGGATAGGGTTAGGGTTAGGTTTACAGCTAGGGTTAGGGTTAGGGTTTGGGCTAGGGTTAGGGTTTGAGCTAGGGTTTGGGCTAGGGTTAGGGTTAGAGCTAGGGTTAGGGTTAGGGTTTAGAGCTAGGGTTAGGGTTAGGGTTAGGGTTTGGGATAGGGTTAGGGTTAGGTTTACAGCTAGGGTTAGGGTTAGGGTTTGGGCTAGGGTTAGGGTTTGAGCTAGGGTTAGGGTTAGGATTTGACCTAGGGTTAGGGTTAGGGTTTGAGCTAGGGTTAGGGTTAGGGTTTGAGCTAGGGTTAGGGTTAGGGTTAGAGCTAGGGTTAGGGCTAGGGTTAGGGTTTGGGCTAGGGTTAGGGTTAGGGTTAGGGTTTGGGCTAGGGTTAGGGTTTGAGCTAGGGTTAGGGTTAGGGTTTGAGCTAGGGTTAGGGTTAGGGTTTGAGCTAGGGTTAGGGTTAGGGTTTGAGCTAGGGTTAGGGTTAGGGTTTGAGCTAGGGTTAGGGTTAGGGTTTGAGCTAGGGTTAGGGTTAGGGTTTGAGCTAGGGTTAGGGTTAGGGTTTGAGCTAGGGTTAGGGTTAGGGTTAGAGCTAGGGTTAGGGCTAGGGTTAGAGTTTGGGCTAGGGTTAGGGTTAGGGTTAGGGTTTGGGCTAGGGTTAGGGTTTGAGCTAGGGTTAGGGTTAGGGTTTGAGCTAGGGTTAGGGTTAGGGTTTGAGCTAGGGTTAGGGTTAGGGTTTGAGCTAGGGTTAGGGTTTGAGCTAGGGTTAGGGTTTAGGCTAGGGTTAGGGTTTGAGCTAGGGTTAGGGTTAGAGCTAGGGTTAGGGTTAGGGTTTGAGCTAGGGTTAGGGTTTAGAGCTAGGGTTAGGGTTAGGGTTAGGGTTTGGGATAGGGTTAGGGTTAGGTTTACAGCTAGGGTTAGGGTTAGGGTTTGGGCTAGGGTTAGGGTTTGAGCTAGGGTTAGGGTTAGGATTTGAGCTAGGGTTAGGGTTAGGGTTTGAGCTAGGGTTAGGGTTAGGGTTTGAGCTAGGGTTAGGGTTAGGGTTAGAGCTAGGGTTAGGGTTAGGGTTAGAGCTAGGGTTAGGGCTAGGGTTAGGGTTTGGGCTAGGGTTAGGGTTAGGGTTAGGGTTAGGGTTTGGGCTAGGGTTAGGGTTTGAGCTAGGGTTAGGGTTAGAGCTAGGGTTAGGGTTAGGGTTTGAGCTAGGGTTAGGGTTAGGGTTTGAGCTAGGGTTAGGGTTAGGGTTTGAGCTAGGGTTAGGGTTAGGGTTTGAGCTAGGGTTAGGGTTAGGGTTTGAGCTAGGGTTAGGGTTAGGGTTTGAGCTAGGGTTAGGGTTAGGGTTTGAGCTAGGGTTAGAGCTAGGGTTAGGGCTAGGGTTAGGGTTTGGGCTAGGGTTAGGGTTAGGGTTTGGGCTAGGGTTAGGGTTTGAGCTAGGGTTAGGGTTTGAGCTAGGGTTAGGGTTTGGGCTAGGGTTAGGGTTTGAGCTAGGGTTAGGGTTTGAGGTAGGGTTAGGGTTAGGGCTAGGGTTAGGGTTTGGGCTAGGGTTAGGGTTAGGGTTTGGGCTAGGGTTAGGGTTAGGGTTTGAGCTAGGGTTAGGGTTAGGGTTTGGGCTAGGGTTAGGGTTTGAGCTAGGGTTAGGGTTTGAGCTAGGGTTAGGGATAGGGCTAGGGTTAGGGTTTGGGCTAGGATTAGGGTTAGGGTTTGGGCTAGGGTTAGGGTTTGAGTTAGGGTTAGGGTTAGGGTTTGAGCTAGGGCTAGGGTTAGGGTTCGGGCTAGGGTTAGGGGTTAGGGTTAGGGATAGGCTAGGTTAGGTTAGGTTAGGGTTAGGTTAATTAGGGATATGGGGATAAAAACTCAATCGGGACCCCACCCGGGTTGGTAACTTTGCAATGGAAGGTTGTAGAGACTCGGGGATAAGGTCCGTCAAGGGGTTTATTGGGTCTCTGAGAACGCCAGAAGTTGTCCCGAGTCTCTACGACCTACGGTTCCCGAGATATGACATGTATTTATGGGGATTTTTGGAATGTTTGTATCTCAGGAACGGAAGGGCGTAGAGACTCGGGGATAAGTCTGGCGTGTTCAGAGACCCCGAATTATGTCCGACGGATCAGGGTCCCAAGTCTCTACGAACTTCCGTTCCCGAGTTATACTTAAGTTTATTTTCCAATTGAAGTGAATGGGGTTTGGTGCGCCTATACTGAATATGTGTATCTCGGGAACGGAAGGTCGTAGAGACTCGGGACCAACGTCCGTCTAGGGGTTTAAGTGGTTTTTGAGAACGCTGGTCTTTGTCCCGAGTCTCTACGACCTTCCGTTCCCCAGATATGACATGTCCAGTAGGGGCGTATTTTGAATATGTGTATCTCGGGAACGGAAGGTCGTAGAGACTCAGGGACAAGTCTGGCATGTTCAGAGACCCCAAATTATGGCAGACGAAGCTTGGTCCCGAGTCTGTGCGACCTTCGGTTCCCGAGTTATAGACCGAAATGTGTACCCCATTGGAAATGAAAGGGTGCCAGATTGAGTGAAAATTTCACTAAGTGTTGAGGCCAAAATCGTGTGTGCTGGAAGTGTGTAGGAGCACGTTTCAGGCCATTTGGAGTTGATTGGTACCATTTGTGGAGTAACATTTTTGAACCCATACTTACCTCTATGCGTGTATGGTGTATGGTGTAGGGTTAGGGTTTAGGGTTTGGGTTAGGGTTAGGGTTAGGGCTTGGGCTAGGGTTTTGACCCAACAAAGATCAAACAGGGCTTGAAACAGCAGCCTTTTCAATAGCTTGGCATCTAAATATATAATGTGTGCAACAACATGACAACGCTCATTGTCTCATTGATTTGTAACATGAAGGTGAAGCTGTGATATTCATCAAAGTATAGGCATTTGCATATAGGTAACACAGGCAGTTATCTTTCTTACAGAAGGATTGATTTTTTGCAGTTCCTGCTGGTTTGAATTCTTTTACATTGGAACCATTGTTCTTAATTAACAGAGGCATTCGTCTCAAATCATGCAGTAGTCATAAACTCCTCAATTCCCACTGTATGGCAAAGGTTTTTGCCCTTAATTATAAGCATTTGCATGCATTATGAAGTCATGTCTTTGGTCCCACTTGAACCATGTTGAAAGATTTCTGCAAACCGGACAACGTCCTTATTTTCAATATCTAAGGGTTGATAGGAAGTCAACTCAGGCTCCGGTTCCCAATATTTCTCTGAAATGGAAAGCTGCTACATTTACAGTTTTGTTTTGAACTTTGAACCTTCTCTAGCTGCAAAGTAAAAAAGTGGTCTGTGTCATCATGGTCACAAAAGGGGCATAAAAAGCAATCTCTCAATTGCAGACCTTCATGTTTCAACTGGTCAATGTGCTATTAGTGTTGAACAGGTGGAAGACAGTGGCTGCTGTTCTTTGCTATTTGGGAAACAAACCTCCTCTCCAAAGAGAGAGGGGAAGCAGATACATAGCAGCCTGTTTGAAGAGCCAAAGACAGAAGTAAACAGAAAAGGAGAGAGGGTGTGTATACCAGCAGAGGGGGCAGAAAAAACATAACACAAAAAACAATGAAGATAGAGAAAGGGAGAGCTACATAGAGTTTTTTAAAACACACACACACACACACACACACTCAGGTAGGCTTTATAAGCCGGGAATTCCTCTCGGCACTGTGCACTCTTGTGTGCAGAGGCAGAGCATCCATTATGTATGCCCCACACACACCGTCTCTTTACATGGGTGAGTGCCACACACACGCACACATGCACACTTGTGCACACATAGACAAATGCAAAACAGACACATGCATGCATACACAAAGTGGCCCAAAGACACTCAGGGCTTTAGTCAAATGCCAGCAAAACTACCTCTAAGGATTACAGTGTGTGTCTCTCTCAAACAAACACACACACAGAGAGAGAGAGAGAGAAGACATCTTGCTCTCCATCTATTGTCTTTCCATCAGAGCTGTGGCAACCAGTGGATATGTGAACACCATGCTCACTCTCCTTTTCATTTCAGATAGAGAGATATGAGGGAGGTGGAGAGTGTGAGATATGGATAAAGATAAAGATATAGAGCTGGCATGGTGGTAAAGAGGCTGCAGTCATGCTTCAACAGAAAGAAAATAATGCTGAATGATTCATCCTTAAAAAGCAGGGCGAAAGAAAGGAAAGGACAAAGCAAGAAAAACATTTTTCAAAGCCCCCATTCCTCTCTTACTCTAACTCCACCCATCCTCGCTTTTTTATCTTTCCCTCACTCTGCCTCTAATAACCAGGTATATCATCCTCCTCTCTTTTATCTTTGTTTCAGCATATCTGTCTTCTCCAAGCGTATATCCTGTGCTATCCATTTTCTCTCTCTTATCTGTGCAAATCCATGTTGCGCTGCTGTTCTCTTTATGTGCTTCACTTCACATCTCTTCACTCTCTCCCTTCTTTTCAGTTTGACCCCACCTCTCTCTCCCTCAGTGTTACTGAATGTCCTCTTTCTCCTTCTCTATTGTGCTGACGGCAGAGCCAAAAGAGGCACACTGTGAGTTTGTATGTAGGTTTGTAAGTGTGTGTGTGTGTGTGTGTGTGTGTTTGTGGGTGTGTATGTGATGCAGCTCTGACCCTCTAATCAGTGTGAGGAGAAACAGAGGAGGACTTGTGGTGCCCAGCAGGGTCAGAGGCCGTGTAGAGTCAGCCATTACCCTCTTTCACCGTGACACACACACACACACACAATTCCTGGGCTTCACGCCCAGTGAGGCATCTGCCTTGGAACAGGCTTGTGTGCAACAGCCCTGCTAGAAGCGCACACACACACAGGGATAGATAGTAAAGACCGAGCCACTCGGTATCTGTGCACTGTTCGACTGCTCCAACCCCAGGTCTCCTTATCAGCTGTGTCTCATCTATCACAGCCTTACAGGCGCAGCTCTCACTCTCTCTATACACACAAACGCATACATGCCTCTATGGGGACATTTGATTTTATGTTGACATGTTTCCACCTTCTCCAGCAGACTGGTGTAGTTTACAGGGTAAAGATGCTGTATTAATAACATCCGATAGTACTCATCAACGTGTAAACTAGAAAGCACTCAGAGAGCGCAGACCTCCGCCAAGGCAGCTCAGTTTCCCCATATTTGTCCATTTCCATATTTCCAATAGCAGTACTTCTATGATGATTTATTCATCATAATATGATTTTTTGACCCTGAAAACCTACCCCTAGCACTTGAAAACATGTTGATATCATTATTAGTTTCCACTATCAGTTTCACTACCAGTTTGTGACTCTGACTCCAGCATGGACAAGTGGGGAGAGAACTTTCCTTCAGATCTATCTTATCTTATCTTATCTATCTTATCTGTTTGAGAAAGACTTGATCCCCTATTTTGCTGTCTTTAGTTTTTGCCATAGCCATCCCATAGTGCTGCTTGTAAGACTGTGGTGTAAAGATGCAGACCTGCTGGGTTTACAACTTATTAATTGCAGTCAACTCCACAATTGTCCTCAGAGATTAATCCCACTTTAAGCTCAAAACAGCTTCCTGCCTTGATGAGAGGAGAACAGAGCAGAGTCAGTGTTGTGCAATGGGATCAGATGGCAGAAGGAGAAATGATATCAATTATGGAGGCTGTGGGTGTTGTCATTGTCGTCAACATCAATACGGTGATTGTACTACAGCATGTATTCTCATCACCCGTGTGTTTGTGTTGAAAATACAGTTTATTCCCTTTTCACTGTTTAATCCTATCATCTGTCCTATGGTTTGCTCCGTCGCCCTTTTCCTCTACCTCTCTCCTCCCTCTTTCAAGCAGCCCCCCCCTCTAAAATCATTCCCCTTTCCTCCCCTGGTTCATGACGGTCCCACACGATTCCCTATAGACTGAGAGAAAGGCCAGCTTAACATTGTAGCAGCTTGGCAACTAGGCATTAAAAGCGGGTGTGTAAAAAATGAAAAAAAAGCCCTCTTTCCTCCATCTCAGACCCCCGTCTCTCTCCCCGCTCTCCGTCTCTCTGATTCTCTCCTCTAAGCTGGTTGATGGCGGCGGGGTCGTGGACCCTGGTTGAGTGGACTCATTACAGAGTCCCTTTATTTCCATTCTGAGTGGGGCCTGTAGAGACAGCGTGCACCAGGGCTTGAGGTGCACTCGCACAGGGAACAGAGCAAACACATTGAGCAAGACACCACTTATGAAGAGTGACGACCAATAGAAGCAGCCTTTAATACCCCCACAGAGGAATAATGGGGGTGGGGTTCAGACTGAGGGAAGAAGAGAAGGGAGGAGAGAAAGAGCAAAACAAGAAAACAGTAGGACAAGGCAGAGAGCAGGGCGAGCTGTGGGGCCGAAACAAACAAGAAGGCTCATTTAATGAACATGAGCTGGATTCCAGTGCTACAACCCAAAACCTTATGCAGATGAGGGCTGACCTAATGACTAAATGGAGTGGAGAGAGAGAAGGAAGCAGAAGGAAAAGGGAGAAAGGAGAGATCAAAGAGGGAATGGGAGGCAGAGGAGGAGTGGTGTTAAAGTGATGGAGTGTAAACAGAGGAGTTTAGCTCCGCTCTGAAAGAGTTTGTCAAACACTGAGAAGAACGTTGCTTTGTCCATGCAGTTGTACATGTTAACACCAGAAACCAAAGTGGCATCGTAAAGCCTGATCACGAGAGGGCATTTTTGCATGTGAAGTTCATTCTAGTTAAATATTGTTTCCATTGCGATATTTGATATTTTCTTTCACACCGACGCGTCTGTGATGGACAAATTCCTCATCTCACATACGAGCTTAAAATGAGTGGAAATGGAATGCAGTAACAGATTAGACAAACACCGATAGTGTGGTGTTTGTTTAAAAACACCTCCTCAATCACAAATTAGCAATTTACACCAATTACAGAACAGTATTCACGCATCAGTGAGTTCCATTACAGATAAGGGTCCCAGAGCTTTAAGGAAGGAGGAGGTTTGAAGGCAAAGGAAAGCTTTTTTTGATGGTGTGTACAGGAGATGGGCCTCGGTTTTTGGAGAAGGAAAGCTGTTTACCTGGAACAGAGGATTATGGGACAACTCCCTGTGGCATGTTGGAAGCTGAGGGGTCTGGGAGGGCTGGGTCTGAAATCAGTTTAGGGAACAGTCACAGCTCTCTAAGTCCCTCACCACTACTTTCACCTCTTTTTTTTCAGTATCTGTCTGCCTCTACCATTCCCATGCACACACACACTCTTCATTAACCAGAATATTTATCCCCATCTCCTTTAGCTTTTTGCAAAAGCTTTAAATCATAGTTCTCAGTGTAATTCATTGGATACTATTTAATTTTACTCCTGCTGAAGCTTTCCCAATTTTTTTTTCCCAAATTGCAAAAAAGATTATTTCAAGTCTCCTTTTTGAAATGCATTAACATCAGGACAGAGAGTTCCATTGAGTTGCAGTATTTCTTTGTTCCTGCAAAATCAACAAAGTTAGACATTCTGTCAACAAACAGACAAGTGAGCTAAAATTAGATATAAAATTATGCCCTTTATGATAATCTACCGGGAGAGGCTCTTATAGTTCTCCCATTATATGGAAATAATAGCAGAACAAATTATAGATAAGGGACGAGCCTTGTCCAGGTTAAGCCAGTATCCATATGATTTCACTGAAGGCTTTGTCTTCATAACATGAGTGCAACCTTTGTCCATCCCGGTACATCGGGGAACAATAATAAATGCTGTAGTGAGATCAGACAGAGGAGGAGAGCTGTGGGTGGACGCCAAATAGAACACAGCTACTGTTAAGTGGGACAGTCTGCTGGCAACATGAGGTCTGTGTGTTTGTGTCTAAGGGTGTAATATAATTCGGTCTGTTCCTGTATTCTAAAATGTTTGCGTGTCCTCACTTCTTCTTCTGTGGGTGGATTCATCTTTGTGTGTGTGTCTAGCTGTGTAATTTGATTTACGTAGTTTATACTATTTAGTTTACATGTGATCCGGTGTATACAGAATACGTCTATCAGTGGAGTGTACGGGCAATGCTGAGTTTGAGTAGCCTGCATAGTGGCTGCACAGGGCTGCTGGAAAGGTGAATGAGAGCAGGTGGCCTCTGCTACTTGGGGGAGTCGGGGTCCAGCCTCCAATGTGCTCTACACGCCCTTCCTCCCACTTGCCCACACAGTCCTGCCTTGACTAATAGGGACAGAGACCCTCCCTGCATGCCGCTCTGAGCATGAGGAAGGCAGGTGGATTGTTATCACTAATCGCTAACATGCTGTCTTTTACCTCCCTGACCTATTCACCCCTCAACAGGGAGGCTGAAGCCTTTCGAGGAGGGGATTCTCCATAGAAGTAAGTCAAACTGGGAAAAACAGGGCCATGCTTTACTGCCACAGCAGGGGGCTCTTGGGAAAGAACAGGTCAAGAGCCGATAGAAATATTATCGCTCACAGAAAGAACCAGGGGTAGAAGGACACAAGGAAGAGGGTGCCAGGTGGCAGCAGTGGCATGTCTCTGCCACCTTTCCTGGGAATATGAACCCATCTCGCTCCTCCTGTTCTCCCAGCGAGGGATGGCACCGGCTCCGTGTCTGACTGTCAGCCTGTCCATCTATCCATCTGGGCCGTCTGTCAGCATCACTACTAGTCAGTCAATCAGTCAGTCAGTCAATCTCCCTTTTTGTCAGCCTGTCTGTTAGCCCATTAGTCTCGACAGTAGAAAACAGCTTGCTAGCACCACCTGTATTCATCAGTCCCTCTCCACTTTAATGTTCAGTTCCACCCATTCATTTGTATCAATTTCTCAGTCTCATTATCCTCTTGGTTTATTGCCATCTTAATCTCCCTCTCTGCCTTACAGATCCATCTCTCCTTCTAATACCTTCTCCTTCCCTACATTCCCATCCTTTCCTCTCCCTCTGGCCCCAGTTCAGCCAAGACAAGCTCACAAACAAGTGTAAGCTATACACAAGATTTCATGGCAACCAGTCATTTCAATCAAAGAAACCACACATGCACCCCCTCGACGCGCACACACACACGCACACATGAACACACATTCGACTTGCACAGTGCATTGGAAAACAATACCTCCAGTGAAACGCAAAGATGCAGGAGTATGTTTCATTTACTGCCAGCTACATCCCGCTTCAGAAACAGGTCTTTCTCATGCTTAATCTGCAGAGTCTCCACTCTGCAGTCTCTTAGAAAGGAAATGACTCTTATAAAGCACTGAGACTGGATTGAAAAACATCTATGAAGACATAGAGGTTGTGCTGGGGGTAACGTTTCCTGACACCTATCTTGGCAACAGGAAGCAGTTTGCAGAGGCACTGCTAGCATAGCCCGAAGCCTCGACTCTGCTAGTGTGTAGAGTACAAAGTGATGTTTGAAAATGGATGAAAACACAGGAGAATGCACGCACGCCAGCTCAAGCACACATAAACAATCAGTAAACTGCATACATATGCACACTCACACACACACACTGTACACGCGTATAGAGGACAGTAGAAACTCCTCTTGCCAGCCCTGCACCATCTGTCTCCCTGTCTGTACTTCATAGCTGTGCCCAAACAGGGCCCCAGCAGACTCAGTGTGAAATTAGCTGCCTTTGTGGGGCTTTGTCTGCTTGTATGTATCTGTTTGGGTGTACCAGAATGCCTTGTATTATATATTTTAGAACATATTTGCTATCAGACTGTCAAGAGGTAACCCAGGTTGGAGCACTACTGCATGTCTTTGTGTGTAAGGGAGGTGCAGGAACCGGCTGAAATCACGTCTGATCTAAAAGCGGTTTCCCCTGACCTCTGAACAACCACACTGACCTTAGCCTTTATCCCACCTACACCGATCAAGAGAGGTGTAGATGTGAGGTGTAGATGTAGATGTGTGTGATTACGTGTATGCTTATTTGCTATTGTCTGACCAGTCAGTCCCTGGAAGCCTATCTAGCCCTGGTTGACCATAACTAGCTCCCAGGATACTCTTTGACATTCACTCAGCACTCTGACCTTCCATGACATTTCACTCTGACCTTGTAACCCCGGGCTTTTGAGAGCTCTGCCCTCCTCCAATCAGACTACCAATATGTGATAAATCATGTCTGCCGACACCATTCGGAATGCACGCGCGCACACGCACACACACACACACACACAGACACACAGACACACACACACACACACACACACACACACACACACACACACACACACACACCTGCACACATGCACACACCAATTATCCCACTGCCACATCATCACCCTACACCCCTCACATTAATGAGTCCAGAGGTTAAAGGTTGTTGACATTCCTCTCACGCTCCTGTCCGAACACCACTGAATGGCCCACACACACATACATTGAACCCACAACAAAAGAGTGGGGTTTTGAGAGAAACGTCTTCACAGCAGTCTTGGGTACGATGAAAAGCCCTAGATGGACTCCTAGAGGCCCTGGTGTCAAACAGAAACAGCAAAATAGTTGCATCGAGCTTAAAATAAACAAATAAAAGACAATTTAAACACATGGACAAAAGAACCAATAAAGGATCATTGGAGTTTAAGAGTTGAGAAGGTCCTCATGCTTTTTCAGTGTGTGGTCTACTAAGGCTTGTACAGGGCAGCCGGGGCTGTTACTAGCCAGACTGATGAAGAACGCTGCTGCCTTGTGACAGATAATCATTGTATTGTTCTGTGCTGCAGAGTCTTGGCTAGGAGACAAACCTTCTGGCAAACAGACAGTTTTACAGCACAGAGCTCAATCAAACTGTCTGCCTTCCCAATGGTAAACACACACATACACACAAACACTAATAAAAGCAACCCATACACACACATATGCACAAACACACACAAAAACAGATGAAACAAGCCTAGAGCCAGCAGAGCCTAACCCAGATTGAAAACCCCAAACAAATCAGTCTGTCGATTCCCCCAACTGCTTACAGGAATATAGCTTTATCAACAATGACATTTTGATGGCTGCATACTGAACTTACCTAATTAATTTAGAAGTGTTGTGATTCAAATTCCATTAGCATTGTACACTGGTTGATTTCAGACATTATTCCTGCACAGGTGAGCAGGAAAGTCAGCAGTCATGTCCAAGGAAGGAACCCTCTGTTCCACTGTGCTAAGCGTCCTCTGCTGGACAGATTAGGTATAACACTCCTCTAAATGATCCACTGTTGTGTCTCAGCAACTGGTTACAGGTTAGGAAACTGGGAACAATCAAAGTCTAAGGTGATAGGCTCTGCTGCCCTCCTTAGACACCCAATCCTATCGCAAAGAGAGGTGGACTCCTCACTAACAACACAGAGGAGGAAATAAGCAGGAGAAAGAGCAGAGCCTGTTGACTGTATTGAGTGAATAGTGTGTGTGTGTGTGTGTGTGTGTGTGTGTGTGTGTGTGTGTGTGTGTGTGTGCGTGTGTCTTTGAGTGTGTGTATATGTGCAGTGATGTGAGAAATGCTGAATTTCTTTCCTGCCCTGTGAGAAATTGAATAGAGGAAATAATAGTCTGTATGTAAGATAGAAAGTGAGTGGTAGGGAGGTGTGTGTATATCTATATATATATATATATATATATAGATATCTATAGATATATATATATATCTATATATATCTATAGATATATATATATATCTATATATCTATATATATCTATATCTATATATATATATCTTTATATAGATATATATATATAGATATAGATATATAGATACACGTGTGTGTGTATGTGTGTGTGTGCGTGTGTGTATCTTTACCCCTCTGATAGCTGACCCCTCACCTCCCACCTTGCAACAATTGTCCCTTTGAGGCCCAGGGCCACTGAGGCTGGATCTGTATGTGTGTCTGCATATGTGTGTGTGTGTATGTGCCAGTCATTGCAGTCTGATCCCGGGCTGAGCTAACAGGATTAGAGCAGCCAGGGCTTAGATGGAAGGGGTCCCCCCCGACTTTGACTGTGGGGGATCAGAAATGACACTCGGCCTGGGCAGATGCCTTTAGAGCTGGAGACACCTCACTGGCAACGCAGATTCAAAGGTGAGTGTGGGAGGGAGGACTTGCCTATTTTCCTCTGCATCATCAGAGCAGCAGTGAAAATCTTCAACGTGCAAGAAAAGCACGAGAACATTTTCTTTCTGCAGCCAAAGACCTCTCAAGAAAAGGTGTTCCTCTTAACTTCATTTGTTCCCTGTGGCCAAAAGTGGAAAAGTGTTAGTGGATGAATAGTAAAGTAGTCAGTAGTAGGATTGAAACAAGGTTTGTGATGAATGGATCTCTTGGGAAGTGACTGTTTAAAAGTGATGGAGATCTGCTGAGCTCATGGAGGGTGAATCTGATGCACTCAAGCAGAAACCAAATCAAACCACTACAGACCAGTTTACATGTGGCTCTAATGATGGCTGGCTAAATCACATTGGGTTAATGAATTTAGGGAGTCTCTAATCAAATCTGTGTGATCTGGCAACAGGACTGACATCCATGTGTGTGTGTGTGTGTGTGTGTGTGTGTGTGATTATGGATGTGAGTGTGTATTGATAACAAGAGGAAATAAATCCTTATGGAGCCAGGCGAGGCAGAGAAATTCAGTCAACGTGCTTCTGATGCAAAATGGAACAGGGTGTCAGGGTTGTTCTAAAATGCAATAATAAGCATGAAGACATCAAAGTGTTGTGAGGAGGGAAAAGGAGAAAGAAGGAGAGCCAACAAGAGAAATGAGAGGACTTGCTTGTATGCATGTGGATGAAAGTGCATGCATGCATTCATGATTGCACATCTGGCAGCCCAATGAGAGAGGATCCACAGTGACCCTGTTTAGCTCTCCATAATATACTCGCACTCTCACTTCCACCCAGTGTGTGTGCGTGTGTGTTCTATCTGCCTCTCCTATTATGCTGTGTTTAAACATGAGAGAGGTCTTTGAGACAGACAGAACTGCATGAGGGGATCAAACAACCACACACACACACATCTTCACACACACACACACACACACACACACACACACACACACACACACACACACACACACACACACACACACACACACACTGAGTGCTTATACTGTGCATACACAGTTTCTCTGTCGCTCTCTTACACATCTTCATACACACACACACACACACACACACACACACACACACACACACACACACACACACACACACACACACACACACACACACAGCATGTGAAGATACATTAAAAAAATCCAACACCCCCCTACTGCTCTGATTAATAAAGGTCAATTAGCAATTATAATTTCCATATTTAATCAGTCCCCTGTGGTGTCGCTCTGTGGCCTGAGCTTTGACAACGATCTCTCTCCCTCTCTCTCTTTCCTCTCTCTATCTCCTGCTCTCCCTCTTTTCCTTTATGTCATGCTCCTCCGATCTTCCCATCTCCTACGTCATTATCATCTGAGCATCCCTCCCTTCTTCACCTCCTTACGCTCTCCCAGCCCCTCCCTCCTTGCCATGTCATTTCTCTCTCCTCCCCTCCCCATCCCTTCTCTCTCTCTCTCTCTCTCTCTCTCTGATGAATGCCTCCCCTCATTAATCTTGATGTTTTTCCTCTTGCTGTGTTCTTGCACAGGCCTTCAAACCTCTTGCTAATTGCAATTAATCACCAAGAAAAACAGATGCTGGGAACAAAGGCAGCCTGGAGGGAATATGAGTCTATGTATATGTACTGTATGAGTGGGCACCGGTGTGCATGTATGTGTCCTCGTATGTGTACAGCAGGCAAGCTGTCGGTCAGGTTGACACATAAAAACTGCGTGCATGCAGGGCTCTGACATCAACTCTGGGCTGTCAGGAAGAGTGTGCATGTGTGCTTGAATGTGGGGGATTTTTGTGTGTCGTACAGTACATGTCTGACCCTATCACAGCTCGTCATAGCATCTGTCTAACCCCACTACTGTGCAGTGATGACAATAAGTGACCTTAAATAAAGGAACTACAGAGTAAGTGAACAACGGGGGAGCAAAGAGGGGAAAAAAAGAGCAGGAATGTAGCTTTAACAAGTCTGTAAATATCTGCGATGTAGTAAAGCTTGAATTTTCCTGTGTATCACTCCATTGTCATCTCTGACGGAAGATCTCTGCAGAAACTATAGGCATATTTTTTATATTATAAAAAAGCAAACACCATGAAAATTACAACTCAACATGCTCCTTCCTTCTCTTTCTGATGTTTTCGTGAACAATATGATTACTGAACTCCAGGTGGTGTAATTTTATTTCACCTGCGGAGAATAATCACAGTCTCTTTCTTTCATTTCAATCTTCCCTTTTCTGGTCCCTCTCTCCCTGCCTCCCTCCCTACCTCCCTCCTTTCCTTAGATTTCTGTCATCACTGCTGGGCCTTCTGTTTTTGAGAAGCCACACTGGGAACACACACTAGAATGGGAGAGTAAGCACACACACAAATACACAATCAGGGGGAGAGAAACGTGACATTTAATACGTGAGTGTGTCTGGCTCTCTGTGTGTGTGTGTGTGTGTGTTATCTGCATTACTTATCATCCACAAGGAAGCAGACAAAAAAGTTTTTAAAAAAGTCAATGGAGCACAAACAAAAAGAAACTACTCGTATTTTCTATTTTCCACTTGGTGCACATATTTCAAAATACACACAGACACACACACAGGCACACCTAAGGGGCATATATTCATACTACACTACTCAAACAAGACGTGATGGTTGAAAACCCCATCAAATAATCAGTCCAGCAACACAGCAGAGTGTCCAGCACAATAGACTCCAGCTCCAGAGTAGATAACAGACTCCAGAAGCTTCTTTTCTCCCATCAGAGGATTATTCTATGTAGCTTTGAGCCAATGTATAGTATCAGAGGGACAATAATGAAATTAAGTTGATCTGATATATTCTCAGGGATTAACACAATATGGTGACCCCTGCATAACCCCAGGCATGCACCATCAGCCTCTAAATCCAAGATCTGAGAGATGGCGAGACAACAAGAGGGAGGAATGAGAGCGAAGATGAGGGGACAGGAAGAGAGGCAGCGTTAAGAGTGTGGCACCTCATAAATTGTTAACAAGACATGCAGCAGGTGCTGTGTTAATGCTCTAGGAGGTGCAGACCTACCCCGTGTTCCTCCTCTCTCTCTCATACCTTTTCTCCACCTCGCAAAATCACAACATAGCACAAATCTTACAACGTATCATTGGCTTTTTATAGGGACAAAAAGAAAGGAAAAATGTTATTAAGAAACTGTTCTTTTAGATAATGAGGAATGTAAAAGCTCTGTGCATGAATTCCATGCCTTATGTATACATAAGCGTCAATGAGTCATTGATAATGGCAGTGTAGTATATACAGCAATGCCCTGCTCTCTGTTCTGCAGCAGCTTCATCTGTCACTGCTGCTGTCACACTCCAAAGCCCAAAGCATATTGAGCTGTTTTTCATTTCTAGTAAAGGTACAGTGGGAGGGGATCTTTGCTGAAAGCTGGGAGGAAGTGCTATTAAGTCTCTATTGTTCTTTACCTGACAATCCTATGACTTCAAGAACTGACAAAATCTTCTTCCCAAACCGTAACGCCAAACCCCCACCCACCGCCCCTCACACATACACTAACAGTCCCTTGACAATTCCTTCCCAGCAGGCACCACTCAGCCTTTATTCATTTTTTATACATCACCTCCTGAGAGTCTATTGCTTGGCACGCAGCAATCGCCGCACTTAACCCATTATGCTAGGTAACGCTCCCCAGAACGGTCGCTCCCTCCCCGAGATAAATTATTAACTTCCTCCACATCCCACCATTTATCACTGAGCCCCATCAAGTAGAACGGGAGAACCATTGCTCATATCCATGGCAACACGGGCCCATTTATGCAGCAGTTGGATGCTGCTGCTGATGAGGGGGGAGACAAGAAAGAGGAGGAAGACAGAAGACAAATAATACCTGCTTTTATTCCATTGTTGCTACGCTCTTCACTTTGCACTTGATTGTTCTTCCCCCTATGCCGGTATCCCTGTTTCCACCTCTATGTGCCATGCCTTGCCTCTTCCTCATTACTTACTCCTCTTGTTTTATTCTCACCACCGAGCCCTCTCCTCAGTCCAAGATGGGAGCAGTCTACGTAATTAGATCAGAGCTTTTCTCTTGCCTCCATGGAGGTGAATCATACAGTAAGGGTGACAGTCTGAGTTTTAGCACCACATGGTAACCTAATCAGAATGCTTGAACCCCAGCCAGAGCACCGACATAACCTAATAATACCAGCATGAACCTGCAGTGACCTGCATCCCGGCACACAGCAGTGCACACACACAAGGGTGACGAGCAGCTCTGGTTAAACACACCAGGTCAAATCCCAGGATATGCTAGTGTGTGTGTGTGTGTGTCTGTGTGTGTGTGTGTGTCTGTGTCTGAGCCTGAGAGGAGAGAGCCCTCACAGGTGTCCTAATTCATGAACAATCGCAGCTCATGAATAATTAAACGCGCAAATGCAAATGTGCTCCTTTGATCATTTACATTCATGTCTAACACCATTAATTAATCAAACAAACCTTTTCTTTATCCCCAGTGGAATAGTGAAAAGAAAAAAAAATCAGCAGACAGAGAGCACAAACACATGCACACACATGCAAACATGCAGGGAGACAAGCACGCACAAAAGAAAACAAGTTTGCAATCACATCATTTAGCCACATCTGAAGAAACTGAATTCTGGTGTGTTGAGCAAGTTAGCATGACTCAGCCTTGGAACAACCACCTGGTAAAGGTGACTTCATATCTCTTCATGTGAGATTCTGATCCCCTCTAGTAGCTACACCCATTGCATGCTAATTCAGTTTGCACACAATGCACACATAAACTCAGGGGTGGGTGATGACCACATGTGTTTCTGTGGTAATAAGAGTGTTCGCCAGCAGATATGGGTTTGTACTCTTACCTTCCGCTGCTTCATATACACACGCATACACAGATGTAGTCAGGCTAACTCATACAGCATGATACGCAATGCAAAGAGATATTCTCCTGTTTGAGTGTGAGACAGATGGTTGCAAGTGGCTCTGATGGATAACACAAGCGCACAAGCAAACACGGGTACACGTGGAGACAGGTCAGGATTTCACAGGATTTTTGATGTGCTCACTCTGCGAAATGGACCTTATAAAAAAAAAACACTCTTCTGCTGACCTCTTGTTTAATAGCATCAGACAAAGAGGCGAAGCTCATAAAGAAACAAATAGATCAGCCCGCCTCTTCCTCACTGTCTGCCCAGAGCTCAGTTGTTCCTCAATTAGCCCCATCTTCCTTTGCTTAACTAGCCACTTCACCAAAACCGACTCTTCTCTTCTCCTTAATAAGTCTGTTTGCATGAGACGCACACTTGTAGAGGCGTCGCACAAACACAGACTCGGATACAAACACGGCCAGACTCCTGTGACTCCCTGCCAGCTCCTGTCCCCTCCTGTCACACCCTTCCGTCATCAATTTTACCTCAGTAACAGAGAGAGGCAAGTCCGACTTATGGAGGACATCAATCTCTGACATAAAGGGGGAGGAGGAGGGAGGGGCGCACACTTTGGGCCTCTTTTAGGACACCTCATAAAGCTAACTGATAGTTGAAGGGGATGAGAGACCGAGGGGAAGGCGGGGAGAGAGAGACGGAGGGAGGAAAAGCCAGTGCGGGTTGTTAACGTGATGGCAGACGGCCATAAATAACTGAGATATAGATCTAGAGCATGTGTGTGATGTTTGCGGGTGAGGTTTGTCTGTGTTGTTAGAGCATCATTGACGATGTCTATTATCCACTGGCTGATCTAACCTGGGGATTTTTGCTAACTGCCAGGGTCCAAAGTGTCTAACACTTGTCTCCAGTGACGTTGCCAGAGTTGTGCATAAACCCGTCACCTAGGACAGCTGCAGTCTCACAGGACAGGACAGGAAGCCATTTAACACAGTTTACACTAAGAAAGGAAGGAACGTGTGTGTGTGTGTGTGCGTTTGTGTAAATGTGTAAGTTCAGAGAGAGGGGTGGAGGGTTTTGTTGCAAGCTGTCATGTGTCTACTAGAGGGCAGGAAGAATGGAGCGTAAGGTTAGGCATTGTGTGCTTCTAAATATTCATGACAGCATTTAAGGGCACAGGTTGGCACCAGCTGAGATTCTCTGCGGTTGTTTTAAAAAGATGGATCACACAGTGGTTTAGACCTGTGACACACGCAGCTGCACAGACAGTTGTTGACACACATGCACACATACAGAGGTGCTTCAGAACGAGGTCAAGGAGGCAGCGTTGAATTCAAGAGGGGATCAATAGAGCTCTGAGTGTTTGTGCACCTCTTGCCTTCCTCCCACATTTTCTATGCCCTTTTGAAAACTCTGTCTCTGTCTTTCTCTCTCTTCCTCCTCGTTTTCCTCATTAGCAAAACCGCTGATGCTGGTGGAGCAGCAGCCATTACAACACAGGTATCTGCAAAAGCCCCTGCAAAAATGCACAGAAAAGCAGGGACTGGTCTGCTATATACCATCTCTGCAGTGTCGCTCTTGTCTAGTCATGTCCCAGAGGCTCTGTTCATTCTACTGTGGGAGATCTGTGACTGGTGACTCCATCTCCCTGGCACCCCACTAGCAATAGCTCAGATGTGATAGGCAGATGAAAAGAGAACAAGGCAGTGACAGATCGACAACCAGAGGAGAGGCAAAGTGAACATGTAAAGGATAAAATGTTTTCTTCCCTGGTTGGGAGCATCTATTTTTTTCTCATTAGGGGAAAGAAAATAAATGCTCAGTGGATGAAAGGAGGACTGATATTTCTCTTTCTGCTGGTATTTCCTTTTCATTCTATCTCCGCTCTCCCTCTTTTTCTCCTACTGGGCACATGCTGCCTAATTAATTACACCCAACCATCGTTGCTTTGCTACAACAGCCACTGCCGGCTAATTAACAGCACGCCTCAATCATGACCCCCTTCAAGGGCTCTGGATGTGTTTGTGTAAGTTAGAGAGCTGGAGAGGGAGGAGGAGGAAAAGTATATGTGTGATATGCAGCCGAGAGAAAGAAAACAAAAAAAACGGCAGGAGAGAGATAGAGAGAGGAAGAGGTGGGGCAGAGAGATTGGGGGTAACAGAAGGATGAAATGAAGCTAACGAAATGTGGTGAGGCGTCACAGGTAAGGAAACAGAAGGAATGCAGAAAGAAGGAGATGAGAACTTTGATGTGACAGACAGATGCTCAAGAGACAAGAGGAGAGAAGATGGAGCAACTCCTCTCCATGCCCAGCTGGACTGTATCAGCCAGGCTGGAGCCAGAGAGGCTGGTGGGGAGTCTAAACTAAGGGGTGTTTCGCCCAGGACACGTCACTCCCAATTCCCCCTGAGCCTGCCTGAGTCTGACCAGACCTCAGTGCTGCAGCCTGTCACGCCTGGCTCCATGGCTCCTACTGCCCCCAAAACACTCATACTGATTGTATCGGGAGAGAAAAATGGAGCACGGCAGGAGCTATGAAAACATGCATTGGCTGTACAAGCTGAAAACCACGTACACCATGTGAAACATCCTCATGGTCGAACGGAGAGAGGGAGAAATGAAGAGCGAGAGAGACAGAAAGGGAGGGAGCTTTAATTTGTTTAGTGTATGTGATTGTATTAGTGTTAGGGTCATATTCTTCACCCATGTCACACACACACACACACAGCTAGGGAGAACTGAAGCCCAGTGGGGTAATCATTACATTAATAGTGCTTGACTGGGACTAGACAGACACATATACATACACACATACTGTAGAGACTCACACACAGGCACGTTTCCTGAGTGTCTGCTCACCATTTTATGTGGGGAATGATGACATAAGAGTGGGGAATAAGAAGATAACTATGTTTTAATTCAGGGACCAAATGCAACACAGCGACACGACAAGTCTGTCCCATTTTGAAGGCGCCTTCAAATGTGGCCCAAAGATGTGACCTTCTTTTCCGGGGCCACGAAGGATGTATGTGGTGGATCCCACCCTATATCCCAAGATTCATTGCACACCAGTGATGTTTCAATTTTTTTTCCCCCAAAGCAGAGTGCACTGACATAATGAACACCCCATCATCAGCTGAGGACTGAAGGTGAAGCAGTTTATTCATTGTAATAACAGGCATTACGATGGCCCTGAAGTGCAAATCACAAACGACATCAATTCCTGGCTCTCTTTCTGTCATTATTACTTCTGCTACCACTGCTACAAAGTTTTAATTACAACAAATTTATCTACAACTATTATACTACTGCCACTACAGCTTCTACTACAACTGACTGTAGTACTTTTGCTACTCCTACGCCACAGCTTTTACAACTACTACATCTACTACACAGTTTTTATTACAACGACATCAGAACTACTTATCAACACATCAACTTCAGCTGTCAATGTTGCTAGGCAACAGGAAGGGTGCTTCGTGACACAAGGGTAGGGCTGGGAAAAGCTGGTGACAATAAATAGGAAATTCTCTGTAGACCAGACCATCTCATTTAAGAGCACTCAGTGTGGCCTTAGTGGCCTACAGAGGTGTGACCTTCGAAGGATGGGGACCCTGAATTAAGACACAGCTTTTGAGAGGAACATTAGAAAAGGAGGCCAAAGAAGAAGGAAAATATCCTGAAAAATAGATTTAAATGAAGGTGAGATAATACATGTCAAAGATTAAGTGATTAATTACAACTGCAAATATATCCACAAATATCCACATAAGAATGTATGAGCATTTGCAGCATCTAGTTTTGCTAACCAAAAAAAGTTTTTTGATGCCCGTAGCACACCAGAAAAAAAAACAATCCTACCATTTCAGCTTGCATAATAATAATAGTAGGAAAAAGATCTGTATTATTATTTTGGCAACCCTGGAGGAAGTAATGATGAGGTCAGAATATTTTAAGGAATATAATAATATATTACAGTATTATTAATAGCTTATGCTATTTAGTAGCTGATCACACGTTGGATTTTAAATAGCTTAAAAAAAGGCTTGTTGTAAAAATTCTATACTTGCACACCAAGGTGGTCAAAGGAAAATGTGTGTAAGTACAGAAAAGAGCAGAAGATGATTATTCCTTAGTGTAAAATGGTCTTGACATAATAATTTCAGAGCCCCTTCAACATTCATTGAAATCAGTTTTCTTTCACAATCCAGTAATACAACCATTATCAGATAAAAGTCACATCTGGATATTGTCACTAGAAAACTATAAATGGAAATGTAGTGGGGAAAAAGAGCACAAAAAAGAGATGATGAGAGTGAAAGAGAATGCTCCAGTAACGGGCCAACAGTGGAGTAGAGAGGGCATGTTTGCCGTCATGTCCACGACTAAATTATTCACTATATTCTGTCACCTTGCACAAGCCTGGGCCAAGTCAGACTAAAGAGGGCTGTGTGTGCGTTAGTGTATGTGAATGTGTGTGTGTGTGCGGGGGGGGGGGGGGGGGGGGGGGGGCATGTGAATGAGCAGTGGCTTGTAAGAGGAGGTAAGGAAGGATTCTTTTTAAGGATGGGGCTCAGTATTGCCATCCTGTGGCTCGAACAAGTAATATATTGTATTAGCCATTCATATTCAGAGCTACACACACACACACACACACATTCCTTGAATATGGGTTTCTGTAAAACTTGCATACAAACAGCATACAAGCACTAACCTTTTGATGCCCTTTGAGCGTAACAAGCAGTAACTAGCGCACAGGTATACATAAATATACAAATATATACAAAATATGCAACCACTGTGTGCAAACATAAAAAGACAAGGAGGAGCAGTGAACTGTTTTTTTTTTTTGTAGATGAAGTTGATTTCCATGCAACCTGCTGGTTTACTATGGAACAGGAGTGGCCAATTAGATTCTGTGTGTGTGTGTGTGTGTGTGTGTGTGGGGGGGGGGGGGGGTCTCCTGTTGCTCTTCTTCCTCATTCTTCATCGTCATGTTCCCGAAAGTGCCGTTGGCAAGGAAACGGGAGGAAGACAAAGGAACACAGTTTCGGGTAAAAGTAAGTCGGAATGGGGAAGGAATGGCTGACAAATGAGAGAGGAAAAATAAAAGCAGAAGATCATGGAAGAGAGCGGGGAGGGGGGTAGCAGAGATGGAGGGAGTTAACAGAGGGGAGGCAAAGAGCTTGTGACAGTGTGACCCATGCCTCCTACTGACAAGCTTTATTACAGTCCCACCTGCAGCGAGACAGCGAAAAGCACTTAGCCTCAGCCAAGTCGCCTGACAGGGGAGAACAGCTTCAGAGGAAGGAGAGAAGAGAGGAACTGAAGTGCAGAGAGAAATGAGGGGCAGAGGGTGGAGGTGGAGACAGGGAGGCTGGGAGAGAGAGAGAGAGGGATGAATGAAGTCAAAGGGTTGCAGAAATAAAGGGAGAGGTATAGAAAAGGGAAGGAGCTTTGAAGGAGAAGAGAGGAGGGAAGAAGTGAGCATGACTTTTGTTGTTTCCTTTTGCTTTCAAAAGGAAAGAAATGGAAAAAATATTGCTCAGATATTGAGCTTTGATAGAGCTGTGTCTTCCTTGGAATGCTTTCTTTCTTTTTGCCTGTTTGTTACATGTGCTGTCAATAAAACACTCACACAACACAGCCTGCTAACAGCCGTGTGGGTGTGCAGGCAGTCAGGATTAATCCTGCTTGAACACCTGTTTCCTGGTGAAACGGGGGTCAAAGATGAGAGTCAGGAGATCTCTCACTAAGTGGTTATCTTTTTCAGGGCTACTGCACAAACATGTCTGTAACCTGACCTCGCTTCTCTGCACTGAGCTTTAACCTCACATCAGGTAGCCTCACCACGGCCACAAGATAACTTCTCCCAAGACCAAAAGAGGAATTCTTTGTTTATTCTGTATAATGCTGCCATAATAACACAACTCTCAAGACAGTTTTTACTGTAATCATTTAGAGCAACTCATGCAATCCAGCAGAAGGAAATAATTAAGGGGATGAACTGAAGAGAGGTTTATTACTTCATGAGCAGCGACAGCTCACATCTATTAGCGCTCAGGCCTGCTGATGTATCTGCTGATGAGCTATGGCCAAGTAATGACGTGCTCCGCTGGCTGTGAATGTATAGGTCTCTCCATAAGTCTACTCTCTCTGGCTCCCAGGTTCTGGATGGAAAACCAAAGTCACTAAATCAAAACCATCTGGAAGGAAGATGAGAGAGGGAGGGAGGGAGGGAGGGAGGGAGGGGGAGAGAGAGGGCATTAGTGGCCTTTTTCTCAGCCTTTCGGGGAGAGGAATGTGTTAGAGGATACAAATCAACCAGAAGCCACTGCACAATAAGGTCAGTGTGATCAGAGGAGAATCCTGACTCAAACTCTAGATGTCCACAAACATGCAGGCACAGAAACACATTAAGTACACACATGCAAACACAGTGAATAGCTGAGTCGGGGCATAACCCCATGCCCACCCTGAGTCGCTAATAACCATGGCACAGTGCCAAACCCACTGTCTCCTGACTAATTCCCCCATGCCCGCCAGGACTGGCGCCATACTGCAGAACAGAGCTCTGTTTCTCAAAAATCCTACGATCATTACATTACTGATTCACTCAAATAGATGGATAAAAAAAACAGACACCCATCCAGCTCACTTGCCCCCTGAAGAAAAGATTTTCACTGTGAATGAATATTTGTTTGTTGACTTATCACTTACCACGCGTGTGCACACACACAGACACGCACACACACGCACACACACACACACACACACACACACACACACACACACACACACACACACACACACACACACACACACACACACACACACACACACACACACACACACACACACACACACACACACACACACCTCAGCGCCCACTATGTTGACCTGGAAAAAGGGAGTAGGGAGGTGGCGCTCTGCCACGAGACTCAGAATACTCTGGTCTCCAGTGGCATTTTTAATCACACATACACTCAGCACTCTCTGTGCTTCATGGGGGCAGGGGCCAGCTTGTCGCTGTCATTCGAAGTTAGCCCACCCTGCTATCATCCCTGGAGAGGGGGACAAAAGAGAAGAAGAAAAGACAGGGAATGGAGGGCGAACTAGCAGTGACGTTCCTCACCAGGCCTCCTCTGTCACGCTCTGATCTCTTTCACCAAACACATTCCCCGTCATCTCTCCATTCAGTGTCCTTTTCCCTCCTCTCAACATCCTTTACCTCGGTTCAGTTTTGTGTGTGTTTTTGTGCACAGCTACTCTCATCCCTCCACCTGCTGCTCTGTTATCTGGACAAGAGATACAATGATGGGCAGCTGTAACCACCATCTCATGCAGAGACTGCTCCTTATTCAACAAGTGTGTGTGTGTGTGTGTGTGTGTGTGTGGGTGGGTGGGCAGGTGTGTGCTCTTGTAGCATGGCTGTTTGTAGATTGAACCTGACTGCTGTGTTCTCCATGCAGGACTCTTAATGTGAAACATTAACCACCGCAGCTAAAGCAACAGCTCAGACATCGATCCTCACGGACAAACATCCTCCACAGTCGAATACTGTGAATCACCCCCCCTCTGTGCTCCAACCAGCACCCACACCCCATCTTCAATGGTGCTCAATGCTCCCACGGCTGTGATTGTAATTGTATTGAACTGGCCAGCGGCCAAGCGCAAAAGACTGCCAAGTCTGCCAAGTACAGCTGCTTCATTGCAATCAAAACTCACTCACACCTTATCTCAAGACAATCACATCGTCAGACACATATCTAAACACAAACATAAACACACAAATGTATTCGTTCAGCATGAAGGCAGTGATGAAACAGACTTATTGATACAGTAAAAGTGTGAAAAACATGTATTTGTATTTGCTCAGACATTAGAGTATAATAAAGATGTAAAGACTGTGTGGTTGTTTTGAAGCACCCAGATACCACATCCTCCCCACTCTAGGTCTGTTTCCTGTCTGATAGGGGCTTTTGATGGGCTGCAACATAGAAGGACATTTGAAATGTGAAATTAGGGAACCTTTTTTCTTCATTTCGAAACATTTCCTGACGTCACAAATACCCACATTCAACATCTTCAACACCACGGTGCAATGTCGCAGTATGCTACAGGTGAAAGAAAACATTTAAATTACACCTGTGTCCTTTAAGACATTAAATATTCACAAATGGACAGCAAAGAGCAGCATCGAGGCGTGACATCAACCCTCTCATATCATCAGCGAGTCTCATCACTCTTGGTTTGGCCTATAAGTTTGGTTTGACTGATTGTTCACCCCTCTGCTCTATTCTGTGTGAACAGTGCAAGCGTGTCTTGTGTGACTTTTCAGCCTGAGTGAAGGAAATGGCTCATATGTGAGCCAAAGTGCAACATGCATGATAGATAGTACTAAAATAACTCATGAAAACCCTGTTCTCATCCCACACTAGGCCACAAAGAAGAACTTTCAGTCTTTTACCTGTTTGTGTGTGGATGTGCGATTGCCTCCTTTGTCATTCATGACTGTTTAAGAGTCTTAGAGTGTTCTGTGGTTGACCTGGTGTACCTGTGTGTGTGTGTGTGTGTGTGTGTGTGTGTGTGTGTGTGTTTGTGGGTTCAGGTGGAAACAGAGCTTGAGATGACTTTCTGTAAACGACACAGGGGCCCTTACGGCTAAACAGGAATAGCCTTAGAGAAAAGAGACAAAAGAGGCCTGAGCCAGAGGCAGCGGTAAATGGAAGATAGAGCAGAAGGAGACAAAGTTCAAATAAGGAGGGTGGAGATATAGGAAAATAAGATTAGCAAAACTCCTGTGTTTGTATATGTAAATGTTAATATAAGACAGGAAGGGAGGAAACACAGTAGCTACCCAGGGAAAAGGCAGTCCAGCTACGCTGATAAGAGGAGACAGCAGCACTTTCCACATAAACGCACTGAGCTCTAAAACCCAATGTAGTGATGGCCTCCCTCGGGGCATACTCACACACATACACACACATGTCACTTTCTGTGCTTGCTTCATCATGACTTCTTAAGTACTATCAGTACTATCTTCTCCCTCAACAGCATTCAAGCAACTTCCTTACTCATTTGGCTGAACACTGTATAGATGAAGGAGAATGACAGCAAAACCCATAATCAGTTGCTCTAATTAACAACAGTGTCTAAAAAAAAATAGCAAACATTAACGAGATATGGTGTGCACACATGCATTTGCATGTGAAATGTCAGTGGTGGGATGTTTGAGAGTCTTTGTGTGTATGTTTTGTGGGGCAGTTTGCGTCCGTACGGTCTGAACTGTTGATATTCAAAAGAAGCTGCAAGTGAACAATGCACTGAAAGGAGGTGAAGGCATCAGGGGTCCCATGCATATTTGCAAAACAAACTGCAGGGAAATCACTATTATCACCTCTGGTCTCACACAGCAGCATGTGTACGTGGACGGTTGTAACGGCAAAAGAGGGGCAATGATGAGTTAATCTAGATTGAGTGAGACGGCGATATCTGATATAAACAGGTAAAATACAATGGTGGAGGTGTGTGGTTGAAGTGTCACAACAGGATGAGCTGCTACAAAACATGACAGCAGAAGCCTGAGAAGAAAACTTTTCAGTTTGAACATCTGAGCCACCTCAGGCCTCCTCTCATTCACTCGTATGGTCTCACCACTTCGAGTGTTGCCACACAGCAGGGTAAAAGAGAACGCCTCAAACAGTAAAAAGCAAACAGAGATAAGATGCCTGGTAAATGTATACACATACATTCGGATGGTGTGACTTGTTAAGCCAAAGCATTTACTGCTGTATGCTCAGTTGTGGCGACAAAGAGTGACAAGATCATGAAATGCACCATGAACCGTGGCAGATGTGTCTGATGCTGTTGATAGTGATTGGAGAATAGCAGCAGAGGTATTTAACTGCAGAGGCGTGTTTTAATATCTGTCAAAGATCTCAGTGGTCTAAAACAACTTGATTCTCCAGTCACACTCCTCCAATGAACCAGACCTATAAGTGAACTAGACATTTTTTTAAGCCACAGCAACAGACAGGAACAGATGCACAACATGACAAACACAGGACGTCACTGAAAAACAAAGCAACAGCGTAGAGTGTGTGCCTTTGGGAGAGCTATACTGACTGGAGGGTGGGCATTCGGCTCGGTCAGCTCTCTCTGGCTCCAAGGTCACTGAGTGAGAATCAGGGTGGTCAACCAGGGGTTGCAAAGGCCCCGGGTCCTTCTCCTGACTGGCTCCAGTCGTACTCTCAATCACAGTAGATGCCTGAAAGATATAAAGAGACATAATTATCATACAAGAAACAAAGGAGGGACTTTTGCACTGCTATTTACCTTTGTGAGATAGAAGTGGAGTTAATTCATTACAACTGAATCAATGAGTGACTTCAATATGAGCCCCTGATACTAATTAGCAACAGCTCAGGATTCACATTCTGCAAAATAGCCCTTAAAATATTACAAATCTCCCTCAATTATTGGGGTTACAGAAAAGGTATTGACATAATAATCAAGCCTAAATGATAACGAAGCGATGGTACAAATATAGCAATTAACTGATGATGTAGCTCATCACTGGCGCGCAGCCATTTTTAGCTGCTGTCACAGCGCTCAGATTTTTGCTATAAAAAGACAACAACCAAAGGGGATGCAGTGCTGGGTGAAGAGGTGTCCCTTCCCAGAAGCGACAGAGCCATGAAACAGACAGACAGACAGACAGAATCAAAGACGGAGAGAGAGAGAGACGGAGAGAGAGTTTTCCTGACAGCCCATGTCTGTTTGGATGTGCTCTGTACTCTGCTCCCCTCCACAGCTGAAAGAGGAAAGAGGGATGAGCCTTCAGGAGAGAGAGAGAGACACTGACCATGAAAAGCAGAGGGAGAAGCAGAGGGTGGCTGTCAGGGGGGAGAGAGAGAGGTGGGGGAGAGTTTAAAAGAGGCTGTGATGGCTCCCACAATTGACAAGTCGCAGAGAGACAGCCAAAGGAGTAGCAGCGCATCTTAAGACAAAAAGGCACCCTGAGCTTATGAAATATACATAGCTCTCAGCTGGAGACAGAGACAAAGAGCGACAGAGCAGAGGAGGGCCCTGAAGACTGACGAGACAGCACTACCCCTCCTAAACACACACTAAAAATAAAACACACAGATATATTCCTAATGACTTGTCATCAGGGGCTGCAGGCGAGGTGGTTAGTGCTTTTCCTTTTTAGTGTGTGTTCTCACGTTCACACACACACACGCAGGTGTTTGTGAGCATCGAATTGCATGAATGCTTCCCCCTACAGTTTACAGACTGATTGGGCCGACCACAAACGTACCTATGACACAAAAACAGAGTGTTTTGGCTGTTTGCTAATATGTAAATCCACCTGCTGGTCAGGGTGAAAGTTTTTTTTTTCTTTTATCTTTTTTTTCTTTTTTTTTTGTTGCTGTTGGAAGTTTGTTTCAACTGCCTCTATCAGACCTGCCCATCTGCCCCCCCCCCAAGCCCAAACAGCTGCCTCACCACAGCAGCAGTTAAAACCCATTTAAACAGACCTCACTTAACAATAAATTCAACCTTTCCTCGAGCTAACGATCCATCTCTCCCACGCACTCTCTGTAATAGCTCTGCCATTTAAGTGCTGGAATTCTCATGTTTGTGTATTACCACAGACTGGGTATATTTACTTATATGTATTGTTGAATTTCATTACTTTTTACCTCCCCAGTCTATATCCCTAACAAGTCAGATGAAAATAAAAAATGCAGGTAAATAGTCATGCCTGAGTCTGGGGATTACCCCTACTCCAGAAAACACACACAACAAACATGCCGACCGGTTTCCTGATCCTTCAGTATGTCATTCTCTCTTTGCTTTTCTTCTTTCTCTTACTCTCTTGTTGAGTATAGGTGCAAAAATGAGCGGCTTGTTTGTGAATTCCTATCACTATATAAAACCGTGAAAGAAAAAAGGGGGATATAAAGATAATGGTAAGTATCTGGTTAGGGCGTAGAACCTTTGTAATTTATTCCTTTGTAATTTACTGAGACATTATTGCTTCTCTCATCCTCTAAAACTGATTTTTGCAAAGTAACACTGTTTGCACTAGCCATAAATAACAACCTGGGATGCCAATATTTTATAGTACACGTTTAGCTCTCACCATCATTACTCTCAAATGACTTATTTATGCCTGTATAATAAGGGAGAGGTATAGTAACTATAGTATGTCATGTTAGACTTCATAACAACTGTGGGTACGGTACTTCGATAGCTGTGAGCATAACAAAATTATGTCTGCAGACATGCCAGTAGCTCTGTGAGGATGTAATTACACACAGCAGTGCTTTGAGCCAAATGCTAACATCACCATGCTAACATTCTCACAAATACAATTTTAACATGCTGACATTTAGCAAGTTATATTTGGCAGATTTACCATTACTTTATTTATTGTGCACGACGTTTGCTATTTAGCATTAAATATAAAGCACAGCTGAGGCTGATGGTGATGTCATTAGTCCTGCAGGTGTTTGGTTATAGTCAAAGTGCAGGGGGCACTAAAATTTTGAACTTGAAATTTTGATCAGTCAGAGTTATTAAAATTCCTCACATGGGGAACATGAAATGTTTCAACAATCCAACCACAGGTTTTTGAGATATTTTACTTAAAACGACAAACGTCAACCTTATGCAGATGTGAGCAGAAAGGTCCTATGATCACCAAAGTCTGTCATATTCATCATATGAGAACAAAACTTTTTTTTTTAACCATTGTTATGAATTTACAGTGTTGACCAATATGGATGACTAGCCAACCAATGCTGCCAGCATGGCTAAAAGTAAGACATAATTAGTTCCACACATTAAATACAATAAAATAAAGCTATATTATTGCTCATTTAAATTTAAGAGCTGTGTCTGGGTTAATATGCCCACTCGTGCCCTCTGGAGCAGGTATACATCAGGAACATGGAAGATGTAGCGCAGGACCTAACAGGTCAAATGAGAATGATCTAGAGAGGCAATACTAATCAAGGTCAATTCAACAGGTCAGCATTATCCCATCTCATCACTAAGGAGCAAGTTTGTAATGGATAATGATTAGGCAGGACATGGAGAGAGCCTACTAGCAGTGTGTGGAATCCTGCACGCCCTCAAAGGATCACAAGACATTAGCAGATGAGTGCAAGTCTGAAAATGAAGCCACAAGTAAACGGAGAGGGCCTGTAGGCTTTCACAGGGAAAAGTGTGGGTGCTTGTGTGCATGGATGATTGCTACAGAGAGAAGGGCTTGTCAATTAAGACCGTCGCAACATCTCTAGTAACTTGCCGGTCCTACATTTCACCTGTCAACCTCTTGAGGTGATGCTGACACTGTCATGCACACAAGCCCCCTGCTTTCAAGTATCACTTCCTACCAGTGACACACTGGAAGCGATGGGGCACTACACAGGCACATCATCAAGAAACACATGCACCCTCTAAGAATAACTCAATCTCGCACACACACACACACACACACACACACACACACACACACACACACACACACACACACACACACACACACACACACACACACACACCCCTGCACAACATCTGCAGTTCAACACCTACTAGATTCATTAAGGAGGAAGACGGAGTCAAAAGCAAAAGGATATATCGATAGGCAGAGGAGGTGGGCACGTGTGTGTGTGTGTCTGTGTGTGTGTGTCACCAGGAGGCAAGGCCATCCATAAACATTACCAAGAGTATAGACAGGAAATACTTCAAGATGTCAATAAGTTAGCCAACGTGGCAAAGGCAGATCAATGGGAACACAGGATGATGTCAGTGGCTGCAGATGAGACCACTTAATGCAAACAAGGATCTACAGTACATATGAAGGACTTTGATATTAATTTTATTATCACAAAGTGCTCTATATCATCCATTTTACTGGAACAAGGGGATTTATCAGTAAATAATAATAAGTATCGCTCTGTTTCTTCTGGTGCCAATACCAGCTATTGTTTTGTCTACGCTATACTTCCATTATCAATCACTAGTGTGTTACATCATTTTGTGCTGGAAAGTTGCAAAGCTGATGTTTATTTATCTGAAAATTACAGATTACAACTTCAACATCAGTGGGAATTAAAAAAAAACCTTTTGCTTTGAGATTTGAAAAGAAATGAAGGAGATGTTGGCAAATTCACCAACAGGACACAGCTGCCCTACATCACGATGCCCTTCTTGCCATTGCGTTAGCATCTGTGTGTGTTCGGACCGATGTGAGTTTGCATGTGTTCTCAGCTCTACTGACATTTCCTCAAACGTGGCTGACATTTCCAGGGGATTTGAGGATTTGATCCCTCCTATGTTTGAGGAGTTGTGTGCTGGCCTGCTCAAAACACTTGAGAAAATGCTGCAGGAGAGCCAGCATCATGCCCTTCCTTTCGGGCCTTAGTCTACAGCATCTGAAGCAACCCATCTTCACTCACCCAAAGTGTGATGAGGAGAAAGGCTACGCTGTGCATTGCCTGCCTTTTAGAGATGACTGCTTGGTCTTTTACTTCGTCTTGCTGTTTTCCCCTGAGCGGTGGAGTGTTTCTGCTTTTCTCAACTGAAGCAGAAAAGCTATCACCAATAGATATGAGAGAAGAAAGTAGAAATGGTGTGGGAGGGAGCGAGAGGGAGAGAAAGCAAGAAAGTGTGTGAGAGAGAGCGCGGGAGCGATCTGTTTCTCCTGCTACAGGCTGGTTAGTGGAGCGAACTGACACAGACTGACATCTCTCTTCCATGGAGACTAACTTTAAAAGAGCCTTGCTACTCTGTGTCCATTACTCTCTGTCTCTCTCTCCAACCTCTTTCTGCCCACCCTTCAGCTCCCATGTCTTGCTTTTTCTGCCTGGGTGGACTCTGCAGCAGTCCTGTTCTAGCCCAGGGCTCAAATTACACCCCACCACACAAAAAACACACGCATATGCACAGCATACACACACATAAATACAAGCGTATACAGTAGCCATGAGGAGGCCCAGGGTCCAAACACAGGTCACGTTTGTGTCGGTCAAGGGCAGAGGGATCGGAAGTCCAACGGAAACAAGCTCTGGACTGAGGCTGATCTGAGGGAAGCTGGATAGACATAATAAGACAAGAGGCACAAATAGATTCATATCAATACACAGAGGTGCCTATGTACGCACCAACTATCCCATCAGCCATCTTTAGCAAAGTCCCATTTCACGCTGAGACGTGTGGAGTTTTTTTTTTAATGTAAACTGACCAAGAGAATTGGCTACCTTATTTGATTTTCTGCATGACTGAATGGATAAAGCAAGAACAAACATATATACACGCACAGCTGGAATACTAACACCACAAATACAAAAACTAAAACACTTCTGATTATAATAGGTTTGACCACCTGTCACGTATAGGAAGATAAAAGACTTCCTTTGAGTGCCAAACTGAAGCTGATGCTGGACACAACCTTGGAGGAACCCAAAATGAGCTTCAGCCTCTTGTTCAAAGAAATCCCTCAACGGATATTAGAATTGCTAATGAGACCAAGACTGAATCAGCGGTATCTTTTATGTCAAACCACACTTGCAAACTCCCCGGCAGTATAGAATACTGGAGGTCAGTGCATCAGTCAAAGTGATTTAACCTCAGCAATCACTATCATCCAGCCTTCTAAAGGCCAGTGACACCATGTCTGTAAAACATCCTGATGAAGAGCAGAGCTCAGGGGAAGGGAAGCACCACATTTGATGAATTACAGTCAACATTTTGCTCTTTCCTGTGTTGGTTCGTCCCCAGGAACAGGATGTATGGTACAAGTGCCTCAGCAACTCTATAAAACTTTATTGATTTCCCCACCTTCAGGACAGGTCATGGTACACAGCACACGAGCTGGAAGGGATTTAGATTTTACCAGCAATATCACTGCATGTATCTACATGACAATGTGTGGTGTTCTTTTCTCCTTTATCTCCAGAATTCAAATTCTAGGTTATCAAACTATATGTCAGAGTAATCTGAATTCCAACTCAGATCCATTACACCTGTGGTCGGGTCTAACACTGTGCCACGAGAAAGCTACATGGCTGTCAATGAATCAAGGGAACTGCTCCTTCATGTCAATACAGTGTGTATTTAAAAAAAAAAATTCTAAAAACATGTATGCACTCAATCTTACTCAACCGTAGGCACAAGGCTTTACACATAAAGAGAGTGTTTGCAGACTGACCATACCATGTACATACGCAAAGATAAACAAACACACATACATACACAAATGCACAGCTGATGGTGACAACTGCAGGGCTGCATCTTTCACCAGCACAGTTGGAAACTCTAACAGGAAGAGGGTAAATGCGATCGATTGGTCTCTTCCTGCTCGGCCCGGCTGTAAGTGCAAAAACAAAGCTGACTGTTTGACTCTGCTTTTCAGTGCGACACTAACTGCATGTGCAAACACACACACACACACACTGCTTAAATGGACTTGAGGATACACCTGAAGCAATCCAGTATCAAGTCATGTCGTTTTTGTGTGTGACTTCAAATGACATTTGAACAATAATAGTTATTATAGTATAAATTTTTAAGCAAGCAAACATCATCTTTTTTGTTTTACATCACATGCTCCCAGATTGTTCCGGAAAAAGTCTGCTTGTTGTGTGCCCTGCTTATGGCTAGAGGATATATACATGTAGCAAGAAAAGCTACTTTGGAGACAGACACTTGGGTCAATATTAAACACTCCCCTGGGCAGCACTGTGACATTATGAACAGAAATCTCTGCTGCACGAGGCTCTCTTCGATGGCATTTAGATATGAGGCTGAGGAAAGACAGACGCATTCAAATCAGGAGGAGGGATAAGTGGACGGCAGATAAACAGACTGACAGAGACAGAGAGGCTGCTCATTGTGGTTTAACAAATCAAAGGGAGGGATGGAAGAAGAAAACAGTGGCATGTGAGTGTTTGTGTAAAATGCAGTATTCAATAGAAATGAATAGACACCTTGGTGAAACAGAGCTAAACAGTTTTCTCTGAACCTAGAACACAAAGAGAGGGCAGAGTACTGACAATATTTCACACACACACGCAACATACTGTACACATGCCACATGCACTGTAGGCAAAAGTGGTTCAACTGTGATTTTATGCTCATATGTGATTCAGATGTGTGTGTGTTTTTTCCGGACAATGTAAACAGCACAAATCACATGGAATCTGATCCTTTCAATTCTGATTTGAGCCACTTTCACACGGGGTCCTAAAATCAGATACATGTCTAATTTCTGCTGATGCGACAGCAGTGTGAGCAGTCAGCTCAGATTTGTTTGTGGCTTTTCTCCCACCTAGCACGCCTACATCAGTATTTTATCAGCAACAATGGACAAGGATCACAGCAATAACAACTGGGAGACATGAGATTGTAAAATTAATAGATGTGTTGGAGGATGCTTCAATCAAATGCTGTTTCTGCCTTCTTGGCCTCATCCTAAAAAGCTGATGGACTGTCACCACACTACTGTTGCCACAATAAATTATGCAAAAAATCAATGCCTGCATTACAATTTGATTAATTTTGATGATAAACTGCCATCCAAAGACATTGTCTGTTGTTCATCAGCATGCTTGTTGTAAATGTGGGGTCATGATTCAGATCTATTCACACTGATGTCAGACAGTATGGTGAAACAGTTTCAATAAACTAAATAGCTAAAGAGGGAAAAACACTTAAAAGGTGCAATCCTGACACAGAAAAAAGATCATCACATATTCATTATTGCTACTAAATATTCTTTACTCTCATGGTTTTCTGCCAAGCTGCAGCATAACAGAAGTTGTAATCACTCACTGTGATTCCGTTTTATTTACTACAAATTAGCACATAATATCAAAGGTACGGCATAAATACAAACATCTTAAGCAATGTTTTTATGCACATACTTTATTGCTCCATTTACTGGTAAATATGAAAGGCTGGTGTCAGCCAAAAACACTGCTGCACTCATATATCTGTTGTCAGGCCCCAGGAAAATATACAGCAGGTAATATATATACAGCAAAGCACAGCAAAACACGTTTATTCTCCAGAGGGACAAGAAAGTGTGGAGACGGTGCGAACGAGATTGAGAGAGAGAGTAAGGGAGAGAGAGAGTAAGGGAGAGAGAGAGCGAGAGAGAGACAAAGGGCTGTTTTCTGCTGGGTGGGTAGAGTGTGTCCAGGGGCAGCTGAGTGAGTACACACACAACACAAAGCCTGTCATTAGTCCCAGCTTTCTGCAGACACAACAAACTGTGTGTGTGTGTGTGTGAGGTGTGTGTGTGTGTGTGTGTGTGTGTGTGAGGTGTGAGAGAGAGAGAGAGAGAGAGAGAGAGAGAGACAGAGTGATGATGTGTGCATGTCAGCCTCTGGGTGTGCATAGAGGTTTTGTGCATGTGTGTTTCAGATGTTGACAAAAGCCTGTGTTGTTGCACTTGTCTTCTCTGATGTACAGCTCCTTCAGGATCACAGCCCTGTGCAGTCAATACTCACCCTGGCTGCTTGTGTGAATGTGTGTGAGATTGTATAGATCCCTCCCTTCCCCTCCCCTTTCCTCCCTCCATCCTCCCCCTCCTTGTATCTGCCTTTGACACCACCACACACACCACCTCCTGTCAACCAGCTGCCACTTTGCAGCCATTCATCAGAGCTATGATTAGTGAGTAGAGGAATGTCATGTAGCTACAGCCGACTCCTCACCCCGACCCTGACCTTTCACCTCTCCACGACCCCGCCTGACCCCGTTCAGCAGCAGCTGCTTTTACACTGCGCCGACACACTCCATTAGGCCTGACACCTGCTTCTACACACACCAAATCACAGTGAAATGCACACACACATACACACAACAATGCAAAGAATGGCTGCAAAAAGTAAGATCCAAAGCTGTTACTCGCACACGCACACGCACACACACACACACACAAACGAAATGGCCTTTGCACATGCTAATGCACTAAGGTGGCCCTTATATGCCATTACACAGTCATTACAGTGAGCGGGGTCATGAGGGACACCTGTAGCTGAGTGGCTCCACAGTCAATCAGAGGCCTGTGTGTGTGGAAAAACAGTAAGACATTAAAAAAAAGTGTGACACAGAGTATGTGCACTGTATGAAATGAAGTATAAACAGACCTTACAGAGCATCAGAGAGCCAATACTAACACCATTCATTGGACACTGTGCATATGTTCTGTGTGCAATAGGACACTCTTTGTATGAGTGAGTGCTTCTGTGCCTGTGTGTGGGCCCCAGGCTGACTCTGACAGCTCAGTGCTAGCCATCTGCTGGCAGTCACACCAGGAGAAAGCAACAACAGCCAAACAATGGAGAGCAATGACAGGCCAGGATTTGTGGGGAGCTTTGTATGTGTGTGTGTGTGTGTGTGTGTGTGTGTGTGCGTCTGCGTTTTTTTTTGGTGCGGTGTGTGTGTTTTCCCTTCAAATATCCAAATGAGCCCCTCTCTATGAGCATGTGCAGAGGGGCGTGGCTGCTGTTGATAGGCTGTCTCTGTTACCAGGCGATAGATTAACAAGCCCAAATAGCCATCTGAGGAGGATAGATAGCACGGGTGAGTGTGGCTGACTTTTTCTTTTTTTTTCTTTGTGTGTTGCATGCTGTGTGCCTACTGTAGGTTTGTCCCTCCCCTTTTATCTTCCCTCTCCTTCTGGCTGCTCTCATGTTGTAAGTTTGAAATTGATATGAATGTACAGTCAAAGGCTAGGTAGATATGCACTAAACTGTAAACTGTATTTTGCATAAACTCTATACAGTATACTTCCCAGGATTTTTTGTGTTCATATGTCGGCATCTCCCTTTCCAACATAGAGTATATTTGTCAACCTCTCGCTATTTCTCCCTCTCTCTTTCTGCAGGTAGAGTGCCATCATGGATGCAGACAGATGGTGGTGCAGTGTTGGGAGGAAGCTGGATTGCCTGCCTGTGACACACCAGTCTGACAGCAAGCATCATCCAGCTGGGTGGAGGCCTGCCGTGCCTCCTAGAAAGAGGATACCAGGTGGCTGAGGAGCAGACTGCTGGTCTCCTCCAGCCACCGTACACATAACCCTCTTGTCACTATTCTGCTTCTTTTTTTTTAACACCACACACAACAAAGGGCTGTTTCCGACTATGAAATACAAATAAGTCAAGACCACAAATGAGAAAGAGAGGAAGTGAAAAAGACATTGCCAAGTACAGACAAGAGGCAAATGGCTGATTATGAAAAGAATCCCTCTCCCTGCACTCCAGTTGAAGGAGAGTTTCTCCACATGAATATTCCTGTTCTCTGTGTGTTGCTTTGGCCATCCATGCCTTTGTATAGCAGCACTTCAAAAGGTATAGCCTTCTAAGTAAGACTCTGCTCTTCCAACTCCTTCTGCTGAATAGTTTGTGTGTGTGTCTGTGAATGTATGCGTTGTGGAGCGGTGCCTCCTGTAGCTGGGGGCATTGGCTGATTACCACTAGCACAGCAAGGCTGGCATGCCATGCCCGCTGGCACACTTACAGGGCACACCAATTTACACAGGCCCAGACTGAATGGCAGGCATTGTCTGGGTGAGAATGCAGCACTTTAGCTCCTGATTAAGGCAGAACAAAGCCCCGAGGGGCAAAAGTGATGAAGCATGTTGCATGGAGCAAGAGGGAGAGGGAGCTAGAGAGAGAGAGGGAGGAAGAGATGAAGGGCATCAAGGAGTGGAAGCTCTGTGAAAGGGAATTTCATCTGTTAATGCTGCGGGAATGCAAGATAGGAAGGGGGGGGGTCGAGAGAGGAGAGGGAGCAAAGGAGGAGAAAAAGGTGAAAGGGTAAGAATTGGCAGCGGTTTAAGGACAACAGGAGAGGCAGGTGGATAAGAGAGATGGAGATGAGGCAGGAGGTAAGGAGAGAGGCAGGTACGGATGAAAGGAAAAGGTAGGGAGGGAACCAAGAGGGAGGCAGGGGAAAAAGAGGAAGTGGGGGATGAGCAGAAGCAGGCCTAGGAGGAGATAATCGACGACAGAGAGGGAGCCAAGCAGAGAGGTAAAAAGAGGGGAGAGGGAGCTCCTGTCGACATATCCTCACCGATAAAGAGATGCTTCACTATTACAGCAAGGAGGTAAATAGACAGATAGCACCCTCTAATGGTATCTGTGCACTCTTCATCCTGCCCCCTCTTGTCCAGGGAGTGCTACGAAACAGTGCTAATAAAAATTTGACTGTAGACTAATATGTGAAGGATACTCCCAAGGTAGAACAAAAACAGCTGTGACACTAACACCAAGTAAACATTTCTTCTCTTCGGTATACAAGGCCACGTAAAGTTGTGTGTGTGTCCACTCATGGGTGTGACACTGTCTGTGTCTTTATACTTCCCTGCACCTTACACACAAACAGCATGTGTATGACATGGGGTGATCTACTCCCTGAGTGTGTATGTATCCTAGCAACAAGACAGACATAGTAGCAGTGCAGTGAACAGCTGGAAGAATGGAAGCCATGATGGATTTATCCAAGTGTGTGCTTGTTACATTAAGCAGCTGTGAGTGTGTTTCATGTGCACGTGTGCGCAGATGCAATACATCCTTGCATGTTTAACGTTTGAACATCCATCAAAGCTCGCAATGATAATAAGCAGTAGACAGCCACTGACAACACATGATGACAGTTTCACAGTTCATTGTTTCCATGTATAATTCATGCATTGTAATACGTTATCATGTGTCTGTCAATGATCAAAATTAAATGACATTTTGGTACTGGTAAAATGAAAAATGTCACTACATCTTGAGCATATTTTAAGACAGTCAGCAGATTCTTTTCATGAGATGGTCACATGCACAAACACGAAGTGATTTCACTTCATGTTGCATTATGGGTAATGCAGGCATCAGATTTTGACATACGAGAAAAATGCATGGAACAAAAATTGTGAAATGTCTGATTGCAGTCCTTTTTTTTAAACTGCCCATTGTGAGGCTCACACTATTACAAAAGGGCAATTTTAAAATTGGTGGGGTACTTTCAAAGTATAGTATACAGGGAGCAGTTTACACACTTTCAGCAACAGTAAGCGCCCAAAGGGGACTTTCAGTATCTAGTTATACACACACATTGATTGCATTGCCAGTCCCAACTGGTGTGGAAGTTCTTCATACGCGTTGTACAGTATTTGTGTGTGAGCATGTGGATGAATTCATGATTAAGACGAGCATTGAAGATGTTCAGCAGATGCCCTAGTGCTTGCATGTACAAGAGAGAAGGTAGAGGTACAACTGAATAGAGAAAAGAGACTGGAAAAGGTGAGCTGCTATCATTTCTTTTATGACTCTGTGTGGTACACTGTTGCATCCTCAGCTGTCGCCCGCCTCTACCCCCACCACCCCTAACCCTCCTTTGCTTCTATTTCCCTGCAAGCTGTCTTGGGAAGTGTGATGTCTTTTTAAAAGGCACCGGCTTCATGTGTTTTTATGTCTGCTCATAAAAAGGCGGCTTCCTTTAAAGGCTCTGCGCCATAGCTGTCACAGGATGACAGGCAGCACTGGGAATGACAAGCCTGAGAGGGAGAGGCTGAGGCCCGGAGAGATGGAGAGTCTGAACAAGAAAGAAAGAAAGAAAGACAGAAAGAAAGAAAGATAGAAAGAAAGACATAGCTGATTCACTCTTTTCCAATAATGCCAGTAATTCCAATAATGCATGATCCACATACATAACAAGAAGCTGCCCTGTACAACTACAGTCCTCTAGAGTAGTGATTTGTACCTTACAAAAAAGAGGCCTCTATTTGGGGCCTCATTAAATTTTTCATAGGTCTATGGGTTGTCAGCACTTTGGCTAAAGAACTTCTTAAAATCATAAAAGCAAGGGTTATAAAAAAAACAATAAAATAAAAAAAACACAAATTTATTTATTGTGACCCATTTGGAAGGAGCCCCATTCCTAGTTTAGGAACCACTGCTCTGGAGCTGGACACTTATAGAGGCTGTACTGGAACCGTTCCGGGTTGCTTTGTTAAGCGGGATCTTGACAGTAGTTGTTCACCCACAATCTATTTAGCTCTGTGATTCAAACCATTCCTCCAAAATCTTCCACATACACACATGACATGTCACAACAAGAAACAAACCAAGGGAAAGTCCATACATTGAGTATGGACTGTCAGGCCACATTTAGACTGACATAAAAGCCCTAATAATACATAATACATAACAACACATCCCCTTCACTTATTTGTATATGTTCAGTGATGTAGCAGGTTTGCCACAGCAGAGGGTCTAACAAAAAATGCTGGGTCTTCCAGCAACAAATTTTGACTTTAGTCAACTTTTTGACACAACGCAATGCAACACAATCACATGCTAGCAAGCACATATTTCTGCAGCATGAATAACTAGCATATCAACCCTTGCAACTAAAGATAAAACAGTTGCCGCTGTGTGAGAAGAGATGTCTTTGATTACTCAGAGTCTTGAAGTCATGAATCTGTTACTACACTGAATGGCTTTTCATGTCAAATGCCCCAACAAAGCAGCATCTCTCACTACCCTTTAAAACACAATTAAGTGCTTGTATCTTTATTTCTTTTTTTTTTTCTGAGATAACACGATTTAGCCAAATATGTTGTGATTCCTCAAACCAGAGGTTACACTATCTCTGATCTACTTGGGATGTGTTTACCACCCAGTGCCATTTTCCTTTGTTAGTCAATAGTCCAACTAAAGGATGTTAGTTTTACTGTCAAAATGGTAGAGTGTGTAGCAGAGAGTCAGCACATATCACACATGCACACACACTAACATGCACACAGCTGGCTGACATGCAGGCTCCAAGAGCAGACCTCAGCCTAACCATAAATTGTCCCAACACACACACACACACACACACACACGCACGCACACACACACACTCAGCTACCTCCATCCCCACCCACTCATCACCCCCTTTCTCTCTCCCCTATGTCACCCCCGTCTTACTTTCCATTGAAGCCCACCTGGTAGTGATCCCCATCTGGATCTGTTGGGGTGTGTGATGTATTTTAAAGCTACATTAGCAGCAACCCAGCACAGCGCTGTGACTACATTAAGAGACTACTTCTCATGAGCGCACCTCCCATTCCCTCTCTCTCTCTCTCTCTCTCTCTCTCTCTCTCTATATATATATATATATATATATACCTTGTTCCCTGTTTTCACTGCAACCATTCCACACTTCCTCTTTTCCAGTCTTTGTGAGAGTTTGTCCACAAGCTTAACAATATCGATCGTGCCTAACTCCCTGTACTCCCCACTAAATCAATGACTCTTTGTCTCATTAAGGGCTTGAAGGAACTCAATGAGAAAGAAAGAAAGAAAGAAAGAGAGTGGTATTGTCGGGGTGTAATGTCATGGGGGAATCTCCCTGCGGAACAACTTTGGGTTTATCCTGGGACACAGTCAGACCATTAAAACTAGCTATGATCCACTTCCTGGGGGGAAGGAGCCAAAGGGGGTGGGCACTTTGTATTCAAAATAAAAAAGAACACTTATGTGGAAAGATCAGTGCAGGAGAGAGATAGACAGAGAAATAGAAAGAGAGAGAAGTGAGCCAAACCTCACCGCTGACTTGGCCAGGGCCTCTGGAGCCAGAGAGAAAGCTCTGCTAACCACAAACTCGGTGTGTCTCTCTCACATACACACCCTTGCTGAAAGTGTCTCGCTGTGCGATTACGTCATTTCAAAACATGTGATACTGGCCTGGAGAGCAAGGGAAGTAGCTCATGAAAGAAAGGGAGAAAAACGGCAGTGGCTGGAGCAAAGTGAGTGAAGAACAACGCAGCAATTCGCTCTCATCCCGAGCAAAGCAAACAGGAAACACACTCCTTCGCTCTACTTGTCTTACCCTCTCTCATCTTTGGCCTCAACACTCCACTGTATTTAAATTCCTGTCACTGTAGCTCATTACATTTCCCAAATGCAAAAGAGTAGGTGGTTGAATCGCTGCACTTTAAGTCAATAGCAGGACTGTAGAGCCATGAAATGAATGAGGATCGGGGCCCTTCAAACAGCGGTAATGTATAAAAAGGCCTGAGAGTGCTCATCTACAGCACGGCTGCTCTCAGCCAATTTATATTTCACAGTGACACTACATTAGCTGCCTTTAGATGAGCACATAGACTGCAATCCCTGCTCTGGCTCACCCTGTGCACGGATACGCAGCAAACCCGAGAATGTGTAGTATTTGGCTGTTGCAGTGCAAAATATTGATAAGAGAAGAAGAACAGTGACCGGCACCAAAAACAATTTCTATCCTCCAGATGCAAACACACCACGAAATAGGCAGGTAGAGAAAAATCCTAAAAGAAGCTGGAGTTAAGAAGATAGAATGATGATGAAAAAAAAAGAAGTTAATAATACCAGTATACCTGTATAAAGGTCTCTCACCTCAAACTGGTCTGTCAGTCTCCTCAGAGCAACACTGCCTGAATGCCCAGACAGCAGACACCAAAAATACACTGAGACATAATCACAAATACACACACCTCTGTCTGTGTGGGAAGGTTGAGGAGTGTTACTAGAGGGGAGTGGGTGCAGGCTTTCTTATGCATGTTTGTTTGTGTTTTGCTTTTTTTTTTCTGATGCTGAAGGTTACACAGAGCAATGTGTGTGTCTGTATGTGTGTGTGTGTGTGTGTGTGTGTGTGTGTGTGTGTGTGTGTGTGTGTGTGTGTGTGTGTGTGTGTGTGTGAGTGAGTCATAGAGTGTGTTAGGCAGAGACAAAAGGAGCATATGGCAGCAGCAGCCGAGGCTGTAAATTAAACATGGAGCAAGATTAGATAATGAATGTGTGCTCTAAGACACAGAGACAGCACTGAGCCAGGGGCGGAGCAGAGCAGACCAGAACCCAGGGTGGGGGTTAGAAAATGTGTGTGCATGTTCGTTAATCACATATTAAACACTTGGAACAAACAAACGAGGTGACTAACTGCCAAGAAAGCATTATGAAACGATGCAAAGATGAAGAAAATGAGAAACACAAAGGGAAGAGAAAGACATAAAAAGCCTTTAATGACTGTGACACAGGTCAGTGAGAGGGGAAGCGACATAATGTCCCCCACCTAAAGAGAATTGGACCCCTCCACTCCAAACTAGACAGCTGCTGTTGAGCTGAAGCTGCATCTCTGTCAATAGGATTACCGAGGCCCTTCTCAAACACACAGTTCAACAAATGCTCACACATACTATGGAAAAACACTCTAACACTGGCTAAAAGTTGGATCCGATTGGAAAAGGAGATAAACATCAGCAAAGTGTGTGTTTGCATCAAAGTAGATGGAGATGTGGAGAGGCCAACCATGTGAATATGTCATTATATGCATGTTCTCCTTCTTTCATGGCCATCTGACATCTAAATAATGGCATGTGTTCATGCTGCTGTCAGTGCAGTAAAAAGGCTCCAACTATGCACACAGCTATAGTTCCACATTTTTCAAATGTATGATCATGGTAACTGACTCCATTAATAACGTACCTTTATTCAGAGTGCTTTGCAATTTGCCTCTTATTCACCCATTCACTCACACACACACACACACATTCACACACACATGGGTGGCCTTGCATGCTTTACCATGCAGAGAAACTGATATAACCACTGGGAACAATTTGGAGCTCAGTGTCTTTCAGAAGGACACTTCAACATGTGGATGACCCGCTCTCTCTTCTGAGCCGCAGGAAACGCTTGTATTTCACTGCATATCAGAGAAAAGTCTTGTACTTCTTTCTACATTTATACATCAGCTATGATTACAAGATTCTGCATACAAAAACTTTATAAACTTATGAAATACTATTAGTGGTGACTTTTATTTGTGGTATTGCTAAGTAAATAGTTTCAATCAAATTACCACCACGAAGGGGGTCTGTTAGCAGGAATACTCAAAACATTTTAAGCAGATTTAGACTTTCTTTTATTTTTCTCATTTTTTTGGAGAGTTAGCGTCTGGCCCAAGGAACAATCCATTACATTTTGATCATGATCGGGATCATTGCAGGCCCACAATGCACTGTTCATTATTCGCTGCCTGCTCAAAGTGCTTATCATGCAGGGAGATGAGTGAGGAAGAGCTGTACATGCAATTCTCCCAAGAGGTGAGGGCACCAGGCTTATGTGGAGGTGAGCTCCATTACAGATTTGTTTAGAAAACGGAGATGTGCCACAGGGAAATTTAAGTGTGCCACAAATTGCATTAAGAAGCGAGTTTAAAGGGGAAACTGAGATGCCTTGGCAGAGGTTTGCGCTCTCTCTGAGTGCCGTCTAGTTGATTGCGGTATAGAATAATAGCAACAGCAGACTGTCTGATGATACCCATCTTATATACAGTATATGTAACTGCAGAGATAAGCTAATAACAAAGCAAAATGGACATTGCCTGACTGTACATTGTAAAATAGTCCTAATGCTGTAGGTGAACAAACGAGTGACAAAACATGTCCCTAAAACAGGATAATTATGACACAAAGGTAACAGCCTCCTTATCACATACAAAATGTTGTGATAGTATCATGTCCCAAGTTACACAGTGATGCCATGCCCTTCTGATGACTACCTTCCAGATCTCTTACAAATTGGCACTAAATGCCTGACATGGGATTAGAAACACAATCTGTATCACATGAACCATAACACAGCCTCGTCACATGAGCTTATAAACTTACACGCTTCATACACAACTTGCACATCCATACACAGCAGTTACAAACTGAAGCTCACTGCAAGCCCCTATCTCAGTGTGAGAGTCGGGAGATGGGGGGTGAGATAGAGAGAGTAGGGCTTTGGATAATCTGTCACTGTCTCATTACTGGGCCACATAAAGCATGGAAGGAGGGTTAGGGAGGCAGAGATAATGCAATAATATAAACAACAAGAGAACAAGAAGCGAGGGAGGGACAAGCTATCCTAATTCAATAAAGGGAATCTGTTCGGACCAGATGACAATGAAGTGGAGCTAACATGAGTTCCTGAGTAAATATTTGCATCTAAGAGAGGCAGCAGCAGCATAAGGAAGAGGGAACTTCAATCAGGACTTAAAGCTGACTTTTTGAAAATATATATATATATATATGTTATATATATGTGTTATATATATATATATGTTATATTCTTTAACATACTAAACACTGCTTAAAGCTTCTGGGGTATACTTGTAATAATACTAAAGGACTAAACAGAAGTGTGTACGTGGAAGTGTGTACGTGGTCTGCTGTAGCGAGGCTGCTGGGATCTGTTGGGATAAAAAAAAGAAAAATAAAGTACTGAATGGACTGTTATTAAATGTTGTACACTAATTCTTGTTCCCAAGAAAATTACTCTTAATGACCGTGGTGAGCCGCACCATCAGCAGGTCAAATTTGCCACTTATGCATTGAAATACCTCAACCTCTACTGGATAGACTGGCACAAATTTTTACAGACAGCCACAGTTCCCAGACTGTATCCTCATGGCTTTGGTGATTCTCTGACCACTTGTCTGGTGTCACCATGAAGTTCACATTTGTGGTTTCAGAGTGAAATGATTCAACAACAATTGGATGGATTGACATAGAATTTGGAGGAGACATTCACATCCCCCGTGAATTATAACTTATTTTCATTTTTTTGTTTAGTTTCATTCCACTGTATGCAGAAATCGGAATATACTCCCATTTGAGATCTCTGAAATGAATGTGAAAACTATCAAACTTGCTTTAGATGTGTGTGTGTGAATTACTAAAATTCCTACAGTTGTGTGTGTGAGTGTGAGTGTAAGCCCAAAAGTCCAACTCTTTATGTGATAATAAAGCTTTAGTATGCTGTGAAAATGTATCCGCTTGGAAGCTCTTGATATGTCAGTCACCAAACCTTTCAGTCACACAGTCTCTTTGGAACACACATCCCATATAATTACACACACACACACACACACACACACACACACACACACACACACACACACACACACACACACACACACACACACACACACACACACACACACACAGAGATCACTTTGCCTGCACCCACACGCACCACTGCTGCGGGTAAGACTACCGGGGGGAAGCGTATCCCAACACACAGGAGGTAAAGGTGACCTGCTGGAGCCATAATGAGGCAACACTGTTGTTGTGATCCTCTCTCCGCAGCTCTGATTACAGCCTGGTGTTCAGTTTCTACGCTAGGAGTAAACACATGAGAACGCCAGTGCTGTGGTGTGGATAATACGTAAGCATGCACACACACACACACACACACACACACACACACACACAAAGGCAGGTTTACCATGCATACAAAGACAGAATAACACAGGAACGTGAATGACACATTGCCTTCTTGTGTGTAAGTTTAGTAGGCTGCAGCCCAACATGCACCACTTTCCCCCGCTCACCTTCTGTCTCTTCAAAAGACAAAGCATGGTCTTACTGCCTCAGCTCATTAGCAGTTACAGAAAAACATATATATACACGTATATATATATATATATATATATATATATATACGTGTATATATATATATATATATATACGTGTATATATATATATATATACGTATATATATATATATATATATAGATACGTATATATATATATACGTATATATATACATATATACGTATATATATGTATAGCTTGTTTGACTGCCTGCCAGTTTTAGTAATACCACACGCAGTTTTAGTGACACCACACGCAGTTTTAGTGACACCACCAGTTTTAGTGACACCACCAGGGATTTGCGCATTACTAAATTCTCCACCCAATCTCTCACTACTATGCAAGCTACATGAGAGGATCTGCACAAGTTTGTGCATATGTGCGTGAGTCTGCCACATGTGCGTTAATGTGTGTGCGTCTATATACACTCTGGGATGATATTAGTTAATCATAGCCTTCACTCACATAAATAAAAAACAATTACTGTGCTTCCTTATGGGCCCTTCACTATTAGTACACTAAAGACCCAAAGAGTGCTGCCCCATAGCTTGTACTGTACAGACGTGGTATAACCATCAGCCTCGTGATGACAACACTACAGAGGGTATCAGAAGGACAACATTCTCAGCATTGTGAAGACTGGGGTTGAATTAACTACATGTGCATCCGTGGAGATCTGCAAGTTTAAAATTCAAATGAATAACAATAGTAATGAGATTAATTTTTACCTTCTTAGTCATGAATTAGTTCCTCAAAAGTCTTGCGAGATGACTTGGACTCAGGATGTGGAAATTGTGAACTATATTCAGTTTATTTTGGGGGGGAATTTACATTAAGGAAATGTCTGACGATCACCAGCTGAATGTTATCCCCTCCCATGTTATCATTTCACATCTTTTGCATGCAGCCATCGATGCTGCAGGTGTCCATGGTGAGGACACCTGCAGCTGCTGAGACATTTGTATTCACCTATGTCTATAAAAGCTTCTCACAAAACAAAGGAATCGCTAAATGTGCGGGGTATCATAATAGAGGATGTTGGGTGGACCACATCATTCACTCCTCGTTCATGTAGAGTGCTTGCTGTGGTTTGCCTCTTTGTCTCTAACCTACTCTTTCATTCTCCTTTATCTGTGGGATCTCCTGTTTTTCAGTATGACTCTCTCTGCACCAAGTGTTTTGCCTGCATTATTGATGTCATGTGATTTGGTTGTGTGCTCTTCCTCTTGCCATAGAGAGCTGCCTTTTGCCCCGTTCTGCTCCTAGTTGGACTTTTACAGTACACAACGCTCTTCTTTGCCTTCTCAAAGCAGTAGGCTTTACTTGTTCCCATGTCTTCAAACCTGTATGTTAATAATTGTTGTCCAACTGGGCTGCACATGGGGGTTTGTGATGCACCATTATGCATGACACAGTGGCTGGACATAATTTCACATTTCAGTGCAAAAGCCTGTTTAAAGCGATCATATACCTACAAAGTAATCAGCGCTGATGCTGTATGTTAATAGATGAATGAGAGCTGATTGCACAGTAATTGTTCATTAGAACCAAAAGAGAATTGGACTTGTAACAAAAGACTTGAGGCTTGACTTGGACTTGCAAAAATGACTTGTGAGAATCTCTGATGTACAGACAGACAGCAGAGAACCAGAGTCAAAGCAAACATAGCGCTCTATATGTACAACAGATGTACTGGCGGGACGCAGCAACCTGCTGACTACATAATATCATTCTCTTCTTAAAAAAGATGAAACAAACCAGGAAGTGCCTGAAGACACAGAGCCATCATTTCTAAATTGTGGGGATATTATGTTTTTTTTCAGTCATAAATGCTTCTCACCATCAGATTTTCTGGTTGCAGTCACTGCTGCAAAAGACTCCAGCAAAAATGAACCAAAATAGAGATTTTAGAGCTCCCTGTCACCTGTGTTACAAACACCTCACACCGATGAAGGGTTTTACTTCCTCTGCAACAAACCACAAAAACATGAACACATCTCTTTAAAGGGCTGGATTAAGGCAGAGGACGTTACATGCGGACTCACCCTTTAACAAACAAATCCTGCTGCTAATGTTTAGAGTACTCCTGTTTCTCTTTTGTAGAGTCAACTGACAACTTTTACCATGTGATAGCAACACAGTAAGTTGCGACCCTACGCAAACATGATTCTGTACTGCTGGTGTCATTGTCCTCTCTTGGGGTGGAGGTCTATGTGTGGACAAGTGACAAAGCAGCTGGAGATGCTTGCTTTACAGTTCATGCACAAGTGCAAAGATGCACAAACACACACCCACATACATAAATTGGACCCTTGCTGGCAGCCAGTCATCACCCAGAGAGGCCAACCTAATTTGGAGGATAGGCTCCTCTCTGCCTGCTGGGGAGGCAGCAGGGATTATGAGCCTTTATACACACTAATCTAGTTTAGCCATGCTGGGAGAGGGAATGTCTGTTTGTGTGTGTGTGTCTGTCTGTCTGTGTGAGCAGAGATAGGGATGCTCTCAAACTGGTATGAGATGTGGCTTAGCGTCTGGTCCTCTGACGGCAGACAGCAATAACTGCATGGGAACACTATCACATGTATGAGCGGCGGTAACACCGATACACAAACGGGCACACACACTCCTTCCGGCATGATCAAAGATACAAAACGGTTACATGCACATGTCAGACTGGAGTGTATGTGGTGATAAAAGAGACTGAGGGGGGGTTGTGTCCTGTCTGTGTTAATATCATGTCAGGGGGGGTTAGAGGCCAACTATCAGCCAGGTGAGACTGGACTAAGACTGAACAGCTGGTTTACACATGGGTGTGCACACGCACACACAGAGCTCAACATGCACAAAACCTGTCCGGTATGTAAATCACAAGGAAAGTCAAAGGTACTCTTTTTATTATCACAGCACGGCCATGTTAGACATCAAAACACAAACTCCAATGTGGTTCAGCATAAAGCCTTCATCAAGGAGTCAAACAGAGCTCATGGAAAGAAAGGGCTTTTTATAGTATTGACAACCAATAAATATCTTCCACCTTCATGTGCGATCGTAGCTTTAGGGAGGGTGAAGACAAACCTCCAGCAGATATCAGGTATCGTTTTGGCCCAAATATTCATAAAAAGTGACTAAGAGAGCAACAGCTAGAATTCAAACAATGGTAATTGTTGCAAAAGAGAAGTTAGATTAAAGAAATGAGTGTTAACAAAAAGGCAGTAAAGTCTAGATCCTCGGTTAGGACTGGGTGATTAGTAGCCTGTAATTTATCAAGCCAACACGCTTCTCGATGGTTAAGTTTTCGTTGTCCGTCACCTTTTCGTATAATGGGATGTGGTCGATGCCAAAGGCTCATAATGTAGCTGGGTTACTAATTATGGAAGTCCAGATAGTGTCTAGCCTTGGGATAGTAATGTTCCCTGTGTTCTTTTTGTTCTTCCAAGGTAAAACACTTTGTAACTGGGACAATATAGCCGATAGATCACAAATGTGGGTTTACAGTTTATGAAATGATTGATAGTGAATTCCTTCTTAGATGTGAAATCCATAAATATCTTAGTCGGTATTACATTTGCGCAGTGGTTACATTGGTTACACTTGTAAGACTCCTTAGGTTTGGAACTCAACCATGTTTCTTGGGTGTCTGATAGAAGATGGCTGTGCATCAGTTAATCCCGTCTGCTGTGTGTTAGATCACTGTCAATACATCATGATGCCTCTCTATGTGTGTGTGTGTGTGTGTGTGTGTGTGTGTGTGTGTGTGTGTGTGTGTGTGTGTGTGTGTCACCAGTGAATAGTGAGCATGAGGATGAATTGGCTAGAAGCACTGACACATTCCAAAACAAAGTAGACAGATCTCACAGCCAAACCAGCACTGGGACCTCACTGGGAATTACAGAGGAAGAGTTTAGGGGAGAGAAAGAGTGAGCAAGTTAGGGGAATGTGAGAAAGAGAGAGAGAGAGGGGAGGTGGGGGGGGGGGGGAAGACACCACAGACTCTACAAGCTTACACTGTGTATGAGCGTTGGCTTGAGTAATTACAGACTTGCTTGGTGTGTGGAGCCGAGAGTCTACCACAACACAGCCCAAATGATGACACCATACACCACACACTACACATTGATGCACACACACACACACACGCACACACACACACACACACACACCAATACATACAGCAATTACTGTACAAAGCATTTAAACAGCTGCTCCATATTCCCATTCCTCAAAACCACACATACATTCATGCACACTTTCCAAGCCACCCAGCGGTCCAAAATGACTTGAACCTTTGCAAAAGGAAGTTCATTTCTACACACACACACACACACACACACACACACACAAATGGTCATGCAAATAAGACACACATACATATATACAAGACCCTGATTTGAATTACATTCAATATGCTTTAAATAGTCCACAGTCCACTATACCTCCCTGTGTACCTACTGGAGTGTACTTTTATCCATCTGATATGTCCTCCTCTGGTTTTAAACAGACTCCTCCTGGGTGGAGTACTGACACCATCTGGTGGCTAATCATATCATTACACTTTCTGAACACCAACACACTGTACAGTACTGTCACAGCCAAGAAGCACTCGCATCCAGCCATAACCTCCTATGATGTTGGAATGAAGTTTTTAAAAAAAACAACTTAAAAGATTATTTGTAAATTCCATAACATCTCATGACAAAAAAGACAAGATGTCTCCCGCAGCAGGAAACTGAAACAAGGACTGTGTCCGGACAACACTTGGAACAAATCAAACAATGACAGCAGATTCCGGTGGTTTTGATCTCTGAAGTCAGTCACAAGGTCTCAATCTATTTTCCAACTGTGTATCTGTCTGTTGCACGGCATTTCCTAACAAAAGGAACGACATGCAGCACAGAGACACATGCAGGGACACAGATGGAGAGAAAGAAAGAAAGAAAGAAGCCTCTAAAACAGGGTATAATAGCTCCTTTTTTCTTCTTTATAAAAGCTTGCCTCAAGAACTGTGGACTAAGACTGATGTTGCATTCACTCTAAAATTAATTTAAAAGTTACTGTGGGCAGGCATTTACATTAATACATATTTATGTCTTCTTATACACTCCATAAGTGTAGTGTATATATATTTGGTTTGGATGGCTAACCTTAATACATTTTTTATATCTAATTATATAAACATAAACACACATTATGTTCATACTTAACTTAAAACCCAACCACTGTACTCGACACCTTACTTCATGTTTGTAAAGGTCTTTTGTTCCACAGAACAAGCACACATTTTCTGTCCTAACACACACACAGAAACCGGGACTACACAGTAAGTGGAGCCAGATTAATGACTTATGGTGGGCACTTTCCTCTCTCACCATCTCTCTCCTCTTTGCACTCTCTTTCATGTGATCTTTATATCGCTCACACAGTATTTGTTTCTTCCTACCTTCTGATCATCCACCATCCTCTCCCACCTCCTCATCCTCCTGTCCCACCTCCAATTGTACTCCACAACCTTTCTCACATCCCTTCCATACCTCCTGCGGTAATCATCTCCCCTCTCTCATTCTCACACACTTATCTCCCTCTGTGAGTTATTACACCCACTCCTCTGTTATCTGTTCCATGCGGAATCTGCCTCAGAGAGACATTTCCTCCTGGACTGCAGTATCAGAGAGGAGAAAGAGAAATGTTTGCTCAGATGAAATGGAGAAATAGATGGATAGATAGATAGGAAAGTTTGAAAATCTAACTTTCGTCCACTGCTACGCCTCAAGTGCCATTACACAATTAAAGCCATTAACTGACGACGATGAGAATGACTGATGGAGGGAGAGACGGGGAGAGAGAAAAGATGCAAGAGTAATATATAACGTTTACAAGGGGATTAGTGTACAGCAGTACAGGACATGAGGACCCCCACATGTCAACTCTGAACTTGTTAAGGTAGAACATCTGTGGTGGAGTGGGAGGGAGGAAGAGGAGGAGGGAAAGTGGAAGGTCAGGGGTAAACAGACAGAAAGAGAGAGAAAGAGAGAGGGAGGGGGAGGAAAAAGGAAAAAAAAAAGCAGATCAAAGCATGAGAGCTTTGTGTTCCCTCTCTTGGCAGGACTCTGCGGCTGTGTATATGTGTGTGTTTGTCTTTGTGCAGTGTGTATGTTGGTGTGCACACGCATGCCTGTGCTCCTGGCAGACTCAGACTAGGCATTAAAATTATTGGTGCCGCCAGCATGCCGCGGCCCCCACTGAAAAAGGGAGGGAGGTGAGTAGGGAGGGCAGGAGGGAGGGAGTCACTAAGTGCTAATCAGATCCATGTGTGTGTGGCCAGCGCTGCTCTGAACAGCTGTTCCCATGCTGAGGAGCTGGCCACCACACACGCACGCACGCACACACACACACACGCACACACACACACACACACACACACACACACACACACACACACACACACACACACACACACACACACACACACACACACACACACACACACAGAAATGTCCTGTAAAGTCATAAGGTATCATTACTTTGCAGTTAACACAGTATTCTTATAAAAAGTGTATGATAGATTTAAACATAAAGTATATACACATAACTGAACAATAAACAAGTGAGAATGGGGGACAGAGCTCTTTTCTTTAAAACTTTGTCTTCATTGTATTGTAAAAATTTCTCTCTACATGCTTTGGCAACAGATCTGGATTGTCATGGGACTGTCTACTGAAAAAATTAATTAGAGGAAAATGAAAAACTGTAAGAAACTGAGAGAGTGAGAGATGTGTGGAAGCGGCATGTCTTTACCTCCCTCCACCAGGGGACAACAGGAAGAGTCAGAGTGCACATGGAGGAAGCTCTGTTATTTATTCTATCAATGGAGGGAGGAAGAGACCCCCACCTTACAATCCACCCCATTACACACAAGCTCATATGCATCCCACAACACACAGACACACACTGCACTCTACGGCGAAGAGGGCATCGATCCATTTTACTTTGCTTGTTGAGATTAGCTGTTCCGCTTTTTAGTAGTTGGATCTTTAGGATGCTTACGTGCCCTGTGAAAAAGTGTTAAGCATACCATAGATGGTGGATTTCTTCTGTGAGTGAGCGTGTGTGTGTGTGGGGGGGAGTGTGTGGGAGGCAGAGATGTGATGAACCTTGGGGAATGGGTCTCTTTGTGGTGGGCAGGGAAGTAGAGGAATGTCAGGAATCTCCCCAGAGGATGCAGTGTCTGTCAGGTCAACTCTCTCTAATTCTCTCTATATTTCTCTCTATTTCTCTCTCTCTATATTTCTCTCTCTCTCTCTCTCTGTGTGTGTGTGTGTGTTTGTGTGTGTGTGTGTGTGTGTGTGTGGGGCGTATGCATATGTGGCTTTACACATGCACAGTCCAAACACAGTTGAGATGATTGTAAAACGATTCGGAGCCAATAAAATTCACTAAGAGTCCGGGAGCAAATAAAATAAAGCTTTTACCCGAAGTGTTGGGCTGCGTTCATGTGTGTAAAAAAGGGAGATGAAAGAGTCGGTGGTTGGACTTGGTCAAGATCTCTAATCTCTTTCCCAGTTACACTTGATATTGACACCATAGTGCAGTTCTGCTCTGTGTGTCTCGTGTCCATGTGGGTCCCTCTTCCCTTCCTTTTGTCAGGGATCATGTTCACTTCATTTTAAGTGTTTGTGCATACCGTATGTGTGTGTGTGTGTGTTACTCTCAAGCCAATTCCTCACTGCGGTGCACTTTTCAGCAGTGATGTTTGTAACACAAAATGTGCTGGCAGCCAATCACAGAGCATCCGGTTGATGACAGAGCTTTTGCAGATCCTGTGTCGATTGCGAGTTTTGGGCAGACAAACGTGTCTGTGTGTGTGTGCGCGCAGTATGTGTTTCAAGTAAACAACGGCATTCTGTTCTGCATCAGAGACCAGCCAAACACATACACAGATCTCAGTGGAGTGAAAAGAAGATAGGCAAAGAACATAAAGATGGACAATAAGATGTGATTTACCTGAGGGAACATGTGCACATTTGCAAATGACACGTCACATGCTGTGGTGTCACTCTGTGGAAGACAGAGTCAGACTGAGATAAGTGAAGACATGCACAGTGATGATGGGTGTGGAGACTGACCAAAACCACAAAACAAAGCTGTACCATGCACACACACACACACACACACACACACCTACACACATGCCTGACAGATGAAAGAAGCACAATGTCCAGTGTGGTCAGAAGATGGAGAGAGAGGAGAGAGGGGAAGGGAATGAGTGATGTTACAAGTGAGATGTGCGAGTGCAGCAAACAGATGTTTTCGGCTCAGCATATGTAGGCTGTGATTCTGTCACTGTTCACACACATTGTTTCCTCATGGAGCTTGATATCACCCATGCTCATCTATTCAAACGTTTTAAAACTCCAAGTGTCACAAATTCACAACACAAAAGAGAACACGCTGACCTTCACCTCCCTGTTGCTCTCAATTTTACATAAATCTTCTTAGGATAGGATAGGATGGATAGGATGGATAGGATGGATAGGATGGATAGGATAGGATAGGATAGGATAGGACATATAGGATAGGACATATAGGATAGGATAAGGAGAGCGGACAGAAGACTGAGAGGGACAAGTAAATGGTGGTGATTCGGTAGGCTTTTGGGGGGGTCTGATGTATGCTTAGGGGCCAAGGTCAGGAGGGCATCTGGGTAGAGCTGAAGTACAAAGCCACAATGAAACCAGAGGATGCTGAGGGGTCAAAGGGCACACACCAACAGGAAGAGTTACCAGGGTAGAACAGACACAAATGTTGCAAAGTATTGGCACTAGAACAATAACAACCGACAATTTTGACAATCAAACAAGTCTAAGTGACTTCATAGAACTCCCACAGGTTTGGGAGAGAAACATCAGTGACTTTAACAGTGGTGTGGGTGGAGGCGAAGTGGACCACTTCGCCTCCATCTGCAGCAGCTTACAGGTACTTACAGGTGTTAAGTCTGCTAATGTTTCCAGGCCAGTGAGCAGCGATCCACCTAGACCTTTGCTGCAAGCATAAGCAAGGCAGAGCTCTCTCAGTGAACATCTGACATAGCCAAAAGAGTATGCTTCTTTCCTTACACTGTGCACAAAGGGAACACAGCACACCCACACATTAAGTTATGTATCTATTGTGGAGCCTGCTGGGATCTGGTTCCAGTACAGTAAAAGCTTGAGTCTCTGTGTCTCTACCCACAGCTCCTCTCTTGTAAGAATCTGCACCATTAAAAAGCTCCCCTCTCCAAATAGACAATAAAGCCCAGCTAGCAGCCCCAGGACGCGGCACCATTCACACTTTAAAATAACCAGCAAAGAGCTATTTAAACAGGACCAGGTTACAGCCCCCTCATAAAACAAATACACACAGGAATAATTGTATTGAAACAGCAACCTGGCAAGAAAAAAAAAACGCACACACACATCTCTATGGGGGGTACCAGGACGCTATGCTGAAGAGTGGTCGTGGTGTTGAGGGGTGGTGTTTGGAAATGGTGGGAGGAAAAAGGAAAAAGGGGGAGGAAGAAAAACAGGTCCCGCAGAGCTACCGTGCAGGCGCCAGCAAAGACAGCAAGGGTGGAAACGAGCGGAGGGGGAGAGGGAAAGAGGGGGAGAAAGACCCTGGTGAAACTCTCAACAGATGCGTGAAGCCCTTGTCAGCATTCCTGCTAGGTAACGCAAGGTCAGGAGCAAGCAGGAAGACAATATGAGGACTATTTGGGCTCCCTGAGTGCCAGATGTGTTTTAATAAGACGGCTGCCCTCCAAGCTAATAAGGTCAGCCTCTGGCTCCAGCCAGACGAGCAAACAAGTAGACTCTTGGCAGGAATTCAGCTTCAGCTTGGCACAGTCTCCCTCCCTGCTTCCTGCCTCGCTCTCTCACTCACTCTCTCTCTCTCTCTCTCTCTCTCACACACACAATGTCAGAGAGATCGAGGCAGGCAGGCTCGCTCTTTCTGTGCGTGTTCATATGACTCACTCTGTCTCATACACCCGCCTTTTATTAGACACTTCCCTTTTCCTGCAAGGGGAGAGGGAGAACTACTGCCTAAAACTGGAACCTTTGAGAACATCTGTGCTTGGATCATGCACTAATATGCACACATTCACACACGTGCAATTGCAGACACACAGACATGCTCACTAATGTAAACAGATGCCGCTATACTGTCCACTGCAATCACAATCTTTTACCTCTGAAGATTAAAAAAAAACCTCTCTACTAACGTTGATAGATGAGTATTGAAAAACGTAAGTAGTAATAAAAAAATAACCATTGAATTAATATATCTTTCTCCTCCACACGGAAAATTAAAGAAGTGGTATCAGACTGGCTTGCCCTGCACTGACAGGGAGACAGAGATGATGAAGAAAGCAGAGGAGGATGAAGGTGGAAGTGAGAATGAGAATGAAGAAGGGAGACACTTAAAAGGACAAAGATAAGAGAGGTCAGGTGAGAGAAAGAGGACTATTGGCAGCTTTGGTTTAGGTTCTATTCCCACAAGCTCTCTGCCATTTGCTTATTGGGTACAAAAAGAAAGTCATTTTCAAGCGTGGCCAACTTCGTCTGGCATTTAAACTTGTTTAATTGCCCAGCAACATTTTTGAGAGCCAGTGATCCAAAAGTAACAAGCATGGCTTCAGTAGAGCGCCAATCTCCGCCAAGGCCCAACAGTCCCCTTTAATTCAATCAAGTCTTATCCACACTCAACCTCGGAGCCCTGCAACCATAATCTACCGGGCAGACGACCCCCATGAACACACATTTAAATCTGGTGGATGCTGATTATTCAGTGAGAAATTGAAGAAAATGTTGAAAAACACTCACAAATCTCACAATGATCCTGCCATCTCCTCACACCAAGTTTCATGGAACTCTGTTCGGTAGTTTTTGCATAATCCTGCTAACAAACCAACCAACAAACAAAGGGACATAGGTGAAAACATAACATAACCTCCTTGGCCGAGGTAACTAGAACCACCGTTCCTCAGTAAACTAACTTTCTAATGCTATCAGTGTATCTGAAACATGTGGATGCATGTCACCAAGCAGAGGCTGTGCCACATGGATCCATTGATGAAATATAGTTAGGTTGATGTCGCAAGCCAAGTGCTTGATAATTTAACTTCTAATGAACGGGCAAACCCACACTCACAAGACCAATATTTTACTCAATTCTATGATGTAAAATTTGTTATTATGTGCACACTAATTATAAATAGTGTATATTCGCTGTACTACACAGTTGCACACACACAAACTCAAAACAAAACGAATCTGACATCATCCTGTCCTCACAACCTCTATAAAACAGAGTGCACACATCACCATGCAGTAAATAAATATGATAGATTTAAGATTTTACTTTTTCAATATTATGACACCGTGTTATCCTAAATCAATCCCTGAATCCTGGCCCTGCCCTGTGTGCCTATGAGTGTTTTTATCCATCGGACAGTGATGGATATAATGTTGGACAGAAGACCATCATCCATCACTGGGTTAGAAAAGGTTTCTGTTCCAGAGGTTAGACCGTCCTGTTTTAATGCTAGCAGACAGGGAACATTTGGCCAAGTGTAATCTGAGATGACCTCGTCGCAGTAAACTTGTGGTCAAAAGGTCAGCAGGCCTTATCTCAGCAGCAGGCCCAGTTTTTGCTCCACACTGACTCTGTCACACACACACACGTATACTCAAGCACTAAAGTGTCTGTGTTCCCACGCTTGCAGCAGGTCTACGGGTTGATGTATAGCAGCTTGTAAAGCAGGACTGTGGGCCAGTTTAATAACCTATCACAGAGATCCAAGAGAAGAGCACAGCCGTGCACACAGGCTAAGGCCACTGACCGGCTCAGAAATACTCCATCAAAGCAGCTCAGACTCCACGCACACTAATTCAGACAAGCACACTAAAACAACAGAGAAACATTTGATCTACAATGACAGACACTTATGATGCACAGAATGCTCTCACATGTGCAAATGAACAAAAGAGCTCACACTGCCTGTCTTTCTCACACAACCACAAAACCCTGAACATCCCCAACACCTGTGAAGCTGCGCAGTCTGGGAGACGGTCCAAAGCCTGCTATCGGTCCAACACTGAAGACACATGTTCCATATTGACGTCAAACAGCATCTGATCTCTGCTCGACCAGCGTCAGTTTGTCTGAGGCTCTGGTTTGTTGAAATTGCTCTCTGCTCAAGCAAACCAACAGGTGGACAAAGATTGGCTCACAAATCTCCATCTGTCCTGGATCAAACATCAAGTGTTTTCATACACACAGGGCAGTGCAGACATGGATAATACGATCAGAATGTAATTCACAGAACCACATGTCTGTTTTTTTTGCCAATCATCAAACTGCATTCATTGATCTGTAGTAGACTGGATTTGAGACCAAAATGGATTGGAGATCAAATATGACATACGGCTATTTTAGTTAAAAAACAACAACAAACAAACATGAATGGTAGGAAAAAAATCTAGGATAGGTGATGAATAGTGCATATCTAGTCATAAAATTTAACAGCAGCACAAAGGCCTATAAAAAAAGCCTATAAAGCCTTAATTTATAATTACTAGGTTTTATTTTAAAAAATATGGGTGTATTGGTTAGAGGGTGGTTTCACCAACTGTGAAGACATGCTGCTGTAAGTTCACTTAAGTATTGATTTTTGCAATCCGATATGAAATCTCATTGCAATCTAATTCAAGGCTTTTAATTTCCACTGAAATAATAATCAAGGACCCCCTTGGAAGTCACTCCATAAAAGAAATACTGGTTGTTTTTATATTAGCACACTATACTCTGAGTTGATGGAGTTTACAGTCTGTGGCTAATTATCTTTGGATACATTCATATGATTCCATACATTGAAAACGAAAGTGGAAACAGACATTTTACATATTTTAATCAGGGCTATTTTGATAGTATTTTAATCAGTAGCAACTGTGGTGTGGGGTCTAGCACTGTTGCTTCACATGAAGGAGGAGGTTTCGGGTACGAATCCAGCCTGGGGCCTCTCTGTGTGGCGTTTGCATGTTCTCCCTCTGTCTAAGTGGGTTTCCTCCAGGTTCTCCAGGGTGGTTTCCTTCCACAGGTGAATTGGTGACTCTAAACTGCTCATCGGTGTGAATGTGAGTGATGTGATCCTATTAAGGATAAGCAGTTACAGAAAATGGAAGGATGGATGTAGTAATTACCAAGCTTCATTACTTCTAATATCCTGGACCGATTTTAATGTACTAAATACTACAGTATATAGAATAGCACATGAAGGTAATAAGTGGACACACACACACACACTTACAGTAATAAGTCTGGAAGACGAACATTTGAATCAACTGAGTGTAAATAAATATTCATTAATATGCTGTTGTGTTATTGACATGTGACCCATTCACTTCCTCTCCTCCTTAGGATATGAAGGAGCAGAGCCAATAAGAATTCTCTCTTTAAAAAATTGAAAAGGTAGCACATCTCAAGTCTTCAAGTCAAGGAGGACAAAATACTCACATTTCACTTAGCGTTTGCTCTGATGAAGGCTTTGTGCCGAAACGCATAATGTGACCCAAATAAATAAGTGAAATGTGAGTATTTTGTCCTCCTTGACTTGAAGACTTGAGATGTGCTACCTTTTCAATTTTTTTGGAATAAGCTCACTGGATTTTGGGTTAAGCACTCCACTAAGAATCCCATTGTTGAAGCGCAACCTCTTTTTCTAAACACAAGAATTCTCTCTTCTTTGTCTGTCTCCTCTTTTTGTCCTGTCTGTTTCATGTGTAGCTCGTGGATTTGTTTTTATGCGGCAGCAGAGAGAGAATGAACACAGAAAGGTTTCCCAACACATCACAGGAATAATAAGTGTTAACTGTAGTAGTACTCTCCATTAATGACCTGAGCTGGCTCCTGTTCCTAAAGAGCCAGCACAAAGGTGGCATATTATCACTGTTTAGTCTCTTTAAAGCTAAAGCTGTAACAATCTTTTTGTTGTAACATATCTGGACATATTTGAAACAGTTCAGAGAATATAACACCGACAGCCTAATCAGTGTGAATGATTAATAAGTTTGGAATTACTGTCATCTCTACCTGATGATGTTTGGAAACTGCACCTTGAGTAACTCTACTCATGTTTGTACATTCGTGGATCTCCTGGCACTTGTGCATGAGCTATACTGAAAAGAACAAGGACAGCTGCATTATCTGCCTTCTTTCATAGTCAAAGACTTCATACTTCATACAAATATGTAAAATGATGAAACCCACAATGTAAGAAAGCTGATTAGTGTAAGCAGATATTCCTCCTGGAACTCAAACATGCCACTCAAACAAACTCTTAGAGTGTTACACAACAAAGATAAGACTCAGCTGTACGTCTCTGACCTGAAGGTACAACAGTCTGTAGGAATGACTTATGTTGCTTTAGAGGAAATAAGGGTCCCTGCCAAAGCACAATGGTCCTGACAGCTTCCACAGTCAATCATACATACATACATACACACATTACTCAGTCTTGTACACACAGAAACACAAGAATGTGCTCAACTTCAATGGTTATTTATGTTTGGGTTTAGTGGCTGTATGACTTCAGTCCAGATTAGTGATATTCTATCAGTATCAAAACCCTGTGACCCACACGTGAGAATGAAACAAACTACAGCAGAAGTCGGGAACAAGAGATCTAATAAACTAATAAATCTAATAAACCATCAGTAGTTTATGAGTTATCATCAATAAATAAATTTTCCATAACGGTGGATCCGGAGCTATTTCTTGTCTAGATACAATGTTGAAAGAAGTGAAAAAGTGATGCCGAATTTGCATTGATACCTGGATCCAACTCAAAATGTAATCAACCTGTCTTTGGCCTACAAGCCATCACTACACAAAATGTAATCAAAATCCGTTGACAAGTTTTTAAGATATCTTGTGGACAAACATGGGTGGTCACACAAGGAAAAAAACACCTATTAACTCTGCCGGGTCTCCCTGCTTTCGTGTCTGCTGCTTCATTGCTGCCGACATTGTGACTTTTAATATTTGTTGAAGAACTATTTCTCTAGAAGAGGAATACAAAGAGAAGAGGAAAACACCAGGAACGGACTTGGGGGAGATAAGGTTGAAAAAGCGTAGCTGATGTGTGGAGAGGGAGGTCAAGAGTTATCACGCTGGGTGACCTAAAGAGATTTGACAGGACTTGTCATCACCTTTTGCAAACAGAGAACAGAGCGAGAGAGGAAGAGATGATGCACGGACGTCAAAACAGGACTGAACTGAATAATTTGCTTTGTGTGCACATTGTTGTAAGCATGTGGTCCTCTGCATGTGCTAATGCAGATTATTGTTTCTCTCTCTTTTGTAGTATGAGAGACAAATTACAGGTCCTATGGTTGAGTTCAGAAGACCCCCACCAGAATGGGCACCTCTCTTACGCCCCCGCCAGAGGTGTGAGATCATGTCTGCACCAGGGATGTTGTCAACAGAATGGAGAATGTGTGTGCAACTGTGAGTGTGTGCTTGTGTATGTAAGCATGCGTGTGAAGCAGATGGGACGAAAGAAAGAAATTAGAGAGGGGTAAAAGGAGAGTAGCGACAGAAAGTCTGCAAGAGCATGTGTGTGTCTGCATGTGTGTTGGACTGAGGGGGCTGTGAGGGGTTAGGGGGAGGCAGAAGGGAGGGAGAGGGGGAGTAGTGTGGTTAGGCATCCAGAGTCAGTGAACATTTTTCTGGCAGGCCCTCTCTATGCTCCTGGCTGCTTTCCCGGCTCTGAAGCAAACTTAAACAAACTCCTGTTGCAGCCATCTGCTGGGCCCGCGGGATAAATCACAGCACTGCTCCGCTCTGTACTGCTCAGCCGCACCACTATCAGGTTACTGTGTTAGTGGCCTCACACACACACACACACACACACAGTCACACACGCACACACACACACACACACACACACACACACACACACACACACACACACACACACACACACACACACACACACACACACACACACACACACACACACACACACACACTCACTCTTAGGCATGCAGGCACACATTACAGTCTCTCTCTCTTCCACACACACACAGAGCTACGCGTCAGCCTGGAGCCAAGGCCTGCCGTGGAGCTCACACCACCAGGAAGGCCAGCAACATGTGGCCCTGCTAATACCACAGGGAGAGATGAAGAGGAAAGGGGGGGGGGGGGGGGGGGGGGGGGGGGGGAAGAGGGGAGAAGGGTGCAAAAGAGGGGAAAGGGTGGAGGGTGCAGATAAATGAGAAAGAGGCCTGAGATGATGGGGGGGGCGGGGGAGAGATGGGGAGAGATGGACAGAAGACAGAGCTGGGAGAAGGAGAAAGAGACCAAAAGTGAGAGACGAGAAGACCTTTGACACGTAACTCAAGCCAAGAGCTATTTTTATAGACCTCTGTCTAAGAGAGGAACATGAAAAACATCTAGAAAACGTCTGCCTCTGTGTGCTTTCACAACAAGTGAAGCACTTTATAAGTAGAGTTCTCTATGAGGAGGAATCGCTGGATTTTATGATCTCAGACTTCTTGCTGTACTTTTCATGTGAAAGGATCTTCTAACCTGAACCTGTTGTTGCCAATAAGAATTGATACAACACCGTGTTACTGCCATATACAGTAACTGCGTAGCCGAGGAGATTAAAAATCATTAAATATACTCTGGCGGTTTACCACTCTAGCTACTTCACTGTGGCCTTGAGGCTATGCTCTGCACATTAACTGTGATGAGCATATTGCTCCACATTGCACACAACTCTTGACTATGTGGGAAATGCCACTGACCAAGTTGGCAGGTCATATGTTAGCATACTGCTAGTCTCATAACATTAAATTAGGTTAGATATGCTTTCAGCAAGTCGTGGAGATTGAAATCAATGTTAATGACAGTTCAAAAGTGAGAATAGCAAAACAAAGACAAAGTACAGTATCTGCAAAAATCTGTGAAAAACAGATTTTTGTGCTTTTCTTTCAATAAGTGTAAACATCAAAAAGTAAAAACCAAATACAGCATGTCTGGAAAATGTAGCAGTAGAACTTCAACACTCCGACAGATTGAAGGGAAGATACGGCACTATCAGTTGGGGCAAGAAAAGCGAACTTTGGAAGAATTGCAGATACTGCACTTTGCCTTTGTAGGGCAGCATACTTGAAATGGATATTAGGCCAAATGTAATAAATAAATAATGACAGGCCTTTGGGAAATATCAGTGGCATAGATTTGTCACATAGATTGAGAAACTATGTTGGTTTATTTCTGATTCATATCAGTGTGGGAAAGTTCACTATCTCCTGCCTGTGTCTGTGTGGTTATGTGTGCTCATGCATGTATGTTCATGTGCATGTGTTTGAGACCATCTCTATTGAAGCCTACGACACCTGGCTAACAAATAGGTCCCTATGAGTACCCTTTCTTTTTAAAATGTAGCATTCCATTTGCACAAACTTAACGGGCAACGCCCACAAAGGAAACATCAGTGTATGTCATATTGTAAGAGCCACAGTTTGAATGGTCACTTCAAACTGGAGATCTAGTTTTAGCACACAGGGCTAGTGTATAGCCTGTGAACTGCATTCCTCCAAGAGTCGCTGTCTCCTTCCCAGCTGTCCCGGAGCTGGCAGGACAAGCTGAGTATGTGATAGACCAGGTGGCTGGACGGCATGTGTGGGGGGTGGGGGGTGGGGGGAAGGAGGTCAGGGCCAGGACTTGGGATGCTGATGGGAGGAGGAGGCAATTCAGGGAGGAAATGTTTTCTTCAGCCTAAATAAGATCCCCGAAGATCACCAGCAATGATAATCATGATGTCACCTTTGGTTGGCTGACAGAAAGAAGCTGAAGATATCTACCGGCTGTTTGCTCCGAGAGGGTGTGTCGTATATTATTAGTCCACTACAGGGAGCTATTTTAGCTCCAGCTGACATATCCAGTCGACTTGACAGCACAGTGAGAGGGAGTCTTCTCTCGCTTCGCCCCATCGGCAGAAAAGAGGGTGAACATGAGGACAGGAGGAAGATGCAAAAAATGCAAGAAACAAAGTGCGAAATGAACAGGAAGAGAAAAGAACCAAGAATCTCATTCACACAGACCTCAAGCTTTACTTGGGAGGTCTAAAAGAGTAATGACTGATGAGTACCACTTAATAGAAATAAATAATATCCTGTCAACTGAGAGCATACGGTACACGTTAAATGTCTGGCAAGGAAATAGGTTGCTATTAGCTACTGTGCTGCCACACAATTCAGATGTGTCCAGGTGCAGAACGACACACACACACACACACACAGGCACACATACACACACACGCACACAGCTGTGGCACAATCCAGCTGCGTTTGCCTGCACGAGAGCAAACACCTGCTAGTGGTCTCAACCACCTGGCAGACACAAGTGTGCACAAACGCACCCATTCACACATGCCTGCAGCTGTTCTGTATGCAAATGATGATAAAAGATTACGTACTGCATGTGTGTATGTAAGTGCGTGGCTGCAAATGTATGCATTTCTACGTGACTGTGGGTGAGTGTGTTTTACGGCCAGAGGGCAGCTGGTAGAGAAAGCGGATCTACAGTTACACTCTGTTCTCTGTAATTACCAAAAGCAAACCAGGTTTCCTAAAACCTAGACTCCAGGAGAGTGCAGCACGGCAGATTTATAGCACTATGGTTCTCTGGCCTCTTGCCATCCCATGCCAGGCTCTAGTGTGGCGACAGAAGAATTTACTACAAGGAAAATGTGCATTATAGAAAATGTCTAAGAGAAACCTCAGAGTGTAAGCATGAGGACTGGTCTTAAAAAAAAAACATACCTTCCAAAAAAAGATATTGAAAGCCTCTGTTTTCTTTTGTTAAAAAAAAGGTTTCATCTAGCCCATTACACAAACACGCATATAGAACAGTAAGACTCTAAGTAAGACTGAGAAAAGGATCGTCTATTTATATAGGGGGTAATATAATGTCTATTCTTCTGTGTAACAGCGATTTTCAAATAATTATGTCCACAAAGGAGGTAACGTGTTTACATTGGTTTAATTACATTTTTTGGAGAGCTATAAGAGGGAAGAATCCATTAGATTTTGGTGGTGATCTGGATCATCATTAGGATTGTTTACCACTGCTGGATAGGGGCACTTGCAAGATTTTTGGTTCTAACGTCATGGATAATGCCTACAACGCTTGGACAACAATTACACAATGACATCCTCATAAGATCTAGCACACATCAAAGTCTGATCTGGATTCAAGAAATATTCTGGATCTGACGATCCAGCGTGTTTACATTTATAGGACTCGTAGATAATTTTGCTACTGTGAGACAGCAAATAACAAAGAAGACTTGCAGCTAAGATGAAATTGTAGCTGCAACTGTGTTGATTCAGTTAAGTGAACAATTTGACATAACTTCAGAATTTACTGACCAACATCCTGAGGAAAAGTGCAATAAGCTTTGCTTGAACAACTATCAAACTAATAATGATAACAATGTGAGTCCATGGTCCTGGAGTCATATTATGAGGGCCAAACTATGACGGGACTGTTGCTTTTAGGTGCAATGACATTATGAGTAAACCGAGCTGCCTTGGCTTAGGTTTGTACTCTCTGAGTGTAGACTCATGTAAAAACATTTCCATCTTGATTGTGTGTTTGGTTCATCAGCATCTAATTTTTTTTCAGGCTATAATGATTGAAAGAGCTGGTGCTGAGCAGAAAGTCCAAATCCTTACATGCTTAAAAATATCTTGTTAGAAACCTGTGAGGAAATTACTATGTCCATGTTACAGTCCAAAGAACCCTCCTTCATGGGTAGCTGTTTGCTAAATATGGGTCGGTTTTCAAACTGTAATTGTCCTGGGCTGTCCCATAATGTAAATGACAAAGGGGGATGGGAGAGGGAAATAGGCAGAGCAGGAAAAGGAAAGATTTTAGTGAACTCTGCATCAGTGTAGTGCACAGCCCAGCTCTTACAAGGGGTAAGAAAGAAGGGGGAGAAGCAGATCACAGTAAACTATATGAAAGAAATGACGATAGGAATGGGTACCGAGAATTAGCAATAAATTAGCTACGGTTCTAAACTCGCCATTCCCAAAATATCGATAAGCTCCTGGACAGATGTTGCTGCTATCACTATTTATGTAACATTAATTCATTCTAAAATAGTTGAAATTTTCAAATGGTTGGTGGTAAACGGAATCAGCGGGGACAGGAAGGGCTTTTCTGCTCCGTGTGACGAAAGCATGCATTTCAAATGCCAAGAGTCACCATGGCAGTCAGGGCAAGACGCTCGAAAGTGTGGGTGCACAAAAACGACTCCCGAGCATAGTTTTACAGATGATGGATTATTTCACCTCATAATATGATGCCAAGTTCAAAGAGTACCCCTATGAGAAAGAGGTCATAGGTGGGAAATGCAAGAAAATAAGGTAAAAGCTCCGGATGAACACCATGTGTTTTCGGTTATTTCTGGCTGATGAGATCTCTTCTCAGGTTAGAGCCGGGTGGAGGTTTGCTGGGAGGTTGCTGAGGTCACCAAACTCCTTATATTAATAGAGATCATAACGGTGTTTGTACTTACCTTAACAGATACAGCAAAACTGACAGGAGAGTCAGAGAGTCAATCAAGCGCAGTCACATTCCTACACAGTCCTGTGACTATCCCTGTGTTTAAAACCGCATAACGTACGTCTACTTCATATTCAATCAATACTGCATACTACCCACTTCTTGTTCTAATACATGCCGCGCATCATTTATTTTGACCACGCATGCACACCACTTATGAGCACCCCTGGTTTAGACCTTACCAGCAACTATCTCTATGCCAAGTATATTCATAAACATTCAAGCACAAGGAAAAGTAATGACTGACACTTGAGTTGTTGAAGTCAAAAAGCTAAACAGGTGTGTCGGAATCCCTTCACACCGATATGTCAAATGGCCTTTGGTGAGCCTGACCCCAAGTGTTGAGCCCATATTGATATCAACTCTCTGGCTCTGCAGGGTTAAAAGGTCAGTTTGCCTTCATCTGTCACTTACAAACTAGCTTGGAGGTCTGCACCTAGATGAGCTTCGAAACCCCACCGTCCTTCTCAACCCTGCTGCCCTCCCCCCAAATGACATCAATGTGCTCTGCTCCAAGAACGAAACACCAACCTAAAAGCGGCTGTGCCATACTTTTATTCTCTCACTGCTACAGTATAGTGAGCTTCGTCATTCACTCTTTACACTTAATGGCAATCCTTTCTGTACCAACACAGGATGTGAGGAAACTTTGGACACTGCTTGATTCAATCAGTCTCTCCTTGCCTTCCTCTCGGCAATCAGGAAATTTTAACATAATGCGCCAATTATGATCCTGTTGGGCATATCCATTTGGAATGCCAACCTATAAACACAATCAAGAAGAAAAAACTTCCACTACCAGGAAAATGACAAATATTTCAAATTCATCTCCAGGAGCTTCATAATTGCAGTTGTCTATAACTCATCTGATTGCTTTCAGTCTCTGCTAAGCCTCTGCTCTCTGTCTGTCTCTGCATCTAGTGCATTGAAATCAAACACAAGACCCTGATTAACAGCTAGCAAGGTCATTACTGCTAATTGCTTATCTGCCAGTCAAATTAGAGTTCTGTACTCCAGTTAAATGGTGAAGTAAGCTAAGGAAATGTACTGTTATTTACAGAATTAACGCCAAGAGACTCTTCTTTGACAAATGTAGAGAAAAAGTTATTGGGGTGGCTGGATTGCTCACCATCTTCACAATAACAGTGTTTTATCTCTTTATTTCCTGGGGCTGTGGTTTCTCTCACAGTAGTGATGAACCACAGGGTGCAAGGAATGGACCAAACCAAGTATACAGAGGGGAAGTGAAAACACTTGTTTTTTGCTACAGTCAAACAAAACCTTTTCTATATTGGTTGTACATGTAGGGCAGATTTTGTGATAATTTTCAACATATTTGGTTCTGTCATCCTGATTTTTGTGATTAGTGTTGAATCTGGAAAGACAATTTTTAGACAAATAGCCAAAATGCCTTCATAATCCCAAATGACCAATCAAGTTATTCAACTAAACCACCCATATAAAAAGGCATGAAGATTGGGGAGAAAGTTTCATCTGCAAAAATGTCACAGCTGGGGAAACATGTCAGGAATCATGTCATTGGCATGCTGGAGGCAGTACACCAGATCATCAGTTATGATGATGTTCGACGACCTTATGCTGGTGCTGTCCTGATGGGACAACATCGTCGGGCACATGTGTGCAAGTTTCTGGACGAGAATGACATCCCCATTCTGGACATGAGGCCCAACCTAAACCCCATTGAAAATCAGTGGAATCTGTTGTGTGAGCGAGTGCAACAACGTCAATATTCTCCACGTATTTAGCAGCAACTCCAGGCAGCTCTGACTGAATGGTGGACGCCATTCCTCATGCTGACATCATCTGGAGGTTGTGCCAGTCCACAAGGAGGAGGATTCCTGCTCTAATCAATGCTGATGGGCTTTGGTACTTTGGTACTGCACCAAAAAATCCTCAAAACGCCCTTCCTCATAGACCATGGAACTGTTGAGAGGAAACCACCTGCTGTGTTTTAGATTTGGAAAACAAAGCAAATTTCATGTGTGTCATCATCCAAATGATGTAGAATGACAGAGAAACAAATAGGATGCAAACAGTAAGTGAGAAACCTTTTTTTTATTTATGTGCTTGTAACTTTCAATCAAATGAAAATTATTCCAGAGCCTAAATAAGCTGTAAATAATAATATATAATAATAATAATAATAAATAAGTTGTTTTATATGCTTTACATTACCTGCCCATATGTAAAGTCTGCAGGACTGGCAGATTCTGAGAAACTGACAGTAAACGGCACAACACAGAAGTAGGGAGAGAGATAACTTAGTGTGCCAACTTTCACCTGAATGTACTGTATGCACATCATGTTGGAGTCCTATATCGAGTTCTCTTAACACATCTACGATGCTATGCATGGTGGGCATGCATGTTCGCATACTGCCTAAATGTACTGTACTGCACGCAAGCAGTGATAGTAAGGATTGTGTAGTGTCAAACACACTAACATGGCCGGTCAGGTACAGGGAAGTGCAATGGAACAGGTCGAGTGTGTTGTGGTGTCTCAAACTATTACCGGGGAAAGCTTGCGTTTAGGTGAGTCTTTACAAGATTGAGACATTAAGGGTGAGACAAAGAATGAAACAGTGGAACACATCCAAATCATCTGCTAAATACAGGATCTGATCTTTCCATTCCGATACGGGCAAGAATGCAGCACTGAGGGATGCTCGCGGGAAGAGGGCGATTAAAGCTTTGAGCACTAAATCAAAACCCGTCTCCAGCAGCTTTGAAATTAAGCCCCTCAAATGCCAGAGGATTCTCTGTCAATTGCAAGACTGTCTTTCACACTGCAATGCTGGGAGAGGCGAGAAGCACAGCTGTAGGAACTTTACGGGATACTTGTAATGTGAATGGTTTTGACTAAGCGCACGTGCACTCTTACACACAAGCACACAAGAACAGCTCACACCATATGTTAATCACTTCACATGCCTCAACATAATTTAACTAGAATCCCCTTTCTGGGTAAAACAGGCTCTGTGGTCGGCATGCTATAATATTTCCTCCTGTGCTGAATGAATAAACTGATGAAAATGAGACTTTTTTTTCCTGATTTCCTCTGGCTGCAATTTAAATCCTATTAACCCCCTCACCTTCTCCCAGCCTCCTACTCCTCTACTTTCTTCCTCCTCTCCAAATAATTCACTCAGGATAATCTTTCTCTCCCTTCTCAACTTCACATCCAGATTTGGTGTGTAATTTTGCCCTCATTCCTTCTTTCAGTACACTATAAATCTTCCTTGGCGACACTGTCAAGATGCCGACATGTTTTTCCTGCGACAACAAAAATCTCCTTTACAGGATCTGTTCTCACGCAGGGAGAAAACAGTCGATCATTTATGCCAAACACACACTGTGCACACATGCACACACACACACACACACACAGAGGAGTATAGCAGATCAACACAGAAAACGCACACCTCTCTTATACAAAGACACACACACAGCAACTGAGTGACTGAAGTGAGCTGCAGAGAGGCAGGTCAACAGTAATCATCCATTCAAAAAGTCATTCAGCAGAGTGCAAATGTAAACATCAGTGCGTGGATAGACACATCCACACTATATACACTCATGCATGAGTGGTTTGTGTATTCTGTATCTACACAAACTTATTAAGTAATTGACTAATGATTAATCAATATGCTGTTTTAGTTTTTGTCCTTGTACAAGCTGAGGACACACTATTTACTGTTGGGTTTAGCTATAAGCCAACAGCATCTATATGACAGTCCCTCCAGGACTTCGCGGTGTCACGATGTCAACAATTAATGGAAATTCTACCATTCCCTGCCAATTCTGCATGACCTTGCACTGTTGTCGTACATTGACAGGGGGTATTAGTTTCTGCAATCATCTTCCCTGCCCATACTGGCTGTGACGAGATCCCTTCTTCATTCCAGTGCGAGGATTGGGAGCAAAAATTCACATTTTTAAAGAGTAAAAAGGCACACTGAAGTTCACCTGAACTTAACAAAGTCACAGTGTTTTAATTGCAAAGTTCCATCTTTTCACCATCAGGAGAGGCAAACTAGGCAAATGTTTGGGGCCCCCTAAAATATTTGGGAAAGGGGGCCCTCAAATAGCCACTCATACTAGCCAAATGAAGCTCTAGCGAACGTTCAGTCAGGAAGACTAAACCTTTGCACACGGGCTATACTTCATTTATTATGCTGTTCTGTTATTCACACTTCTCATGCATGCTCAGTCTTATTTTTCTACTATCATGGTCTGAGGCCATCAATTGAGTTATCAGCTGTTCATCAGCCAGTCACATCTATCCAATAACAAAGGGACACACCTTCATTGTCAGTCTATCATCTCGCTGCTGTCTTTTTAAAATATGACTCTCTCCATTCCTCTAGTTCTTTCATGCTGCTGTTATCACTGGCCAGTCTGCACAGATTCTCCAACTTCATCAACTTCACCAGGGTCATCAGCCACCACCACCAGTGTCTGGACTCCAAGGGGGTATATATACAATATCTTGCTGCTGCTCAGAACAGATGCCTTTTGACCCCAATCTCCCTGAAGAGTCTAAGCGTCAAAGACTTTCTGAAAACCAAAAACTTAGTACTAATCATCACATATCATTTGATGTAATAAACAATCTTATTTACCACCACCACTAGTCTCTAATGACTGAAGTAGCCAAAAAGCCACCCCATGGGCTTCTTTGCCTGGGGCCCCCCAGAGTCTAGTATCGCCGCTGCACACAGTGTTATAGGCTGACCTACAGAAATCATTTTGTGCTGAAAATATTGTAGCTTTGGAGGCTTCTCTTCATGGAAGTCAATGAAGGAAAGATGCAGAGCTAAAGAGGTAAACCTTGAGTGAGGCACTCACATCATAAGTGCAGAATTTGTCAAAAATACATACAGCATGGCTGTCATTGTGTTGCTCACAGGCATTTCAGAGGAGCAGTCTCCCTTCTACGTATGTCATCCTGCTGCCACCTCATTAAGCTGAAATATGATTAAAACCGTTCAAATAGTACAGCTCCAACAGGTGCTGCAGCAGGTTTAAGGAATCAACCAAAAATCAGGACATCAGTTCTACTGAGAGTGCAAGTGAAAGATCTCCTGACCAGCCGCCCCTCAGATGCGGCTGGTGGACTATACTTAAACACCTGTCAAAGGTCACGTCCAACTAATTAAACACATGGCAGCGAGAGAGAACACGAGAGCCATCCATCACTTATGTGTGTGTTACATTCAACAGCTACAGTGTCCTGTGGCAGATCTCATGTTAAGGGCTGATTCACATCTTACCAAGCAGGTAAAAACAGGCAGCACAGCATCATTAACCCTTTCACACTTCACAGGCTGAGCAGTCATACATGCACGACAATGTTAACACCACAGACAGCGAGTGTAATGCCAAAACACTGACATCTCATTGTAGCCTTAATCAAATATATAAGTCTTGGTTTGGGTTATCGTCTCAGAATTCTGAATCATTAACATGAATGAAGTTGAAAGGTGTTGTGGTGAACAAATATAAAACCAAGGTGTGATCATTATGCTGGAATCATTTGATGTAAAAAGGGTAGGCATTATAAGGCATAGTGTCAGCTTACACCTTTTAGGTAAATCATTTTGTGTTTCCTTCTGTAAATTTAATGCATTACATATTTATGTATGTAAGTATATATATATGCTTATTTATTCATTTAAAGAATTATAATTAAATAATGATGTGCATTTATGATGGCAATTTTTTTTTAACACTGACCGAAATAAACTGAACTGAACTAATCACTGAATTACTGGAATCATCACTTGAATAGAATAGAATAGAATAGACATGTATGTGAACATGTGTTTCTTTGTACTGCCCATCCACCAGGCACACACAGTGCTAAGGAGAACCAGATGGGTACTCCCTCCTGACAGCCTGAACCCCAGCGATGATAGACCCTCTCAAGCATATAGCATGACACTAAAGGACAAAGCACCTGTTCTCCTGGAGTGCTTTCACACCCCGCCTTCCCAACTGAAATGCACACTGGCACTCTCTCAGCCCATGAGGTCATTGGCTCATTCAGACCAAAATGGACTGTGCCACCTGCAACCCTAGCAGCCTTAAAATGATCGCCTGAAATCCTGCCTGTCCTGACAGCCCCTCTTATCTCACCCAGCCAATGATGACCCAATCTTAGCAGGCAGAAAAGCAGGTCTTATTATTTATGATCTATATCAGGAGTATCCCCTCACATTTGGTTACTATGAGCTCATATGTAACTGCCTCACATGGGAGTGCTCCCACAAATGATAAAGACTTGAGTTTGGAGATCATAAGAGTAACCACAACTGTGTTACACCAATCACTTTTTGAAGGGCAGATAGAAAATGAAGTGGATAACTTCAGACAGCTGGTATATGCAACATGCTGAGTTTGCTGGGTGTGAATGGCATCCACAGATGTTCTTCATGTGTCCTACTTGGGTGGACAGTTTTTGTTTGTTTGCGTGAGCCGGCTGTCGAAACGCTCCTCAGCTCTTCATCAACACGCCACCATTTTCATTTGCACTGCCCCGATCGCCCCACAACCTCCGACCTCCATCATCTGCTATTGATCATATGGAAAATAAGGGTTCTGCTATCAGCTTTTTTAGCATCAAGAAATGGATTTTAAGCATGTCGTTGAGAACAAACGTTAGAGACAGAAAAGAAAAGGGCAAGAAAAAAGTAAGAAAGTGAAAAAATGACAGGATGATCTCTCTTAAAAGGTGTGTAGATGTACCGTTCCCTGAGCCAGCTTCACAAGCACAAGCTTCCTCACTTACTTAATTACTTAATAAGGAAATCCTTACTGAATAAGGAAATGTGCATGGATGTTGGACATATACTTGGCCCCTCTGTGTAAAATGTGGCCCCTTTGTGGCCCCTGAGTTAGAGAAATCCTAGATCCGCCCCTGGCATTATCTCAGCTACATATTGGTGGCAGTACCATGTCTCAATCTGTCTCCGTTACTGTACTGTGAGTCAATAGATATTGCCCTCCTCCAAATGTATATTTTAATCTTCCAGATCTGGATTTAGATCCAGAAATGTTCTCATAATATTGAAGAAAGTGAAAAAGTGATCCAGAATCCACATCTGTACCTGGATCTTTCTTGGCCCAAGATCCATCCAAAACAAAATTTAAAAACCCTTTGACAACTTTTAGAGATATTTTGCAGAAAAGCAAACATAGGCGAACACATAACCTCCTCCAAGTCTTGTTGCCAGAGGTAATTATCAATTCCTAGTTGTTGATCTCATTAATTATGTACGCTATTGAAGGAATGTATTTATTAATTGATTTGGGCGGCCATTACAGCCTGCAGACTCTGATAAGAGGGGCAGTGACCTGGCCACCGCTGCCGGCCTGCCAACCAGAGAGCGCTGAGGATAAAGGACGAAACACTCAGTGAAGGTTTGGCACCTCCTGAAGACCTCAACGCATCCAGAGGAAGTAACCAACTACAACCAGACCCTCGTCCCCTGGCTGCCCCCCCTCCCACACAACTGGCTCCACCATCACCCACAAGTCTCCCACAAGCCCAGATGTCATCAGGATAGTGTCATCAGGATATTAAATCATCTAGTCCTAGGAAGAACTAACTAACATTCTAATTCTAGACATCATGGAAATGCAGTATCCAGAATCTCTCATATATTTTCATACAAAAAAAAGACAATCAAACATATGGAAAATAGGAGTAAAACAGCACCAGTTTACTTTGTGTTAGTCTGATTTATCTATCTCCATTATACCAGACTAATCTGCCAGGTTTCATTTGTGAAAGACACAATATTGAGATTATCTTTCCACAGATAGAGACTTAAAGTGAGCCGTTCTGTCAGCTCAAATTCCTGTTGTAGTTTGTGTTATTTTTAGGGACTGGTAAGATAATTATATAGCTAATAATTCTGAAGGAAATTAAGTCTGTCAATGAAGTCAAAGTGGTCTAATTAGCACGGTAATAATTTCTATTTACATTTGTGTTATGCATATTGTCATTACAAAAAACTAAACACTCTTCCTTGGAAATACTATTTAAGATCGTTAACATGCTCAAACCAAAACAAACTCCTCAGCACTGGGCGAGACATACTCAGTTGTGCTTGCTCAAATAAACACACTCTCACACATCCAAACAGCAAACACAAGGCTGACCTTGACCTGCACATCTCCACTGTTGTTTATAGAAGTAACTGTTTCACTGTATATACTGTGTGTGTGTGTATTTTATATATATATGAATGATTATTACCCTGCTGGATTTCTATTTCCTTATCAGCAATTCCAACCTGGAAAATGTCTAAATCATCCCTTGCCATGTCACTCAGGTTGTATTAAGGCCAACACAATCTGCAATGCACTATGTAAATATAGGGGGATGAATCAGGAAATAACCAACCTTACCTGTTGTCAAATTTGCAGATGCTATGAAAAAAAACACATTTAGGTCTTACCTTAGGTCTAGACTGTGGCGAGGCTGATTCTGGTTCTTTCCTCTCCCCATCTGAGGCTCCATGTCCCAGCCTATCCCTGTCCTGCATGTTTTGTCCCACCTGCACCATAGTCTTACATTCCACACATGAGCCAATCACCAGCCTCCTCCCATCATCCACCAGGAGCGTGCGTGTGCTGCGAGGTGCATACAGGAACACAGGCAGCCTGGCTACAGTGACGGCACACAGCCTGCCTAGTCTGCGCTGCTCCTGCCTGCAGAAGAAACACACAAAAACCTCACAGCTGTACTGGCGGGCCCAGGGGGAGCTTGGCGCCTGGGGGTTGGCACTGGAGGGAACCAGGCCCTTGCTCTCATGCTGGGCCCACTGGGTGAGCAGGTCATGGTAGCAGAGGTTACAAGCTGACACCAGACCTGTGGCGTCGACTGGCTTGGCACGGGGAGCAGGAGGGTGGACAGTGAGAAAGGGGAAGAAAGGCTCCTTCTCCTTGCAACGCCCAGGCGGGTTGACATGCAGCTGGTACTCTCCGCCTGCACACAGCTCAGCTCCACAAAGGTAACACACCGACATGGAACTGTGAGAGGACACACCTGTCTGGGAATGGGCTGGTCCAGACCCGTCAATGGGCATGGCAGCGTGGTACCTGACGAGGAAGGAGCTGACAGAGGTGATGAGGTCCTCACTGAGGCTGAGTCGATAGGCACTCCAGATCTCCTCCAGGATAAAATGACAGTGTGGGCAGCAGTGTACACGGCCATTCCTCACCGCCTGGGCGTTAGGTGGACAAGGCAACATGTTGATGAACGGAAAATACATTGCTCCACGAGCTTTGCCAACACCTGCCTGAGCATATGCTACTCTCATATCTCCTCCACACTCCTGACCACAAAGGAAACAGGCCTCAAGGGAAGCCCTGGGGTCACTTGTGCATTCCATTGACTCTGGGAGTTGGCCCTCCTGGGGAATCATCTGCGAAGGATGGCGAGAACCGGTCCCCTGATTGAAGGGGACTACATACAGGCGCTGGAGGACAGGCACATCCGCATGCTGGAAGCTCTGCCACTGCTGCATGAGGGAAGTGTGGCAGCTGCAACATACCAGTGTAGTACCAGCTGGACTGATAGGCACTGAACCCTGGGGAGGGGAGTGAAGCCACAGGAAGGGAAAGAATGGCTCGCCCCGTGCCCTCTCCTGTTTCTGAACACTGACCTTAAAACGGCCATCATGTTTTAGCCCACTGCCACAAATATAGCAAACACACTCATCTGGACAGGCATTGTGGTTCGACTGGGCACCTTTTCTTGCTGAGAGATCTCTGTTCAGTCTGAGCTTGGATGTTGGACCTGCTTTGTGATCATACACGTCTATGTCATCATCATTTGTCATGTTAATCTCATCCTCGTCACAGCTGTCAGACCTATTCTCCCTGGGAACAGCGATGTTGCATTTAGTGGTGACAGCAGCGGTTCCAATAGATGATAATGCAGCGTTAGGGTGACCCTCGCCCCTTCCTCTGTACAGTAGCGATGTATGTCTGGAGGAAGCACAGCTGCTGTCGGCTACACGCTGAATCTGACGCGGCTCCGCGGGTCTGACATTCCCCTCCTCCAACCACGGCTTGTTGCGCATAATGACCCCGTTGTCTTGCACAGGTGTGTCAGAGAGAGGACTGTCATAGCATCGCGGAAGGAATCTCTCCTGGGACTTAGATTCTGTTGATTGACAGACATGATTCATAATTTTAGCACCGCGCCTCGGTGGCAGAACGCGCTCCGTTTTTGGCGATCCCTGCGCCCCATAAACACCCACCGGGTAGCGTATTACCCGCGGCGAATCTGGGCTGTGTTTAACAGTGATGACAGTGTTTTTCCTGCTGTTGTCTCTTGGCGATTTGCCAGATGCTCTCGGACACTTGTCTTTGGCCACACCGGCTCTGTCGACTAAATCCATCTCCTGGTCTGATAAGTTCTCGTTTTCGGAAAAAGACGAGAATTCTGACTCTGCGCCCCCGTCGTAGTTTTGGCTGCTGGCACCGACCCTCCTGTCCATATCATAGGAGATGTTCCACTCTTGTGGGACGCGCCGAGAGTCACACTGGTAGGGCCGTTTCAACCAGTACATGCGCTTCTCAATGGGCGTCCTGCTCCGCTCGAAAGAGTTCCACTGCTCCGTCAGAAAGCAGTGGCACACGGCGCAAACCACCGTATGTCCATCCGGGCTCAGTTCACAGGCGCCCGGGGCTGGCTCCTGGTTTTGAAGGAACGGGAAAAATGGCACTCTCTCTTTTTGAAAAGTCACCTGTAACCTTAATTCCTTTCCTGGCGTAACTCCGCTTCCACATATGAAACAGTGAACCAATCCCCCTATTCCATTACGATCACTCCTGGAAGTGTGACCGGGCAATGGGCTGTCCTCACCGGGCATAGCTGCAGCCATGAGTCGGTGTTTCCGAGATAAGGGTGCCAGTTCCTTGTCACGGGGGGAGTTCATTGTTTTTAAACGCGTAAGACTAGACTACATGGTATAATATTAACTGTTAAGTCATGCTCATGGTTCACGCTTATCTACGGGTCAGGAAATCGTGCAATCACTTTTAGTCTGTTACTCACTGAATGATAAGATAGACGATAGTCCATTGAAACGCCGGCGTGCAGCGAAGACAGCAATCCGTTAACTGTTATCTCTTAAGGACTGGGAGAAATTGACTCAGAACACCCACGAACCACCACAAAAGTATGTAGTCCGCATGTTTGCACTGAAAACCCATAGGTGATGTGACAGAAGAACTTGGGATGACGGGTCGCCTCTCCAGCGAACTTTCCTGCCTGCGGTCTGCAAACTTTGGCTGCTAACTCACTCACACTGTACACAGCGCCATCCCCGATTCATGGGACCCGCTTCGACACCCCAAAGACTACCTCCACCCCCTGTCAGCCCTCAGTAACAATTCTCCAACTATCATGAGCACACACTCCCGCAGTAGCTGCCCATGCGTCCAGGTACTATCCCTGCACAGAAGATCCACAGAAACATGCACGGGGGCGTGCGTTTAATAGACAGACTCCCAGCATGTAAATGATCATCTCTGCAAGCAAACTCCTTTCTAACAATCATTAGACCATGTTGTGGTCCCGTAATATGATTTTATAATAATAATAATAATTATTATTATTATTATTATTATTATTATTTAATCTACTCACTATAAAATGAATAACGTTTACTGAGAATGTAACTTTCATGGACGGAATGAGGTTGTCTTTTGTATATAGGCTATATTATTATTATTATTATTATTATTATTATTATTATTATTATTATTCATAAGTAGTAGTAGTCGTAATTATGAAAAGATTGTTTGGTGTAATTTCCAACGAGTAAATAGCTGCATTTAGAATTTACAGCTGAAATAGTCAAACACGTTTGGAAACTAAAAGTGAAACAAAATAAGAAATTGCAAAACCATCCACCTCTATTGAAAACCTGAATCATCGCTTGTCCAGCCAGTTTGACGTATGAAACTGGCGACATTTAAATACAAATGTATGTGGAGGGACCATCTTCTGGTGAGTCAGTCTCATGGGAATGTCCTGAGGAAAACAAACAAAGCAGTGAAAGTTTTACTGAGTAGTACCAATCAGAGAAAGGATACAAGAGCATGAGGTCCAGGTGATCCAATTAAGTGCTTTGGTGATCATTTTTAAACAGTTTATGACCCAGCTATCAGATCAGGCTCTCTTGACCTGTGTGTGAAAAGGAGGTCACCAAGATGCTGACAACACTCAGTGAGCTACTTCCTGGTTGAGATGAAACAACAATTGGCCAGGTGCTTATGACAGCAGAAAAGAGAAAGCTCATTTGAAGACATGCCACCTGGGCTATGGGAGACTCTAAAATAACTAGATGGCTCTCTGGTCTTATAACACCAAAGCTAAACATTTTGCCACTGGACTAAATGTTCCATGTTTAAGCCAAACACCACGCCTGGAGGTACATACATTTCCATTAGGCTGGGTGGATGCTGCATCATGTTCTCTGCGGCAGGCACAGCACAATGAATGAAACAAGCTCAGAAAAATTTTGGCTTAAGTCCTTCTGCAGTTTGCATGATAACTGTGACTCAGGAGATTTATTTTCCACCAAGACAATGACCCCATAAATCCACAACACACATAAACAGTTATGTCTGTCCATTTCCCTGTTCCATTGCCCCTGGCCTCAACTGGCCTCAACTGCTGTCTGGTGACTCACCGATGCCAGAGGATCATGGACTATGGCTTCCATCTTTCTATCTCTGCATCCCCCTCATCCATTATCCTCTTCATCATCACTGTGCCCCCTCAAGAACATTTTAGCTCAGCCTTCCAACCAGGAGGTCCAGGAAGAGTGATACTGCTGAACCTCTCTATAACTCATTGCCCGCCCAAGATCTGTTTCTTTTCCTCTGTTCAGCATAGCAACCAAGACAGATCACACACAAAAAAGAGCATTCCTGGGTGATGCTGACCTGTTTCTACTGACTATTCACACAGATGGAAGGAGAAAGTGGGAGGAGATGAGGGGAGGGGGAGCAGAAAGACTAAAGCAACATTACAATGTTATTTTATTCTATTAATGAATTCAAATTTGATTGAAGTTGTAAATTCAAATGAATTTATTTTCAAAGTATACCGTAATTACTCTGTCTTCACTCAAAGTTTTAACACATTGTGAAGCACTATCTATGTGTTGTCAGTATAGACTCACAACACTGCCATGTAGTGTCAAAAGTTGGTACGGCATCATCTGGGAGAATCCCCACTGTGCAGCCCATACAGGCAAAATCACAGACGAGCAGAACAACTTGAAAATTGTATCCAGTCATCTTAGTTTCTTTCCTGTTTTTTGTTTTGTTTAATATTGATGCACTGGTTAACAGCCTTAGTAAAAAAAATATGAGGGTTTAAAAGATGATTACATTTCAAGAAACGAATTAAAAAAATATCATTTTTACACAAAATGAGGTTTATTTCTTCAGGCTTTTCTCAAGTTATTGTGAAATCCCGGCTTCATTTACCTCTTCCTACCTCTTGCATAAATCTTCTACATGAACTGGTCTGCGGAAGAAAAATCACTCACAGCTCAAGTTCATACCAGAGTCATGAGATCTGATGTGGACCTTTTGATTTTAGGGGGTCACTCATCAAAAATATGGGAATGAATATGCCTCATATAGTGCCCATTATATGCATCAATGTGTTGGTTTGAGCTTATCACTCAGTATCAGTCCATTAGGGTTAATGCCTATAGAGACAGCTCATACAGGAATCTTGGTGAAATACTGGAGACATACATAAAATGTACATACATACATACATGAAATAGAATTTATGACACACATATTGCAAAACACACTTCTGTTGTGAATATCAAACACTAAGTGATGATGTGAATGTGGAGATTTGATGCCATCTCTGTAACCACGTTCAGACTCTCCCAGATTGCTTTAACAGCCTGCGTGTGTAATGATGTGCGTATGCACATTCAGCGTGATTGAAATGGTGCCGCATGTAGATCTCATGTGAGTTGAGCAATCTGCCATATTCGTCGTCATACACTTTTTGGAAATTGATTTGCTCTGAAAGACCCCTAGAGGCTCAGGAGAGTGGAAAGGGAGACAGGATGAGAGGGACGTGTGTGTGTGTGTGTGTGTGTGTGTTGAGGTTGGGGAGAAACGGAATGCAGCGGGAGAGTGATTTGAATAAAATCCTCTTGTTGAGTAGTGTAGGGCCTCCAGGAGTTTTGTTAGAAGGAGGTGATGACAGGGGCATGGGGAGGGCATGGGGCTATGCTGTGCTTTGTGTGTGTTTCTTGTGATTTTTGATGTTTATGAAATACATAAGATGCATGTAAATCATTGGTTTATGTGTGTATAAAACTGCTCAATGCAAAAGGCCTGTGTTCCTTATTTGGTCTCGATATCTGTGGGTTGTGACATACAGAAGGTCATAAATACACCTGATTACACCTTTAGGTAATATACTACCACTGGATTCTCTTAAGTAAAAAATCACTGTATATGCATGTGCGGCGCAAGTGTACAGTATGTCAGTTTGTATGCATTGCTAATGGTATCTCGTATGCGTCTGAGCTTTCAGGGCACATCTGGGAGGCATTACTTTACAGTTACACCACAGGAGTTCATACTTCACTCGACAGGCCTCCTGGAAACTGGACATGTCACTAAGACTGAGAGAGAATATAGGAAGAAGAGACAACAGTTCAAATAGAAAAAAGTATTTGATGTATAGCATGGATCAATATGGCACAAATCAGATTTAAAATGGTGAAAGTGTGGTGTGAAATCATGCTCAAATTGGAAAAAACTAAGCTCAAATTGCACATACGCCTGTAGGGTATTTTTTATTACTTTGTAGTGTTATAGCAGCAGACAAGCAGGTCTTAAATGTAAAAACAGAACCTCAACTGAAGTTCGATTGATACTCATTTGACTGTAACAAAAAAAAAGGCAAATAAGAAATAGAGATATCTCAAAAAAACAACCAAACACTGGTTTCATATCCCTGGAACTGTGTGCAAACGAACCATTCTTTTGAGTTAGCCATGTCAGTGTTTGAACGCATTAATCAGGAGCATCAATGCCAAAACCTTCACAACTAAGATTAATGAGGCTCTCAATGTGTTCGTACAAACCCCTTAAAACCAAAGCTGCTCTAAGGTCAGTATTCAACAGCCTCTAAGAGCATAGTTGATAAGATTTAGTTTTTAAAGGCTAAAACACATATTTTTCTCAGATCCAACTAATTTTATGAATTCAATTTGACCACTGTGTCACGAAGAGCTTTTTGGAGTATGTATTCAACAAAGCAGTTCCCTGTACGACTCCCAGAGGCCCTTCCACTCTTCGTACAACTAATACTGCTTGACCTGCTGTTTCTGTCACGGCTTAAAAGTTCAAGATCACCCAAACAGATGTTTTGTCTCATTTTGCCTGATTAGATATCTCCCCCAGGACTCAGAGGGTTGTACAAACCAGGCGTGGTTGACAGCTTTTTTTGTTACTTTAATCACACAGCTTCCTTCCTTTTTCTGACATCTTTTTTGCCTTTCCTCCTCCCTTTCGTTCTACGTCTGTTTCTTTACTGCTCCTCTGCTTTCTCCTCTGAGCCCCACCAATGACGTAGAATATCTTCACATCATTTCATCAATAAGTCTTTAATTATGTGTGATGTAGTACTTGTTTGTCAAGTCATGATTGGGTGGCTAATTTTTGTATTTGTGGACACACTGGCGGATATGAAGTCACAAAGACAAACATTGAACTGCTTGATATATTTTTTTCTAATTTGTGGACTCAGTTTTACTGTGGTGGATGTGAACTGGGAGCATGACATCGTGATGTTCAGGAAATTGTTATTGACTACAATAAGGATTTCAAAAAAAAGTTTCCACAGCCCTCTAACACATGGTCTACACATGATTGAGTGCTGCAGTCACTGCTGAGTTGAACACAGACTCAGTGGTTACAGTTCTGCTCAACACCAGTAAAATTTATGAACAAGAACTGCTAAGTTCATACTGAAGAAAAGCTTCTTTGGAAACCCAGTAAAAAAGTGTTGTTTTTCCAGGTTCTTGGTTAGCTTCTGCTCACCCCTTTGTTTTTCCTACTACTATGATTATGCCAAAATGTCTTGCATGAAAAGCATTTATTATCTAGTGTCAAGCCTGGGTGATACTTAAGCAGGAACAGTGACGAGTCCTCTTTGTGTCTGTTGTTTGTATTAAGGTTTAAAAGCGTCTGACACCTTTTGATGCCATTAATAATAGCCATGCTTTGCTGCCAACCACAGGTCTGCATCCTGCCAGGCAGGAAGTCAGGGGTGTACATACCATTTGCAGGGAGGTGACAGAGGAAGTAAACCAAGCCAAAGTGCCAGTTCCTTGATTGAGAGTCTTCACAGTGGCTCATAAACAGTTTACTAATCATACACATTGTAAGATAAAAAATATACAAAATAACCTTACAGCTTTTTCTGGGGTGAGGTCTCTCAATTTTCAACTGCAACAAGATGCCTCTCAGAGAGAGTGGGGGAGAAAGAAAATACAGCCTCTGGAGAGAAGCCTGGACTTTCTCCTTGTTTATTTATTCGTTTATTTCTGCAGGATCTCTTCCTTCTCTCCAAGGTCAGAGGTGCAACGGAGGAATGTGTTTCCTCCAAACAAGGAAAAAACTAACACATCCAGACCAGCACATACAGTGTCGATTTGGCCACACTTCATTTGGTTTTCTGGACTGTATCCCCCCTGCTTACATACACATTCAACAAAAATAGCTGCAATTTTTCCTACAAGGTGGGGAAGCTGTGACCTCCAGTTTAAACATTATATAATTTAAACAATACAAACATAAATGCTTTTACATTTTCTTTTGAAAAGAATGTTTTGCCTTTATGCTCCTTTTTTAACCAAATCTACTGTCAAATCAAGAGTTTGAGTTTGAGTTGAGTCTTGTTGAGCCTGAAAGTGGTGATGAAAAATAGAGCCCTGTCCCAGAGGCTCGACTTTCTACTTTTACTTTTACTCTGCTAGTAGCTAACCCCATCACAGCTGTAAATGACCTCTCCTCTTTACCAGAGTGGCGTAGCCTTGTTGGAGCCTGTGTGTGTGTGTGTGTGTGTGTGTGTGTGTGTGTGTGTGTGTGTGTGTGTGTGTGTGTGTGTGTGTGTGTGTGTGTGTGTGTGTATGGATGTGAGTGTGTGTGTCTGTGTCCATCCAGTGACACGAGGTTGACCTAATCCGTGTTCACCTGTACTTGTCAGTCAGTTACAAGGCTCCTCTCAGGCCTGAAGCTCTGGGCTCGTCCCATGAGAGAGTTAGGAAAGCCTTGACATACTTCTGATGAACATTCCTCCCTTCTCAGGTCACTGAGAGCCAAAGGAAGGAGGCTGCACTAAGGGACGAAGAGGAGAACGTTTTGGAGGATAGAGGAAGTGATGAGAAAGAGAACAAGAGATCAGAGGAGAGAGACAGAAAAGGTGAATATGTGGAGAAGGGGAACAGGAATTGTTTGCGCTCCTGCTGGGTCATGAGTGGCCCACAGGGAAGTGGAGATCCTGGGACACCTGTTCCCTGCTCCGAACGTTAGCGAACTGTCTGTAGAAACTTTGGATACAAATTTCTATCACCTAAGCTCTGGTGATTTGCACAAACACACATGCACACACTCAGGCATGTTTCATGGAGCAGAAGCCCTTCACTCTCCTAATAACTAATAACCACAATATAACGACGAAGATGAAAACACAGGAGGGGTGCGAGGAAACGCCAGCTGAAATCCAGGGATGGTGCTGCTCACACAGAGACGTCTGGAATAATGGGGAAGGAATGTGGTGTAATGACTCCCCTGGGACCGGCTCAGCCAAAGGTCCTCTGGCTTGGGAACAACAAACGGGAACACTTGAGGAGTGCAGGGTGCACACATAAGGGCTTTTACAGCACCCCCCACATACACACAGAGAGATCCACACAAACACACTCATACATTTACCCCCCCTTCCTGTGCCGACCTACTGGAGTCGGCTGTTTTTGTTGGCTGCCTGCCACCTTCAGAAGAAGCGCGCCCTCAGCCTCTCCCTCCTTCCCCGCTCTTCCCTCCCTCTTACCCTCTCTCTCGCTCTCTGTCTCTCCCTCTCTTTCACTGCAAGAGTGCTGCTAGGGAAATGCTGATGACATGACATCTGCAGAAAGGTCTCATGAAAAAGTGATTACTGCCCACCCTAGTACCTATCAAATAATCATATTCCTTTATACATGCAGCCCTACATCTGAGTCCAGTCATCACTGAGCATCCACACCACTTCCTTCTTGCTGTCTCCCTACCTCCCTCTATGACCTTTCTGTCTTTGTGTGTGTGTGTGCATGTGTGTGTGTGTGTGTGTTTGTGTGTGTGGTAGGAAATGGAGGAAAGCCCCTTGTCTCCTGTTCATTTTGCTCCAATGAACAGACGTGCTGTCTGATACATGAGGTGCCTGACATACACACAACTTGCATAAGGGCTCTTTAATCCCCTGTGTGCACGTGTACACACACACACACACACACACACACACACACACACACACACACACACACACAAGGAGCAGTGTGAATGCTGAGTTTGAGCCAGTCGTCAGAAAAGAAGGGGAACAGATTTGATTGGACGAAGGACGAGGCAGGCTGAGCTGCAACATTTGGGTCAGAGCCATCTTTACATTTAGCACTTTGACTGCTTGGTCTCTGTTTCCAAAACCATTAGAGCACCATGATCTCTGAATTTCCAGAGGATGTCTTGGAAGACAGCGAGGAAACAATTGTGTGTCTTTTTTTGTTTGATATTGTAGGACAGGTATCCATCAAAGATGAGAACATTATCGATAATATAATAGTATTTCTTTCTACTGTGCTAAATCATTCAGATCACTTTTAGAATTCTGTGTTTCACTTTATATTTTTAGCGGTGTGGCTTTGACTGACATTGTTGGATGGTTGGTCAGCTGATCATTTTTGTCCAGACTGAAATATCTCAAACGTCACAGGAGGAATCCCCGTGAAATTTTCACATACATTCCTGGTTTCTGAAGCTGAATCTTAGTGACTTTGGTGAGTCTCTAACTTTTTATTTAGCACCATTAGCAGGTCAAAGTTTACACTCATCCAGCGAAATACACCAACATTTACTGGATGGATAGGCACCACCTTCTGACAGATGTTCATGCCTCCCAGGATCCCAGTTGCTTTTCTGATCCCCTGATGTTTGCTCTACTGCCTCAGTAAAGTTAGTATTTGATGTTTTAGCTCAACTGTCTGAACAGCTATTGGATGGAATAGATGTAACAACTAATGACATTCCCATTAGCCTCAGCTGTACTTTGTTCAGAACTAATTAACAGATTTCCACATGCAGACACGCCATATTGAGATGGAGAACATGTTAATCATTACATCAGCTCAACATAAGGACACAGGCATGTTCAAATTGAGCATGTTAGCATGCATTCAGCTTATTTGAACTGTCTATATCAAATCATACACTACTTATAGATGCTGCTGCAAGGTCTATGATCTCATAGGGTTGCAAAACAAGGGTTGTGTGAAAATTACATTTCACTGCTTTCAAATGTCTCATCATTCATTTCCCCCATTCGCCCAACATCTATTTTGTAGTGTTAAAAAAATGAAAAACATTCAAAACAATCAAGTGACCATGTATCCCCAGAAAGCAAGTCATTTCCTTTCCTGTGCTCTTCGACTTCTCTCTGTTCTCCTGCTCTCTTTCATGACAATTGCTTTCACAATTCTCATTCCCAAGCCATGCCGGGCTAAGGGCCAGAGTTGTGCCTTAGAGCCAAAGAGCCCCACTTTTTTTTCTTTCTCTCAGACAACATCAAATTGAAACCACAGTCTGCAGTACTCGCAAAAGTTACCCAACATATTTATAAAAAGCAGATCATCGGATTAAATTCGTTTTATTTTTATTAGATCAACTTTCTTCGTCGAACATGATGTATTGTGCTGTTAGATTGCTGGTACATCACCCCATTGACCAGGTGTGTGCTCCCCTTGTGTGGAGTCAGCCGGAGAGAACGTTTGTGACCACAGTAGATATGTTGTTTCGAGTGATGCTGTCGTGTAATACTGCTTCAATAGAAACAGATTGTATAGTTTAAATGATAAGACTTGCTGATAGACTTGGAGACAGCTCTAGTTTATATCTCTCACATTGAAAAGAATTGTACTTTGTATTGGTTTGTGCCTGTGTTTTTAAAAGAAGAAATAATTCATTTCCTCACCAAACCTCAGTCGATGCATCTAAATGGTCAATGATGGATTAAGTCTGCTGCTTTTACGTATTTTACGTATTTTATACCAGACTCAGTCATAATTCCTGTCCATCTTTTGTGTTAGTGTGTATTTGTGTGGTAGAATAGAGAGAATAGAGAATGGAGAGCTTTATTGTCATTGTTGCAGAACAATTAAAGGCAGTTTAGCAGCTCTTAGATTAGCAGCATGATACAATTCAAGCACACAAGAACAACACAAAGTCATGCATAGAATAATAACATTTGACAGCTTGTGGGTAAAAGCTGTTTTTCGGTCTGTTTGTTTTCGTCCTGATTGACCGGTGTCTTTTTCCAGAGGGGAGGGGGGAGAACAGATGAAGTCCAGGATGAGTGGGGTCCTTTAAAGTACAGCTGGCTTTCCGCTGGAGATGGCCAGTGTAGATGTCTTATGAATCATATGTGTGATTGTGCATGTGTCTGAGTCTATTTCTGTATGCACAGGGTGTGTGTGTATGTGTGTGTGTGTGCGTATATGTGATGCATTGCTCATCCCCAGATGATGTGCTAAGTAGGTGGCCACATTACTCTCATCTGAGCTTAACTGCAGGCAGGGGAGGTTATTCACAACAGCTCGTATACAAACGCTCATGTATCACGTTTACTTGATGACAGAGGGAGAACAAAATGAAAAGAGCGACCTCTATGCATTTCAAGTTTCATGTGCCTGTGTGTCTGTGAGTCTCGTGAGCGTGCGTGATTGAGCACATGTGTGTTTATCATGATGCCTCACCTCCAGCTCTCCCACAGCTTCCCGGCAGCTTCCCGAGGATAAAAGGGAGTGAAACCCCAGACTAGTGGGGCTCCACAGCCAATTAGGATTGTTTATTTAGCCAGCCACGGCCGCCTAGCAGAACAGGAGCATACAGCCAGACACACAGCCCTCCACTGGAAACCTCTCTCTCCCTCTTTTCCACGTATTTAAACTCCTTTGGCTCCCTCACCTCTCTTGCTTCTCCTCCACCCTTTTCCATCTTTCTCCGGCTTTTATTGCCCTCCAGTCACATGAAACCTTTACAGGATGTTCCAGAAGTCATAAGCTGATAATAGTAATCAATAAGTCCTGGATCCTTTGGCTTGTTTGCGCAGCGGTTTCTTTATTTGTTTAGGAATGCAAATGCTCCTACTACCATAAGGGCGCATAATCAGCCCCTCACACAGAATTTAAAGCACACACACGTTTTCATATAGTAGTCAACATATTGACTGGAGTTATTTTGTCCGTTCAACTTTTTGATTTTCAACCTCTGGTAATATAATAGCTTAGATGTGGTAAAGCCTGTCATACATGGTTGCATTTCCAAGCAGTCCAGCGTCTGCATTTATCCAATCTTCCATTGTTGGACTCAGATCATGACAGTACTGTGGTTTCTCTCTGTCTGGGTTTTGCTGATTTCGAACCAGCATAAATCCTCTAGCACTTTGTCTGATGTTTACTGAAAAAAAAAGGTTCTTTCAGGGGTTACAGAGGTGCTTTAACACATATGGATGTTAACTAAGAGATGACTTATTTACAGGGGGAAAAAAAAAAATCTTATACGTAACACACACCTCCCTTCACCCTCTACCTCTCCGTACAGGTTTTCAATGTACCTTCACACCAGCCATCCCATGTGTACATTTTTCTGCTTGAGTTCAGATTCATGTATTCAAAGGGGAAAATAGCTATCAACCAGCATCCTATCCCTCATCCATCACCATGATCCGGGCTCCACATCTTCTCCCCTTCCTGTTTTTTTTTTTAACCCCACGTCTGTGCCTCTCTTTCTTCAGCACTGCTGCTCTTTTTTCTTATTCTCATCAGCACAAACGTCCCGTGATGGATTGGCTCACTGACTGACGCCTGGGGTGGGATTTAATGTTGCATGTGCATTGGGGTATGCATTGAGGGGAACTGAACAGAGGAGGGAGAGAGAGGATGAGCAGGCAACGTGATATCCCACTAAGATACATTTAGATGAATAGCTTCACATGGAAATATAAGTCTTTATTGAACTGACCACTCCAATCACTCTTCATGCATTCTTTGACACGCACATGTACACTCATACTGAGTGAGTGGTTTGAGGATGACAGAGAGTTTGTTCTGGAAAAAAATCAGCTGGATGCTCTGAGTGGAGAGTCCTCTTCGGCTCTCCCTCCAATATCCAAGACTTCCATATGTTTTCGTACATACACAAATGTGCATGCGGTAACACACATATGTGTGCATGCAAACATAAGCGAGAACAAGGTGCCTGGGGCTTGTGCTTCCAGGAGAGTGGAAAATGTTAAAGGATCTTTGTGCAACTCTGCACACGCCTGCTGTGCCAAGATGGGGAAGTACCTGTTTACTCTGACACACACTCAGTAACCCAATCAGTATGTGACAGGTACTGAAGGGCCAAATGGGCTACATGTCTCTCACTGGGAAGCAGGCCAACTTGAGAGAGTTCACGCCAAGGTCAGAGCAGACAAACAAAACCCTTCAGGTAAGAGGGTCAATAAAAGTCAAGGCAGCTCAGTGGTACACGCTCAGTGTATTGACTGGTAGAGCTATCAGCACACACGTAACATGGTGAAATAAGTAACTGGAAGGGCGTTCCTAGAGTGCACACCTCCACCAATGCTGTGAAAAAATTCCCTGAATCCACACCTTGATCAAGATCAGCCTCAAATCTAATCACCTATTCCCCATTTCAAGGCCACCTTTTTACTAAATCTAATTGGATTCTGTGAAGAATCTCTTGAGATAGTCTGCTGACAAACAAACAAACAGTGAGACAAACAGCAATGAAACCATAACATTCCTAGTAGACGTAACTAATTGACACACAAAGTGTGAGTTAGCTAAGTCATAGAGCGGTTCAATGCAGAAATAAAGGTCTGTTCATTGACTCGCTCCACTTGGGAGCCTGTGGTTGGGGCCTGTCCTGACCACAGTGCATGAATGTATGTGTGTGTGTGTGTGTGTGTGTGTGTGTGTGTGTGTGTGTGTGTGTGTGTGTGTGTGTGTGTGTGTCCACTAACCCTTCCTCCACCATCACTCAACAACATGGTCATGACTGTGGGGAGCCAAAGATCATGGAAACCAAAAGCTGAATGACATCATTTTATGAGACCAGACAGCACTTGATGAGTAACCCTGGTTGGCTGAGAATTAGTAACAGGCAGTGCTGACTAATTTCTTTGAGTTCTTTGTGTGGGAAGTGTAACCACCTGAACATGTCATCAGCCTTTGCTGGTGAAAATAAACACCTGAAATTCTTCAGTGCTTCATTTGGACTTTTTATGGTATAGAATTAGGAATAGGTATTTAAAGTATTAAGTATTAAAATACTAAATTTAGTATTAAAATACTAAAAAAACAAATTTTCATTTACAGGCTAAAACATTAAAGACCTATTCCTCATATATTGGACTGGAATCCTAAAGAAAAATGTGCTTATGATGAGTGCTTTAAACTAGAATTAAGGTCAGAAGATTCTCATATGTTTAGGGAAGTGATGCTATTTGAAAACAACATGTATGTGAACTGTTATAATGCAAAGAGTAGATGTCATATTGGTGTAATGTCTAAACTATAGAACTTCAATAGAATTTGGACCGTTCATTCATTCATTCATTCATTTTCTGTAACCGCTTATCCTGTGCAGGGTCGCGGAGGGGCTGGAGCCTATCCCAGCTGACTTGGGGCGGAAGGCAGGATATTCGGACAATTTGAGTGAAAATCTGTGAAATCATTTTTTTTTTTCGAGATCAGTATACAGTATTTTTCTTTGGTCACAAGACAGGATGACCCACATTGCTTATTTTAGACTGGAAAATAGACCAGCTAATTGAAATTGAATCATCTCCACTGAGTTATGTGATCTCTGGTCTGTGGTGAAAAGTTGGCTCACGTGAGAGGGCTGGTCACGCAAAAGATAAAAGTTGGTTTCCATCAGCAGCACATCCAGCATGATAGACACCCATATGGCCTCATCCCTCTGTTCTCTGGGTTGGCTGGAGAGATAATATAGATGGTCATGCACAATCAATCTCCCCAATTCTCCCTCCCGTGGATACAACACACACCGGACTGCATTTGGTACATGGTAGTGTCTTGATCGCAGTCTCTGTCCGTCTGACTTGCCGTTAGATTGGCACACTGGCAGTACTATTGTTTTCATTTCTCCTCCATTAAGCATAGCTTTGAGAGAGCAGAGAGGGAAAGTGGGAGAGAGAGAGGAGAGGAGGAGGTGGGGAACCATCTTGGGAGGATCTGTTGCTACTAGACAGCATGTTTATCATAACAGCTGTTGTCCACAGGGGAAACTTGGCAGGCTACATCACAGGATCATTCACAGCCCACCTCTACACAACCCCATACACAACAAACACACATACACAACCATGCACGGACTCATGGAAGGACATGCTATCCTCCCATTCAATCTGCAATTGATATTTGAAAGAAGAAGCATATAAAAGGCTGATTCTCAGGTTAAAGGAAGTTACGTTCCAGTCTTTATGACCTAAATTGTTAGTTCTCGGCAGTAAGGTCTGTTTTTACGATTGTTCTGGTTTTTGTGTAAATGAAATAAAGTTCCATTTGAGTGGCGCCCCATGTCCATGCCAACACATTCTTCAGATCGAGAGCTGAGCTGGCTCTGCTTCAACACATTTCTCTCATAGACTCTTGTTAATAGGGAGCAGTCCTAACAATCTCTCCCCTCAAGACAGAGAGAGAGAAGCAGAGAGAGGATAGGATGGCAATGCAAGTGTTTTTATACAGAAATTTTACTAGACTCCTCAAAGGCTCAGAGGATGAGGTTACAATTTATTTCCTTGTTAAACCTCCCCCTACATTGTGAAGGGAACCCAAATATGTCACTCTGGCGCCATCATGAGGCCAAAAATATCAACTACCATCAATTCTTCGTGACAGACTGTATTAAAGTTTTGCTACATGCATTGATGGATGCATTGTCTTTCTTAGATATCTGAATTCACTTTGAATGTCTCTTAAACAATGAGATTAGCTGTGGATTACTGGTATGACTCAGCTACAAATTGTAATTTACATATTGTTGTAGCTAATATCGCTCATGCAATGAAAAAGAAAGGTTGATTATTGTAGTTTTAAACATACAGATTGTGAAAATAATTGTTGTATCAATGATATATTTGTTACAATTCTGTGCTTGAGCCAAATGTTAGCTAAAAAACAAACAAAGTATTGGACAAAAAGGATATAATAAAGGTAATGTTTTCAAAAACTGTGTTATATTTCTGCATGATGCTGACAGAGGGAGTGTTAACAATTGATCTGTCTTCTAAATGAAATCTTCATTCTTCATATCTTCACAATCTTCAGAAGAAAATACAAGCTATTACTAAAGCTGCCACCTTTTTTAAAGGAAAGGAGCTCTGACCTGAATATTATAAAATATTATAAAATACGCTATAAGTAGTCAGCAAACACCTCCACAGTTGCTGTGAAACGTGCAATAAAAAGTCAGAAGGATCAAATTCTTTTTAACCATTTTGTTCCTTCTCTTCATGTTCATTATATATAAGCATGGAGCAGAAAGTGAATCAGGCTGTGAAGGCAGGACCTTCCTCTTACTCTGTTGCCTTCCAGCATTGGGAGGACAGAGAACCTGCAGACAATCTTGCTGGTTGAGATTAATTTTTACGCACATAGCCCATGAAAAATGGATTGAACACAGTATAAAATGAGATCTTTCGGTGATGCAGACTTGCAGTCAGAGAGCAGGAGGTGAGGTTGTCCCTTTTCACAGCCGACTCATCATGTGTTTTCCCTGCTGTGACATACAGTAACGTGTTCTGTAAAAAAAAAAAAAAAAGCTCATCGTCAGCGAGGCAGCAGTGTTGCTTATTTTGTTGAACTGCTTACCCAAGAAAACATGTTTGACCTTGTTTGCACTCTGTTATTAACAGCATGCTTCAGTCTAACATAATTTCAAAAATCAATAGCTGGTGGACCATTACACCCTCCCCTGAGCAGCTACTGCAACTCTGATTAACTTACACTGATTCTTTTGCAAATTGGTTTTAGACCCATAATACCTCTCAGATGTTTTTTTTCTAGACTTACCTAAACAGATTTATTTTGTCCGTATGCCTCCGTTCATTTTCACGGGGGGAATCAAGATGACTGACCCTTTTCCTGCAAGTAATGGTGCAATGACGCACTAAACACTTCATACTACCCCAAATGTGATGGTATAGAAAGCCTTTATTGTCATTGTACGAAGACATACAACGAAACTAGGAGTGCTGCGTCTGATTCAGTGCAAATTGAACAGGCAAGTTAAAACAGCCGACCAGACACATCCAATAAATATACAAAATAAATGCTAATAAAAACAATATAAGTAAAATGTTTTCTCGCTGTTATTGCACATAGTGAATATTGCACTTGTAATGAATATATATATATGGCCCAGTGAGAGAAACTGTTTTTGATGGTCACCCACTGTAGATAAATATGCAGTTTCCACGGAATGGTAATCGATCTTCATGACCATGGAGCTCTTTTTGCCCTCAGCAAAAACAAATTATACAATTACTCAAATTCTGTAACTGTCTGTCTCTTTGCCTGTCTGTTGTGTGTGTGTGTGTGTTGTTAAAATCCTTCCCTCTGGACCTATCCCTGCTGTCCCTGAGGCTGCCCAGCTGCAACAACACAGAGCGCAGGACAATTAAAAACCCTGCTCTATCCTCTCTCACACACTCCCACAGCACTGCCAGAATCATAAGCCCTTCACTCATCTCCTGCCAAAACCTCTTCCTCCTAGCAGGCAAGTGTCCGTTGAGTTTGACAGCTGCCGCAAAGAATTAGCGGAGATTCTCAAACTGCTTTTTGAGACTGGACAAAGACAGGTCCATCAACGCCATCAGTCTGCTGGTGCGACCATGTGTATTCACCTGACACGAGAATTTGGGATGATGGGGTCTCACCAACAAGACAGTAGTAGGTCACCATGGCAACAGTCGAGATGAAAGGAAATGGGAGAGAGGGCGAGCAAGAGAGAGATTAGCACAACTGGTGTTTGTGTGTTGATGTATTGTGTTTGTGTAGTTTAATATACAGGAACATGCCAAAGAAGAAGAAATGTTAAACCATCCATTGTATAGTTTATCCTGGAGCTTCTCCCAGCTGACATTGATACACGCTAGACCAGACGGCAGGTCGTCTCAGGGGTGATACATAGAGACAAGCAACCAATCACATAGGCAAGTTAGAGTTACCCATTGACCCACAGTATATTGTATGTTTTTGGACGGTGGGAGGAAGCCGTAGCACCTGGAGTGAACTCACACAGACACAAGGAGAACATGAAAACTGGTGTAACTAGCCTGCATTTGATAGTGTCAAAGGCCATTTTGACACAAACACGCAAACAGTAGAGACGAGATGGAGGCTGAGAGGAGAGAGTGCTGCCCTCCAGACAGATGGATGCTGTTTCTGATGAATGGACTCCAGAGAGAGGGCCAAACCAAACGCTTCACTGCCAGCATGACTCATACTCTGGGTTTTGTTTTCTGTAATCTGCTAACCTGTAGAGCATCTGGACAGAAGAGACACATTTAGAGGGTTGTGAGCAAGAACACAAGCCTTCAGATGGGTTACCAACAAAGCCTCATTCATTGAGCTGAATTGCTCTGAAAATGTACACCATTTTAAAAAGGATTTGGCTGTGTAAGAGTATGTGTGTGTGTGTGTGTGTGTGTGTGTGCTGGTTTTTTTGCTTTTGTAATATAACAACAGCAATAGGATTAAAGGCTTTTTTGTTGTTTGTTAGAATAAGGATGTCCATCATCCAAACTTATTACCAGACTACATGGGAGCAGATTATGATTGTCTCCCAAAATAGACACTTATGTTCTGATGAATTCTGAGGCTGGATGATCCTCTGCGACACTCGAGGTAACACAGGTTGCAGACAGTTAATATTGTTTTAACATGTTTGCACAAAAGAGGGCGGCAGAGAGTGAGGTCTGAATCCCAGAAGGAGTCAACATATGCAGACTTTCAGTGCACACATGCAATGAGGCGCATCAGTTTTGCTCATTAAGCACATTCCCCTACACGTGGTGCATGCACTTCAAAAAGCACATTTTTATGACACATCAAGACAACGGAGCATGTCCTCATCTGCGATACAAGTTTAAGATAAAAACATAACCTCCTTGGTGGAGGAAAAAACATTAGAATTCTGGATAGTGCATTGTCCTATTGTTCTTTTTCTGCCATATCCATACACACACACATACACACGTACATACAAACATACATACATACATACATATTGTATCAAGTATCATGACATCATCAGTTATTATGCAGTAAGTATGTAAGAAAATAGGTAATAATCAGCATCATAATCATAATAATAATATTTCCCTATCTCTTTTCAAAATAAAAATGCATAATGAGTTTGCATCAGGACTCATTACAGAAATGGCATGGTGAGGGAATATGAATTTTAAAACAAACAAGTGATAAAACAAAAAATAAATTAAAAAGGGATGAGGTTGATAGTTCAGTCACGACACATTAACATTATTTTATTTATTGTGAAATATGTACATTTCTAAAGTTATTAAAATGTTTTCATATAAAAATAGATCTTTAGTGAATCATCTGCAATGTGAAGCCCTAGGTCACAGTTTATGTGCTCACATTGGATGGTTCGATCATCTGATCACATTGTATTTGTAAAGTAGGCCCATCAGGCCCTGTGAACTAGTTTGACTATTGACAAATGTCAATAAAAATTTGTTTCAAAGCTCCTCTGGGGCAGCTACAAATTTGTTTACCAAAGAAGGAGTGGAAGTTTGTTTGCTAGCTGAGGGTTTACTCTATGGGAAGAACATGCTGTGCCATCCTGTGTCCTGAGACTTCTAAAAAAAAAAAAAAAAAGAGACACTGGCAGCCAAAGTGGCCAGTTCATCACTGGGCCACATAGAAAGCACAAACAACCATTCACACTCACGTTCAAACCTACGAACTATTTAGAATCATCAATTCTGCATGTTTTTGGACTGTGGGAGGAAACTGGAGTATCCGGAGGGAACCCACGCAGACACAGGGGGAGCATGGAAACTCCACACAGAAAAGTCCCTTGCCCAAATCTGACATTGGCCAACCAACATTTGTGACATGTCAAAAATGTGGGCTGTTGTGTGAGTCAAAAATTACACAAAGGGAGTGCTTCCCTCCAGACATAATGGAGGAAGTGATGCTGTATCTGATCAATGTGATTAAGAGCTGATGAATTAAGTGATTAAGTGCTCATATTCTGCTAGGCCTTTAGCCGGTAAATGCTAATGGATCAGGTAGAATTACACTGATACTTATGAGATACAAACTACACCCACGCATACTCCTGCCTGTATATGCAAGGATGGTTGCTCATGAGCGTAGACTGTGTGTCAGCAGCTGAGCTGAGGGTCACTGGCAAAAGAGGACAGCAGCACATTCAGTCACACATTTGGTCCATGTGATCTGCCACAGTCACTGAGAGTGTCTGGGAGACATGAGAGAGTGCTTTGGGCAGAAGCCAGACACACAGAGAGGTGTGTGAGAGTGCAGCAACATAATTATTTCATGAGACCTGTTTTGAGTGCTCTGCACCTCAAGCCAAAAGGCCTTACAGAGATGTAGCCACTGGGGTGAAAAAGATAAGGTTCAGGTAACATTAAGGCTCACACAGAGCCTACACAAACACACAGCATTCCCAGATGTGTATGCATACACAAACTCACAATATTTCATGCATGACTGCTGCTTCATGCGTGATCAAATCCGCAGCGACCATCTGCATGAAGAGATGCTCCCTAACAAGCAAACATTTGGGCTGACAGCAGTCACGTTTTGCTGAATCACTCACGCGCCCGGTCCTGCTCCCACAGGGTTTTATTTGGAAGCTGTGGGGGGGTGGGAGTTAATGACGTAATTTCCACTGATAAAGTGACCGTGACACCCCTGCAGGGGTGAAAACTGTGAGGAGGGAGATGGAGTGCTGAAAACACCCCATTGTGCAAATAGTGAGACACAAAAGACAGACGGGCTGCTGTCTCGGCTCCTGTTATTGCTAAAGGTGACCTTACAGCAGCTGAGTCTACTCTCCCTTTATCTATCTCGGGCGCTGCCTTATTCGCTAACAAAGATATATAACACACACAGACACCTACACACACACACACACATTGTATGCTATTCTTGCAAGTGAACCAGATCGTTAAGCTAATCGAACACTTTACCCAGGAGATAACTGTCTGTCCAGGCATGCATTGGGTGCGCCTACCACTTCCTTAACCCTTTGATGCACAAAATGGGTCAAAAGTGACCCCACTAAGTTTTTATTTGCATATCTATTCAATTAATTTATTTCATCATTCAATTTTCCAGGTATTCCTCAATTATCTTGTTTTTGATTTTTCCTTTATTACCTTTTGAATAAAAATCACAAAATCATTTTTGTATCACTACCCTTCTAATGCACAGCATGGGTCAAAAATTATATATATATATATATATATATATATATATATATATATATATATATATATATATATATATATATATATATATTCTTATTCTTATATATCTTATCTTATATATTCTTCCTGGTTCACATCATCCAATTAAATAAGTGCATTGCTGCCGCCCATGGCTGCGTACCTCCCCTGTCCACATATCTTTGGTCTGTGGCTGTGTTTCATGGTTTGGGCCCCTTAGATCCAGCTGAGTGAGATGTTAGTGCTACAGCATACATTATAACTTAGACAATGACAGTTTGGCGAAGGGTCCTGTCTTGTCTGGACATGACAATAGTCCTGTGAACAAATTAGTGTCCATAAAGAGGTTTCTGAGGTTGGTGTGAAAGACTTAAACAGAGCACTGACTTCAATCCCACCCAATAACACAAAAACACCCAAGATGTTCATATACTAGTATATTAATATGCTTTTGACCAATCAAATACCAGTAATAGTTTCATCACAACCTACTTTATTCCAAAGTCCACATACACATGGCTTTATACATCTCAACCCAATGGTGCTGTGTCAAACCTGCATTTATAACCTGCAGTGGTTGAAGAGTAAGTTCTTTCAATGAGATAACCATCTTTGTGTGACTGACAGGCCACTTTTAGAGTGACAGACCTGTCAGTTTGGAACTGATGATGCTTTACTGATTATCTCATCTCACCACATGGCGTGTGTGCATGCACTCTAATGTGCGTTATATATATGAGTGCCTACCTAGTTGGTCTAGCTATTTGTCAGGGTTTTGCTTTCTATTCATCCAGCTTTGGTCAGACTGACAAGATGCTCAGCTGATGAAATAATGAAAACAGTCTGGATCAGTAGATTTATGACTGTGCCTCTGGCAGAGTTCCAACCTGGTGCCAATGCAAGAAATTAAATGTGTCTGTGGTCTGTATGCTCATCATGTTATTAGAATACCAAATACAGTCCAGAAGGACAGTGTAATCATAGAGAGTGAGGATGGACAGTGAAAAGAGTAAGGAAGGAAGGAGAGTGAAGGAGAGGCGAGTATTGAACAAAATGTACAAATAATCGCGTAATTTATTGGAGAGCATCAGCAAATGCATGGTAAGAGAAGCAGATTGGAAATAGGGACAGTGAAGAATGAAAGAAAAAGAATGGGATGGAAATTTTAAAATGAAAAAGGAAATGCTATGATATACTGTTGTTTTATTCAGAGCAATATTCCCTGGCACAAAAACTCGAGCTGTGCCCATATGAAACATAACATTGGTGTTTTATTACATAAGGCCTGGCGGACCTGGGAGGTTTAGAAAGAGACCTCCAGCATACTAATGAGTATTTGATGGTCGGGACGCCTGCTCATATACAGCTCTGATGATTCCAATCTCATGCACAGTGACCAGATTGCACTTTTCAGGATACTTTTAAATCCATTTCAGTTTTTCAATGTCAGACATATTATATATCAAAGAGTAGCCTGCCCGTTGTGTAGTATGATGGCTCTTGCAGTTTAAACACCAGCATCAGACCTGTGCTCGCATTTGGTGAATTTATAATAGGATATACAGTAAAGTGCAATATTTCATTTTAAAATTTCACTTATCATATTTTTATTTGGCATTTTTATTATTATTTTATTAAACCATACAGCTGCAGAGTTACAGATCGTTAAACTGTTTATCCTCTTCAAGGATTATTTTTTTCCTGTGACCAATGACTGATGGCAAGAATTTCAAACTCTTGTTTTCTTCCTTCGAGCATCAGCATTGTTGTTGCAATAATTTATTCTCACACCTTTTGAGTAGAATAAAACAATGCTGAGCCAAAAGATGAGAAAGCACAGACTGCCAACCATCACGGTAAATTATTATTATTAATGTACAGAAGACACTCCTCACACCTGAACTTTATCTCCTGGGAAAAAAGTGGTGGGTAAATGTTTACTGAGACATCCTCCAAGGGGGGAAGCTGATCTCCTCTCTTAACTGACATCAACTCACACAATATTAGAAAAAAGCTGACTTTGCAATATTTATTTATTTATTTGCAATATATTGCAATATGAGAAAATAATATTGCAATATATTGCAATATGAGAAAATAATATTGCAATATATTGCAATATGAGAAAATAATATTGCAGTCTGTGATTCATGACCAAATACATAATTGAAGTCTATCCTATCAAAATAAATCCCCCCTCCTAGTTTTACCACACTTGGTTCTGCCACACCTTTATTTTCATTTTCACACATATGACTGACACCAGCATGGACAAGTAGGCTGAGAACAGGTGGAGAGGTATTTGGGAAAAACAACGTAAGATCAATAATGGCCCATTACATATGAATAGCCCATTTCAAATTGTCATATTATTTTCTCATTGTCATTTGGTTGTGTTATATGTACCCTCAAGGGAATATAAAATAAAACACCACTCATTTTTAGCAGAATTTGAGAAAACTGTTTCTCTGTTTAAAAACTGGCTGTACATCCACATATGTCAGCAGGTTTTGTCATCATTCTAAACATGTGAGGTTTGGTCAGCCTTTGTGAGAAGTCTGAAAACACACTTCACGCACAGAGGTTGGAAAGAAAACAACATCCAACATTTATCAGAGGAATAACTGTCGCGGTGCAGTTCAAAGATAGGACCCAAGCGCAGACAAGAACCGGAGACACGTAGCAGTTCAGGGATTTAATAAAGAAAAAAACCAAACACAAAAATACAAAATACTAAACCAAGGACAAAACTTACACGGGGCAAAACAGGACAAGGAAGGAATCACAGGGCTAAGAGGGAATAACGGAGCGACACAGGGAAAAACGGATAAACTGACACAGAGGACAGATCCAAACAGACTTAAATACACAGAGTAACGAGACAATGACACACAGGTGGAACAGGGAGGAGGAGAGACTCAGAGACAGGTGGAAACACTCAGACAATCACAGAGGAGGGAAAACGCAGAGAAGGGAAACTCTTAAAGGGGAAAACATGAGGAGGATAAACTAATAAACTAACAAGACAGAGCAAACAAACACAGGGAAAAGGGGCAACTGGAACCAAAAACATAGAAGACTAAAACACAGACAGAGGAACCATAAGCAGATCACAAGACAATAAGACAGGAAGTGAGAAGCATAAGACATGACATGGAGAACTAAACTTACAAAATAAAACAGGAAATGGCAACCTAAATACACAACCATGACAATAACGACAGACAAACCTGCATCCTATTCAACCATGTACAGAATAACGATCCGGAAACATGAAACAGGCTCCAACTAGAGGACATTCAGAGGTTGTGCCAGACCATGAGGAGGGAGATAACTGCTGTCATCAATGCTAATAAAGACACACTCATTTCTGACTGAGTAAAATTGCTGTAGTCCCCAGTTGCGTCACCGGAGAAATGCATTGTGGTCATATTTTTGGTGCTGTTTTTCTAATGTCTCTTTTTCTATATTGCTGATTAAACTGAGCCAATCACTAAGAGTTGAATAAGGAACAAAATACGGGTTGATATTGTCACAAACTACCCAGGCAAATTTGCATTTTAACACAGTGGTGCATTTTTAGATCCCTTGGGTGTGTGTAACTATAGTATTGCAATATTCTGTGCATCTTAAAAGCAAAATGGTGACATTATAAGTTCAACTTAACCAAAGTAACCAAATGTGTGTCATACTCACTCATAACCTTATCTGCCTAGAGTGTGGTATGCAGTTTTGGCACATGGCCATTGTTACAGAGAAGCCTCTTGAACTTCCCTTAGTTTGTCTAAATATGGTGTGTGAGGAAATGCCCTGTCTTTCTCATAAACAAACATTCTCAAGATAGTGGAAATTTCCACAGAGAGCTCTGCACAAAGTCAGGAAAGACAGAAACACATATGAACCCACTGTTATATGAGCTTTTCTGGGCTCTTTATGTGTATATAATCAGTCCCTAAATAACAACATAAAGCAGTGATGTAGAGGAGCTTTTTTAAGACAAGTATGGTTGACTTACTGATAAGGTTTTACTTGAATGTGACCAAAACTAAACATTTTCTTCAGTCACTTCCAGCTGCAGCTTGAATTATTTCATGATTTCTGTCTTTTTGAATTGTTATAACATTATAAAAACGGACATGTGACTTTATCACACATGTTAAATTTTACATGTTATATTTTACATGTATTTGTTGACTTTTGTGACAAATTTTGATAATGTACAGATACATGATTTGTTTTTGGACTTGTAAATTGTGTTCATAGGTGCTTTCAGGAAACAATTTCAGCAAAAGACAAGAAAATACATTCAAGATCCACTGTGTAGGATTAACTGGCATCTAGTAGTGAGGGTGTAGAATACAACCAACTGTACCCCTTGCATCACCTTCCAATTCTAACCATATAGGAAAACCTACGTAAACGTAATCATTAAAATTACACTCAAAGTCACCAATGATGGTTTCAGAGGAGTGGAATCCGCTGGCTGTTCTTGAAAAGCTGTCATCCAACACACCCAACTACTTTTCTGTACGAGGATGTTTGAAAAAAAAAAAGAGAAGTTTCCCAATTTACTTGATCAACAACCATAATTCAGGTTACTTGACAGGAGTCTGGGGTTCTTCTGGCTGGGCAGGTTTAAGGGTTGCAGAGAAAGGCAAGCCAATGGACAAATTACACAAATTGTGTAGTTTAATAATTTCAGTCAAGTTTTATTGTATTCATATTTAGGGTATGACTTTTATGCTAGAAAATCATGGTAAGAATGTTCATAATATATGTTCAAGAGATTTAAAAATTCATTCAATTCATTTTTGACCCAATTTGAGAAAAGCTTTTAGTAGAAAACAGCAGAAACAGGTTCTAACCACTACAGGATCCGAGACCATTAGTACCTATAAAAAGCATGTTCATTTCAAAACAATAAAACAGTGTCTGAGGCATGATGAACAGCAATTAACCAGTCCTCTTACCTTCCAGGTCAGTGGTTCCAGCACGACAACACTTGCCCACACGTTGCTCGTGTGTACGCCCAGTTTTTGAAGAACAATGATGCCTGGAATGGCGAGCGATGGCCACCGACCTCACTGCTATTGAAACCCTGTGGGATTGGTTGAGTGAGCCAGTAGGGCAGCAGGAACATCCTCCACAGACTCTGTAGCATTTTTATGGAAATATGCTAAGAGATATTGGAAAAAAGTTTCTTTTTTAACAAGAGGCTGGATGATTTAGAGTATAAGGAGTAGGAATGAAAGACAAACAAACAACTGTGGTCAGACGAATAAAAGCAATTTCGGTAAACTGTCTGAGAAGTCAGCTAAAAATAAGAGAATGAATTTTCCAAATTTGTAAGGGATCATTTAGCCAATGAATTATTTAGGTGCAGTGCTCACTGAGACGAGGTTATGGCTGTACCCTACACTGCAGCCGAATCACGATTAATGTCATGGTGCAGCATTTGTCCGAGTTCCTCCCATGAATGATTTAAATGGAAATATTTTTGTGTGCATTGCCTTTGCAGCATTGTTAAAGCCGATGGGCACACTTTGGCTGAGGTGGGAAAAGTTACATAGGTGGGAAGACAAAGGATGCGGTCTCATAATGCCTGATGCCCAAGGGAGGGAGCAATCACGGCATCACAGCAGTTATATAAGCAGCTGTTGTTACACAGCATGACTATGCTTCTTCTTTCTCACTGCTTGGTAAGCACACAGATAAGCACAAAACATATGCACTGTGATTGGATACAAAGCCATGCTGAAAGGCACTTTTGATGTAAAGTGATTGATTGATCTTTATAAATCACATATATGTCCTCCAGTCAAATCAAACTGCATATCTTAATTTACGGCTTCACCACTTACTGACGTTAGATGTTTTTAATCTCACTTTATCTCAGTTCAGGGGTTTAATGTGATTTTCCACTTCAAGCAAGCTGCTTAGTCGCTCTAATCGTAGAATTAAATTGGAGTCACACAGTAGGTTTTTACTGACTGGCCATGGATTCACACTGACTGGTTGCTGAAATGTTATGTGAAGAGCCCTTCCAAACTGTCAGGATGCTTTCAACACAACCAAAAGCAAAATAGAACTCAGCTTCCTCTGATCGTTGGTCAACACAAATCATTCTTCATCTCCTTAGGTTTACGCAGGGATAGGGAGGATCGTGTTCCTAATCTGACACAGAATCCTCCTATACACAAACATGTACAACATATACCTGCTATGCATGTGCAGACAAAGCTTTAAATACAGCACACTTAGTTCATACTGTTTGCTCTCCAATGTAAAAACCTTTAGTATCAATTTTAACATCATGTACTGTATATTATTATTCATCCATCCATTCATCCATTTTCTATAACCACTTGTCAAAAGGGGGCTGGAGCCTTTCTAATCTGGCACTGGGCGAGAGGTGGGGTTACACCCTGCACAGGTTGCCAGTTCATCACAGGGCTGACACATAGAGAGACACACAACCATTCACACTCTAATTCAGAGTCACCAGTTCACCTATATTGTATGTTTTTGGACTGTGGGAGGACGCCTGGGGCTTCAAGAGAGAACCCATGTAGAAAGAGGGAGACTGCACCATCATGCTGCCCCTTCATTATATATTAACCTTATTTTATTTATTGTGAAATATACACATTTGTAAAGGCAGAGCAGCCGGAGAGAAGCCACATAGAAAGTCCACAGGTCTGGATTCAAACCCAGAACCTTATGGTGACATTGGGAACCACTGCCCTTAAAGTGCCATAATCAGCAATTTTATTAAATTAAATGAAGGATTTGGAGGATTTGTTGATGAACTCTAGTGACTGTGTCTTTTTTAATTGCAATACAGCTGGCTTATTTTTTGTTCTTCTCTCTAATTACTAATGCTAATAAACCTGGTCTTTATAATTAGAAGTAAATCATAATTGTAGAATAATTATAGATTGATGTGTTTTGGTATTTGTTAATTAGATTACTTTGGTTAACAAATACTTTGGTGATATTTTATAATGATCACATCTAATAATTGGGTGATAAGATTTGAAAGATTTGCTTTTCACATTAACTCTGTCTATAGTTAAATAGCTCCACTAAATTTGTTACACTTTGAGTGTAATTAAAAGTGGAAAAAGTCAAACATACTGTAGCTTTAGGTTTTTATATGCTGTTATATTCTGCTTATTGAGCCTTTGCTCATGGGGGCATGGTGTCACACTGGAATCGATTCAAGGGCATGTCTGCAGCCTTGTCTACAATGGTGATGGCTACAGCCCACTGCAGTGTGCTGCTTTACTAATGGAGGTAAGCTGCAGTCCCTTCGCAAATGAGATGCTCAACTGACCTAACAGTCTGACGCCTTGGGTACAGACAAATGTTCATAATTCACTGGAAGAAGTGAAGTAAAATCTATGTTACAGACATTGGGTGATTTTGGATTTAAAGTACTGGCAGCGTATTTGTTCACCATCACAAATGCCTTTATTGAGCATGGTCTAAACAAAATATAAGTTACATTAAAAACTAAACGTAAAAATAAAGGTGTGTTATAGCTGTGCATGCAAACATGATTGAAATTTACTGCAAAAAGAGAATAAATTGGAGAACATACAGTGATTAATACAGTCAGACTGCAGATGTTACAACACAAAAGGGGTTGCATAGGAAATACGAAAGCAAACAACTCGATGAATTAATTCAGTGCTATACAATGTTTATAAATAAGACAGAAGTGAATTAGGCTTCCCACAGTGAGAGAAAAGAGAAGCAAAATAGCACAAGAATTGAAAACAACTTGGTTAGTAGTTATTCACAGGAGAAGCTTTCAAATCTATAAGAACTAACAACCCATCTCATTTCCTCGTCCTCGCTCAAAGTGCATTAGACCTGCTTTAATCTGCTACAATCATAAGTCGATCGTGACAAAAGTCATCGAACACCAAAGTGCATTTCACATCATCTGTCTTGTCCAGATATGTGCCTTCGTCATTGTCTTGTGTCCACATGTTTTCACACATTAGCGATCATTTCTTAAGAAACGAGTAACTGTATTCTTCCAGCCTTGCTTCTTAGTAAAGTCACATTTCAGTAAGGCGGTGTGCGCAGGGGGTTTCCAATGTATACATTTCAGAAACACTGCTCACATGTTTGCACATATTTCAGGGAAATCTCCCGCTGATATATAAAACAAGCCGTGGTCACAGTCAGTGGTACTGTATAACCAAAGCAGCCTAATTTTGAATTCTCTAGAAGAAAAGTTTGATTATTACATTTAATAATGTGTGTCCTTAAGGAATTAATTATTTTTGGGCAAATTTTTCATCTTCACAGGCTCATCCAGTCACATACTTGTACCGTTCGCATCTCTCACTTCTGCTTTCAAGATGCTTCAAAATACACACAACATAGAACAGTAAGAGGAAGACATTCAATATGAAACATTAACACATTTACATACACATCTATATATAAGAGAGTTCTGATGCAAAATGTTATGTATACATCGAGGTGAAACTCTAATCAGACCAGAAGCCCTTCGTTTTTTTTGAAGGTGGGGATGCACCAATATCAACAGCAGTGTGGGAGACTGACCACCAAAGATTCACATGTAATGGAGCAGCGTCATATTCACATGGTCATTTTTGTCACACGAGTGCAAACCATTCACTGAACACAGCGAATCTTGACAAATGCTAAAATCTCAAAAAAGTGACTGGTTGATATTGGTGCATCTCTCTGTACCCACATCAGTCTCAGTCAGGATAATTAATGCTTCCTGGTATTGCATGACATGGATCCTTGAACAAGCTTTACACAGAATAAAGCAGACAGTATGCCACTAATTTAACAGCATAGCACACATTAAGCTATGCCATGGCCAGGACTTCTATATCCACCGTGTTTTTTAAATGTGGTGAAAGCAAACATCGACTCGGTGCTAGGCATATCTTACTTTATAAAAACTATCCTATCAACATCAGGTAGAGCATTTAAGTTCCAAAATAAACCGTGTCCCATTTAGAGACAAACATCGCTGATGGATTCACAGTGGAGCTGCTCCAAATCCTAAGTGGTTACAGGAAAAGTCTTTATCGACATCACACCCTGATGGCGTCTTTAGATGGAGAGCTTCTCTCTGAGGCCATGATGAAGTAAACAAAGGATAAAGTGATGTTCCGATTACAGTCAGAGCACTGGAATGTTGTTGCTCTACTTGACGGACTGGAGTCTCAGGTTTCTACTTCCCCTCAAACTTTAAAAAAACAAAACAATAAGAGAGCATGATGGACATTTGCATTGAAATAAACTAATTTGACTATTATAAGTGGAACTGTTTAGAAAACTGAACACAAATGATTAGTAGAAAGTTTAGACTACTCCCAAGTGGATTAAAAAACTTATGAACATAACATCAGCTGTTCTCTGCAGGGATGGGCTGTGTAACATCAATCAGGGCTTCTCATTCAGATTAAGTAAACAGACAGGCTTCCAGCTGAGAATGGAAATATCAGCCAGTTAGGTGCTTCAAACGACTTTGGTCAAGTAGGGTGCGAGGAGCAGATCTATTCTTGCACAGTGGTGACCGTGGGTCAAAGCCGGTTAAACACAGTTGTTTGCGTAATAGCGACTTTGTTTGCAGACAATACTGCTCTATGAAAAATCATGAGTTACACCGTGAAGTGCACATATCTGCTAAGGCCGAACAATTCCATGTCTGTTTTAATTGTCTGGCCCATCCCCCCCACCCCCGCAAAGTTCAGTGGAAATGATTCGGTATTTTTTGTGTAATTAGAGACACTGTGGAAAAACAACCGATCTAGCAATATTAAAGGAAGTGGTAAAAGAAAAAATCCTGTGTCCGTCCCTTTATCTGGATCTGCAACAGAATTTAATGGGCTCTTTCCTGACCCATGTCCTGTCCTTCTACCAAGTTTTGTGGAAATCCATGCTGTAGTTTTTATGTATCCTGCTGACCAACCAACAAACAAGAGGTGAAAACCTTAACCTCCTTTCAATGTGTAAATGTGCAAGAATAATTCTCTGTGTCCGAAAATAATTAGAGTGAAAATAACATACTGTACATCTCTTACAACAATTATCCAGAAGAAGAAGAGTCCAGAGGTAAATCTAAGGTAAATTTAACATTGCAAAAAAAAAAAAAAAGAAAGTTAGCCTACTGAATTTATTTTCCTTTTGGGGGGGGGCAACATTCAGAAAAAACTTCTGATCATGACAGTATGAGAATGTTGAGGCCAATTCTTACTCAACATAACCTTTATGATTTGAATGAATGATGCAGCTATAACTTCTTTTTGGAGTTCATCATCTTTGGATTTCGGGTAATCATTTTTCTATTACTGCAGCATGTACGATTGGTGTTGAATAGGTGCAAATATATGGCTAAAAGGCAGATGTAACGACTACTATGATTCCCCTGGACTGGAAGCTTGCAGGTATAAGGACACTAATTAATTCCCAGTGCCTGAAGGCCCTGTTTTAAAATATAAGTGCAAATGATGATAACCATCAAACGCATTTAGTCTATTCAAACTAAATGAAGAAAATACTGCACAACATTCAAAGAACAACGTCCCAAATCACGGCTTAAAATAAGGCATTTTCAATGGCATGACAGTGGGAAAATTTACATAATATTTTTGAATGAACCCTCTGCATATTTCTGTCTGTCTCAGTAAGAAGTATGCATATTTCCCTTTGTCTAAGGGCTAGTTTTTGGCATCCATATCAGCCACGATGTGATGTTTTCCACTTCCCATCTACTGTAGTCGATGTGTTTGCACACGTGGAAAACAAAACTGATATTTTAAATATCCCCATGCCGTCGAATAAACCCCCCGCATCTCCTAGAAGGACCTGAAGTTGGCATTGCCCCGCACGTTTTCCGTGGCACGTGTTTCTACATTACATAACATGAACCCTCCCAAAGGGCACCAAGCTGTACAGAGAGCCCTGACATCAAGGCAAATGATCTCACAGCATCCCCCACTTGTCACCTGTCTTCCAAGGGCTTCCACGGCTATTCTACGACAACCAATCTGTTTTTTGTTTTTTTTAAATATTGTGGGAAATTGTTTCCAATGTCACAACATGTGCGTTGCTGACAATGACAGAAAATAATCATCTCTAACACGCTACAGTCATACTTAAGGTACTCGGGGATCATTTAACACATGCAGTTTTTCCACTGCAGACGACGGAGCTCAGATAAAGTGAATCCATCCATTTTCCCATTCCCGCGGCGGGGACATCTTGAACCGGTGACGCCGCACTTTGTAGTTGGTCCCATTATTATTGTCCCAGAACTCTTGACCGCCGACACAGTATTTAATTGCAAACTGCAATGTGCCTCCGCTATCGAGGTAAGTGGGCATGACGATCTTGAAACGGAATTTATCGCTGACGCCGTCGCCTGAGCTCGGAACGTATGTCGCCAAACTGTCCATAAATGTTATCCAGTTGTTTAGAGAATACCGCAAAGAGACGCTCTTTTCGAAAGCCAGATTCAACACCCGCACAAACCCGGAGAGGCTGAATTCGTCTGCCTCCACGCTCTCAAGCATGACTTTCACCTCCCTTACTTTCTGCTCAAACCCGGGTAGAGTGCCCGGGTTGGTGAACTGCAACTCCATGAACAGAGACTGCGCAGGGGCGCGGGGAAATTTAGTGTCCAAATGATTAAGGTGGAGGGGTCCTTTAGGCAGTTTGGCCAAAATGCGCTCCGGCACCTCCGGCATATCTGTATCATCGAAGTGCTTCACTGAAATGAGCTCCAGGCCGAGGGAGTCAGCGAACCGGACCTTTTTCTGGCTGGTTGGACTCCTGCTGCGGGAGATCTCTAACTTTGCTCTGTCTGTGGGAGTGGGCAGCGACTTGCACCTCCGACGCAGATTTGGACTCTGTGGCGGCTTCAGGAGGATCTCTCTGCCCCGAGGTCTCACGTCCACAACGGGGCTCTCGGTGGGCTCACAGGTGCCGTTCATCCTGTCAAAATCTTCCCCATCATCAAGCCGCGGGTTTGCCGCTGCCAGGCTCCCAAACAGTCCAGCGATGCAGCTGTAGTTCCTCGGCAGGCAGTTCTTTGGGGGCAGCATGACGACGACAGTGTGCGAGGTCTCCGCTTCCATGCAACGCAGCAGATCCTGCACTGCAGAGCCGAAGCGGTCGTGATAGCAGAGACCGGCGTGCAGAGAAGATGGAGCGGTCAGGTGTCTGCGTCCCCCCTCGCGGATAGGTGCTCCGGTTGCGTCAGAGGCTGTCACTGCAGCTCTTGACCAATAAACCAAGCTGCAGATTTGCGCCTGCAAAGTGCGAGTTTTGGTCTCTTTAAATGTCGACAAGTGAGAAATATGCTACACCCTTCTTCCTGCTCATTGCAATAAGAATAAAAAGTCACTGTTTACCGTCGCCCGTCTCCATCTCATGTGGTGCGCTTGCACTGTCCTCTCAGCCCATAGGAGCGTGAAGCGTGCAGCAATTTGACGCCTACGTGCAGAACTGAACGTTTCAACTAAGATGGTTTCCTCATTCACTACCGGTTCGCTTCTCCTTTTCAAATTGAGACATCATTATAATAAACCTGATAGCACATAGAAAAGAAATGAGCGCATTTTGAACAATTTTTTTTTTTTTTTTACGATTAAAGAGTATTTATTCTATTTTACTGTAATATATTTTGAATCACCAGATTACCGGGTACCTGATTTATTACATAACATGGATGCAGCCTAATAATTCATCATGGGCAGACCGGGGAGCCCTCCTCTTAGTCCTACGTCACGGCTTCCGGTGCAACCTCCACGGGTTGCTATGACGATGGCGTTGCAGCCCTCCTACTACTCTGTTTGAAAACTACGTGGACAAGAGAGAAAATCCCCTCAGGTAGCAGCAGGTCTTTCGAATAACGCTTTCTTATATGAGAATGGCGATACAAAGCCGTTTGAAATGCTTAAGGGATAATTCTGATCGCTTTTGGGTTAAGTGTGGATTAGTTAGTAAGTCTGCGTAAGTCGACTTAAAGAACCAAACATTCTCTTATTTGGTGACGTGACGTTATGTATATGTATGTACTTTTCTTTTAAATTTGGTTTTCCAGATAACACCATGAGGTACGTAAACTAATTATAATGACAACTTTACAAGAGGTGGAACAAACAGCCGTGAATGGATCAGACGAGCAGCCTCCAACACAGGAGGACGCAGTTGAGGAGCAGACTTACGAGACACCAGATAGGAGGCATGTCGATGCCCTTCTCGACATTAGTGAGGAGGAAATCTTGAAAGAACTGGAGCCTTATGAGTATCATACTTACTCCGGCTGGGAAGAAGCTGTAAGTAGATGAATATCTTTTTTACTGTGTACATTTATCTAATTCAGCCAATGTATTCAGCCAAAATTATTTTAATCTACATTTTCGAAAAAGAAAAAAAAAACATGTAAAAGATTAATTATATTTTATTATATTTTATGATATTATATTCATTTCTGCTTTTCCACCTGTTGATGTATGTTATTTTGTCTGATATTGGTACCAATATTAACACAATTTACCTTAATTTTAATTTTGACATGGCACAAAAACATATCAAAGCTTTCATTTTTATCATCATATTTATTTTGAAACAGGTCCGAGGTTGGGCCAGAGTTGCTCCATTAAACTGCATACTTCTGACTCAGAAAAGTTCCATGAAACCAAAGAATAAGGAGGCTGCTAACCCAGTAATCCCACATGCAGACAGTTCAGCCAGCATTGTGGAACAACACTGTGAGTCCCATGTGCTCCAACATAAAAGCTTCATGAAGTCTGTGTTGTTAGACCAGCACAAGGGATCTTGGAGTAACAGTTATGTGGCAGCTATGCAGAAAGATCCCTCTGAATGGCCTGTCCTCGATTCAGTGCAGAAAACCATGGAAGATCTGTCACTGGAAGAAAAGATAGAGGAGGAAGGAGAGTCTCCTTTGCAGAACAGACCCACTAAGCTTCAAAAGCACAACCAGAAGCCCGATAATGCAGTGGTTCCCATTAAAAACTTTATATTTTTACCACCAATTGACTCACCACCCCTGCATCCTCAGAGATTAAGTGGCCAGCTCTGCAGTTGCATTAGGGCTCCCGAAGAATCCATTCAGGAAAACTGTTTCAAGAGCAGGACAAGAGGCACAAGAATGGACCCTGTTGCTAAACCAGAGTGCTCCCCCTATTCTGCCGGCCTGACCTCCAAGCGATGGAAACTTGGGCATAAACCCCACGTGTTGTCTGCTTTAACTGCCTCTACCTCCAACAGGCATCAAGTGCCGATGTCTTCCAGACATGACACAGCCCATCACTTCTCAATGAGGATGAACCTCAGCACTGCAGCAGGTGCACCAGGCCGTATGCGCCCCAGCAAGACTGTGTGTGCTGCCAAGCTGTGTGAGGGCTGCGAAATAAATGTTTAACATGACTGATGATGATGCATGGAATCATCTTAAACTCACTAGCTCAACCAAGTAAAAAGAACCTGTTTTATTTTGTATTAGACAATGAATCCATCAAATAGCTCATTGGGAGAATACATTCAGTGTAAGAGACACGTTCCCTAAAGCTATTCATTTTTGGGTTTAGTGTTTAGTCACTTCTGTATGACATTTCAGACCAACTATTAATAACAGTCAAGTGAGCAGAGCTGTCATTTGGGCCTTTATTTCATTCTGACCGATTCTTACAAGTGCTTTTTAGCTGCTCTAGTTACCTATCAGTGGTGCATATACCTCATAAAAAGCAAGGCAGTGAACCTGCCTGGCATTTTCCACAATTTAACTTCATCCACAAGATAAATCTGTCAGAATTGTGTTGGACTGTAGCCTGATTATACATGAGAAGCCGCTGCCAAACTGCTGTCAAATGTGATTGCACACTTAGTTTTTATCAGTCAGTAGGTGAATCCAGGCAATTCCCTGGATGGGGTGAGGGTTATGTAATGTACTATTATGTGCAGCGTTATGCAGAGACCGCTTAACATACTGTGTGCAATGTTGATCTCCAAAAGCCAGCCAAGTACTGATTATTCAGAACATATTACTTAATTGTACTACCTCTTTGTTAACCTGCCTGTAAAATACACTAAACCCTAATAAATACGCTAAATGTTTCTTACATAAATGTGCGTGTCAAATTAATTGCTTAGCTAAAACCAATTTGTTAAGAATTATTATATCCGGCCAATTCCAGAATTCAGCATGTCTACTTTCAGTAAGATGCAATTGCAACAAAGTGAGAAATGAACCTTTTTTGTACTTCATGGACATTGAGTGTGGGTACATATGCTTTCTTCTATAATAAATGACAGGGAACACAACACATTTTAGCAGTTTATTAAGAACATCGGTAGTGTAGCTTCAACAATTAATCAAGGCAGCCTTCAACTGTACACATATAGGCAGCATAAACTCAAAGTCTGATAAATCAGATATTTTGTGCTGGGAAAACATCTGCATGCACTCCCAAATAGAGAAATAAAGCACTGTAACGGATACATGAGACTGTCAAGGCTTCTACACATAGTTCTGTATAAAGCAAAACATTTTCCTGTGCCACTAAACCCACAGACCAGTGCAGTATCTGAATTCAAGAACCACGAACTAGAAGCAAAAATCTCATTACAAGAAATGCTGAAATTTAATGCGTGTCAAAAAAAATCCTTATTAACAGAGGGAAATTATCCTCAATCCTCAATTATCATTATCCTGTGTGGTTGTTGTGCAAAAATAGGACATGTTATACTTGTGCACAGTGTCATGCTCTGTACATTCTTCAGTTTCTACACACAGTTACAGCATAAACTATTAAACTGCTAAACATCTGTCCATAATAGTGAGATGGCATCAAACAAATTCCCTTCAAAAAAACACTGCATAGCATTAATTTAAAGTGACAGAAAATTATTTTCTTCCATAGAACCTATGTTGAGAAATTGGGGACATTCCAATAGTTCATGCAACCTTAATGAAAATACAAATACATGACGGCTTAAACATGCAAAGCAAAGACTGAAAGGATTCTGACATTTCAATTTTTCAGTGTTAATTTTCCAAAACATTTTCCAGTATGATTTGGTTAATGATTAATAAGCAGCACATTGTAACAGAAATAACTTTATACTTGGGTTAAGGCACCAATGTAACAAAACCAGGCCTACAGCTCTAGGTTCCTTAGTAGGACACACTCATACTGTAGCCTGCATGTGGTGCCTGTGCTTAATGAGGTAACTCAGTGCAATAGTATGATGAGGAACAAAACATTAAGTTTAGTCACTTGAAGAGAAAAAAACTAAATTAAAATACTGTGACTGTTAACGAGTGGAAAATCAGATCATTTCAACAGAATATATTAAACAGGACTCCTTTCAGTCAAAATCAGGTGGTGGATACTGACAACACTATGTTAATCATTACGTCAATCCACTCTGTGTTCTCAGCACTGAGAACTGCTACTGTATACACTTACACTCAGCTTATGAATAAGTCAAATCCAATGACACCCTAGTCTGCTTACTAGACTGCTTAGCTTTAGAGGCCATGACACAAAAACGTGTTTCCACAACATCAGACGTCACAAACACATTTCAACAACTGACAAGACAAACATTCTCAATTTTTTACGTGCCATATCTGTAGGAGCAATGGTATGTTTCAGAGATGCATCTAAATAGTGTCGAGCAATGCCTTGTTCATTGCTGAAGGCTTTGTGGGTTTTATTTAGGAAAACATAAAGCTGAAAGGTTCTTAAAGTTTTCCACTAACTGCAAAGCAGACGGTGTAATTCAGTTTTATATTCAGTGACAAGGCAAAATCAATGGATGCACAGGCTGAGAATAGATATTTTATGGTGTGCTGCTGAACCAATGAAAGGCTCATGCACATTACTGAATATACTTGAACTAAAACGGACAGTGTTGTTTGCTGTACAGCTAGGATGAAATTGTTTCCATGCATCTAAAAGCTGACACACAGGGTAACATTTTTATGAACCATTTTTTGACAGCTACACATAGCTTAAGGTATCATCCCTTTTGAGTGCAGATCTATGGTGAAATGTTAACTCATTTTTAACTGCTAGTAAGACCAAATAGTGAAAACCAGTCCCAGTGGTTATGCACTGAAATATAGAGGTGAACTGGCATTTCAGACAAGACACATACAATGTTACTTCATGTGCAAATAAATATGTAAACTGCTGATAATTCATGTCGGTGGAGCCAATAAAGTGCAACAGAGCTGTCAGGATATAGACCTGGAAAGGCTCTGGACATGGTGTCTCAAGAGGAATGTACATAGACATTTTCACAGACTTCTTACTGCTAAGACTGTGGCCCACTGAAGGACAGCGTAGACCGATTCCTCTCATGGGGAGAGATCGACACAAGAATGCTCTACAGCAAAAGCCTCACCAAGAGGTCTTCAGCTGTTGGGTTTTTCAGGGTGCTGAAAGAGAGCACAAAGCTCCTCACAAGTCTGTGTTTCCACAGAGCTGAAATGAGAGTCCATATTCCATGCCAGGTCTGCTGACAAGAAGTCGTCCATGACAGTTTGTGTTTCATTGCTCGTCAGGAAGAGGTGTCCGAGGCCTTCTGCCTGACTGGTCACGGTCTGGGTCTCGGTACTGTTCAGCAGCCTTGTATGCTCACTCTGACTGACGGGGGTCTGAGCAGAGAGGCCTGTGGCAAACGAAGGGAGATCCGTCTGTGTTTCAGTATCTGACGACTCGGTGCTCATAGAAAAGCTCGAATGACGCAGCATGCTGCTAAGGGGAATGTGACTTCCGGCATTTAGCAGGAAATTGAGGTCAGTCTGAGTCTGAATATCGAACAGCTCCAGGTCGCTGGCTTGGGTTCGACTTTGGTCCACTTCATCCATCAGGAGGAAGTCTGTCTGGGTCTGGATGTCCAAAGACTCCAGCGGCGTCTCGCTTCCCAGTACTCCCAGCTCACTCTCCTCTGTTTGTGTCTGGATGTGCACAGCATTGAGAAATTCCTCAAAGTCAAAGTCAATGCCATTGTGTTGCTCCTGAACAGAGCCCAGACCTGACCCACAGCCTGCAGAGGCCTCAGTGAGCACCTGGTGGCCTGACATGCTGTCAGACAGAATGTTTTCTAAGTCACTTAGCAAAGTCATTGTTTGGGTCTGGTTGTCTGCCACATTGTTTGAGCTGAGCTCATCTGTCTGCACCCCAAAACACATACCACCCACTGCCTTCGAGTCCTCATATATACTGCTTCCTGCAGCAGTGAGGGTGTCGTCTATATTAAGAGCTGTCTGGGTGGATACACTGAGAGAGTCACTACCAAATAGGTCGGAGCACATGATAGCCTGGTCCTGAGCCTTCTCTTCTGATTGTGAAATGGCAAAGTATGTCTGTGTCTGCCTGGTTTTGTATGGGGGTACAGATGAGGAGGAGCAAGGAATTTGGCTCATGCACTGGGTGTCTGTCTGAGCTCCAATAGAAGATTTGGCTTTTACCCGTGAGGAAAATGTCTGGGTTTCAACGCTGACTGGAAGAAGGACTTGAGCACTCACGCTGATGTCTGTTTGGGAGCAGGATGACACCGAGGACTCACCCATCGGGCACAAGCCTATTCCCTCCTCAACCTCTACAACTGTGGGCATTTTTGACAAGTACGATTTGTCCGTCTGAATGGTGGTGGAGGTCCTTCTTCCTCGTTGTCCAGCCAGGCTGCTGGCTGTGTCTTCTATGCTTGCAGTATCCAGACTGGCCTGCACACCCGTGCTAATGGGACCCAAGTTAGAGTGGGAAGTAGGCATGCTATCATTAAAAGCCAAAATCTTCGGATCAAGCTGAGGTACCACAGCTCCCGTGGCCTGTGGCAGGAGGCGAAGGGTGCCTACAGAGCCTTGGCTGTCCAATGCCAACACAACAGACCTAAGAGCCCCACTTTCTGTAGATGGAAGAAGGACAGGCAGGTGGGCAAGCTGCATCACAGGAACACTTACCAAAGCCATCTTGGGCTTTGGTAGGAGCAACTTCTGGAGGCTCTTACGGGGGTTTGCATTATGATTCACTGAGTCTTGTATATTAAAAGTCGTATCAGATGCAGTCTCTATCAGTTCTTTACCAAAAGATGTAATCTGACAGGTTGGCTCAATTTTCTTAACCTTTTCAGAATCACTTAACATTTTCTCCATCTTTCGCTTTTTTACTGGAGGAATTCTGTAAAGAAACAAACAAAAATATAATCAGTAAAATTCATTTTAAGCCAAACCTAAAGCAAAGTTTCAATAAGAATCACTCTGGGTCATGCATGTACATGCCTGTGTTCTGTAGGAATCTCGTGACCTGTCCTGTAGATGTGTGAGAGTAGAGCAGCTCTACTAGCATAAGGGCAGCCACAGGTACAGTGGTAGGTTTTCCCACAGTCTTCTATGTGCCTCTTTAGGTCCCACTCTGTGCTGTAACCATTACTGCACTTGAAGCACTTGTGTTTCTTCTCTGCATGCATTTTCATGAAGTGCTACAATGACAAAGATCAAATAATATATTGCAGACAACTGTTTCAAACTTTTTGTTTTTGCCAACAGATGGTGAAACATTTAAATCACAGTCTAAAAGTAAAAACTTCACTGGATATCATAGCCTAAAAGCAAAGTGCAATCTTGGTTTTGCCAAGCAATCCAAACAAAATACTATAATCTTGACAAAATTGGGAGAATGGGGCAGTTTTACAAGTGTTTTGCAATCCTTGTTGCTACAGGAATCAGAGGAGAAATGATGTGAGTGGTGGGTGGGAAACAAACACACAGAGCATTTCTTGAATGTAGAATATTTCATCCTTATGAGCAGTGAGGTTTGTTCTGTTTGATTATAAGTCTTTAATGACGTTTAGACTTCATTAACCTCTTGTTTCATTTAAGGTCAAGATGTTTCGAGCCATACCGAAAACGTAGAATGGTCTGTAACAATTTAAATGCATTTGGTAAGATGTATGAAATTTCTTCTTTGCGTAACAATGAGTATTGGCTTTGTGGGAAGGAGTCCGAGGATTTCAAGAAGTGCAAGTAGGCTAATAAATCATGCAAGCAGTATTTAGTATTGATTGTGCAGTGGCAAAAAAAAGAGTTGTTTTTGGGTACAGAAGAACTCAGTATTACATCATTCCTGTAAAATGAAACTTTGTGACCAGGGCTGTGAAAATACCCACATCACCCTGGTTATGTGATGCATACCGCAGGGTTCAGCTCATTACTGTCACAACTGCAAATTTCTTTGAGTGAGTTTATTTTTTTGCTGGTGAAAGCTACAGGAGTGCATATGATGGTATATAATGCTTCCTCAACATGTAAGAAAAAAATCCATACTGCCACAGCCCTATTTGTAATGTATTTGGTACGGAATAATACATTGGGAGCTATTCCACAGTATCGAGATATTATTTTACTCTATTTATCATGGAAAGGATTACAGGTCACTGGAGGAAAGGCTTACTTGTTTAACGAGGGAGAACTGGGAGAATGGTCTGTTTGGCCCCCTGGGACAACCCTCAATGGGACAGCAGTAAAGCTTCTGGGAGCCCTTCATGTCCTTTCGGACTGTGGGATTAACCATACCATCCTTAGGGTGACAATGCCAGGGAAACACAGAGAGAGATGACACAGAGAGATTGTTGCATTGTAGATGCTCACATCATATACTCATCATATACTGTAAATGCACAAATCACCACAAATACAAGCAAACAACTAAAATATCTGTTATCAAGTCATTTAAGAAAACGGCTGAGTGACTGTGATAAACTGAGGTTTTATTTGACTGACAAAATTTCTTTCAGTAGTTGTAAATGGCATTAAATTCCAACTATGCTGTGCACCTAAAAATACCAACTGTACTTTCAAATGCAATTTTAATCATACTTCAAAAGTATCATTATGACAATAAAATTTAAAATTATTGTTGTACATATGTCAGTTTAACATTTCATGCAAGTAAATACATTTCTGTGTGAAAAACATATTCAGCTTTACATAACTGAAAGGAAGTAATTAATGAGCCATTGCAGTACACAGGATTTAAAGGTATACTCCCACTCAGTATATTCCTGCTCAGGGCGTGTAAGGAATTTTTAAAGTAACCACAATATTTTTATTCAGTAGGATGAATGCTATTCTACAGCCGGATATAACTGTCATATTTTTAGCACTGCGGAATACAGAGAAAATTCTGATTTTAAACTCCTGAGGGGCAAATATTCTGAAGTAAACAATGGCCCAGGCCCTACGCGCATGCGTGACAGTTTCTAATCTGCGATCAAATGGAGAACATGGAGAAAAGAAAGCGTGGACGACCTAAAATGGCAGATAAGGCGAGGAAAAGGTATCGAGTTGCTGAAACGGTAACAAAACTGGTAAATATTGGAGAGCAGAAGGATCGATGCGCATGTGCATAAAGACAGGAAGCTGCTGGCAAATGGTGATCAGGTAGGGGAATCCAAACAAATCTCCACACGAAATTCCCTTTCATTTGGCATGTTTTCGTTTGAATTATGCATTGAAACTTGACCAAATATTAAAATGATATTTATTAATTGATATGCCACATTTTGGGTGGAATGCATTTTGTATGCCTAGGCTGTTAGTTGAGTGGGAGTATACCTTCAACAGTTCACTGTACCACTGTTTCTCTAAAGCAGCTGTCAGTGCTTGGTATATTCACAGTCAATGAATAGCATAGCTATAACAGAAAACAGAAACAACACTGAATGTACCCTGCATGTGGGAACACAGACAAAACCAATAATACAGCAGCCTCTTAGTGGTCAGTATCACCCCATCTTTTGTCACACTGCAAGGAGCAAAATAGCTAAGGCTGAAATGCAACCTATGGCTTAGCATAAGCAGACATTTTTTTTAAATTGAAAGCTCTGGTAGTTGGCTTCAGATACGTAAGCTGAGCCCACAAGAGTAACTTTGCAGATTCACTGTATTTGCGCCACTGGGATCAGTACACAGCCTTTTAAGTTGTTTTTTACTGGGAGACAGGTAGAGTGGTGAGTCAGAGTAATGGTGTAATTCTGCTTCTCCTTGCTGTTGAGGCAAGTGATACAGATAAGAAAACAGCTTAAAAACAAGCCTAATAATTCACATTAAACTGAAATTAGTCTAAACTGGGCTGAGTGAATTAGTTCAAATGAAAGGCATCAGTCTTCTTAACCAGTAAGAGACAGGCAGTTAGGTAGGCATAATGTAAACAGGCATAGTGGCCCACGTCATGCTCGATTCTTTCGGCTGAACTTTAAGCATAATACAGACAAAGCAGAAAGAGTAAGCTATTAAAGCATTAACGAACTTTGTCATTACGTTACCTAGAATATATCATTACCACTGGTGGCAGAAGTTCATACAGGGCTTGAATATGTTGTTATTCTCAAAGATTCCTGTAGCTCTTACAGGTTTGTTCACACCAGTACCATTTGGGTATTCATGCAAAACAAACCTATAATAAATTTGGATTAAGTAGCAAAATTAAACTTTGGACCTCAAATGTATATGGAAGAATCACACCTGGCTGGGCCACATGGACTACTTCTAAGAACTAATTCAAATTCTCACATTTGCCTATTTTACACAAAGAACTTAGTCTACTGCAGGACAAAAAGCAGCCTTCCCAGCAAAGAACTTCATTCATGGAGAGGAAACAATGAATTACTGCCTTCCAGTGACGACATAGAAACCAGGGTCAAAAGCAGACTTTGGTCCAAATGCTTAGACAGCCTCCACTTTGCTGATTGTTCAGTGTTGGAAGCAGGCTGCATATTAGACTTAATCAATCAATGTTGGTGGGTGGTCTAATTTCAAAATCCTTACTATAACGTTAATATATTAGCAAAGCCAGTATGATATACCAAATTCCATACGACTACAAGCTGTCAACTATACGAAACCTACGGCTACAACAGGCAGCTGTGTGTGTATCCAAAACGCACTTAGCTTAGCACACATTATCACGTGCAACCAAAATTATTAATTGATGAGTTAAGCAGATAGTTTCAATGTAACTAGTTCGCTTACTGCATCACTTACTTACTGTACTATTACAGTGTTTCACTCACGTAGGAACTGACCGGTTAAGTCAGCTTGTATTCAGCATCAAGTATTACGTCGTGCTTGCTAACCATCCCTGCTATGTGTTAGCTTCTATGAATTTGTCATGGATGACTTGCGTTTTCCAGTATCACGACAGTATTTTCAACTTAGTACTGTATTTACGTAACTCAACACCCCAAACCGAATCAAAATTGAACAGTACTCGAAAGCGTTTACCTTTATTCTGTGCGACTTAACAAGATGCATGTTCAATGCAGGTGTGTTGGGGAGAATCTTTCCACATCCTTCGACGGTGCAAAGGATGTTCGTCCTTACTTGTTTGGTCAACTCCGTGATGGTGGGTTTTATTATTTCCCGTGACTGCGACAGAGAATCTTCATGACACGTATGACTGTCTGTAGTGGTGTTGCCTCTGTTATTCGCCCTGCCCGTTGCAGAGGCAGCCATGTTTCTGTGTTGACAATCCATTCAGTGCGAAGAACCCCAGCAGCAGCGTTGAATGAACAGTAGCATTAATTCCTCACCTTTGCCTGAAAGGCTGCTACGCCACCTTCTATCAGAGCATTTGTGACTGTCAAGTAAGGTCACTTCCGGTATAAGTACAATACTTCCGTTTTTCAAAACAAGATATAGCAACAAAGTTGTTTTTTAATGCGTCTGATTTCCTTGAAAATATGTATACGTCGTTGTCTGTGCAGTGATTGCAATTTTAAAAGTATTGCTGTATCTGATACACAATGTGTTTAATGCTGAATGAGTGTACTTTGAAGCTCAACATGTCTTACTCCAAACCTAAATTTACAGTGGACAAGCTATGTATTTGCAATACTGCTTTGAAATTACCCCCATCCTGTCAGTACTGAACATTCTTAAGATGAAACTCTCCTAAAGCTAGGATATCAAATTCCTGAACTGGACACCATTTTTGTATTTTGGCAACAGCTACAACCAGCAATAGGCTGTGTATGGTTCGCACAATATATGCCATAAAAGCTTTCTGTGCATGAAATAATTCCATTTTTAACCAACAGTTGAATTGTCCCACTCGGCACGTCATGGTCAATTCTCACAGAACCAAATTTAGAATGCTTACATGGTCAGGTGGTATCACGGGTCTACGGAATGACCTGGGAAGAGGCCATGGGGGATGGGAAGGGGAGGACTTTTTGGATGACAAAGACAGCAACTTCAGAGGACACCCACATGATTTGGCTGACTCTTTTGACTCATAGGTTTGGCTAGATGTTGGAATTCACTTTAGCAGATAATTGAGACTGCATATTTTGCAGTCAATCTATGACCTTTGCAGCCAGTATTGTTTAAAGACAGGCTTTGGGAAAAAAAGGTATACCTATGCTTTAAATGGTTTGTGCAGAGAGAAGTTAATGAAACAAGTTCTGCAGATGCCAGCTTGTGAGACGCTAAAGTACTAAAGTTTACTTCCAGCATACCTCTGTCAGACTCTAGCTGATGAAAAATGCTGAAAAGGATGGAATGAAAGCTAGTGTGTGGTGTCAAATGACATGAATAAGAACATTAAAAAATCCTGCTTTTATGTTACATTTGGAGTAGTAACAGTAACATTCTAAGCAACAATGGAAAATAAAATGACATTTATCTATTGTTAACTACTGATATATTTGCAACTTAAAGAACATAAAGACGAGTTAATAGAGTAAGAGAGAGTTAACACGATGATAAGTGTCAGAAAACCAAACAAAAAGCAAACCATGGCTGGACAGGACATAAGGAGGAGTAACAACAGACCAAACTGTGAGTCTTTTAGATCAAGGGTCTGTGACCCATCAGTTCAGAGGTTGCTGTGTTTGTGAGGAGGGGCCAGGGATATTGTCTGTGATGACAAAATAATTCCTTCCTTTCAGGGTAATAGACGAGAGTAGAGGTGTGACAGGGGTGGAGGCAATTCCTGTAAAATATAAAACTAAATTAGTTCAACCGGCTTGAAAAACTGTACTCATGTTCATGTATGGTACAGTAAACAAAACGGACAGTGAACTGACTATGACACATTCAGGATAGATAATACAGGGGCATTTTAGTGGGAATATTATGTGTGCCCTCTTGTGGTCATTTATGGAATTGTCAGTATAGGTACAGTGAAATAAAAAATTGTATACCATTTCATCAAATTGAAATGTTAATATATTTTTTTCTACCAAAAACACAAACAATGTCTTTTGTGTCTGTCATTAATATAATAATTTCTTGATACCTGAAGATGCACAGTGTCTGAGCGACTCGAGGAGGTTGGTGCTTGCAAATTTGACAACACATCTGAAGGGCTCCTCCCGCTCTGTCATAGTCTTGTTGGTGTGATCTCTGAATTTTGTCTCCAGCTGAGTAAATGGGAAGAAAAATATAATTCAGAAGATCGCAGCACAGAGTGATGCTGAACTTTTGTATCTGTGAACTGATGTATACTGTAGAGATCAAGACCTTTCTTTTACAGATATTTAGCTACTAGTATTTCAAACAAGCATGTTTCAGAATACCTTGTAAACTGACGTCTGCAGTTGAGGTAACATCCCATCACCAAAGGCCTCACAGGCCATCCGAAGTCTCTTTGCTGAAGGCTCCACTTGTTCTCTTTCTATATGGGGGTCTGTAAATAAAACCAAATAAATAAAATTCCAAAGCAAAACTCTACCAGAAGTCCAAATACAGTAATTAAACATCAATTCTTATACAAATATTAACGTAATTTTGGTCAGTTCAAATGATTTGTCAAACATACTTGAGACAGTTTGGTTCCTTTCGGTAAGGGGGCTGGGATACTTAGTGGGAAACACCTAGAAAAAAAGAAAGAAATCAAAAAGTAAAAGAATTGAATCAAAAAAAAAATCACTCACCATACAAACAAAAAAGTTAGATCAACCTTTTCATTAACTGAACAATCAGTTGAGCTTTTCAAAAGAAAATCTTATCAAGAACTACAAGTTTACAATTCGCTATTGTCACACAAAGACCAATAAAAATTATGGCTATATTGTACACTTTCTTTTCAAACAGTCAGACATCTAGTAAGCTGAAAGAAAACCTTCACTTATATGTTTATTCAAACCATTTATTTGAGAGTGCTGACATTTCATACCCACAAAACATCTGTTTACCATAGATGTAGTGTAGTGTCTTTGACCGATTTTCTCTTTATTGGTAACATCTAAGCAGGGATTACGATGTGTGAAGCTTTCTAAAGTACAATGTTATGTTTGAAAACATTTTGTATTATCAATATTAAATATAATATGTATAAAGAAAATTTCTCTTCCCCTACAAAAAGAAAAAAAGGTTTTATCATGGATATGAATATTTTTCTTGGTATTGTCATCAAGATAACACAGATCATTTTACTCCAAAATCAGAAACTGTCTAGTCCAGTATGGCAGAGTTTAGTAACAGACAATAATAAACATTTCACTCATAAACAATCTTAAATTAAGCAGGGAAAAGCGAGCATACAGAGATTTGTATAGTTAGAAATTAAGTAAACTTTGAAATCTAAGTATACAGTCTGCTTGTTGCAATCAGAACAGTCCTACCTGTTGATACTGCCTCATCAGCAGGTCCCTAATTGCAGAAAGTTTCCGTCCACTGAGGTTAGCATCCTTGATAACTTGATATCTGGTGGACAGAACCAATGCCTGAAAAAGTACATCACTCTTAATAGGGGAATAGCAAGATAGAAAAATACCCACAAGGCAAGTGTAAAAACAATGTTAAGGACTAAACATGAATCTAATTCCTCACCTGACATAATAAGGGCTTTTGCTTTGAAGTCAAGCTGGTAACAAAGACATAAGGAGTTTGAAGATGGTGAACAACATATGTTGGTTTCAGGTGGTTGGGTCGAGAGAAGCTGTCTCCCCATGCAATCCGAATCCATACAGCTTCATCCACGTGCTTCTTTATTTTAATAGACACCTTGAATACAATGTTGAAAACAGACTTTAGCATGTTTAACCAATAGATGCACGTAGAACGTTTTAAACGATGCAACTATAGAATATGCTTCGCAAGAGTTTGTAACATTTGTGAGGAGGAAGGTCTGGCTTACTGGTCTCACAAGCTCCTTGAGGTGGTACTTCAATTTGTCCTTAAATTGTGTCAATTCTACAGAATGAGCATCATCTGGAAAACAGAGAAAACAATAAGCATGCAATCAAAAGGGACACAGGTTAAACTGATTTAACTGCCCGTGTAAACAAAACAAATAAAATATATGTTTTGAAGCTATGACAGTGTGCAAAAAACTGTTCACCTTGTGTAGTAATGGTGACCCACACACCAGGTGGTTGTATGCCCTAATTAATTAATTATTGATACAATGCTAATATTCTGGCAAAAAAGAAATGCAGCTGCAACGTTTGGTGAAATTAAAAACTGCAGACTTTAAGGCCTCCTTGGTATAAGTTTGAACATACCTTCAGGGTCCATGAGCTGGAAGGCATACCACATCCCTTGGTTTGGATTGTCAATAATATCTTAAAAACAATGAAAGCAAACCAAAGCGGCACAATAAGCATTATGATATTGATGCCATGTTTGGCATTACTCAATTAAGTCCTGATGGGAAAAATCATTTAATCTTACTGACATGTCATCTCGAGTTCTGTGATGTGTTTAGCTGTCCAACCATTTTCCTGCAAAAGAAAAAAATAAGGTTCAAAACAAGGAAATTCATATGAACACTGGCTGAATCAAAATTAAATTAATTTCCAATTAAGGTATTGTGAAGCAACAGTTCTTTTCAAGAGGGGTAACATTAAAATAAACGTGGTGCGTTTGCGTACATGTGATGCATTTCGCGGCCAGTTTCCGCAGCCATTAGCGTGTTTTATAACTATGTTCACACAATGGCTTATATTTCAGGAAAAACACGGCATACCTCGCAAATGTCCAACATTTTCTCAGTTATCGTCAATTTTGGCTGACTAAAATCCATTGATCTCTGTTGTGACGCAGTCAAACAGCCCCACTTTTCCAACGTTGTTTTCAGCATTTGAGCCGGTATCCGTCTTAGGAGTCGCTGCAACAATCGTTTCACAGAATCATCCATTTTCCCTCGAACAGTAACCGATATCTGATGTATTAGAAGAACGTATTGGAGTTATATTTTAAAGTTTTGGCTCCGTCCAGCTTGCACGCCGGCAGAAGTACACAAACTCAACTAAACAGACCGCCAGCAACAGAGCATACGAACAGACCAATCACATATTAACACAAAACTGTACGCACTCCCTTTAGCGCCCTCTGCTGTGTTGGAGTGGTAACACAGCCTCCGGGGCTGCAGCTTCATACTATTGGGCCGTAATGACATAAAATTTTACTTGAAGTATCAAAGTAAAAGTGATTCCATATGGATAAGCCTTTTATGTATCTCAAGAAGAGAAATTTGGTTGTTTTAGGAGTTGGCTTACAGATAAATCAGGCCATTAACAAAATTAATAATATGATGTATGTAAAACTAAAATGAAAATAGAGGTAAAAATAGAAACTATTCATGATCCAATAAGACAAAAAGACAAAATGCATATTCTTGTAAAAAAAAAAACTGGAACATTTGAACAATTTCTTAAATGTGAGAAGTTCAGAGGGAAATTACTCTTTGAAAGAGCAACCAACAACTAATTAGTAAGCATAACTCTTCTTTTAAAACAAATGTAGAAGACTGAAAAGGTGCATACTTCCCACTGAAATATATGCTGTAGCTTACCCTTGATATTTTACCAAAGACAATTTTTTGAGATATATCCATGATACCTTCATCCAACTAATCCCAAATGACTACTCCTTGAGAAACTAACCCACTCCAATAAAATAACATCAAGACTGGGGAGAAACTGACATATGCAAGAAATGCTTGGAGAACCCTGACCGGGATCTTGCCATTGGTATGCTGGAGGCAGGGCAGTCCAGCAGAAAAGTCAACAGGGCAGTGAAATCTCACTATTCCCCAATATTCTGATAATATTCCTTTGGGTTTGCTTGAGTGAGCGGGCGCAACAGCATGAACATCCCCCACAGACTCAGCTGCAACATCAGGATCTGACTGAGGATCGGGCTGCCTTCCCACAAGATTACATCTGGAGGTTATGCCAGTCCATGTAGGATTAGTGCATAATCAATGCTTATAGGGGACACACTAATAACTGATTGTGTAAAATATTGTGTACTCCAGTTACTGTCATCTGATGTGCTTAACGTTTTTGGTGCTGTTTTTGTTTATGTTACTGGTTAAACTAAGATAATCATTAAAAGATAATAAGGAACAAAATACAGATTGTTATTTTCATCCGACACAATCTACCCAAGAAAATTTGCAAATAACCACAGTCGTGCTATTTTAATTCCCTTGAATGCGAAGAAGAACGAATAGGATCTCTTCTGGACAATTTCAAATATATACATCCACAATCAAAAACGGAAGTACGTTGTGGGAATCCTCTTGTACACCCTGTAAACTTCCGTCACCAGAAGTCCCGCTTGAGAAGAGAAGAGACATTCTATTGGTGGATTGAGAAAAAATGGCGGATACCGATTCGCTGTTGACTGGTGACACTCAAGTCGTCATCAAACAGTTCCGAAAGTGTAGCAGTATCAGCATGTCCTACAGTTTGTAGGTTACATAGCAAATTGAGCCGAATTGCAGTAACCTGCATTGTTATCTTACAGGGAGAAAGACGAAACTTTCAGTGCTTTTTCAGAGGTTGCATGGATCCATGCTTTGTCTTTATAAACAATTAACATTAGCTGAGGCCTAGTAGTTAGTTAACAAGGCGTGGTTTGCTGGAAGACTTTTCAGATGACGTAACCTCTCCACTGGTAAGGGTATCATGATCACTAAATTACTAGACCTATTACTACAGTATTACCTGCAGTGTCAAGTGCGAATGTTATGAAATAATGTGTCTGCGTGTGTGTTTCAAGCAAACGTAGCTATCATGTAAAATCACAACCCAGCGAACAATCAATAGTCAATTCAAGCGATCCTGGAATGAGATCAATAGGCAAAATGTTACAAAAGTCTTGGACCGTTTTGTCGAATGAACGGAGCTTTCCGTCGTTGTGTCACGAGACAGAGTGTCACCTCAACAGGTAACTCGCGGCCAGACCATCATGGCGAACGGCGAGACAAAAACAAAGTAACACATTAGAACACGTACGATTTACATTTACATCCTAAATAGCATTTTTACTTCATATTTTTGTCTTTATTTTCAATGTTTCTATTTCATAGGCCTACCTATGCTCACATTCAAATTGACTTCCATGTTATGCGCCAGGATACCAAATCAAATTCCTTGGCACCACTATTTCTAAGTAGTTTTCAGTGTTTCGTCTTCAATGATCCGAGGTGCATCCTAGAGCCAGAAATAATTATGCAAATATTAGTGAAATTGACGGATTTAATAAGTGACAAAACGTTGCCTGAAAACTGTTTCAAGAGGATGGTTCCAGAGGATTCAGGGTGAATGCGGGTTGTTGACAAAGCCATGATATTACATTTGTCACAATGCTTTAGACTCTCCTCTCCTCTCCTCTCTCTCTCTCTCTCTCTCTCTCTGTACCTGTCTGTGTCTGCAGGTAAGTCCCAACTGGAAAAACACAGTCCATCATCAATATGACATCTCAGGAAGGAGAGGGATGGGGAGGCATTAGTATCCTTCAAAAGACATGGCCTGGAATAAGTGTGAACAAGATAAAAGCCCGTTTCTCTCTGTGTTATATACACTCAGGGAATTAAAATAAAGCACCGCTGTGTTCATTCCCAAATTTGCTTGGGTAGTTTGGGTCGTATGAAAATAACAACCTGTATTTTGTTCCTTAATACAATTTTAATGAGTATCTTAATGGTTAATCAGTGAAAAAACAAAGAAGCGTAACAAAAACAACACCAAAAATATAAGAAAAGTAAATTTCTCAGGTGGCACAACTGGAGAGTACAACAACCATCAGTAATCAGTGTGTACCCCATCAGCATTGATCCTCCAGCATGCCAATGCAGATGTCATGTTCTCTCCAATCTCCTTGCTTTTTTTTTTTATAGCGGTGGGTTGGTTTAACCAGGGAGTAGTCATTTAGGATCAGTTGGATAAAGGCGCGATTTCTCTAAAAAAAATGTCTTCAGAGTCGAGACTGCTCTCAGAAATCAGTGAAGCGTGACCATGTTGGCAGTTATCACAAAACCTGCCCTACACGTAGAAGTGTAGCCAATTTTAAAAATGGAGAAAAGGTTTCGCTCTAATTGAGTCCAAAAATGAGTGACATGCTTTAAATCTCTTGACTGTGGTTGTAAATTGACTATGTTTGACTTTAAGCTTGTTGGCCTGTTAAAACGATCGATGTAAGGATCTCGCACTGGGCTCAGGGAAACTGTGATAAATGTTGTGACTATATTTATAATAATAGTAACGTATTAATGAATAGACTAAATGCACTAATCAATTATGAAAATCTCGCACAGTGATGCTCTTCAACTGTAGCTGTCAATCAGAGCTCCTCTTGTTTTGCTTTTCAGTATTGCTGAAGTGGTACAGATATCCCTTAACTCAGCATGCACCCTGATCTGTCGCCTCACCTGCACACGGATGAGTGCAATGAACTGATCAGTCGTCTGATGCAATGCCACACGGAGGTATATGCCTCTATAATTACTTGCATTGCTTCTTGCCTCGTGTGCACATCAAAATCAAAATAATGTAAGTCTTGTTTCACGTTACCCCTTAGCACAATGTCTTGAAGTTCTTTGGCACCTGTAATGATGTGGACCGTGCGATGCGTCAGTGCCTGAAGAAAGAGGTTTGCTCGTTATTTTTTGCTCTTTTGTCAATAACACACAACAAGATCTCTTACTACTGACCCTATGAATTCATTTTTTTGATCAACATATTCTTTGTTTCCTTACTATTCAACAGAGATTGGAAAAGCGGGAGCGCAGTAAGCAGCATGCACAGGACATGAAAAGGAGGCTGAAAGAAGGGCCAAAGGAGCAGCACTGAAGGGCATTTTAAGGCTGTGTTGCCATTGGCAATACATGTTCAAAGTATTAATTTATTGGGACATTGAATTAAGCATGACACTGTGTGATGTGCCTCTCCTGCTGTTTTGTGTGAAGACAGAGGAAGGGTTATAACGTCTGACGTACTTTCAATCTGCACAGACTGAACTTTGTAGTGATACGAGGTGATCTGTCTGCAAGACACCTTTATGAAGTGGATCCAGGTACTGGTGCGGATTCAGGATCACCTTTTCACTTTCTTCAACATGGTGATATCGGAATTTTGACAATATCAGGAAAAATAATAATAGACCAATGAAAATACTTTTAAAAAAACCTCAGCATGGACAACTCATGATGTTCCACCGCTATGCATAATCAGAACCAGATCATAATCCAGATCTGTGAGATTAAAATATATATTTTGAGGGGTTATTATGGCAGTGTTTTACCTCTGATAAACACGTCTTGCAGGATTTTGTTTTGATATAACCTGAAAACTGTTTTGCGACTTTTGGAGGTTTGTGCTCTACAAGTGCTTTCAGATTTCCCCTCTGTCAAAGAGACATCTCCATCAAAGAGATTTGTGTATCTGGTGGCAGAAGCCTCCAAACTACAATGTTACTGTATTTTAGTTGGCAGGACACCTCAGGAATATTGTAATACTCTGATTTACAGTATTTATTAAAAATTGAATGGTCATTTGAAAGGGCAATCATTGATTCATTACATTTAATTTTCTTCCAATACATTTGCATGATCTGTTAATGTAAAGATCTATTCTTGCCTTGATGGGTCCTTAATGTTATGGGGTATCAGGGTATCTCCAGGTCTTGACAAGTTCTAAAAGCGTTGACATTTGTTTCCTCAGACGACATGGCAAAAAGCTTGTGATATACAAATGCCTTAAAAATTTTCTCTTGCCTGCAGGCAGCAGTGATGTGAAATTTGAAATGTCTCTATCCATTTGTGGGCTGTAGGGAGACATAGTCCTATATCTTATATCTACAAGTAGGATTGTTATGACGAAGGATTGTGCACACAGGAGGTTGTTCAACCCTTAAATCCATAACGGTCACTACTCCTATTGCTGGCTATAATGGCTAGGAAGCTCATATATTTTAATAATGGGCAAGTTTGTGTTTAATCAAAACCGGGAAAGAATGTGAAATTTAGGCCATATTATCTCAACTGGTTTTCCATAATAAAGTACCTTTTTTTCCCAGAATTCAACTAAAAAGGTCAAGTTATAAAACATCTCAGCTCAAGTGTCCAGTTATAAATAATTTAGAGCTTTCAACCACATCCCATGATCTTCATTCAGCAACTGGAGCCCATAAAGGTGACCTAAAGAGGAGCCTCTGGTCATGTGTTAGCTGATGGTCATATAACCCCTCTCTTTGTGTAAGGATGGCCTCTGGTGTTGGATATTGTTTGCCTCCTTGATCTATCTTTGGCTGCTACCTTGTGGACACATGACTGAAAGTTCACATTAAGGTCATGAGGCGATACCCAAACCTCCATTTGCTGAGTCAGGGCTCAGAATCAGAAGACAGTACATGTTAAGGCTTGGTTGCTTTTCAGCATATGCAACACCCTCAATTCATTGTAGCAGGTTTGTTGCATCAGTGAAGGACTTCCTCTGAACCAACGCAGGAAACACCAAGAGCCAAAGTCTGAGTTATAAGACATAACTCTGCAAGACAGGATCAGCTATTTGCTTCAGAATGTAGACTGAAGCTCTACATGCAGGAACAAAACTGAAAGGTTTGTTCCTTTTTCTTTTTTTTTTGAAGTGGCTCACTTTACAAATCACAACGTATGGATCAATCTTTGACAGATATCTAAGGAACCCCAAGATGTGCTTTGAGACAATGGGAGGGGAAATAATGTGACTGATGACGCACACACAGAACCATTAGGGTTATGAAAAAGGGATCCGATGGCTAAAAGAGAAACCATTAGTTCAAAATGATTTATTAAACAGTAAGGAAATGCATTTTCGGTCTTCAGTTGACACTGAAAAGTAATCATGCTATTGTTTTTGTTGATTTTATCCATAGAGTTTTTTTGTCAAACAAATATACCCTGTAATCAAACTCAGAAATAAAACTGATGACTAATACTTTTAACTAGTCTTTTATGGTTTACATCAACAAATCTTGAATACAGTAAGTGTCATTTTATTGATCACCTCTTCATATTTGTAAAGCTCAGTGAAAGACAGTATTATATATTAAATTATAAGACATTCCTTTTATAGCTTGCAAAAAACAAACACTTAATATGATAATGTCAACTTAAAAGGTGAACATTCAAGTGTTTACACATTTTGGTTTTGAAATTATATATGTATAAATTATGTGGCTTCTTCACGCATTTGTTCATTAAAGTTGTTATGTGATAATTTATAAAGATTATTGGGGTGCTTCTGGAAAGATGACCACAAATAAATACAAAAATAAACTCGCAACATTTCTAACAATACTTACAATGTTGGTACAAAACATACCCTGGACAGCAAGGTATTGCAAACAGGCAATACATTTTATGTACAGTATATTACATGCAATTAGTTACACAAAAGATTCTATATTATCTATATATTATTCTGTACTGTATGTGTACAACTGCAAAATTGGACAAATAACTTCTGAGTTTTACAAAACAATTTTCACAGACCTACTTTTTTTTTTTTTTTGGTAAAACAAAATAGACCCCTAAATATAATACACATAATACACACATAAAATTTCTTTACATCATAAATCATTACATGCATTTATGGACACAGTTGACTCCAGTTACATGACTGTTTCCACAATATTGATTGCTGAGAGTTAGTGTAGTCACAATGTGATTACTTTGGGACCAAGCAATTATCGCATCTTTTGTGTGTTCTAAAAATAAAAAAACATAAGATTATATAAACATATTCAAAAAAAAAAAGAAATCACACATTTCACACCATCTGCATTGATCACTGGAAGCCAGGTTATACATACGGACCACCACTGTACTGTAAGGCTACTTAGCTCAAACAAATGGGATAAAGTCCACTGTCAGTCCTTCAATGTAATATGTGCCACAAATTAATTTAAACATCTAGTCATTTTGTACCATTTTCACGTATTTTCTGTTTTGCCTTGAAATTAAAATCCTGAACCAAATGGGATTTTATTTGTAAATTAGTAATCAAACTTAAAAGAAACTTTAGCCATATCTGTTTTGCTGCAGGTAAAAATAACTAAGGATGAATGGATGGATGGAGGGATGGATAGTTGGATGGATGGTTAGACAATAATGACGAAGTTACTGAAAAACAATGTTCTGTGTAATGAAGACTTGAAAGATATTGTTAAAAACTACTTTGTTTGAATTATCCACCATTTTATGGAAACTCATAAGATGCCATATTTTGAGCAGTAAGTCTGGGGCTCTGACATTTACTGTATGAATTTATTGAGCATTTGTGGCTCGTTTTCTTCTCTCCATACATAGATGATGGAATGTGTATGTAAGGAGCAATAAACAGTGTCCTGATGCAAACTTTGGTTGACAATTCAACTCAGAACAATAAGCAAAATGCTGAAGAATTCATCTCATGTACAGAAAGAAACTTTTATACACATTCAAAATAAATATATATTAATTTATATTATCTTCAATTTTTTATGTGCTATCAGGCATACATTAATTTCATACATCCTGATGATTTCATACACACATAAGACTCACGTTTGCACAGAAACATCCTACACCTCCCCGAAGAACTGCCTTCAGTGTTTAGTGAAGTGAAGCTCATTTGTCTCTTAGAGAATAAACATCTGGACAATTATTAATCCAAAAGTTACTTTACACTTTACAAGATGATCAAAAGGAAAACTACTGGTAGAGATGTGAGCAAATAGAAGAGCAGAGAATCCCCTCTACTGATAGATGGAAACAAAAATGCTTGATGCAGCTTTAACTTGAGTTTGGATGCACATCTGTAGATGACGTTTGAACCTTTGATCACTTCTCAAAGGAATTGTTGTGCAGGTAATTGAAGAGTGCCTCAAGCCCTTTGGTTGAACACCACAGCTGCTTCAGCATTTGACACTCTTTCTCATTGACTTCCTCCAGGACTGACATGAGGATACTCCTCACCAGGCATTTGGATTCCTCTAAAACCTTTTAAACATGCACAGAAATAGGAGAAGGTCATTTGGCTATAGTCAATATAAGGCTTTGCATTCTAGGTTGTCTAAGCTCAGGACCTACCATTGCATTGCATGAAGCCATCTCCTTGACACGCAGCATCACTTCCTGGTTAAATGTTGTTGGCCAGAAGACCTGTGACACCAGACCTCGACTACATGCTTCTTGGGCTGTAAGCTTTCTTCCACAGAACAGCATCTCATTAGCCTGTCATTGGGGATAGAAGGGGAGGAGGGCACAACGTATTTCCAATATGTCATGCAATCTACTCGGGGTAAACACAGGGCAATCAGGATGTCATGATAAAATCAGGTCAAGTGAAATCAGTCATAAGCCTTGATATTGTTGGACCCACCAGAGCTACGCCAAGGATCTGGGGGAAGGTATAAGAGGAGCATCCGGACGGGGTGAGGTGGAGGGCTGCACATGGAGTTTGGAGCCAGGCCCTCTCACTTGCCCACACCACATCGCAAAGGGGCAGGATAGAGGCCCCTAAGCCCAGGGCAGGCCCGTTTATTGCCACCACGATGGGTTTCTTGAAGTGGATAAATGCCAACACAAAGTCCCTAAAGAGGTGACAGAATGATCAGTAACAACTCTGTCAAGTCTAATGCCAAGTAAGATTAGTGTTTTTAGTTGTCAGATTTCTCATTACCGTACTGCATCGGCGATGCGGCTGCTCTCTTTTCTGCGGTCAGTGGACAGACGCCCCATCAGGTATGACGGCTCCAGGCCACTGCAGAAAACGGTCCCCACGGAGCTGAGCAATAATAATTTGCTGTCATCAGCAGCTGCATTACCCAGAGCTCGACACACTTCCTTCATGATCTGCAGGGGAAAAGCAGGAGACGGGTATTACTTTTCTTCATCTCATCTGGAAATATAGATCCTTAGAGTTAGGCTGGGAAAACAAGGTAGACAGACAGGCCTGATAAATAATAGCAAACACTGGGTATGCAAAAATTCTTATTTCCATATGTACAATGTGGACAGTTTATGGGATCAGTAACAGTTTTATAAGTGGCAATGGTTAAGTTGACAAAGGCCTGTGCTTTTATTCATAAAAATACTATAGACATAAAGTTAATAAGATGAAAGGGAAAAACATACTGCAGACTTTTATTCACTATTATGTATACTATAAATTGTTTTAACAAATTGGAGTGAGTAATTATCCTATCAACAAATATAACAAAGCAGATGCATACTTCAGTGGAAGCCACATTCTATTAAGACCAGCACTAGCTGACATTATCGTGTCCAAATTTACAAACAAAAGCATCAAAGGCCTTTGTGTTGTCAGCATAGAGCGGAGATATATTACTGATGAAAAGGAATTGTATTTGTTGATGCTATTCAATGACACATGTCTCAAATTCAAAATAGTTTCAAGTCATTTTGTTGACTAAATGTTACTTAGCTTAAGTAGTAAGTGGTAAGTAGTTCATATGAAATGATGAAAGCAGCTGCTTTGTAGTCATTGCAAACTCCACAGGGACATCAACTGAAAAATGTCCTTAGTGACTGTGTGTAATAATAAGAATAAGAATATGAACAGGGATGGCAGAGTAAACAGTTATTGCACAGGATAAATGTCCAATAACTATTCATGCTGCTATTATTATAGTGCAGTCCTGACATTTCTGCAGCTTATTGTTTACTCTGCTTATCTTCCCACAGTATATACTGTAGAATAGTCAATAGTGAGCAATTAATATGCTGCAATTTCCCTGAAGGGATTAATAAAGTATTTCAGATTCTGATGAGAATAAGATAAGATGAGTAACAATAATAATAAGAAGAACTTGTTGAGCTTCCTGCCAGCTACCAGCGACTAACTTGTTGATAGAAGCTTGGACAGCATGTATTTTGAGATCAACAGGAGTTGTAAGACTACAGACTATTACAGAATAATGTCTCGAATTCTTCAGAGGAAATAATCAAAGAAACGGAACACTTGTAGTATGAGACCTCCACAATTGTTAGCAATGTAGCAGTGAAGAGAGACAAGTTTAACTTTGTCATTTAAAAACAGCAGTGCATCATTCAGCATCAACAGACAATGTCTTTGTCAGACAGCTGATCTGATAAGAAGTCGTCTGGAAACCCCAACACCGACTGCCACATCACTGTCTGCAGTCAATCTGCACAACTATTGTTGCATTTTAATCAGATTATCACCCCTGACCCATATTAACCATTCACCCTCAAAATGAACTTAATTCTGTCTCACCAAGCACATAATCTGTCCCCAATTTAACTGGATATGGTGTGTGTGTGTGTGTGTGTGTGTAAGACTATGAATGGTGGTATTTTAACAAGGTGAATTATAATCTTCCTCAGATACATGAAGCAGATATGGGCTGATGCTGTTTCCAATCTGCAAAACAGCGAGGAAGAAGAGAGCAGTCAAAGTGACAGCCATGTGCAACAAGCAGAGGCCTCGAGGACATTTTTAGACAAAGACTTGCAAAAGCAGCTTCCTGAAAGTAAAATCCCCACTTCTGGTGATGCTGAGTCAATCAATAATCTTTTATGTTTTATGGGGTTTTACACTTTTTGATTTCTCAAAGCAGGAATATCTTAAGGCCCGACATTAAAGACGGATACGGATATTTTGTGGATATTTGATATAGTTGAGCACATCTTCTGAGAGCTTATGGATACGGACCAAAGGGAGTAGTACCACTTATTGGGCTGAATTCCATTTAATTTGACCAGTTTTTAGATCTGGAAATGTGCATGCTGTCTTGCTGTCTGAAAGTCATGGCTTGCTAAGACAGTTGAATAGAACAGTGCCATTGAGATATTATTACTATGACAAAATGTCTGCTGTAAAAAAAGCCCACTGGGAATTTTCTTCCTTCCTTATTAGTGCTGTATTAAAGGCATATGTGCAGCCATTAAGCAAACGTTATGCTACAGATGCCTACTGTCATAAATATATTTTTTTAATCTAATTACTTATATTCAAACACTCTTTATAAATTCAGGGAAGTCATAAAAAATTGTAGTGTGTTACTTGAAAAAATGTATAAAACACACAATTGTTCAAAAACATTTGAAAAGCAGCACAGTGCATATACAGAAAACCACTATGTGTGAGAGAAGACAGGTGACAGATATAAGCACAGGTACCAGTTAACACCTCGGGGGGATTTTCTCTCTCAAGTCCAGCAGGATCAAAAATGTACGAGAATATTTTCAATGCTTTTCTCAGCCAAAAGCATTTCATAGGGACACCCTTCATCTTTTGTTCCAGTGGCTTCAAAGACTGACACACAAAAAAGGAGCTATCAGAGTGTTTGATGAGCCCACAGCTTACGTGCTTACTGTCACACATGACAGTACACACACACACACAGGTGCACACACAGTTTAGGCCACTTCAGTGTGTGTGAAGTACTGACTGTATCAAAGCCAGAGCCACCCTCTGTGGAAGATCTAAGGTGTATCCTATGGTCTGAGGGGAGGAAAATCCTGTTTGCTTAGATTTATTAGCCAGAGGCAGATGATAGTGATGCATGCAATGCATTTTCTGCTGTCACACTAACAATGATATTAATCTACCTGTTATAAATTTTTTAAAATGACATTGAAAAATGTCAATTCTATTTCAATTATGAAATGGACATGTTTAAAATCTTCTTTATGGTATGCTTAACTAGTGAATGACACGAGGTCTAAATTTTAAATACATACCTGATATATGGCCTACAGTGTCAATATTAGCAAAATGTAACATTGCATTTTCAAAGTATTTATGGGGAAATATACAAGATTTATCAGAGGGTTACAAAATGTCACAATAGTCAATAATAAGAGTCCAAATGTGAATAGACTGACTAATATTCAAAAGTGCAGTTAGGGAAAACATCTACTGAACTGTGAAAACAAATTACCGAATACTTCCAGGGGAAATTTAAATGGAGCAGCTTGTTGTTGATTAGAGTTTGGAAATGGACAACAAATAACAGGCTGGTACTTTTCTGCAGGCAGACAATTCCACGACTGGATCATCTAAATGCAAGAAGCTACAGCATCCGACCAGTCATTTAACCGCATTCAGTGTTGCAGAGGGACACGTCCCAGAAATATTAAACTGCCGTTTCACTGGCAATGTCTCATGTAAAGAAGCATATAAGTTTACTTATAAACACATGTTAAAATAAGTCTTGACAAGAACATGTGCTTACCGAGGTATCAAGCTAGATCCAACGTTAAGATGACAGACTTTGATAGAACTTTTACATCCCTGTCCGTCACTGTGACAGATCATAATGAATCACAGCGGGATGTGATGATCCGCCAATGCATGTTGATTTTAGGGGAGGAATTTGATTGTCATGGAATTAGCAAGTGGTGCTGAGGAGACTTTGATAAAACATGTCAAAAGCTAATGAACACATAGGCATAGATTATGCAACCAAAACACCCGTAGAGAAGACTCTGCTGGTATATCACCAGAGCTAATCAAAATTGATCCTAAAAATAGCAATAACCTGATTACATGCACTGAATGTAATCATTAATTAGCAAGTTATTGATATTTTTTCCCTGGCAGCATGGAGGAGTAGTGGGTAGCACTGTTGCCTCACAGCAAGAAGGTCCTGGGTTCAAATCCAACTTGTTTGCATGTTCTCCCCGTGTCTGCGTGGGTTCCCTCCGGGTTCTCCAGCTTCCTCCCACCACCAAAAACATGCAATATAGATGAATTGGTGACTCTAAGTTGAACGTGCACATGAATGTGAGTGAGAATGATTGTTTGTCTTTCTATGTGTTGTGTGTTCTATGTGATGAACTGGCGACTTGTCCAGGGTGAACCCCGCCTCCCGCCCTAAGTCAGCTGGGATAGGCTCCAGCCCCCCTGCGACCCTACACAGGATAAACGGTTACAGAAAATGAATGAATAAATGTTTTCTACAGCATTATTTTCTTCTTGGAATGCCTTGATCCCTGTTACTTTGGTTTGTTTTGACACGAACGAGGTGTTTATTGTTGATTGTGGGGATAATATGTGATGTCCTTGACATCACAGTAAAATATAGGCCAAATAAAGATGCATGCCTTTCATTAACTGCTCTAGATTGATCTTTATGTATTATTTAAGATTTCTTTTTAGTGCACACATCTGTGGATCATGTGCTTTTATTTTGTGTGTTTAGTAAATAATAGTGACTAATAAGGTATAAGGTATTTGCCTCGGAGCTTGTACATTTGGATAAAGCTATGCTGCTTTAACATTGTGGAGAAGGAAAAAAATATCCCATCATTATCAATCTAGATTAATCCACTGCCAAATATAAAGGGGTGTTCAAATTCAGATGGGAGATTTTACTGAGGCACAGCAGATAAATACTGGGACACATGCCCCAGTAAACTGGGTGGAGCGGCACCACTTATAGAAACCTTGTTTGGCAGGAGGCGGTTTTAAAGAAACTCTCCATCAGTGTAAAGGATAGAGTCAAATAGTTATGTCCTAACATTTTTGGCTGCTTATACATCACTCTGTTTTTCAGCAATGCCCAGTGTTAGATTGATCCTTCTAAACATATTCACACCTGCCATCTGTCACATAAAACCAGTTTCAAATCTTGTCTCTTGAAAAGCTCCCCGGACCAGTTAATGAGAAAACATGTTTAATTTATTTTTCCCCAAACAGAGCTCCATGTCAGCTGGGATATAATTAAAATGTTGTATCCTGATACATTCCTACATATCAGAGAAAAGCAAAAACATAGGGGCGATATAGACATGCGTAGAAGAAAACTGAATAACAAATGGTAGGCCAGCGTATGTAGGTAGTGTGCATTGTCGTACTCACCTCTGGTGTCAGAGCATTGTTGTCTGTTGTTTGGCTGGAGAGTAGAACGTGCGTGAAGCCTTCCTCCTTCCTGACAACGATGTCTCTGAATCGACAGTTGCTCTCATTCTGTCGCACATTATACCTGAGCCGCTTGTCAAACACGTAGCCTTTGTCCTCAACCAACTTACGCTTTATTGAGCTGTGTAGATGCATCTTGCCATTGGACAGAGAGGAGCCTGACACAGAGGAGGGATAACAAAACAGGCAAATTTGTCTTATGGGACTGAAGGATATTGGACACCTACTGATGATATTGATAATTAAAACACATCCATTACATTAACATCATTTAGAATATTAATTAAACTAGAAAAGGTGTGTCCAAGGACACCGATGCCCACACTATGGAATGTGAATGTGAGCAAACTGACCTGAAATATGCCTAAACATGTAAAAATAATCAAAGTGAAGAAAACAATCATACGATGCACACCTTTAGGGCCCCTACAACATATGTGTGAAATTTCATTGACTTCTGTCGGCCGTGTTTGAGGAGCTATGGATATACCATATCCTGTTAGGTGCGCATGGATGGACAAGCCTTAACCCTATATGCCCTCGTTTTGCAGGTGCATAAAAAGGTGTGTAAAACACTTCACGTTTTTTGACCCTGGGTCTTGGTTGTCGGTCCTGATGACATTTGACAACATCAATTTCACTGCTGAGAACTGGAGAAGCGGCAACACTGGTTGACATTAATAATAGTGCAAATAATTGTATGCCATAACAAGTGTCTGATACCATGAAAGACTGTTTGCATGCATGTCAAAGCTGAACCATGAGGTAGCTTTGAAATGTTTATGATGAACATTTTGAGAAGATAAAGAAGATACACCATATTTGACACCAAACTGAATCAGAAGTTTCAGCTCCAATTACCACGACCTAGATGGAGTAAACAACGGACAGATTCTTAACGTACATTTTCTATTTTGAAGTTCACATTTTGGTTTGCCTGCCTATTATTGGTGATGTAACTCCAGAAGCAGCCTACGCTAGACCTTCTGGAACTAGTACCGGTACTAGAACCCATCAATCAAATACATTGAATAACATGGCTGAAGTAAGCAAAACCAATAGTCAGCCACAGCACACAAAGAGCACATAGAGAACACACAATGTGCACACATTCTGCATCGTCTGTATTTTAAAACCTAACAGCTAACACAACAGAAAACATTCCTTTAACAAGTGTTATGGAGAGCCAGAATGGACAAACTCCATTTGAATTCTACTGCTGATATTCATGTCTTTTTATTCAAATATGGCAAGCAAGCATTACCACCTCACTACGTACACGTCTGTCCACACTCTGAAACTATACCGTATACAGTGAAGACTTTAAAGGAATTGAATTAATTGTATGAAGTGTATTTTTTGGGGGGCAAATGGAAGCTATCACTATATTGATATATATGAGTCCAGAGGAGTATAGAGGACTGATGAGAGAGCCTCATCAGACGGTGCAACAACAATCACCTAAAGCTCAATATCGGCAAAGCCTGTGAGGTTGTGGTGGACTACTGCTGCATATCGATTAGTGTTTAAGTTCATTGATAGAAGCAAAAGACAAAGTCTAATTCAATATACAGTGTGTGTCCACATCCTTGGCAAATAAAGCTAATTCTGACAGAACAAGAAGAAGCCATCTCAAACCAATTCCAACCATTCTGATCTGGATATTCTGCTTAACAGCAGGACAGTATAACTTTTTTTTTTAAACATATGTAATGATTCACTATGTGCAGCCCTGGACTGTGACCCAGGGGTGAAATCAAAAGTGTTATCAGCTGTTCCTGTTGTAAAGAACCATAGTGGGAGCTTTAAGAGCTGTCTGTACAATACAAATGTTAGCCTTTACTGTATTTTCTTTGTAATTCAAGCAATTTATTATGTAACATGAAATATTTATCATGGTTATAAAATCAATAAAAAAGTCATCAGAAAAGGTAGGAGTGTGAACATTTTAAATGTGCGTCTATTTCCGTCTGGGGTATATTAAAAACTTTTCAGTACTTGTATTATTGTATTATTATGAGTCCAAACTCCAGGATGTTTTCCATTAGAACCAAACTGATACATCTAGATGGCTGATAGCAGTCATTAGCCTTTGTTATCTTATCACAGACATGTCTGTATGGGCCAATGTAACAGCCAATTAAGAAGACATTTCAAGACAGGTAGGCCAAGGATACACTGAAGTAATTTAGAAACACCAATGCATAGATTGTTCGATAGACACGCGTGTCTGAGCTACCCTCTGTTGCAGAAGCCATTAAATTTTTAGCTATGCCAACAAGAGTTGAAGGAGGTTATTGATTGGTGCTGTTTCTTTGTCCATCTGTGTGAGTGTGTGTGTGTGTGTGTGTGTTTGTAAACAGGATAACTCTAAAAAGTTTTGAACAGATTTCACAGAAAGTTTGTGGAAAGGTGGTCCCTGGTGAGGGGAAAAGCGGAGTAGATTTCCAGCCTTATCCAGTGTGGCATCAAAGGAAAAGTCCATTGTCTCACCATGAGACAGGAAGTTGTTATAACTCCACTATCCACTGGTCAATCTGCCCCAGACTTCACATGTTGCAGTAGAGTCCTGACCTGAAGACATCTACATGACAATATTCAGCTATAGCTTAGCATCACCTAGTGTCAACAGGAAATGACATATTTGTTCGTCTTAAATACTTCTAATAGCCCGTTGACCATATTGACCTCATATTGGGTCAGAAAACCATCACCTTGATGAAGCTTTAATGTGAATAAAAAGTTGGAGTTAACTGATCTCTAAAATCTTCTACCACTCAATCATGCTGCTATTACAGGAACGCCTGAACTTACCACAGACACTTGTCTCGCCTTTTTTGTCAAGCTGTGATGTTTGAAGCAAGATTATGTCAATTCACAAGAAGAAAAACATTCTCTATCCATATATCCTCTCTAAATGAAAAGTTGAACTCCTGAGCTGACAAACTTGCCCTTGTTCTAGTCAATACACTCTGATATGACTGGTGGCTGGTGCAGTGCAGGACTTTTACATATAAGTCAACATCTGTTACATTCAAGCCCTTGCCAAACAAGTTCACACAATGCTGATAAGTTCACACTGCCAGGTCAAGGGGCCATTTACACAACAAAAGTTCTTGCGTAAATGAGTCGCCTTTTGTTGCAGTTAGGATGTTTGTTTTTACACAACAGCAGCATTTGGGGGGCCTAAAAATTCTAACTTTTGAAAATGGACCCCAGGGTGTAATCTTTTGAAAACACCACTGTTCCCATCGAAATGTAAACTGGCAAAACACAGTTCTTCTGAAAACTGTGAGACAACAGCTTGCTTTCAGCCTAATGGCTAGGTGTGGACAGAACACATGGTATTCTGTGGTGTTGATTTTGTTACATTGCTAACTCCTGGCGTGGCAATGCAACTATAGCATTTTCAACTGTTTGCGGATCCGTGTGCACGATGATTTTCTCCACATTGTTGCATGAATGCAAAACTTCTTTAAAAACGTAAAGGAAAAACGTTTGGTCTGCCTGCCTATTATTTTACGGCTATTTTAATTGTGTGACAATGAAACTTGGAATACTATCTATCCTGTTTATTTTTTGCTGTGGATTGTGTAGACCAAAAGATCCATTCATTTAGAACACTGACATTTTAAGTCTATTGAATGAAATACCGTCCTGTGTTGATGATCTGACTGGATTATATTTGTTTAATAATCTTTATTTATTTAAAAAGGTTAAGTTGATTTCAGGGAGAGAGAGGGAGATCGACTGCTGGATGAGCTAGACTGACGGATTGACAGCGAAGGAGAGATGAGAGATCATTTCAAAAGCTTGTCTCAATATAACGGGTCTATATGATTTCAAGGCGATATTGAGACACTCAATTCAGGCAGGACTGAACGATCTCAGATGTGTCTATTAACATAATTATATCAAATATATAATACATACTATTAAACAAATGTCAATGTATACTGTACATTTCATTGAGCTTTTCTTACCTCTGGACGGTGTTTCACTTTGGCTCTCTATATTCCTATGATTACAATATCAATATCTGCCTAAAAAAAAAATCCAAATCAGCTGAGCTCTAATTTTCATTTCATTCAATTTTTTTTTGATATCTTACCGAGCTCAGTGGTGAACTGCTGTCCAGTGGTATCCGTGTGTCCTAGTTCTCCATCCACTCTGTCCAAAGGCAGTCTATGTGACCTAGGTGCTGTCCTGTATATGAGAGGCTCCATCTCCCCATTTTGGAGTCCATTATGAGGAACCGACACAGACGGAACAAAGTGAGCCACCTCAGTCGGAGGAGCCTTGTATGTCATGGCTTTGCTAATTCCTAAACCATGTTTCCCAGGTCCAACCCCCACCTTCCTCTGCTTCTGAGAGGGGCCTGACCCTTCACTTCCAATCCCTAGAACAGCTCCTACTCTTACTCCAACAGCTGGGTTACAGGTCCTTTTCTTCTTCCGGGCCTCAGACCGAGCTCTGGAGTTTTCAGCAGCAGATGGGTGGCTAGTGATGAGGGCCTCTTGACGATTTTTTTGAACTTTTTGTTTCTTGTGTGAGTGCAGTCTCAAGCTGTTGAACTGGTCAATGAATTCCTCACAGTGCAGTAGATGGTGCTCTGGCTCCCATGTGTCCTCCTTACTTCCATAACCTTTCCACCTTATCAGGTACTCCCACTTACCCTTCTTGTTCCGTCTCTTGTCAACAATCCGCTCCACCTGAAGGCAGCACATAGAGAGACAGGGAGTATTAGACAGTATTTGAATGACCGATGATTTAAGGAGAGTAATTATAAAGATTTACTTTTTTTTTTACTATGCCTCAGGTAATCTTGAAAATATATATCCAGTAAAATGCAGAACATGTGCACAGAATATATGTACCTTATTTAATTCGACTATATCTAACAGGTCTTAAGCTCCTATTCCGATTTTATGTTGCTGAAAAGCAGTGCCCTGTGGGAGTGTATACATTATATGTACATATACTGTATATGTTCACACACACACACACATATATATATATGTACAGTATATAAACATTCATACTGTATATGTTCTAAGCATTGGCAGAGTGTCAAATGTTTGTGAGGTATGACAAGTTTAAGATAAAAGCTGATTCCCTGCAGAAGAAAGATAAGAGACCAGAGGGGAGCAGAAAAGAACAGCAGCCTTGAGGGAACATTAGACGTCAGGTTTTTTTAGGCCAAACCAAAACTAGAAAAGCCTTTCGGTTTTACATTGACTGTAAATTAGGCCAGTAGTGACCAGAAAGATAGAGATGGAACTATATTCTACTTTTTTCTGACTAAGTACTAGTACATTTACACTTGGGTACTTGTTGATACCCAGTACTTATATAAGTAGTCTCACTATCCACTTAGCTGTGGCTCAGGAGGTGCAGAACAGTCGTCCACCTATCTGAAAGCCGGTGGCTCGATTCCCAGCCCCTGCAGTCCACATGTCGAAATATCTGAAACCCAATTTGCTCCCAATGGCTGTTTCATTGGTGTGTGAGTGACTGGATGAATGGTTATTGCTCCTGATGAGCAGGTGGCGCCTTGCATAGCAGCCTCTGCCACCACTGTATGAATGAGTGAATGCTGGCTTGTGTTGTATTATGTGCTTTGAGTCGTCAGTCAGATGAGAAAGGCGCTACTTTACTTAAAGTAAATTGGGAAAATCTTGGCGGGATTAGTTTTATTCATATTATAGTTACATTAATGAATACAGAAAAAGTATCTGAAAATTAAAAATAAACAAATAAACTCCCAAATTTACACTTCATTTAGAAAACAATGTCCCATCTAGGACTGTCCCCTAAATGCTGATCAGTGAATCTTTGTTCAGGAAAGCCTGAGTCAATGAAGAGTCGTCATGTGTCTGTGGTTTCCTGATGAGAGAAGTTGAAACCTGAGGTGGAGCCGTTGGTAGACAAGTTTAGGCTCTTGTTTTCCCCCCACACAGACCGTTTACAGTTAAGGGCAACAAATTCTATTCTTGCCACATGAACTCCGAGGGCCACAGACCCAGTCAACACACACATAAACACACACAGAAGGATGGGGGCCAAATTCCTATGTCCACATTCACTTCATGTTATTTTTTACTCGTTTTCAATTTCTAAGATGTGAGTGATTGGAAAATTTGGATATTCTATTTTTTGATCATTTGCTTGTAAATAAATTTCAAAAAAATCTGTTTTTAAATACATACGACATAAAAGCACTGACAACAGCATGCACTACGAGGGCAGCGAGAAGAAGTGACCAGAAGGGCTTCATTTACTTTTCAGGCCTTTGGTCCATCGTAACAGCCTCACACACATCATCTTACTACAAAGAAGACACACTGTAAAAATCAAATGCAACAACATCCCCAGTCATCATGTCAGGTTTCTCAAAGTTACTCTGATGACAAATGCTAAATGTAGCTTTTAGCGTACAGGAAAAGACGAGAAACAAGTTTTTGGGACTGACGGAAAATTGTTGGAAGGTTTCATCTCAGGCTTTAGTGCAGCAGTGGTAATAGCTGCTCATCATGTTTTCAGATGTGCTGTGCACATTAACAGGAGTAAACATCCTTTGATGGGTGAGCCGCAGGGGTGTCACAAAAGCGAACAGATGATTAGGTTGCTTCCAGTCCCAATCAATGCCACACTTCACAGTATTGCAGCGAGACAGAGAGAGAGAGAGAGAGAAAAGAAAAGAAGGAAATGGAAAGTATGGGGTAAACTTGTGTAGGCACACCGGAGGGGTTCAGAAACTGCCAGCTCAGACTGAGGACATCAGTATCCCCCCACCAGCCAACAGGTACCAGTACTGTGCTGAAAAGAAGTGTCTAAATCTACATCTACATTAAAGCTGCAGAGAAGAACCAACTAAGCTTGAACATTTGAATAAATACAGCGTCCAGGTCCCTCCTCTGCCTCTGCGCTGGACTCTAGGCCTGTGTTCAAAGCCCCTCCCCACAGAGGAGGCTGCTGAGCTTGATGCATGCACAAGAAGAGGGAGTCTCCCCACAGCATGCACACCAGAGTCTATGACACTCCCTAAGACTCTCCTCCTGGCTCCAAATGGTGGTTTAGATTCAGGCATGGTGAATTCTTACCAATGGCATGAGGAGCACTCATTATTACCTTTCTTTGATGTTTTGAGCACATTAGCAGGAGTAAACTTTGAAAAGTAACATTTTATCATCCACCAAACCAAAACATAGTGGGAGTGGTCTGTCAAGGGTGTAAAGGACAGGTGTGTAATTTACAACATGACATCATTTTTGGGTGTGGTCAGACGTGTGTTCTGTTGCACCTGTAGCCACACCCAAAAGTGATGTAAGATTGTACATTACACATCTGTCTTGACATCCCTATACCAGACCACAGACCACACCACATTATGGTGCCTTCACTGACCTAAGTGATGCCTTAAAGTGCCTATGAGCTCTCCTTTACTCACAGAGTGCACCTTGAAGGAACCAGGTACAGACCAGGAGCTGTATTTGTAATGAGCTGCTGTCTTACTTAAACAGGTGGTAAATGAAGGAGACTGCAAGAGCAAAGTCAATGAAAACCACATTGCACATTTGTGCCACTTTGTGAAATCTAGCCCTGAGAGCTGAGCGTTACAAGGTAGCATGTTTACAGACTGTCAATCATCATCATGGGACGGAAACGCACAAAACTGCAAATTAGTGTACTCTCCAGTAGAGCAGCTAATGCAAGCTTTAAATAGCGCTATCAGCTAATATTTAGAGATGTGTGTAAACAACGCACCGTGCAGCAGGCTCCAGGTATCAGACAGCCATGCTGACACTGAGCTGACAGAAAACATTAGCTGTGTCTGTTGTGTTCATGCTAATACGTTTAATAATATACAGTACCGGTCAAAAGTTTGGACACAGTTTCCCATTCAAGTGGATGGGAAGGTATGTCCAAACTATTGAATGGTACTGTATATATACACAGTATATAATGCTTCATAACTACTACTGTTCCTACTTTCTGCCATAATGCAAATATTTAAACTGTAAGCTCTCCATTAGTCATGCTCACTGGTGTAGGGTGGTGAAGAGAGACAGAAGAGTGGAGACCAAATTATGCACTTGGCTAACTACAACATAACTGATATAATGTTTAATCCATTGTAATTTCTGCTTGCTAAAACCATGTCTCAATTACAATTTTAATATAGTAATTCTATATAAAAGTTGATTTATTTTTGTGAGTACATACTTCTATACAAGTCACATTCAGTTTCTGCTTAGTACTTATTTTTGCCCTATTATTGCTGTCATCTCTTTTCTACAAATTTCCTAACCTCTTCTTACTAAACTTGTGTAATATAATATAATATAATATACTTTTCTTCACTTTTTCTCTTTTCACAAGACCCCTCCCCATGGGAAAATTAGGAAAAATTAAAGGAACACCAGAAAAAATACCACAATTATTAAAATAGTCCCAAACTCACTATTTTCCATGTTCAAAAAGTGGAAAAATGTAAGAGGAAGTCACAGAAATTCATGGCCTCTTAATCCAGATCCACAACATGCCCAACCGTTCTACCAAATGTCATCAAAATCTGTCAGGTAGCTCGTGTAATAGATGGAAATGTTGAAAATTATCTCGCAATGTTAAAAAAAAGTCATTATATCAGACCAAACACGGATTTGTATATATGCACACTATTTCATAACTCTAACAAACTTTCACATTCGCTATTATAATAGTTTGTGTTTATTATAAATCCACCTTGAATTTAAAAAAAATGTATGAAGTCAGTTATATACTGTATACTATGGAACTTCGGGATCATGAATAGAGAGGATCAAGACCCTGGAATCTCTACTCTAAGAAACTAAAAAATAACTGCTTAAGCTTTAGTTAGAAAATGAACAAAGAAGAAAGACAGAGTTAGGTATAGCTACTGTATCTGTAAAGGGGTCCACTGAGAATGTTACCAGCATTGGGATTACCATACTCATAATTATTCATCATTTGGTAAAACAGGAATATCTGTGTACAATTTTGTGCCAGTTCATCGAGAAGAGGTTAAAATATTTGAGTAAAACACAGGTACCGTGAAAAAGTTATAAATAAACCATATGAGAAAGGAACAAAAAGAAAAGTGAGACATCAGCGGCAGCGGCAGAGAAAAAAACGGCTGGTAGATCTTTGGCTGTCCAAGGAGGAGACGCTCTGCAAAACACACTGTACACTCTCCATGTGTAGGTTCACTACAGATGTGAGTAACACAATGAACAATGATGCAGTAAAACTCTACATGACTTCATTATTGGTTATGGTTAACATTATTATACCTCAGCATTATTAAAAAAACAAAAAAACAATCTACCTTCAGTTACTAATTTATTGCACCACCTGGCAGGAACGACAAGTGACCCATAATAAACACATCAAAGATGTTGCATGATTAACAATGAGTGCTGGGTTTAGCAAAAATGCTTCAATATTCAAAGTCTCCATGCAGCATTTCTACATTTGCGACAACTACTTTAAAAACTTCTGCTGTCTTTGTAATTACTGTCACAGAGATGACTAGTGAGCCTTTTCCAGCTAAAAATGTTTGAAAAATCTGAGGCATGCAGAGAGGCTCAGAGGACTGGTTACACTGGTTATGCTACACACAGTCAAGCAAAGACGTTGAACCAAGAACAAACTGAGGAGGACTTGGGGGCATGATGCTTACAGAAGGACATTCAGACAGGTGAATACAGCAACAACATCAACAACCACTGTGTTGCCTAGCAATGAAGTGTTGTGTGTGCGTGCTATGCGTTGCGTAAAAGCTGTGCAGCCCTCTGTTTTAACATGTGCATATGTGGCTGCTGCCACTCTGTAGTTTACACATTAATTTAATCTATGTTGGATGTAAACAAATGAAACGATTTAAGACGATGACAAACCCTGAATCTCTCCCCCACAACACATCTAGACATTGTTAAACAGGAAGTTAAGCTCTTTATAGATACCTTTATTGTTCTAAAGTATGCAGCTACATCTAAGTGTTGAATGAGCTTAGTAATTAAAGCAATGATCCTGCCTGAACAGCTAATTATTCCAAGTTGTTGTTTTCTCAGCTACACTGTCACATTGACATCGTTCCATTCATCTGCATTCATTCTGCAGCATTTTGTGAAGTCAGCAGAAATCCTGACCTTTATCCATGATATGCAAAACAAAAAAAGAGCTTTCACACATTACTTACAGATGGTCAGAAGTCTTCATAGCTATTCAACACAGCTCCTTTATTAACTCCATTTTTCAGTAAGAAAGAGGATAATGGCCTAGTTTACTGATAGGTCAATAAAGCATGCAATACATCAAAATGACACAGCATTAGGAATGAGGCGTTCTTAAAATATACTTTTAGACTGAATATTGAATTTAGATAGAACATTAGAGGTCAAATATTTCATTCTTTCTCCAATGGAACCATGTTTTGCAGTCCCAAAAGGTCACTACTTACCCATCCCAAAGCCTCTCAAGTCGAAGCTCTAGGGCTCTAAAGATTGCACCAGGTCTTTCACGATGTAGTTGGTGACAGTGTTTGTGCTTTGCGAATGGCTATTAGGGTGTTGGACTGTCCAGATTTGTTTGTGCTGCATCCTCTGCTGAGTTAGGCAATGCTTCTGCAATGTAGATTTGTTGCATCACCACTGTGAGCTTATTCTGTCGTGTTGATTTTAAAAGACCGTCAACTACTGCCCTGACATGCATAACTACAGCGTTTTCAACAGTTTTTGTGGATCCATGTGTACAGGAAAAAGTTTCCTTTCCTTCGTCATCCATTAAGATATCATCTGATGACATCATCACATATATCTTCATAGCACACCCTTATTATTAACATGTTTAGAGTCATGTTGATTTTGTTTTAATAAAAAGCCAATAAGACTTCTTCTATCTCACTTAATTCCAAACTATCATTAAAATTCAAAGACACCACAACACCAAGAAAGACTGACACTGAAGTGACAATACTGCCTCCACTTTTTGCAGCATCATAACATAAACGACTTCTACATATCATTAACTTGTTTATTGGTGTTGGCCCAAAGGGTCATCAGCATGATTTCCCTCCCATAAACCAGAAAAATAGGAAACATCATTCTATATATAAATGATCATTTTGGTCTTTTTAAAAAGCTGTACAGAAAACGCCGACAGGTCAGTTTCACTCTAAACAGAACAACCATGTTAGCAAGGAAATAACCCACAGATTCAGCTCTTGATGGACCATGTCTGACGATTGGTGATTATGAGTTATGGCTCTTAAAAGGGAGCCAGATCATAAGGGTCTGTTCATTTGTCTTTCTTCTAGGTTATGAAATTTGGGAACAACGATTAAAACAAAATGTCTGTCACCAATGACGACTCCCTTCCCAATCTTCATGCCAAGCGCAGCGCCAGGATTTCTCCCTTGGCAGGGCCAAAGTAATTTTGGATGGGCATTTTAATTACAGAAGTTTATACACAAGTTGATACCATTCCCTGGAATGGTGTGTGTCTGGTTCATTACGGCACTCTGATTCTGAAGCTTTCAATTTTTCAGTGCAGAGATATATCAATATTAACCTGTGACAGTCTGCATTTATTGTAAGTGGCACTGACGGGTATATTACTCAACCATGTGAAAATGGAACAAAGTGAAAAAAAACACTTACTATCATGTATCATGTTTGTTTGTTGCTGTTGATTGTGTAGACCCATCCATCCATCCATCCATCCAATGTAAAACAATAACATTTGAAATCTAATTAAGGAAATATCATCTTGTTTAGATGATCTGGTTGGATTATTATATCTTTAATTTGGTTTCAGGGAGAGAGGGAGAGATCAACAGCTGGTTGAGCTACAATGACTTCTAGCACAAAAGAGAAAGTGGCACACTGCTCTGTCAAAATCAGCTCGTCTCAACAGGAATGGTTTATTTCAAGGCGATATGAAGTGAGGCAGGGATTTTCAGCTCTACCTCCCGTCTTGTCTACATTGTATTTCATTCTTTTTAGTCTCAATACCAAATGCATTAGCAGCTCTGAGATGAAGTGCCTTCATGTGATTTTAACCGCTGACATACACAGTCCACAGAGCTGGAAATGGATGTAATTCTGGTGACTCGACATGAGGGTATTTATAAATCAACACACGTTGTCCCATCCATCCATCTAATACTAATACTACTGGTGAGACACCGGTAGTATTAGTTTGGGGTTGGTAAAGATCTCACGGGTCTTTCATGTGAGACTGCAGCTGGACCTGATCACTTATGCTGCTTAATGACCTCCATACGGTGACGTGCCTGGGCCGACATAAAATGAGCAGTTCTGATTGGTCAGACCTCACACTTGATAGTAGCTCAATGAATGCTGTGTTTTATGTTATTAGAAAGTCTTTGTTTTTGTGTATGTAAACGTTAATCTAAATAATTAACAAGAGTCATCCGAAGATATAAATACTCCATTCCTTTGGTGATCCTAGCGGAGTATACCTTGTTTTGGATATATGCAATGATCACCCTTCAGACTCATCATCTCTCCATGAAAAAAAAAAGAAGATACGTAGAAAAATCAAAATATTAAAGGGCACAACTACTACATGGTTCATTTATGTGTGACGTTTAGAGATGCTACAACGTATAGTTTACGAGATATGTTAGAGACAAAATGACAACCCTTCAGATTCAGCTAAAGCAAGATGTTTCCATGGAAACCACAGAAAATAAAATTAGTATATAATTCAAAGTATCAAAAGGCATAATTACATAAATGGTTGATATGTGTTTGGTGATGCTAGATTGTTAAGTTTGTGAGATATGTTCCAGAGAAAATGACCACCCTTCAGACGCACCTAAAACATATTTCCATGGAAACGACTAAAAAAATTAAATTTGTGGAAATTTCAAAACATCAAAAGGCACAACTACTTATCAAGGTTAATATATGTGTACAGTCTATGTGTAGTTTGCCATGTATGATCCCGACAAGTTGACCACTCTTCAGACTCAACTTAAAAATGACGTATCCATGGAAACAACCAAAAATAAAATTTGTAGAAAACTCTAAATATCCAAAAGGAACTACTTATCATGGTTACGATATGTGGAAACTTGGTGAAGCTAGTACATAAAGTTCGCAAGATATGGTCCAGACAAAAAATGATTATGGATGGACGGACAGACGGATGTTATGACAATAATGTTCTCCCAGTCATTTAGGGTGGGCCAGCTCTACAGGTGGTTGGATCCAGGCCTGCTCACTATGCCGGTTCATACAAGAGTCATTGAAAAGATCATTCTTAAATGTAACATCAATACTGTCAGCACATTGCTCCTAACAAAAATAAATCACATTTTGTGAGGGATGAATCATGATAAACCAGTTACCTGTTCGTACAGGTGTGAGGCTGATTTCACACGTAACCAACAGCCAGCATGGGACAAACAGCAGTTTCAATCTAGTTGTCAAACTTCAAAACTAAAGTACAACATTGTTCACTACTACTTCATCCATATACTGCTGCATTGATGCAACTCAGAATTACAAGACGGATCCCACTCAGATACTCATAATTACTAAATGTTATGATTTTAATCTGGCATGAAACAGGTTTTGCTGTTCAGAAGCAGTACATGAACACATAAAGCATTACCCATTCAAAAAAAAATCACTGACAAATAATTGAAAATATGAGGTTAAAATCTATCTGCCTTAATATACTTCATAATACAGAAAAGGGAAGTAAATAAAACTGACAAAACAATTTACACAAGTGGGAGGTGTACTGTTATTGTCTCCAGAGATCCTTTTGGCAGCACTGTGTTATCATAGTCTAAATTAGATGTGTTTTTGCAATACAGAGCAATAACAAAAAAGAAAATATTAGGCAGTTGACCTAAATGTAAAAAAAAAACAAAAAAATTTGCCAACCGCTTCTCACTTATTTAATCTACCGTCTTGTAACTGATGTGCTGCTCGACTTATCAGACATTGTCAATGCTGCCAGCAGACGATGTTATCTACTCAAACGCTCATGAGAGGATTCCCAAGTTCCTTTTCAGATTTTCTTTTTGTGGCATGTTTTAAAACGTGTACCGTTTACTTGAGCAAATATAAAACTTACTGTCTGCAACTATGTTTATCTCTCAATGGAAGTGATCGGATACTGAACTCCCACACAAGACGAGACAATATAAAATATTTAATATCAGTGTATTAAATCCTAATGATAGTAAATACCTGAGTCAGTAAAGCCAGGCTTCATGCAAATTCTGGCACCGGTTCCAGAGTGATGTTTCGCACGAGGGCGGTGTGACCTTCCTACCACCCATTTGGGCAACTTCCACACTATCTGGACTCACAATTACACAAATTCACACATGAAACAAGATCTGCACCGCTCGATAAAAATACACCGGTGTCTCATCTTGTACAGCCTGAACAGTCACACCGCTGTAAAAGGCTGTGATGACAAAATATCTTTTATGCATGTATGCGCACCTTCAGGACCATCACTCCGTCTGTAGCTATTCACCATGTCCGTCCGCTCAGCGCTGCTGTCACTTTACCACGACTTTCAACTCGGCGACTGACTGAGGAGTTGAACCCGCAAATGACATCTTGTCTATTTACTACAGCCAGGGAGAATTACGTCAAAGTATATCCGAAGCGATATAAAGTATAAGCATAAATTAACCAACCCTGTCTTCGCAAAGCTTGAGAAGGGTTAGTTTCGCCTGTTAAAGGGCTTAGTACAGCGCTTTTTACATACGCGACGCCCTCCCCTTTACTTCCTAATTCCATTATTCGTCAATATTACAGAGCATTTTCTTTGGACTGTGGTTTATCCTACCTCGTAAAGGTCTCCTGAAGCCATTCTGGGGTGCGGACTCCGGCGGCGGGGCGTTCTTGCTTTCCTTGTTGGCTTTTTTTGGACACTACTCTCTCGGTGTTTCGGCGAAAGCTCCGATAGACGGGAATTAGCGAGCAGCCTTGTTATTCTGAGCAATCCGCAGTAGCAGATCAGCAGACAGTGTCAATCGAGCCCGGCGCCCTGCGATGGATCGTTCCACACTTAAAACAAACAACCATCGGGGCGGTGCTGTTTACCCAGACCCAAGAGGAGGACTGAAAATTATTACCCGGTTAAGAATGCACAGCCTGATGGTCTGCATGTGCCCTGCTCCTCTGAGATGTGTTGCAATCCAGAAACTCAACGGGAGAGGATATGCGACATGTCTTGTGTTCAGAGACATCAGCTGTGACAGTTCATCTTCTGTGACCCACTCGAACCTGTCCACTTTTCTTTCAAAGGCAGGCCTAATTACACCTTTATTGAAAGACTTTATCAAATATACAGAACAAATGAAATGAAAATACTTAAAAAGAATGATGAATTCCTGGAAGTCCTTCTTAATGATGTTCCTACCCCCCTCACCACAAAGTTACTATAGTTTTTAGAATGTTTACATAGGAAGGGTTAAAATGTTTAAATTCATTTAACAATGTAAATGCAAAAAATAAACAATAAAATATGTTTCTCTGATAAATAAAATGATCAACAAATACATTCAACATATTCCACAATAGGTTCAACAAAAAACACTCACTGGCCTTCTCATCACCACAAAATGATATGCGTTGGATGGAGTTAGCATGTTGTCATGAATTTGTAACTTTTTAACTGAAATCATGTGGATCATGCTTCATCTGTGAACAGTGTGACATTTAGTGTTAATATACACGTTCATTCGGTTTCAAATGGAAAAGCCATTGTAAACATAGTAAGATCTATAGCCTAATAATCAGTGTTTTTTATGTCATGCACAATATAGGAATAATACTTTACAAAGGTCAAATGAAATATGCGCAAAATGTGGAAAACAACTCACTGTTATCCTTAGTTTTCATTGACTTTCTTCCATTCACTCTTTGTTACACTATTATGCAAAAGAACCCTTACCACCTACATATCAATATATCCTGATATCCAAGTCTGTGCTGAGGAGGATGCATATAAAATAATAAATAATAAAAATAATAAAAAAATAAAATAAAAAATTCCACCTGCTCATATTATTGATACTTTGGTCTAGGAAAAGGAGCTCAGTGCAGATGATGTGTAGCTGTTCACTAGGTGACACTAGATTTAGAGCATAACTGTTCCTGTGAGTGTGATACAATGTAAAAATATCTCACCATCTGAAGTTTTAATAGAAAGAAATATCATCACTGGAAAAACAAATCCTGAAGAGAATTTAAGCACCTAATTTTTGTTGGAAACACTGAAAGGCCACGCTGGTATCACAACAGAGCTGTACACATGACCATTTTGTCCTTCATTTAGCATAATTGTGAATTGTGCTTGTTTAGAGGGATTTGAAACATAGAATGACTTTTAGTATAATAACAGACATTAACTCGGTTTTCGTTTTCAAAACTGCTGAAAGTTAACCTAACAATATGCTTAAGAATATATAACATTATCAACAAGATCTGTGATGCTGACAACTTTCTATGAATATCATGATGAAGCATAGCATGTATTATCAAATACACACACATGCTAAAACACTTATGAATGTACATTATTAAATTATTTCTCGTCATCCACATAAATTCCTTCATATCACAGAGTTTACCTCCTCGTAGACTATATTGTCTATGAATTTACAGGACAGTTTTAGAAGTTGTAGAATATTCTACAAGTCACTGAAAACACTGGTTTGGTTTTAGGATTGGAAAAAATGTTGAATTTAGGCATTTAATCTAGATGATTTAGGTTAGGATTAGAGTTTTCTCAAATACAGATCAGTGTCAAATGTGTGTCAGTTTGTGTGAATGTAAACAGGTTTCCTGGGGTCCTCTGACACAATTTATTGTGGTTACTGAGGGATTGTTTCCTGTCCCCTTTACTAAGTCTTTAACTGAGACCTTATGTAGACTTGTTGAAATTATGGAGTGAAATTATGTTGAATTGGAGTAATCGTAGGACTATCATGAATGAACTCTTTCACAAAATTCAAAACTGTTTTCTAAACCATTGCAGAGGGTGAGATCATACAGTTTCAAGCAATTTAAAATGAACTTGTTGTGTCTTCACTATAGAGTAAACTGTATAGATAATAAGAACCCCAACAGGATGGGCACAAGGTTATTGACCCACACAAACAGAACATTTACAACAAATGCAAAATGCATCTGTGGGGAAAATATACAAGAGATGTTGAGCTTGAGCCACAAACAACCCTTATAAGCCCACAGCCCTTTAAAGTTGAGTTTGCCGGGCCCAGCTAGATGGAAGTTCATGAGGTGGTCAAAGGAGCAAGATCAGCCCCAGGTTGTAGTGCATTTCCATACACCAGATACAAAAGCTGTCTGGCACCTGTGGAAAATCTTGAGGGTGATCTGGTGCAGGGGAAAAGTTGCCAAGCCGTTGAGGTGTGCCAAGGGTGTTTGGATCACCATAGAAGAGAAATTGAGAATATTAATATGATCAGAACCATCTCACTGCTAAACATGGAAGAGATTTGTCATTATCCTGTCATGTCAGCTAACAGTGGAACAACTATATTGACACCTCCGTCCAGAAGGGTGGGATCCGTTGAGTGGTCACACAAGTAATCAGGGAGGCATGCAAAAGCAAGGGAGATCAAAGCTCTGGAGGTGGCTGAATTATGACTATGCAAAAGGCACTGGTGGGATCCATTGAAACAGGCCCGGTCTGGCATACGCTACTTCCCAGCGACCAGGGTCATTGACATCAAGGACAATTAGTGACGACATCATGTCCAGGAGGAAGTGAGGGCAAGCTACGAGAATGCACATACCAGCAAGGTGGTGGGAGTGATAGCAATTAGCATGGACCAGATGAGAAAGTGTGCTTTGAGGACAGATCGCCTTATTCAATACATGGATAGCAGACTTTCACTGTAGAGGGTTCCTGATCCAAGCCGTCTACAACGTCCTGCCAGATCCAACTAATCTGCACATCTGGAGCAAATGTGAGACACCCTGTTGTCCTCTCTGATCTGGAAGATCACGTAGATCTGGAGTACCTCCTACAAGTGCCACTTGAATAAAAACAATTGCAATTTTGGGCAGTTGCAGAAACAACTGAAGACAACAGTGGTGATTGTTTGATTGTTTTAAAGTCAGATAGATAAGATAGATAGATATAGTCATGTTTTATGAGGAAGAAAGTGCATCCAACAGGCCCCAAGGGAACGCTCATTATATTTTAGTGACAAACACTGAGTGCGATCAAAACCTTGTTAACAGAAAAACTCCATACCCTTGAATTTACCAAATTCAAATTATGTACTAAAGAACCTCACCATTAAGCAGTTTTGATCATGAATGCGAAGTGCCTCATGAATATCTATAGAATGCATTAAAACCTAGTAGGATATTCCTTGGCCCACTGATCATTTTTTCTGAACTATTCAGCTGACTATCAGAAAAACAACAAACATGAAAACATAAGATCCCTAACGGACAACCACCACTCAGGCCTCAAACAGTCCACATTGCAAGCAAGCTTTGTGCTCCTTGCTGTCATTTTAGTGCTTTGCACTGCTACAGGTACTTGTCTCTCACACGTTCTCTTCTCTCACATTCTCTTGCCAACATATCCAGGGAGGACATCTGGACTCCTGTGGTTTTCCTTCCATGTTGCTAACCAGTCTCTCCAGTTAGTGAAAAAATTCAGTGTTTACTCTGAACTGTTCATTTACCTAAAGCTTATTAATTGAAGAATGTGTTCGCTTAGCTGTTGTTGTGTGAATGTGGGGAAAATTCTGTTTTTGGAAAACTAGGTCTATATCCTCAGCTGTGATGAATTATAGGAGAGAAGACGTGCAGTGTCACAATGCTTTCAGAATACTGTCAATCACAGCCGCATTGGAAGTTCATTCTGTCGATTATACAGACAAACTCATGTCCAGTCCAGCCATAAGCAACATTCTTGGTTGGAAAAAAAGGAGACTTTGTGCGACCCCTCGACCAGAAGCCAATTAGACCTCTATTTTTCTGACAACACTTCCGTCATTTAACATTTGAATTTAATTGACAATGATTGCAGAAGTTACTCTTTAACTACAAAGTAGATTAAACAAAATTAATCCTTTACGAGGAAATTGCATTCCTCCACTGTTCACCCTGATGAAAACTACCATCCTTTGCAGTTAAAAGTCATCAGTCTATTGCCATAATTCTGGCCAATGCTACACTTTGTCAATTATTTAAATGCAGTGAAATGTGGCAAGAGTTAAGCACTCCTATGGAAGCACAGCATCCTTGGTGATGTTTGGCCTATCGTAGGCCTATAGGTCATGCAATAGGTATGACTACAGTCATCTGAAAGGTGACAGAATTTTATTTCATTGACCGAATGTTCCTTTACGCTTCATTTAAATCCTACTCTCACCTAAGTAATGAGCAGATACTCTGCAGTTTCACCGGTCCTTATATCTGCTTAGGCTACAATAGTGTGTTTTGCCCCACCTTACCAAAGAAAAGGTCATGGTTTCAAGATAACGTTGTCATGAGCTAGACACCAACTTAATAACTAGTGTTTTGTTGAGTTGGGTTAACAACATTGGGAAGATTAATTAGTATGTTCCAACATCCCAGAACCATGACCCTCTTTAACCACAGACTCAACTCAATCAACTCAACCCTTCTGTAGTAAATTATGCCACAACAGTGTGAGGAATCTGTCTGTCTGTAATTTCCTTACCTCAACAACCGTTAATCTGATGTACTTCAAACTTAGCATGTGAGTTGCTGGGAGAAAAAGGAAGAGCAGTATTGACTTTTGTGCAATTTGGACATGCGACATGCTCAATATCTGTACATTTAGAAAAACAGGGCAACAGCGGTCTGTGCAGAAGTGGGGGCACAGTTCCAGGGCTCTGCAGATTGAGTCTGGACTCACCGATGTCTGCGGATGGTCTTTACTTGCCATGGCTCATTGAGTACTGCTGGATATAAAGATACTAATGTTAGAACCCACCGACTGCAGTTGGCCTATGCTGTTGATTGTTGGATAAACTACAACCAAACTCTTCTTTACTTCTCTGGAGTCAAGAAATTGTGTAAGTTTGCCATACTAACTAATAATGTTGTTTGTCATTATAACACTAACGTTACCATTGTCATATGCCTCTGCTAATTTAATCAATGTTCTGCTTTAGAAATGCAGTGGTTATGTTTGTGTATTGGGTGTGTGTGTTTTTTTTCCTGCAAATCAGAGTGCATGTCATATTTGTTTCTGACTGCAGTACCAGAGATATTCTAATAATGTACAGGAAAAACTACAGAGACTTAGTGGAGGAATTTTCCAAGGAGGTCAGACTTGCTGCCATGGGTGTTTGAGGTGGAGAGAGAGGGGAGGAGGGAGGACAGAGAGGAGAGGTGAGAGACGCTTCAGTGGCATGAGGAGAGCATTTGGAGTTTGTCCACTACTTCATGGAGCAACTGATCATGTTGGCCAATTAATTCTGAGAGTTAGGCGGAAGGAATCGGAGTCAGCTGGGTCCATATTGTCCATATTATTATGTTCAGGTTTTGGTTCAAAGTGTGGAACCAAAAGCAGACTAAGAGACCAGACTGTAGTTGAAGGGGGATTTATTGATAAGATAAGATAAGATATCCCTTTATTAGTCCCACAGTGGGGAAATTTACAGAGAAGATTTGAAGACTGAACAGGAGAAAGGTGAAGGAATGAAGAGTTCAGGTATATGGTAGAGTCTGGCTCAGACTTGGGCAGATTGTAGGCTGAACAGGGTGAAGCGTGAGCATAGAGAGCTGGATGTTGCTGGCTGTACAGAGTTCCTCAAGACACTAGACAGGGAGAATTTAACTTAGGGAAAACAATCACTGATCGCAAAGAAACAAAACACGAGAAAGTAGGCTGATATATCTACCACTGAGGTTGATGAATAATATGGCGAAGAGTGAGAGATGAGCCTGGATTCTTATCCAGACTGGTGATGAGGAAATGAGTCAGGTGTGCACACAGCCATAAATACACATAGACAGGGAAACTGGGGAAGGGGAGAGCAGGGAGAGAGACAGGAAGTCAGCAGGGAATAAACACTTGGGGACAAAACTAGGAGTCATGACGGAGCCATGACACATGGGAGGTGGCACACAGTCAGCAGCAAGATGTATTTTAGCTACATAAAAAATAAATCAGTTTAAGTATACTACTATACTTTAGCCGCTTTGCCTTGCTGTTCGACAAACTGGTGCTATAAGCCAAATATAGCTCTCTCCAAACCAACCACACTTCTTTAGTAAAACAGTAATTCTACCTCTCCGAACATGGGAGTTGCCGTTCTATTGCTTCCCCAGTCTGTTACTTTGTGTTATTGTGTGAGGTCTGCGTTTTAAAGGTTAATACAAAGAAACTTAACTATGGGGTTGGGGCTTTGGTTTTGTGCTCAGTATCAGGTGAGAGAGGGTGTAGATGCAGCTCAGGTAAGTCAGGTTAGAGAGGTGGGGAACTGATGACAGGTGTTTTGTGTTAGACTGATTGGTCTCTCTGTTGCAGTAGTGTATAGGACCTGAGGAAGACCGACATGCACAGAGTGTGCTGCACTGTGCAGCAGAACTGTTACACTAACCAGTTCTGCTGCACTGTGCAGGAGAACTGTTACCTAACCAGTTTTGGAAAAGGTTGACTAAGTTACACTGGTGAAAATATTGTAAATATAGTGTACATTTGAACTGCATTTTTGAATTTGTTCTTAACTCAATTTTTATTGGGTATAATTTGATATTGTATTATTTTCTATGCTGCTCTTTTGGACAGGTCTGTCACAGTCTTGGTGAAACAAAAAGGTTGAGGACCCAAGTGGAGACACAAAGCAGACACAAAAAATACAATTCAGCAGTTTATTTGTAGGAATCAAAAAATGAAAGGGAGGGGCAATAGCTAAAAAAACAGGCAAATGGTTCGGAATAGAAGTTTACGCAAGTCCAAAGCACACTATACAAAAAGCAGGGAGCAAAAACAGGATACATAAAACAGGCAGAGTAAAAAGATAATGTAGCTGAAAAATCACTGCAATAAACTTACATAAGGGAAACACAAAGACTCAGTCAGGAACAAGGACAAATGGGGAAACACATGAGGAACACAGATGACCTGGCAACTAAAGAGGTGAAAACACACAGACTAAATACAGAGGGGTAACGAGGGCGGATAGGGAGCAGGTGGAGACTGGACACAGGTGAAATCTATAAACAATCTAAAGGGAGGGAAAACAGACAAAGACAGGAAGTAAATGGCAAAAAAACATGGACAGGGAAAATAAACTTTCAAAATAAAGCAGGAAATAAACTCAAAACCCAGGACCATGACAAGGTCACCCTTGGAGAAGAGATTTTAATCATAGTGAGGATTTAATCTGGTTAAATAAAGATAACATTAGGCATCAAGGTGCTCGCTATCAACAGCTAACACTATATCATCTAGCATGCTGCCGTCACCAGCAGGTTGCTGCTCAATACAACCCTCAGTTACCCCATCCTTATAAGCAACACACAATAAACATTGTCTGATCATGAGACTAAATTTCATCAAATATTCACATAGATTCCAAAATAAGTTTAAAATATTTAATAATATTACTTACTACTTGTAAATCAGATTTTTTTTAACTATATATATTTAGGTTAAGTTAGAAGCAAGAGAGAGAATACAGCTTTTACTCCCTCCATTGCCTTCAGTTCTAATATTTGATTTCCTAATCCTACCATAATCTATTTGTTGTTAGAAGCAGACAGGAAAACCGATAAAGTGCTTAACAAACTTAAAATCAACACAGCACAGTTACACAATAGAAGAATATAAAAGAAATAGAATAAAATATACAAAGTTTTGGACAGTCCCATCATCACATTGCTTCTCTCCCCTCAGTTTCCAGTGCTGCTCAAACAAGTTTCTATTCAATCAGATTTTCTACCTGTGATTTCTGTGGGTGAAAATTCTGCCTTCAGTATTGCGATTGAATTGCAGCTGAATCCCTTCTGCTGTTGAAACAAATGTGGACGATTTTATTGTCATATTTTTTTAACTAATCAGATTGAGAGTTTGCCATGTTGGGTGTATTTGTGGTGTCACAACCTGGCTCTAAGGGCATGACAAAAGAGTGGGAGATGCAGATTGAAGGCAAATAATAACGATTTTATCAAACAAAACCGTTAGAAATAGTGCAACATGGGATGTGTTTGTCAGTAATGTGTGCGAGTGTGAAACATGCAGTGTGTGGAAGGATGTTGGCTGGATGTGATAAACAAAAGAAACAGCGTTGAACCCGGCAGCAGGCAGACAAAGAGGCAGAGAGAGGTCAAGGCCTGAAGGCAGGGTTTAAGTAGTCGCAGAGCACCGGGCCCAGGTGCTCCCAACTACTCCCGCTCCACCCACAGGTGCCTTCTGCATTAAAGAAGAAACAAATTAGTAACCCAGGGGACCGTCACAGTGGCGTGATCAGGGGGCGGGGCACTTAGCTAACTGAACTAAAAGTAGCCAGCGCATAATGCACAATGACTGAAGGAGGAGAAGGAAAAGGAACTTTTATTGGAACTGAGACCCACTGATGTACTGTACAACCATGTGATTAAACTCTTTATAGAGAAAAATAGGACGATGGACTTTACCTTCAACTGATGAGCAGCTCTGACAAGTTTGATGGATTTTTATTTATTTTTATGATCCAGACAGGCACCATGAGGAATCTAAAGTTTTTATAATGCACAATGGCTGAAGGAGAAGAAATGGATTTGGACTTAGTTGCCTATGTGCTCTCTTTGTGTATCTATAGAAAAATAATAAAGACAGAATTATTGACCTTGATATGTATGACAGTTGTTCAGCTGTTTGTTGTGTGGAGCTGTCACGCTGTCCACGTTACTGAATTGGAGCTGATCGATAAACAGAAAGATCTTCATCCTGTTACTAGCTGTTCATTATTGCTTGTTTTAGGTGGTTGCTGCTGGTATGAATGGTGTTTAGATTCAGTGGCCTGGCAGTGCATCTGCGTAAAAATTGTGCATGGTGGCTGTACGTTTAGACCCAGCAGCTTGGCTGGAATCTGTGGAGAAGCCTGTTGCATCTGATTGTGTTCTTTGTGTTTTATGGCATTTCTGCTTGCTTGGTGGTCCTGTGAGTAAATGTGACTGGTTGGAGTTGATTCTAGGTTCTTTGGTAATGACATTGATTTGGGCTATGCAATGTTTATTTGTGATGTAGCACCCTGTCATTGTGTATGGTGACGCTATTAAGGCAGCATAATTGTGAGAGCATAGCCCTGAAGGCCTAGATGTAAAACTCATGGCCCACCACTGCAATATTGTGATAGCTCTTGAACTCTTCTCAAGTGCCACATTCATGACTTAAGCAAGTCCTCTCCCGAATGCTCAGTAATTTCAGATCATCTTGCTGTCACTCTGGTAAATCTTTCTTTAACACTGTAGTAGAATTCTATTAACTAGCTACATTAACCAGACATAAGAGTCAGAATCCTGGCTGGACAGCCCGGGGCTACACACCAGGGTCAGGTCTGGTTGCCACCCTGGGGAGCGGGCAGAAAGCCAGCAGCAATGACGAACACAACTCTGGCCCAACAGAGGGCTGGTGGCGATGATAGAACTAATCTGGAGGAAGAGCAGTGGCCGATAGTGCCCACGGATCCACTCTGGAGGCCGGGCAGGAGGCTAGCAGTGAAGACGGATCCACTCTGGAGGCTGCGTGGGAGGCTCACAGTGCAGGCTAATAGCGGAGGCAGGACTACTCTGGAGGCTGCTGGGGTGCTGAGCTGGAGGTCATGACCAGGGCCTGGCGTGCTGAGATAGAGGCAGAGACAAGGAGCCGGCGTGCTGAACTGTGGGCCTGTGACAGGGCAGCAAGGCTGGGGGCCAGTGGAGCCAGAGAATCAGGAGGTTGCTGCAGCACATGGAATGACTAATTGCTGCGGCATGAAACTTGTTGACTGCTGACGTACCGAGCAGGAGGCAGACGGTTAAAGGGCTGGCGTTGGTTCAAATGGGAGAGTCGACTGGTGATTGAGAACAGGTATCAGCTGATCCACCAACTGGGAATCTGTTTATATGACTTTTGTCGTATGAAGAAGATGAGGCAAACATTAACTGAAGAAAGAATGGACATCTAGAGAATGAGAGATGCTCTGCTGGTGGAGAGACATTTGAGGCATTACATGGAAGAGGAAAGAGAATTATTCAAGGAAGATGAGAGGAGAGAGAGCCAGAGAGCATAAGCCTTTGGGATGAAGAGGATGCAATGTTTCATGAGAGAAAGAAAGTCTGAAATAGAAAAAGAAGAGATGTCCAGGATGAGGAAGGCCTGGATTGAAGAGAGAATGTACATCCAAAAGATGAGGGAGCCTTTCCAGCTGAAGGAGGAGAGCACTGAGAAAGAAAAACAAGTCCTCATGGAAGAAAAGAGAGACAACCGTGAGATGTGAAAGGCTTTTCACACTGAGAAGCTTGCTATGTGGGAAGAGAGCAGGGTGTTTACGTTTGAAAAGTTTGATATGTAGAAGATGAGAAAACCCTTTCATGTGAATACAGCATTACATGCTCTCATTTACATTCACTGTGTGTGTTAAATATACATGTCTATTCTTAACTGAGCTCTGTCTGACACGTTATTTTGAGACACAATAAATCATAAGAATCAGAATCACTTTTAATCTCCAAGTTCAGGTGTACAAAGAATTTGCCTTAGGCAGGTGTCACATTTAAAAAACAGAGGAGAACATGCAAAAAAGGTAAAAGCAAATACATCTATACTAAATACAACACAACAAATTACTCAGAGTAATGTGTGAGCAGCATAATGTACACTACCAGTCAAAAATTTGGACACAGTTTCCCATTCAAGTGGATGGGAAACTGTGTCCAAACTATTGACTGGTACTGTAAGTGAAATACATCAAATCAATAGAGTAAATGGAATCTGTAGGTATACATGAGGGGAAAAGGAATAAAGATGAGGAATGGTTCTCGTTTTCAGAGTTCTAAGTCCTGGGACCTCATTTATAAAGATGTTTTTTTCTGCTTGACCACAGTCTTAAGATCATTTTTGTCGGTGTACTTACGTTACTACTTGCTTATGATTATGATGAGCATAAAAAACTTTACTTACACACCGAACTCGAGGACATCTGTCTTATGGTCAATCATTATATAACTCTGGCACAAATTAAGGTTTAGACACTATAAGACTTTCTGGAAGACAAGGTCACAGTGGTGGTACAGGAGATTGAAGTATGGCAACACGTATTATTATTTTTTTTATTATTATTATTTTATTTATTTAGTTTTTATTGTAGTGTATGGTTTTATTGTGTGTCTATCTTATTTAATGACTGTACAGCACTTTGGTCAACTGTTGTTTTTTTTAAATGTGCTTATAAATAAAGTTGAGTTGAGTTGAGTCAGAGTTTGGAAGCATTTAGGCTTTTATGAAGGGGAAGGGGAAAAGGATAGTAGCCACACGATATGCAAGATGTGTCTAATTAAACTGAAATATTTTGGTAACCCGACATGAGAAACATATTATCACATATAACAATCCTGCTTTTGCAGCTGCCTACCAGTTGGAGATTTCTAAGCTGAAACAGACTGGCAGACCCAAGTTAGATCGAGTCAGACCAAGTTACACTAAGCAAAGCCTAACAGGTACGTTTTTATATCAGTAACACAACGCAGTACTAAGGACACAATTTAAACAAATCTCCTGTTACTACGTCCAAAACTAGGCCCCTTTTTGGTTGTTCTACTCCACTTCAGTAAGTATGCCATTACCTTAAGTAGTCTCTCTGCATTCATCTAAAATAGTTTCTAAATTCTATTGGTTTGTTTTTTCTGTGAATATACTTCCTGCTCCAGGGATGCCAGCCAAACATGAGTCAACGGAAGACTTCTGGTTCAATGGTGTCATTTGTAGTGATGTTATTGCCAGTAATTGCACATTTGTTTGGGAATACAATATGTACCCTCAAAGCACAATACCATTTGAAATGATCACAACGCACTCAGTGGTGTGACTTCTTGGCACTGCTGTCTGTTGGGCCTCTTAAAACGTTTAATATGGACTTGAATATACTGAGGATTGTAAATGTAAGTGAGTGTGACGTGTTAAAAGGCTCCCTCCGTTTATTAATAATTTTAATAAACGGTCTTGCGATGTTCTTGGTCAAAATAAGAAAACATACAGTAAGTTTCATGTCGTGTTATGTGCAAATTATGTTGTTAAATGTAATTGTGCTGTGGCTTGTTTGCTTGGATTCAGCAACACTTATTGCCTTACAGCCTTATTGAAGGTGTTACTTCATGACATCTGCTGACAGAATCAGAACCACCAACAGTGCTACAGTATATTAACTTAGAAGTTCCTCAATTTAGCATCTATCTGTACCCTGTAAAGTCCATTTTAATGATCAGTCATGTATGACTGTTTCTCTATATTGAATATCTGGAGGTGACTTATTAAGCTATGAACTTTTGAATACCAACTTCAACAATGCAAAATTTGACAGGAGTGGAAATCCAAGTGCAAGTCCAAACAACTCTTAGTTTGAACATGTTAGGCATAACATCTTCATGCAATTTGAATAAAAAAGAAGATGAATGTATATTTTAAATGAGCTTATATTAACTTAAGCATTGTCTATAGTAACACAACCCTTGTTTTAGTCATTAGGGGCTACAGTCCAGATATTTTAGACAATAATTTTAGACTATACAGCATTCTAATGATGGGTGATAAAAGGGAACACAATAATGTGTGTAGATAATGATGAAAACACTTAATCCAGAGTCCGTTTGTTTTACACAACCATACATAAAGGTTGTTATGCTAAAGTGCTAAAAGTGAGTTTGCTTTTTCCTCCAAAGCTAAGGAAGCTGAGATCAAACAGGCACCGTAGCATTTTTTATGATGAAGAAATAATCAATATCCTAATATAAAATGAAGAGAACTATGTTTCACAATTTCTCTTGTTCATGTGCAAGTAATTTGGGAGCATTAGGATACCAGGCAGTATTGGTCTACAAAATATAGTGTAGTGAAACTATGAAGTAGAAGAAAAACAAACATAAATTGATATTGTGTACCTCTCAACAGTACATAAATACTCAACTAGAGTAAATTTACTTAATTTACATTCCATCACCGTTAATTTTACAGATAATTATCACCCCATAGTATTATGATATTCTTTTCAATGTGATTCAGACAATGAATAGTTTATAGGCCTAACAGTCACCTTCATGACAGTGAGTTTGGCTTAAATGAATTGTTGCCCGTTATTATAGTTACAAATGTGAAGGTGAGATCTCACTGTGTAGCAAAGATATATAGATGGTGGATATCATCTGACATTCTCATAACTGTCAGGAGTTTATTTTAGGAATAGATTTTTAAGTTCTTAACATCAGCAAATTTAAAGAGTTTAATTTGAAGTTTTCTCACAGGGCAATTCAGCTCAATGAAATATCACTCAGCTAAATGAAATAGAAGTACAATTTAATTAACGTGGCGTCTTGTTGTGGAACAGACTACTGTTGTCCAGACATTTGTTTACTTGGCACATGGTGTAAGTGTAAGTGTAAGCACTTTGCATTATTCAGTTTGAAACAAATCATCATAACCTACTATTTAAAAAATAAAACACACCACTAAATAAATATCGTAATATATTTCCTTAAAGGTGACGTGTTGAAAACTGTTTACACTATGAGAAATGAAGGGACTCATTGGTCATGAAGGATTTTGCTGTGTTGCTCACTAGATGGCAACATTTACTTACTTTACAATCAACCCATGAGTCTTCAAGTTGTGCCACATTTGAGAGATGGTCTCTCACAGTGTAATATCCCACTCTTGTTTCTTTAGCGGGGAAGAGGACACAGATGTGTACTTGTCACTAAAGTTAGCCTTGAATGTACGTACAATGGTGAATCATCAACAAACGGTTCGATGAGTCAGCTTTACAGAGAAATCTCAATAGCTACCATGTTGGATTAGTATAAGAAAATAATGTAGAGCCATTAACAATAGCTTATCAGGGCCATATCACATGTCTGTGTTTTGCAGAATGAATCACCTCCTGCCGCTGTTGTCAAACAGCATTTTCTCAAGTGATATCTTCGTAAATCATCAGAAGTGTCACGTCATTTCAAACCAGATTACGATTACACTCTCATTACACTCTCCCCTCATGTCCTGCATCAGGGTGCCTGCTGAAAGAACTTTGCATGTGGACAAAATGAAAGCATGACCTCTGAATGAATGTCTGAGGCCATCAAATGCACAGCATGCCTAAAAATAACTATGCAACACTTTCACAATCTTAGAAATATAAACAAGACCAAAAACACAATTGTTAAAAAAAAACAAAAAAACAAACAAACTAGGATCATAGCTTCCTTGTATTGAAATAAATGTGAAATTATTTCAGGAAATGACTTACTTATACAGGTAACTGTCTTGTTGGACAACACTTGTCATACTCAAAACATCCTGATGTTGTGTGTCGTCACCACCATTTACAATAATAAAAATGAATTTTAACCTAATGACTGTCTTGTGTGGACTGAAACATTCAGACTACCATGATTTTATTCTCTGTAAATTCAATATAATGACCAAAATAAAATATAAAAGGTAACACATTGCACCCTTGGGAGAGGAAAAACACATTCAAATTCATTGTCCAGTAGAGGGCAGACAAGTGCTACAAATTAAATCACTTCGTTTTTCACTGCGCTCATTGTCATTGTTTTCAAAACATGAATTTAGCTTTGCATATCCAATAATTTAGTATACATTTATTTGGCTTCAAGAACACTGTGTGTATATTTGTTTTTATACTGCAGTCATAGTACAGTATTAATTAACTCTTTTGTCCAAAAACACTCAGAGACACATACCCGTATGCACCCAGAGGCAGGTATGCATGACTGCACTCAAATTGCCAACACTAATGCACACATAGGTACACACACAGAACACACAGAAGAATATATATAAATGTCCTAAAAAATTACTGTTTATTAGTTGACACTGTCCTGCTGATGTGTAGTGTTTTCCTTTTCATTACAAACAGAGCATTTAGTGTATGAATAGATGCCCCACCACCACCACCATCACCACCACCACCACACACACCCCGTTGGCTCACATCAGCTTGCCACTTTCTGTTTCTGACACTCATCGCGTCTGCAGCAGAACGTTTCATCCAAGTTTCCCAAAAGACACACTTTGAGTTTTTTTTTTTATTCTTTCACCCTTCATTCACCAAATGACATCACCCTAACCAGGTGCACTAACAAGCTTTAAACAATGGCACAAGTAGGACTGAATCTAACATGAGAGGTCATGCAACAGTCAGGAGGGATGTAATACCACAGAAAGTCTCTGCAGAGAATATTCCATTGAAAGTATATGAGAGGGATAGAGAGAAGGGAGATTGGCATCATTCTCTTGGACAGATAAAAAATGAAAAATGAAAACTGCTAAAATGGGTTGACCAATATATTCCCGCAGTTGTTAATATACCTGGCCAGTTTGGCCATATGGAGTCTTATGTGTGGGAAACAAATGCATTTTTGAGAATGAGTGAGAGACAGTGAGATTGTGTGACAGAGAGAGAGAGACGCTGAGCTCCAAAAATAGAAAATTAATATGTGGTGTACTGTGGCGGACCACCACAAATAAATATATGTATGGGAAATCCGGTACAGCTGGTACTAATATGAACTGAAATTACATGGAAAGAAACTCATAATAATAATAATAATAATAATAATAATAATAATAATAATAACAATAAAACCTAAAACAAAACAGCCATGCATTTAATGTAAAACAATCGTTCTGAGGTTAGTCCTACATGCACCACTAACCGCACCAGTATTAGCTCAATGACCTAAACTATAATTATTTTTGAAAGGTGGTTGGTTTCAGGACCAGTACAGATACAGATTATTAGTAATTAAGGAGACCCATTACAGATAAATGTCGGGCAAGAGAATGCCAATACCGGCAATAAATCGGACCCTATAATCGATCAGGCTGATAATAGGCCTATAAGTTTGAAAAAAAAAATTAAATGTGGGTTTCACTCAAACTATCTTTGTTATGGAGCAAATGTTTGACGTCTAACTCGTTTTTTCATTACAAAGTGTTTCTCTTGTTTCATAAATTTAGGTTTTGATTGGAGTTTTGTCTGGGAGCCCTCTCTCCTTAATTATGACTGTCCCTTGTCCTTTTTCCGTCCCACGAATGTTTTTCATCTCCTTATTACGCTTTGAAATCTGTGTGTAAAAGCAAATCGGTGGTCAATAATTAGTATAGATTAATAAAACTACCCATTTTGAAACAGTAAGACTATGTTCTTATAATAAAAAACATGTTTTAACACACATTGCAGTTGTGTACAACCCAGTACAGTACATAGAAATGTCTTCTTTAATGCTACTCTGTATTAAATCATCCTCTTTTTTCCCCTCCACACACTTTATTTTAACACTTTCACATGTTTAATCTATTACACTTGGTGATATGGGAACTATTGCCTTGTTTCTATTGATTTCAAACTCCATGTCATGTTGAGTTAAAGGATTATGAGTCTCATTACAAATTTCACACATGCTTGGTTAGTCAAACTATTGAACTTCTGTTATCACAGTCAGGATTGTGAGGCCAAATGGGAAGAAAAAAAAAAATCCCAGGCCGAGCAGAATAGTGCTACTACTTTATGAATGAAAGTGTAATAATGTTGAATTATTCCGAACTGATACTGCATTAGCATGGTTAAATTTGTATTGCCTCAGGTCTCTGTCCACCTACAGTAAGACTGTATTCTGTAATGTAGTGTGTGTTGAAGATTTGTGGGCTAAACTTATGATGTTTATGCCTACTCTGTACTGGGTGTTAAAACATCTCACGAGGGCCAGGAGTATTGATGGTGGTGATAAAGACATATAATAATGTCATAAAGCCAGGGTAGACAAGGAGCTGTAAGTGGAGATTGGCTGAACTGTGTAACCAGTAATCAGTCAGTGGGGGTAAAAATGACAGGGCCAATGTGTGTGGACAGAAATGGGGAATGAAACATGGAGCTCATGAAGGCTGAATAGACCAGATCAGGAAGAGGGCGGGGGAGTTGAGGTGACCTGCTCTTAGAGGGGACAGGCCTGTCGCATTCCCTGATTACAAGCAATAGGTCTCAATTTCACATGACAGCAACAACTGCTCATTTGGGGCAGCATCTGTATTATAGAGCTTGGTGGAGAGAGGGGAGGTAGGGGTAATGTCCCCCTGGGTTTGTAATACCCTCCTGAAAGAGTACCTTTATGGTGAGGAATATTTTTTTGTGCCAGCACTTTTCCTTATACTGCTTTTGAAACTTACTATACACTATTCTTTGTTCCCTTTTTGCTGGTTTTTAGCTCACTTCAAGCTGATTGAGAGGTTCATGTATGGGTCATATTTTATTTTCTATAGATAATTACGACTTAATCATTTTGTAATTGAGATTAATAAGGGGGTTAAGTAAATTAATTTAAGTTGATTCACTGAGATCAACACAAATTTGGGCTCATTTTGACTGACAGCGCATTTGATGCAATGTGACATCATGGCCTGCGGTTTGAGGGTGGTAAAGAGTCGAGTTTATCAGATATCAGATGGCTCTTCAAGCTTGAGAAAGAAGACAAATCAGTCTAGCTTCTGAGAAATGACTATAAAGGTGGGTCTGATTAAAAGTAATTAGCTATAATAGGTTGAATCAGCTTGAGGCCATATGCTACTAATAGTGATATCACAGCTAAACATAATATTTCACATGTGCTGTCTAGCGCACTGAATGAATTGATGCAAGATCCTGTGGTGATTGCAGCCTTGAAAGAAATAAAAATAAAATTTTAAAGATATCATCTACATGGATTTATATGGATATGAATGTGATTATTTTCAGAAATAATTCTTAATTAAGTATGGTGGCTCCAATTGATAAAATTGGATAGCAATAGCAGAACCACATATACATTTTGTCTTTTCGCAGTGAGATCTGTGAATTATCCAGAGTAGGGCTTTCGAATTGTAAGGCACACCTCCGTAGGCATGGTTGCGGAAGAGTTGAAGGGAGGATGCAGAGGGAGAGACGTGAGGCAAAAATACTGCATGACAGGAAAGGGACAAGTGCATGGCAGTGTTTTTAAATAACAGGAACTTGCTTATTGTAGAGATGACCTCAATGTGCCTTTCTTCCTGAAGATCTGTCATGTCCATCTTGGATAAACTTCCATAAATCCACTTAAAAATCATAGGGAAAAAAAGAAAAACCCCAGAACAGGATAACCATTCAGTTCTTTGAGATGCCTAAAAATGTCAGCCAAGTGCATGAGTTTCACATGCCATGAGCACCTGCAATCAACTCTGCATGTGAAGAATTGTTTTCTATTTGGAATGCCTCTTCGCCAGTGAAAGCCAGCAGGCGGCCGTGTGCAGTAACAAGCTATGATGTTCTGCTCCCGTCTTCTTGCATGAAAATGAAAACGGACGGGTCTTTAATGACCATGCTTTGATGAGATTAACAATGTACACCACTCTGTCCAGTACATCCCAAAGTTCTTTTGGCAGCGTTTGTGCAATCAGTGAATCATTATGGATTGTCTTTATATGACAGGTGTAGCAGGAAATATTACATAGTCATACGCTGACCACGCACCAGCTGACCAATCACATATTGTATACGTTATTGTTGTGACATGTGGGGAGAGGGGCATGTGAGACAAATTTTGATGATGTATGAGGCAGGTAATGATCTGCATGTTCATTATAAGCTTTGTTTTTTGGAACTGTGATTAATTCAGCAGAAGTCCGACGGCACCCCAGGACGCCTTGAGAAAGGCGAGTCTAAGCATCCAAAGTTTCCCAAGTTACCTTCATCTTTAAAATCACTTCTGTTGTTCTTCCATTTGTTCTGTTTTATAATGCTTTTATTGTAAAGGACATTGTGACGTTGTTTCCATTAACTATGTTTATTTCTGATATCGGCAAATAAACACAATGGTTACCAGTGATTTTGCTTGTATTTTGCTGCCACACATACACGACTATTGCATTGTGCTCTGTGTCACCAGTTAGCTTTAAATAATTACATTACTTTGCTAAATTATGTCTTAAACTTAGGTTAGTTTCAATTTCAATTTGATAAAATAGGGGTCTAACGTTTGGACACCAAAATATATATTATAAAATAAAAATGCATGGTTTGTATTGTATGTCTATATTTTATTTCTTTTTGTATTTGTATAACACATTTAGGGTCCAATAATATGTGAAATTCAATTGTTTTTAATAAACACGGGATTCTTGGCATTTTGCATTTGTCTCTAACTTGGAAACCAATTTTGCCTCCCAGCCCTAGTGGACTTCACAGGCATTTTCACTGAAACCACTTTTTCTGCACCCTCATCCTCCACCCCTCAAGTTTTATGCAGATAAGACTGAAGGCTTTCTCCTCCCAGAGCTGGGTGGGTGCCCAGTATGCAGGAGTTTATCTGGCACACGTGTCCCTCCCTCCATATTTCACTTCTAGTTCTACTCTCTCTTTCTGATAGCTTTATCACTGCGGCGGGGTCAGATGCTGACACCAGCATAAGGGCCGCTTAAATCGCTCTAAACAACATCTATCATGGACCCTATAAAATAAGCTCCATGGCATGCACAATACTCTGGCCTCGTGCTTGGAAATGCTCGTCTATCATATGGCTGCTTGACTCTAAGAAGCCGTTTTTTGATGATATGTACAGGATTCCATAGTGGAAAGTTCCGATTTGGCCCTAATCAGTCTTTATGAGTAATTTTTGATTATAGAGTGCATGGGAGATCTATCACCCTCCAGGAAAGGCAGGAAGGCTGTTTTGGCCATGATAAATTGCACTAGCCTACAGTTCTATTTATTGATTAGGATGAAGCTTAATATCAAACCCATTTGGATAGGTAAAAAATGTCATAGAAAGGCAATAATGGTTGCTCTCAAGTTTCAAAGAAATGGCAGCAGGAATGGACAGGTTGCTTCAATGTCTTAGAAAAAACTGAAATAAACTGGATGCAGCTACTTTAAGAGAGAGAGAATGAATAATCATTTTAGATACTGTAGAGGCTACTTATTTCTGTTCTTCTTCTATGAAGAAATGCCTACTTTTAAGTTATTGTAGATATCTAATATTTCTTTTAACAACAGTGGTAACAGTTGTTGAGTGAATAATTTATCTCAGATCCAACAAATTCAGGAGAGCTTCAAATTAAAGGTAAATATTTGAACTACCACATGTCAGAAGTAACAACTGAGACAGTTCAGCCTTATGTATCCCTTTACTACCTTAACTTGTCTGAGGTTATAGTTATAGGATGTGTCCCTGGATGCTTAATCTTAAGTAGAGGAGCAAAATGGGCCTGAATGAGCCAAAAAAAAAAGAAGAGAACAATCAATGACTCAGAAAAGAGAAATTATTGTCCAAGCCCATCATTTAATTTCTTTAAAAGCCTATTGAAAAGTCAGAACCGCTCAATGTGCATCCACTAAAGTTAACACTCTCGGTATGCCATACAATTTAATTATTGGGACATGATTCATTCAGTGAGTGGTCACCCACACGATGGCACCATTTATGGGCCAGTGTATTCTTTACAGCCCAAGAATCCTCCTTTTGGTCAGTAATCACTGAACTGTACAAATGTAATTTAGATTCTTGATTGAGGAAGAGATTTTTCTAATTAAGAGTTTTTGTAGAGTGCATAATCATTTTGGCTGGCTATTCAGCAGGAACAATGTGATGATTAGCTCTTGTGGCAGTCTAAGTGCTGCTTATCTGCTGGAAAGAAAAGTAAAGTCTCTCATCTTAAATGAATCTTTAGCATTTACCATAACCAATCAGGATTTGTAAACCCAAGATGTGTGTTTTCTTTTTAAATTTCTTTCTGCATAATCAAATCATATAAAAAACAAAACATAAATATGTTTATCTATTTATTTATTTTTTAAACATTTTTTTTAAATTTATACACAAATTAGACTTACAACACAAAGGAAATAAACAACCTCTACAAATACAGTATTCCATGTAAACCAAGAATAAATTCTATTACACAAAAACCAAAGACATTGTGGGGTGGAAGGATGGGGGAGTGCAGTATAGCTCCTCAAACATTCATTTCAACATCCATGTATCCTGTGGTCCGCATGTATGTAGCATATAACAGCATAGATTTAATTGAACATACAGCTCCTCCAAACACTTGGAACCACATGTATGATTCATATGCAAAAACCCATGTATACACAGGATGTGGTCAACGTGTACTTCATACTCTGCATGCACATTATAGAGTTATATTATAGAGTTAGATACTCTCTACTATTAGAGAGTATCTAAGTGTGACATAGTGAATCCTATCAATGTCAAAGTGAATCCCATGTAGACCTTCTCATTTGAGGAGGTTCATTTGCACGTTCAGCCGACTTGTCTCTATTCTTCTGAGTGAGTGTCGGGCTTTATGTTGGTAAAGTCTGGTGGTTAAATATTTTTATTGTGAAAGAACAAGTTTTGTCTCCGTCAATATGAGGTGCTGCCCATTGTACAGAAAAGTCCAGTGAATTAGCTACAAAGGGGGACACAGTGAAAACCAGGGTAAAGGAGAGTGTGTCTTGGTACCAGACCTTTCATTCTTTCTACAGCTTTGAACAGAAATCTGATTAACAAAGGCAGTTTAAGCAGAGTGACCGGCAGGGGTGAGGAATGAGGCAGAGGAAGAGACACTTTCATTAAATTAGCAATCGATGCCAGCACTCCTCAGAGACGAGCACACTGCAATAAAGGAATAAAATAAAATGAAATAAAGGAGCCATTTCCCACATTTATCTATACTGTTTGAGTTTGAAGTGCACTGTGGATGCAACATCACAGTTTTTTTTTGCCCCTTACCCTGGTCTTACCAGCCTACACTGTCTCTCTGAAATAGTTTTGTACTGTTGTAGTGACAAGATTATATATAAATTACAAAATACCTGTCTATTTTACCATCATAAGCAGGGATCATTTTAAGGATGAACAAAGCTGATGAGTTGTCTGGATGGTCAAACAGCCTGCTAAAAAAAGACATAATGCTATAGCTCACTGATCAAAACAACCATTTATGAATGGAAATTATCAACACTTGAGAATTTCCACTGAAATGGACCCTAGGCGATGGCTTGAGGGGCTGCTGAGAGGGATGTCTCTCCTCAGCAGATAGAGCTGTTCAACCCTGCTTTATAGCCCGATTAGACATGGCTATTGCACTGAATGGTTTGCATACCACTGATGCCGTGCCATATTATGGCTGTACTGTACATAAGCAAGGAGATGTATCAATATCCAGGATTAGAACCGAATATATATGATGCCTCAACAAACAAACACATACAACAGAGATTCTAATGAAAGGTGCGTCTATTGTTAAGGACACTCGCTGATCATTTGCAGTTATTAATGGGTTGGTGGTTTGGATTCAGTCACTAGCACAATGGACAGATGCATTTGAGTATTGTGATGTTCCATGGTGTAAGTCACCCGATGCAGCACTTTAGTGTTCAAGAGTGGAAAAGGCACTAATGATAACAGTGCTGATTAAACAATACACATGTGGGTCCAAAACTACCGAACTTCTGAGACTGCATCTTTGAGGGGTGATTATAAGGCAGCAAAATGAGACAGTTTTGTCTGTTTCAAAATGTACCCTTATGCTGGTTTCTAACTTTTCCCCATATTCTCTTTATAGTATGACACCGTGGTAATGACAAAGAAGGGAGGCAATTACTTGCACACATAATGATCATTCCTTTACGGTAACATATAATGCATAATTAGTTTTGCTTCAATAGCACTTTGGAAAGGGGATAAATTCAGCAGACTGTAGTGGAGTACAGTACCTTCATCCCTGTGAATAACACCACTGTAACACAGACAGATTACCCCCTGGAGAGGGCAGGTTTGGTGAAAATAATCTGTCTCCCACTTAGTGTGTTGGAAAATCTGCCACAGGGGAGCTGTGTCAGTGATGCACAGTCACAGCAGGAATCAGTTCTCCAGCTCTGACAAGGACTTAGATGTTGGCTCCTCACATGACGAATGGATTGTAGAAATCCCTTCACTATTTGCAAGAACGAGGCAAAGAGATGGGCATCGACCTACTATATGACCAAACATGGAGGAGTTATAGATAATAATTGTTATTTTTGATGGTGCATTTGGTCTGGAGAGAAACCCATGCACTTTCCCACAGGAAGGATAATGTTGTGGTCGCCGCGTGGATTAATGAGCAGTGTCACCGGCCCAACTCTACCCTGGGGGTAGGGTGGGGAGGTGGTACTGAATGGAAGACAGCTTCTGATTGGTCGACAGATCCAACCAATGAGTCATGTGATTGCCAGTGCATGGCTAACAACAGCTGTGTTTTCCACACAGAATAGTGGATAAATAATTACAGAGGTTGGAGGTTGCCATCAGGGCAACAATAAGAAGTGGTGGTGACTATACTGGCGAGCTGGTCAGGATTCTCCCTACTCGTTTTAGCATGTCAGTTTGTCTGCTATGGAACAGCTTTCCTGATGCAGCCAAAATAGGAACAACAACTACTGACTTCGAGGTTCTATGTCATGGTCCATGCAATGAGTCATCAATTGGACATCACCCAACCCTAGTCACCAGGTCATTTTTAAGGGTTTGGTCAGGCTTTCAATGGCACAAATGTTTGCCACAATGACAAACAGCAACAACCAGGCATAGCATTTAAAATGTGCGTAATTCAACAAAATCTAAAGTACCATAAAAGACAAGTGACAACTGTCATGTGGTGCCCAACTCTTTAATAGTAATTTGCCCTCTTGTCTTGGCCGGTACTTTGTTTTTGGCTGACTTAAGCCGTACTACTTGTCCTGATTCATGCATCTGATTTACTTTGTGTGGGCTGATAGCGCTGCCATGAATGAATGTTTGAATGGAGACAAGGCAGGGTGAGGAGAGACATGTTGAGTGGCTGCTACACTGATAAGTAACCTCTGTTTTATTTAGCTTCATCTGTTTAAGAGAGGCTCAGCACTCTCTTCCATTCAGCTTAAGAGTCCCAGGGAGATTCTTATCCATGGGCAGGTGGGCTGGGAACAGACAACTCTCCGCTTTGGGTAAGCACCAGTCCTTTAGCCACCCGCCTAATGATCGTAGCCAGCATCTGGTGCAGGTGTCCGAAGTGATTCTCTATACTGGAGGAGGAACTGACAGCAAGATACTTCTTCCTTGATCTGGTCTTTTTCTTGGTCTGTCTTATCTCCCATGAGTATGGTTATCATTAGTATTACTCTTACCAATACTACTTACATACAGTATATGTCTCATTACTATAAGAATTAACAAAGCTTTATATTCTGCGACTCAAGAGCAATAAATATATGTACAGTATATATATATATATATATATATATAGTGCCATTGTTTTGAACAAATCACTATAGTAGTTGATTAATTACTGAAAAGTAAATCTTCTTCTTTTTCTTCTGGCTTCTCCTGTTAGGGGTCGCCACAGTGGATCATCCGTCTCCATCTCTGTCACACTTACCACCTGCATGTCCTCCCTCACCACATCCATAAGCCTCCTCTACGGCCTTCCTCTTCTCCCCTTGCCTGGCAGCTCCATCCTCATCATCCTTCTCCCGATAAACACAGTTAGCTGAAATGTTATTGATAGCCTCTAATGTTAGCTAACCATTCATTTGATGTGACCTCTCTGTCGGTGTGGATTGAGAATATCAAACATTCATCGTAATTTCTCCAATGCAAGTAGAACCAATGACGTTGGAGCTTATCAATACTATAGCCTTTTTGCCTCAGGGCCATATTCATACCAGATTTTGGCATCCATCCCTACACCCATGATTTCTTTCCCTGTATTTCCCCCTTGAACACTACTTTTACTCACATGGTTGAGTTTTGCCTGCCACATGATAGATATCCAGACGAGATATTTACGTCATCCTGCGAGTTCCTTTTACAATAAAAGTGCTGTTCCTCTTGTTGGGATGGGTTTGCAGGTGCAGCTCTGGCCTGTGCTGAGACCTCCATAAAATCTGGTGGAGCGTTAAAGCAGCAGATGTGCTCCTGAGGCAGAGCAACTTAGCTCAGAGCCATGACAGGGAACACATTGCTGCACACGTAAAAGGAGAAGGGATCAGCATGGGTATCATTGGCCTACAATTGTGGTGTACTCTGCAAATAGTCACAAACAAGCATGTTCTCCCTAGGGAATGTGAGAGTAGGATAGATTAGGATGCCACAAAATGTTTAGCTGTCTTTAGAGAATGAAGTGAACCTGAGCAGATTGATAGACACATTTGTGCCTAAAACAAAAATTCTACACATGCTACATAGACCATGCAGTCACGTGTCCAAATGCCTGTTGAATCACCTGCGGTGTTTAACAGAGTCCATTAATTTGCCCCCCTATGGCCTGTCAGGAAAGAGGCTTCAGGACTCCTGAGAGAGTTGTTCTTGCTCACAGTTTACACTGAGCTGTGTGAGATAATAGTAATAGCATCTCTAAATTAGGTTTATAGGATACTCCCTGAGCACCAGATACCATATATGTTTGGCCAATTAGCACAAATACAATGTGCAACAACAGCAGTAAGAGAAAAAGTCATAGTGATGCCTTCCTCATATGTACTTACTTCATTACTATTCCAAATGTCAGAAGTTATCAACACAGTATTTCCACTTGTTGAAATCTAGAAAACATTTTTTTGTATCTTACTCATCAAACAAGAATGAAAAAAAAGTAAACTTCTAATCTATGTGAAATTAATGGCAGTCTAAACACTGCCGTATCTACAATTTTTCAGTATCAGGAACCATGAAGGGCCCACATTTTAAACAGGGGGGGCCAAGTGTATGTCCAACATCCATGCACATTTCCTTATGTAATAACATGTATATGGTATATATTTCACCAATCTCTCCTTGTTTGAATTCAATGTGAGGAGTCAAAATTAGAAGTGATAAAATGTAAACCACAAAATATGCAATATACTTTCTGAATAAAAATATGCCACCGCATAAGAATTAAAAATGCAATGTAATATGCTTTAGGTAGGGTACATTGCTTCATTGTGCTCATTAAGATGCCAAAGTCACTGAAGGTAAACTATTTTACGAAACGTTCATTTGGTTCTCCATGAAGATTAATTACACAAACTCTCTGCTACATGATGTAGAAGTTGTAATCCAGTATGTGTCAGTGCACCGTCATTTTATGTCTGTGTGTTTTTTCAGTATTGAATTGTATAATGAAAAATTGACATGAAGATGCTTTTTAATTGCAAAATACTTGGTTTTAATCCTTATTGAGATAAAATAAAACTGACCCAGTGTGAGCTCCCTGTCTACAACTTTTTGCTCTGCAGAATTTCAACTTATACTGCCAATATATAAAATGTATTTATATCTCTATAAATATATTATTTATAAATGTTTTATTTAAATCTTATATTTGTTAGATATCTGTTATATATATATATCTTATACTGTTCCTATTTTTGCTTATTCTATTTTTGCTATCCACTGTGCTACTGTAACACTGCAAATCTCCCCGTTGTGGGACTAATAAAGGAACATCTTATCTTGAAACCCATACAAACATAAACACTTTTGAGTTCAAGGAAATATTTAAGCTCAACAGAAATATTGACTTGATTTACTGTATATCATGATACATACATGCCAATCCATCGACAAGGAAAAAAATCATTGCCAAAACTTTTTTTAAAATTTTTGCCATATTTCCTAGCCCTACACTCAACTTTAGTAAAGTCTTTAACCTTTGTGTCGTGTTCGTTTCTTCCCCCTTACTTTGGTGCTCCCGGTCAAATTTGACCGGCCTGTTTTAACTGCTCTTACATTAACACAAAAACCATTGATCATCACCAAATTTTATTTAACTCCCTTTTAAGCTGTAAACAATGTCTCAGACTACTGGTTTACACGAATAACTGCAGTGAATATACAAAGAATAGACACAGAAATTGTAAATTGTATTCCAAAATTAACATTTATTGTAAAAAAAAGAAACAAACAAAAATCAAAACAGAGACCAAATTCACAGAACATCAGAACATCAACATGAACACATCATCTGTGTGTGTGTATGTGTGTGTGTGTGTGTGTGTGTGTGGGTGCGTGTGTCTTCACACACAGGAGTGGCATTTTGCAATCTCCTGGCATCACATGTTGCCCAGATCTTGATCCCATACTTGCCTGGTTTGCTTGGGATGTACTGTTTGAACGGACAGCGACCTCTGAAAGGGACCAGGCGCTCGTCCACTGTCACCTCAGGGCCTGGATTGTACATCAGTGGTAGGCGCTCCACCCACCTGTCCCAAACATTCCTGATGGCAGCCAGTTTGTCGTCTCGCCAGCGGAAAGGTCGTGTAGTTCTGTCATCAAATCGGATAACTCGTGAGAGGACATGAAACTGTTGCAGGGACATAGTTGACCGGAATATAGGCCTCCCTGACTCCGCATCCCACAGACTTTTTGTAGCCTCATTGTTGGACCGATATACTCCTGCTAAAATCAACAGACCCATGTAGGCTTGGAGGTCTACCTGGTCCAATGCTTTCCATGTGTCCCCAAACACACGCCTCCCCTCCAGGTTTGTCATTTCCAGTATAATTTCCACAATGGACTCTGGTAAAAAGAGTTGGAAGCTGGACTTGATGTCATCCACATGAGATGTTGCATATCGTGTTGGCCCTGGCGTCATCCTAACAATATTTTCCACTCTTGCTCTGCCTCCTCTGTCCTGGGTGGATGAATACCAGAGCAAATTGCCATCCTTGGACTGGAATGTCACCTCAGGTGCCTCTTCCTCAGGTGCCTCTTCCCCAGGTGTGTCTTCCTCAGGGGCCTCTTCCTCGCCATCTATTGACTGGTCGGTCTCACAATGGTCTGGATCAAAATCGGGATCGATGTTGTCTTCTATTTCTGAGACATCCTCCTCTATTTCTGGTTCAACTTCAATCCCCTCTTCATCACGTTGAAACAAAAGTTCAAGAGCCTCTCTGACGAGAAATCGTCTGACCGGGCGCCTACTCATTGTGTTCAGAGTAAAATGAGAGCAATGCACACAAAAAAAGCTATATATAAGGGGTCTGTGAGAAGATATGATACATTTTGTATCGGAAAGTGTGGTTCACGTGGGGGGGTGGCCACATAAGCCCGGGAAATAGACAGGTTCCCATAACAAACACCTAATTGTTTACTTTGAAATGTGGAACAGGTGTTATACGTTTAGTCTGGAAGGTGTGGTTCACGTGGGGAGATAGGCACATAAGCGTGGGAAATATGTGGGACGAGGAGACACCTAATTGTTCAGTCTGAAAGGGGTTCACGTGGGGTGGAGTGTGTGTGTGTGGAGTGTGTGTGTGTGTGTGTGTGTGTGTGTGGAGTGTGTGTGTGTGTGTGTGTGTGTGCGTGTAGGTGTGTGGGTGTGTGTGTGTGGTGGTGGTTGTGGATTTGTGGTTGTGTACTATCTGATGGATGAACACAATCTAGGGTCACCCATTAATTTCCTATGGCGGTCATTTTTGACCGGGAACACCACAGGTTTTACAAAGTTGACTAAACCACTCAAAATTCAATGAAAGTGGTGATCAGCAATTGTATATGTTCAAATGCCTAGTGTGGAGGATATCATAAGGCCTTGAGACGATCAAATGTAAAACACAATATTTATGATTGATGAAAGTAGGAAATCGGTCAGATTTGACCCGAACACGACAGAAAGGTTAAGCATTCAATGAATCTGTCTTCTCCAAGAATTTTGGGTACTGTAGACAAAATTTTGAGTTCATGTTGTCATTTATGACTATAATTCCCTCAACCCAACCTAATTTACCCCATCTCTCCCTCTGCTTACTTTGATATGCGTAAATAATGCAAATTAGCCACTTAGTAACCACATCAATTACCCACCTGGCCTCTTATTTGCAAAACACTCGTTACAGTCCTGTGGTGATGAAGGCCGACAGTCGTTGGTGGGGTCTCTGTTATTGTTCGCTATGGAACCAATTAGTAATGCCCTCTGTCCTCTGAGACCAGCAAAACAGAGCAAGAGTCCGAGGCTTAAAACAATAATGTGCAACCAGGCCACACCTATATAATATGTGTATGTAAGTATCTTATTAAATAAGGATCATGGCCACCTGCTAGACTTTCTTATAAAGTCAACACACATTTAACAATGTGTTTACCATATGCATAATACTGTGGAGATGGCACACATGGAGAAAAACAGTCAACAAAACATACTGACAGGAAGAAATAGATAGAATAAGAGAGGTTGCAGAACAGAAGCCATATTTCAACTTTATTTTTAGAGACTGGTAATCTACTCACTGCCTCTCCCCTGTGTCCCCTGCTCTTGATACAGTGACGTCAACAAACAGGATGCTTTTTTTTTACCGGTCCTCCTCTATTTCTAGCGGCTTGGTATGATCAGATTGAACACTGAGATAGGCCTGGGTGTAGGTCCTGTGTCTGCGAATGGCTGAGCAGAGACATGGTAAGATTTAAGGGGAGGAAGAGGGGAAGTAGATGGGAGGTGAAACCGATCTGATTCTCATTATGTCCTCTGTCTTTGTCAGATAACCCAGGAAACATCTCAGACTCATATGCAGCTTTTAAAAGCTTCATTTAGATCCTTTCTGCTTCACAACCTTGTTCGATGAAACAAAAGAATTATGGTGGTATAGTTAGACACAGGAACTTCTGTGCAAAGTATGTGCATGCCACTGAGCCATGTGGCTGCACCTGTGTGTATGTCATATAATCTGCTGTGGAAGCTGTTTCTATCCTATGAAAGGAATATAGCTTTGGTGACAACTTAAGAGATTTAATGTAACCTCTGGTGTAAATCTCCCATCTACTGTTTACCCTGTTTATCCATCTTCATGCATTGCACAAAACATGCAGTGTTTAAGTGTGCAACTGTTTCAGTTTATGTGTGATAACAAGCTGATGGTCCCTTTAAAAACAACGACTCCACCTTTGGTGACACACAAATGCAATAGCTACACTCACTTAAAGTTTTCTGAATTAAAAAATGATGAAACATAATTCACCTCTAACTGTGCATCAATCCATGCAGTACAGTTTCTGTATTTACTTATGTTTTATGTTTCCAAAGGAGTATATGTTTTCACAATCTGGATTCTATGTCTCTTTTTTCATTGGAGCTGTGTAGGTGCGGAAACGCGACTTGTTGACTTAATTCACCTGCAGAATGTTTAATGAAGTCGGACATCTGCAATTCTGTTTCCAGAACAGTAGGTGAGTCGCTTGTGGAGCAGGGTTGTTGTTCATGATGTATAGCCTACTGAAATGATCCAAACCAATGCGATACCGAGTGACATTGCACCAATAAGTTGACGACAACAAGTAGGCCTACATTTAAGTCAATCATCATAATACCAGAGAACATCTCTCTTTCTGTGTTTCTCTGCATGTGCACCCCTTGCTTGGGAGGGGAAGAGATTGTCCACTGGTTAATCAATGGCGGATGGCATCAAAAATGTTGGTGATTGATCGCCAAAAAAAATTAGAAACAATTTTCTAATTAAAACAATTATTATTTTGAAGTTAGAAGGAACGCCACTCCCACCAGGACATACCATACCATGCAAAAAGTACCGTAGCCAAGATGTGTCCCCGTCAGCAATGCGATGGCTGGGAATGCACACAGCTTTGGTTAGAAAGTATTTTTCTCTCTTGGCTTGTTAAAAAGTGAAAAATATTGACCTGCTACTGTACATTTCCCCTTTCCTTTCCAACAACTTCGTTAGCTGCACCTGTACATTGGAAGTCACACACCATTCAGCCTCATTTTTTTCTTTTCCGCTTATGCTTCAAATAAAACACAATTTCAAAGACCATGCCATATGTGTATTTTCCACAATTTGGAATATGTAATATATTTAGTTTGGTGGTAATCACTCACACATTGGGACAACAGAGGCAAAGTACTGACTGAGAGAACGAAGCGAGGAGAGTCGCTGATGTTTTAAAACATGTATGGATGATTAATTACCTGGAGCTTCTGGAGGAAAGTACTGGTTTTAAAGAACACAGAGAGACCGCCACAAAACGAGTGTGTTTCCTCTCCTCCACTGAATAATTGAAATTTGATTAAAAGGGAAACCAGAACCTTCTTTTGCCTGGTAAGCAGAATATCCACAGAGAAATGCAAAAGTATCCTTTCCTCCTTCAATATGTTAAAGTGTCCATCAGAGTTTGTACAGGGTCATTTGCCAAAGGACAAGAAGGGAAGTCATTACTGCCTTTCCCTTTACCTGTAACCTCCAACAAATGCATATTACATTGAGTGTGGCGCAGTCAATCAATTGTGACCATACAATTACAATCTATCAACAAGGCTGTCAGGTTGAGCAGATCCCCAGGCTTGAGTTGGTAATGATGAGTTCAAACACCTGAAACAGGTCTTTAAAGTCCCTTGTACTTTGTGTGTGTGTGTGTGTGTGTGTGTGTGTGTATCTGAGAGAAAGAGAGAGAGAGAGAGAGAGAGAGAGGCACCGGGAAACAGGAAGGGGGTTTGAGAGATAAAACAGAGGGAGGGAGAAAGAGCTGAGGTCCCCTTCGTTTGCCTTTTTCCTTGCCTCCCAAATGCATTGACAAAGGTCTTGTGCTTTTCAGCAGTGAAAAGGTCTAAGCAGTTGCTGACCATCCGATAAACCACAGTTTTCTGTAGTGTAAAATAAGTAATGATTTATTCTCAGATCTGCTCTTCCCGCTATGATTGTCTCCTTTTGTTTGAGAATTGCTTTAGAACAAATAAAATACATAATCCAGTGATGACAGACAGAAGACGGACCTCCACAGCAGAGAACAGCGACTGTCCCAGACTGGTCATTTGACATTGATTATGGGCTAATTTCCTTGCAGCTGACATGTTAGGAACCGCCTAAAATGGAATTATTAATATTTTCATAATGCATGGGATAATTTGTTTTCATTCTCTGCTTCTGCCATATATATTTGAACTGTTTTTGGCACGATGTTTTTCTATCAGTCTTGAGATCATTTCAGGTAAAAGCTCAGAAACCTTTTGACGCAGAGCCCCCACTCTGTGCTGTGGATGTGGACTTTCAGGACATGTGTTGCTGGGGTGGAGGCGGAATTTTTCGACTTTGAAATAACAACACCCCACCTAACACTGGCATGTCTTAAAGCAAATTCCACTCCGTTTGTAAATCTTTATTTCCTGTCATAAACCCACAAGAGCATATCAACCACTCCACTATAGACCCTTAGTTTGAAACCAGGCTCCATAAATTCCCAAATTACTTTTTGCAATGGCCCAAACTGCACAGGATAGCAATGCTAAATAAATAAATGTCTGGCTCGAGCGATTGGTGGAGGTAGGGCTTCAGGAAATGGTTTGCTTGGGGGTCTGAGTGCTTCCAGGTTGACGTTCCCTGTGATGGATCAGTGTGTCTTGGAATGTCCAAGTGGTGATCTGAAGTGTAGCTCTAGTTTCAGATAGGGGAAAAATAATAGACAGGAGTGGGCCCAACTGTTACCATGCCCACATGGCCTTAATCACTGGAGCTCTGTGCATGCTAGATCAAATCACTAGACCACACCTATGGATTAAATGGTGTGAGTAGAACCCAGACTTGTTAATGGGTCCCCATTTTTCGCCAAGAACTTCACAAATACCTTTTAAGTTATATAAACAAAAACATCATCAAGGCTGTTTGCTCAATCCTGGTATTAGTTTCTATCATTCTAATGGAACTTAGCATCCGGTTAGATGCACTTGAGTATTTGGTTTTATTTTTAAATTCCTGTTCCTTTTGAAATCTCAATTTGAGGTAAAGGTGGAACAATATAAAAAAAAAAGGCAATTGATAAGGAAACGATAAGGAATAAAAATCAGCTCAATTCCATCTAAACTGGAACATCAATTTCATTATATCTGCAACAAAAATAAACAATAAACCTAACCCTAAATGGAAATATTTTTTTAAAACTCTGACAGGCTTTCATCAAGTGTCTTATTTCATACTTCATAAAGCTTTTTTTGTTGTTAACACCTGCAGCAATTTATAAATTAATTTTGACTGGACTAAACTTACAGGGACAAAATTACTTTATTTATGCAAAAACAGGTACAGTCTCAATATATATTATGCTTATAGATGTAAACTGCCTCAGGCAAAGTCATCACTGTGCGTTTTTGTACATGAGCATATGGAGTGTGTGTGTGTGTGTATGTGTGTGTTTGAATGAGTTTTTCTGCCTGTTATATCATTGGGGGGGGGTGTTTTTAAAGACTTTATGAGCTACTGTATTAGCATACATATTTATTTTACAGACTGAGAGGGACGTTCTGCCCTAAGAATCAGAAAAAAATAACACCACATATCACTCACCTTACAAGTTAATCCACATTTTATTATGGCCGGTGAGCTGGTGAGGGGTAGATTAAAAACAACATGTTTTAGAACAGGTTTGTGAATCTGTTATATTAAAGGGAGATTAGTTCACTGTAGAGATTAAGTGTGGACCTCGGTATCATCTGCAGCTTTAAATATGTGTAGGGCAAATTCATTGTTATAACGCTTCCCTAAGAAACCACGTAGGTGAACAGAATTGTTGCTTTAAAAGCATGTAGCTAATTGTCACAGTTACAGGACTTTTCTATTTACTATTTTCTGTCAGTATAAAAGACATTCTTCATCAGACAGGGAGCCGTCACTCCTGATTTTAAAAGTAGCCACTGGATGTCCAGCAGGTGCTGAGATGTCTAGTGTAGATGAAAGTCGGAAAGTCTTGTCAGGTCAATTTTATTTATATAGTCCAAAATTCTCAGCGGTGCTTACTATCTCTACAGCGTTACACTTTCTGTCCATAGACCCTCAATTCGAGTAAGGAATAACTCCCATCAAAAACACCTGAAGACCAAAAGTCTTGATTCTTCACCATGGTGATGGCACAGTCGAACCAGTTCAAGGTCTCTACGTGGAATTTACTTTATAAACTTACTTAAGCCATCTGGTGGGAGCAGTGTGTATCTAACCACTGTTTGCTGCTCAAACAGTCACTGCGTAGCAATAACAGTCCACACACTTTGATCTGCTGCTCTAGGAGCCCAGCCAAAATTATAACCATCCAAAGCAGGCCAACACTTGGACAAACCATGTTGAATATAAGGCACATTAGCTTTCAAGAACTTTTCGACTAATGATGATGTTGTCCATCAGCAGAAAAGGATATTAAATATATGTAGTTAAAATAAAAGTCTGGACTGCTTCCCCATCAAACATGTGCAGACTGAAACCCACACCCACACAGGAACATGCACATTTCCACCCCACTCTCTCCCAAACCAGCCCTAAACAAACCAGCTCTAACACCTCTCTGGGGGACTTGTCGGCTGGCAGCTTACAGACCACACACAGGCACATGCACACACATATACACTCACAAACACAAGTACACACACAAGCAAGTCCACACACTCTAATTTAATATCCATAACAACATAACCTTGAAGGATAAAATGCAGGACTCATTTAAATGCTAATTTGTTTGTTAACATAACATCAAGATTCCACACGGGACAGGTTACAGAACTAGGCTGTCACTTGATATGTATATTTTATTCTACTTTGTTATTTTTATTGGAACTTTGATTATGATAATACAAAACACTAAATAAAACATTAATATAAACAGGAAGGACTTGAGCAACATCTTTTATGTATTCAGGTGCTTATTACCAGGCAGGAAATAAGGTTGGCGAAAAAGAACGAGAAAGCTAAGGGGGTGGAGGATTTTATGGAAATGTCAATATTGAGAGTGATAGGCCACATTATATTTATTTGAGTGGTATCTCATATGCACACAGTTCCATTAACCCATTTGGTGTATGAGCATGTAAAATAAAGAGAACACAGAGCAAGCTATAATAATAGTAGTATATTTTCCCTCTATTTAGTGCGAAAGGGGCCTATCAAGTTTTTTATAGTAGATATCCTTAATCTTCCCTGTGCTTTGCTCTAATTTATGGCATTTCATTCTTGATTAATTTATAGCAGGAGGTAATTTCCCAGTAGGACAGGGCCAGTCCCTTATACACACCTGCAGCTACAAAAGTGGGGAAGAATAAAGCCACGTTTCCACCCGAAGCATCTGGAACTTTTAGTCGAGAGAACCACATTTCAAGGAACTTAAAGGCTCCCTCAGCCCATTGAAGTCTGCATTTCTGCCGGGGTCTGAAGACTCATGAAGAATAAGCATTAGTCTGCTGACATAAAACAGCTACGTGTTATTAATCACATCATCTGCAATTCAGCTTAAGGACAAGACTCTATACTAACTTTTTACACTGGTGGCAGTGGTGCGCCTAACTTTTTTTTAGGTCCACCTGCACGTAATTTTGGTTCACCTATGGATTTTAAGTGTTAGCTTTTCATTCAGTTCCCATAAACTTAGATGATTTCTTAACACATCATGTAAATGATTGTAAATAGGTAAAGGTAAAGGTAAAAATCAAATGTGATATCCTCATTAGTTTACAAAAAGTTCAAAATGTGCTGCATAATGGATGCACTGACTCTTGCTGTCATGACACTGATAGAATGCAGTGTTAATGGAAGAATTAACAACATACACTGTATGCTTTCTAACCTCCACCAGCAAATTCATTTATTGGGGGAAACTAGTTGGCAAGTCACAAACGAATAAACATGCTATTTTTTTCTGGGACATTTAATGGAAAACAAGATCGTCTTAACCAAAGTACGTATGTTGCTGAATCCTAACCACAGACGAGTCTGGATCTGTACCCACAATGTCTGATATATCTTTCTGTACAGTAGAATTGTAGAGTTTCATTGATTTTCTTTAATCAATGTATTTACTGTTGCCAATTAGGATTTCTTAGTGACCAGGTTGCAATTTCTGTATCAGACAATTTCCTGTCTGCATCTTCATCTCAGTTGTTGCCATGGTTGACCATAATGAACCATTGCTCAACAGGGTCAGATGGGCCAGCAAACATGAGGTGCTTTGCATTGACCATTTATGGTTGAATGTGGGTGTGCAGAAGGTGGGATGTGAGGCTGATCCATGATGTACATTTCCGGGTGGACTGTAATTTATAAAAGAAACGTTATCTGGAACTGAACACGCGCAGGGTTCTATAAATGGTGCATGTCATTTTTGACTTCCTATCCACTGTTTTATAAATGAGACCCCTGGTAATTAGAGTTCTGCTCTAAAATATGGAGGTTTGTCAAAGTATTAATTTAATTATGTTTAAGCTTTCTGTACTCCCAACGAGAGGGAGAGGTGATGAAGAGGGTGAGTATTGAGTAAAAAAGTCCAGTGTTACTCTAAAATCTTCAGGTTTATTAGTTAAGTAGAACTGCAGACTGGATTCTAGTGACAGCTGGCTCATGGGAATAGGCTCAACCTGCAAAATGACTTGGTAGGTCAGTGTTATATGTGTCATGTTTGAAAGAGCACTATCTTCACTATGTTGCATTTTTCTTAAGTAAGGCATTGTCTCATTCCCTCTTTCTTTTCTCCCATGGTCCACCATGGCAAAATATTAAATAAACTGTGATAAGCTGTTACTGTGGATACGCATCTTAGAATCTGAGACAAAGAATGGTCACCCCCTCCCATAATGTCTGCTCTGGGGCTGTGCCTTTCAGATGTGGGGACAGATGGAACAGGCAGCACAGCACTTTTCTTGATGAAAAAATAATCAATACCCTAATTCAAAATGAACAGAGTTATGTTTTAAGGTTGTGATGTCTCACAATTACTCTCGTTCGCATGTAAGGAATGTGAGTGCAGGATACGGCTCAGTCTCGCAAACATGCACCGCATATGTGCTAGATGTACATAAAATCCCCCCATACAATAATCTTGAGAAAATATGCATATTATATACAGAATGTTCAAAGGCAATTGTCAATACACTCAAATGTTCATCAGTCGGAGGAGGAGATGCGAGTAATCAAAAGGAACCACAGACAAAAACTGACAGAATGAAAACATGACCTTTGGTCACTTGACTGGTATGATATCCTTTTACTTACCCGATTACTGCTTTCAGCCACCATAAACACACATTCACAACTTTTTATTCATCCATATAAATATAAATAAAATGTGGATGTCAACAGTGTGCTTTACCAGGAGACATTGGATGAGAGCTGTGGGTGGATGCAGAGGTTAACACAGTTGTGTTGATTCCATGTTTTAGCTTATACTGTAGTTTGCTCATGGCCATCCATGCCAGCTGTGATTGAAAAAAATACAACCCATTAAATGTTGACTTTATGCAGTTGATGTAATACAGCTATTTTGTGAAAGATTGACCAAATCATTTCAGCACCTATCACTCTGGTCCTTGTACGTGCCACTGTGGAAATGTGTCTTTTACACTCTGCAAAGAGATGTTTTTGAGGCGATGTGGGTAGATATTGCCTCCAGCAGGTTTGGGTGGTGGGACAAAATTGGTGTCGATAAAGTGACCTTTAAGGAACAAAACTGTATATATTTTTTTTCAAAATTTCTTGTGTACTTTATTGTCTCAATTAAGCCAGTGTATCACTGCCTCTCATGGTTGAAGTCTCATAGTGAATTATGGGACATCTGATGAGTTGGTGCCAGAAACGATCAATCAGGGTATTGTGTGTGTGTGTGTGTGTGTGTATGTGTGTGTGTGTGTGTATGTGTGTGTGTGTGTGTTTGCCAGTGAGAACTTACCCAATCTATGTTCACCCCTCCTGAATGTCTGTCTGTCTATCCCTCTATTTGTCTGACATTCTCCAGTGACACAAAGCCCTCTTGTATGCTCCCAATAGAGATGGACAGCCTTAGTTGGTGGCAGTATAAACATCACTCTTGCCTCCAGCTGCGACGTTAATACTGTTGTGAATGAGGAATGTTAACAGGACTAACACTTAAGAGGAGAGGGGTGGCGGTAATGGAAGGTAAATACACTGAACCATATGTTGATTCATTGGTCTTTTACACTAAAGCAAAGACATTGCCTTGTCACTGGCAGGAAATTGTTACCATTATACATTAAGAGGATACCCCTGTGTTATACAATGGGAGTACGGGGGTGGGTGTATTTTATATATATCGGGGCTGAGGTGAAAAGTTGTTTGCAAGTAGGACAGAGCGCTCGGAGAGTGCAAACCTCCACCAAAGCCCAACAATCCTCGACATAATTGGTCCATCCTTGGTGAAAATTTCATGCAAATCCGTCCATTAGTTTTTGTGCAACCCTGCTAACAAACAAACAAACAAACAAACCGAACCGATCACATAACATCCTTGGTAGAGGTAAATATGAATCATGTGACTACCTGAGAGGACAGTGACGGTAAACTTATTTTCTATTCTGCAGACATGGGATATGCAACACTGCTCTCTTCATATGTCTGTTAAAATGATAGCCGTTAAAGTGTACTATACGCTGAAGTCCATTACTTCAGGCTTTATTCAGACTTTACCTGACATTTACTAAAGAGCCACATGCTTGCATATTTGGTACCTGGTGTTTGAAGAAGCATTGACTACATTATGCATTTTACGGCTTACATTGCATTGCACACTATGCCTCACTCCTCACAGTCATTCCATTCATGTTAGCATTATTAACACATTCTGCTGGCAATCTGTTAAAGTACCCTTTAAAGCCATTCTTTCCTGTATTGCAAGGGGAAATATTCCTTTAAAGATTGATCTTCCAGGGGAAGAATTGACAACAAACTCACAGGGCTTTGTGGCTTATTAAACTGAATTTATTTTATTTCTCTTTAAGAGATAATGGAGTGATTTTATTGCACTACTCATAATGAGTCATAACAAGATGTGCATTTGATTGTTCACTCTATCAACCTTGTGCTGCTGCAGCCTTTAAGTTAATCTGATGGCACTAAATTCAGACGTGCCACATTTGAGATGTTACAGAGATACTACTAGGTCTGACCTAGTGAGATTTCCTTCGTGACTTTCATGTTAAAGTGACGCAGATGCTCGATCAGGCATGAGACTGACCTGACAGATTTACCTAACTAGATGCATGTGTGAAAGGACCTTTCGAGTGTTGTTACTGCATTAATACAGTCTGGTGTAAATATTCAGACTGTGGCATGGTTAGACTTTTCAGACAGGTTGCTCATGTAAATATTCCTGATTGGTGAGCAAAGATCAAGGCTTGGAGTGAGGGCATGAAATGGCAAAACTTAGTGTATCCTGCCAATGTTGTCAGGGTTTCATGTCTGTATGCACAGTCACAGCCAAATTTACCATAGGTTTACTTTGGCAGACCCACATTTACATGCATCTATGCGTGAAGCACACAAGCACACATACATACATATGTTTTTAATGAAGCAGACGGGCAGGATTTTAATGGTAAGTGGCAGGAGTGGGGTTTGGTTTCTCATAGGTCCTGCTGCACCATGGTGGGCAATGGGTTTAGAAGTGCGTCCAGGAGAGTGCATGTGTGTATTTACATATGAGTATGCCAGAGTGTGAGTGTGTTTGAAATTGGGTTGTTTTCACAGTAATGCGGGTGGAAGGAGTGGGACCCACCCTGAGCCACGAACAGAGGACTGATTGTGCAGTAGAGTGTGCTGGATGGCCTGAGGTGGCTCTGGGGAGAAGGTTGGACTGAATGTTTCCCCTAAAGCCACACCATGACAGGTGGCAGAGAGACCGGTGTCACAATATATCCCTCCCTACCTCCTTCAAACTGAAACCAGTAAAGATAAAATCATATATACAATTTCATATTCTTTATTTGATCATGTAAGTGCTAGCTTCAATTATTGATGCTATAAGGAATATCATGTTTGGAAGCACAGTCATGAAAACGGAAAAAATGTACCCCAGCCTTGTGATTATGTGATCTAAACTGCCACTTCTCATTGGCTTAGCTCAAAATCACATCTCTCCCTCCTCACCTCTCAGGCCTGAAGTGTAATTTCCCAGCTCTAAATCCAGAAGTGCTACCGGGGGACACATTGGGTAGATTACGAGGTCAAGGCTTCATTTTGTCCCTGAGCTGTGGAGAAAACGAAAAGCAACAAACGTGTGTGTGACCTGTGCTGGTTTGTGGTTCCAGGGAGAGCCCAGAGCAGCCCCCAAAGCTCAGAGGTGTCTGAACCACCTCCACTCACTTCTCTCACTGACTCAAACTGTTATTGAGCTGGGGGCCGGAGGGGCCAGCTGGAAATATTGTTTAATGTTTCTGAACAGAGAAAGGCAAGATGCAGTACAGCTACTAAGGGGCAAAAGCCACAACCGTGATTGCACAAGGTAACGGATGCAATTCACATTTGTGTGTGTGTGTGTGTTTTATCTGGGCCACTGAGCAAAACTGAAAAACTAAACACTGATCAATAATTATTTCCCTGGGAGTGTATTCAAAGGGAGACAATTCCTTTATAGCTGTAAAACAGAGTACATTTTCTTTCAAGTCAGGTTAAGTGAACTTATTATTATCCAGTTTCTGTAAAAATGACTTTGTGGTTTGTGGTCAGTAAGCTGATCAAAGTTTTCAACCAAGTATCAGTAACGGATATGTTGACCACATCAGAAGAGAAGAACACAGAGTAGTTTTACGGTGTATCTGTTGAGACGATCTATGAAAAATGGCTCTACTGGCGCCACGCAATCTCTGTTAAAAAAATCAAATGGAGATTTTCACTAGAGAGGATACTAGAAGTGGAGCTTCGTTTTATCTTTTTAAAACATTGCATTGAATGCGACAATTATTTTTATGTAATCCTGATGAATATAACAGTGTCTGGAGTCAAATTATAAGAAAATCCTATGATAAAACTGTATTTTAAGAAGACAGTGATCTTGCAAGCCAGAGCTCCTCATACGGAGTAAGCTGATCCCAAACTGAGGTGCCCTAACAGGAAAGCTGAAGTGTATTGAAGTAAAGGCCTGGTTGACAACTCTAAGCGTGTTACCCACCTATGTTCATCTGCTTAAGTGTAATTGTATCTAGGCTGCCGTGGCGCCAAATATTAGTAGTACTACTTTCATCAGCGTTGCAATTGAATCTCATGAATAAGTTTCAAAACGACTTCCATCCTTAACAGTGTTCTGTGTAGAGTTAAATAGAAAACCATTACTGACAGCAGGACATTACACACCAATTCCCCTGGTGTCCCCCTAGACTTCCCCAGTATTCATAAATATCCCCTCGCCTGCTTCCCCTAATTACCGAGCATGAGCATGGCTGTTTTCACTTCCCTCTCGCACATAATAGAAACTGCTTTTTAATATCCAGGCATCATAAAATGTCATGCTGACTTAACAGACATGAGGAGCAGAAGGAGCAATAACAAAAGTAGAAGCAGGGCTGGGGGTAAGTGGGTAGGGAGAGTGGGATGGGCAGTGAATGTTTGGACTCGGGTGTATCCTGAATTTACCTCTTCTTCTTCCTTCTTTCATCCCTTTGTCTGTTTTGTTATTCTTTTATAATTAGTAACTGATATCATTACTTTCTTTTTACGTTCAGTTCAAAGATGTCAGGAACTGGTAACAGTCTTTGTTTTTTAACAAAAAGAAGCACAACTTAAACACAGCTTTTCAGCGAACAAAATAACGCCTCAGCTTTTCAGCTTTAAGCACATACAAAATACATGTTTTCCAGCGTCAGTGCACGTCTCACAAAGGCAGTCTGCTTTTCCAGGCAGACTCACACACAGGCAGCGACGTCCAGGTCCATCACTCTGCAATATGAGGGGGGGAGCTATCAGTTCAATAGAAAACACCTGGAATAATTGGCTCTCTCTCTCACTGACACCATTCACCTAACCACCCCTTCTCTCTCTCTCTCTCTAGTACCAAACCCACACTGCCACAGTTATAGTAGCCTACACAAAGTGATCACATTGACCAACAAAATTTTCGATGTACAGTAGCTGTGAAAGAACAAACATTAATTAGCTACAGCTGATTTTAACTGCGGAAAGCAATGCTCCCCACTGGCTATAAATGACAACTTTGGTCTGTCTTTGCTATATATTATAATAAGGAGAGGTACAGGGTATGATGAGATATTTGTTGCCATTGGACCTTCACAAATCCAGGTCTCCAAGATGCAACAGTTTATTGAAATCCAACCCTGCAGTTAACGTATGTGTAGCTTCAGTTTTCAAACATCATGGAAACCGGAGTTTTGAGAGGAAGTGGATGGAACTCAAATGACATACTATATTGTGGAGCAAGACAGATAAGATTAAACTCAAGTCTTTGTAATTTCATCATTGCTAATAATCCATCTGACTTTAACCTCCATATTGTCATGACATTTTTTTTTAAAATTCTAGAAATTAAGCTGCAAAAGAGCCAGTAGATTTCAGATTAGATGACTTTATAATCATCTTTGGGTTCATAGCTCGTCATTACTCAGACATCTGAAGCATTTCAGCCGGACCATTAGTCAACCCATAGCAAACACCACCCACTGGGACAACAGAGACGAATGATCTGCCAGTTGTCACTGCATTTTTCACCACCATAAAGAAACACAGATATGCCTTTAAGGAGTGAGAAAAATCCAGTTACATGCCAGGTAAGAACCTTGTTTGGACTAAAATGATATGAAGTCAGTATTTAAAAGAACACTTGCTTGTTACAGGCTCTGAATCTAATATGAATTGAGTCTCAGATGCTCTCAGATCGTTATAGATGGTATATTTAGGACATTCTTATGATTGTTGAATTTCAGTTTGTTACAGATAAAGCATAATAATTACCACTTTTCCTGTTGGCTAGGCCCAGCCTCCTGCCTGCCTCTGTTTGCTTCCAATAATTTTTCACTGGGCAGTGTGTGATGGATAGGTTGTATTTATTCACTGCTGGGTGTCTGCTTTGTGAATATGACTCATTCTGGGGCATTACGTATTCATGGCTTGAGATAGGCTATATACAGGAAGTTATAATTAATGTGTCACAGTAGGAAGTGTTAGTAGATGGCAGGTTTGTTGGAGGGTGTTGTCGAGCATATTGTGATTTACAGTACAAACAACTTGGAGGATGTTTGTCTGCTGTCCAAAAAACTGAAAGGCTGTGCTTCTTCCTCAGCCCAGATTCTGATAGGTCTGCAGGCCCAAAATGTCATACTGTGATTCAGGAATGGTTGTTGTTCATGTCTCTCTAATTTGTTCTTTTGCCTATCTTCACAGGTGGAGGTCCATGGAATCAACTATATACTGGGCCATAAATCAAGCATCTGTTTCACATATTCAAGATTTTTCTCCTCTTGGCAAACACATCGGGTCTTTCACAGTTTCCGCCAGGCCAGACAGAGGCCTGGTGGTTGGACTACACACCAGCCGCCTGAATTTGTTTTATGGTTTCTTTTTTCTTCCATTTTTTTTGTTTTTTGTTTTTGTTTTTGTTCTTTTTTAAATTCAGTGGACAGACACCAGATATATTAAAATAGTGTTGGTGCTCTTAGTCTATGTATTACACTAAAACAGAGCATTTTCTGTTTGCATGGAAAAGTAGCAGAATTGCTTCGTAAACTCAAACTGTACTATGTGGTCATGTGTTGGGTACTATCTAGGCCACTGCCTGAATTTACTTAACAAAAAGAAGGCTATTCTTAAAGAAATTCTGAGCGAAGGGAACATTTTTTACTAAACATTTACATTTACTAACATTTTGATATGAAAAATATTTCCAATTTTCTTTTCTAATGTTATACTGTTCTGTTTTCTCACAAAATACCCTTAAGTAAAAGTCATGTTATCAGTGTTTCTTTTCTCATGTGTCCTTGACTATTTATTCGCATATTTGGAATTGAGGTAATCCAAAAGTAATGGGATGTAATCAAACTATATTACTTTAATATTAATTATACTGAATACATTTTTAAGAGGTAACTTGTAATTGTATCGGCATACATTTTTAAAGTAACCCTCTCAACCCTGGTTACCCAATTTGTATTCCCTCGTTTGAGAAGAGAGTGAGCAAAATGCATTACATTTTTGTTTAAAATGTATTTACATAAACAAATGTGACATTTTCTATTGTTTTTAGTCCCGCTATGTTTCCAGCGAGGTAAGTGGTGCTGCAGCTGAAAGCGGGAGCAGAGTGCACCCAGCCCCGGCTTCTCCACTACACCTCATTCGTCAACCCTCCAGCAACCCTGTCCTCGCAGATCCGGTCCTTCTTTCAGCACCACTCATGTAATTAACAATATTGCCAGGGAGTTAAAAGAAATAAAATTTGTTTTATGTGACATAAGCTGTCCACTGAAAGATCCACCTAATAAATTACCCTCATTGAAATTGACAGTGAAAGGGCCATTATCTCATTGACAGTTCTGCGCATTGGAAATGTGATAACAGTTGCCTAAATTAAAGTATGCACTCATATCTGCCAAATCGGGGCACTGAAAAACTGTATTTGTTCAAACAGAATTTGTTCTACCTTATTATTTTTTAAACTAAATTTCATAACTTGTTCAATAATTACAGATCCAATTCAATATGTTCTCCGATACATACAGTATTTGAGGGGTTGCTTAAACTGGTGTTTGTTTGCTTTTATTCATTTTAAGAATGACTGTTATCTGTTTTTGCAAATGAAAACTCTTTAGACATGAGAGGTATTGCGTTTATGTTTATGAATGTTTATAGTGTGGTATACACATTTGTGCATATGCAACAAAACCCCCTTGGCCTAGACTGCACACAATCCAAATAATCAGGTGGTGAAGATTTGCCTGTTGATCCTATGCTTGCTATGTGATGCTATTTGGTGCTAACTTGGAGTTCTACAACAACCTAATAATGTCATCACTTAGTTACCAGTAACCAGTACAGTCTGGCCCTCTCCTCTGCACTCCAGTCATTAGAAGCAGGATGGTGCTTCAATATTTAAGTTGGCTTGTATCTGTTTAAATTGAAGGCTCTTACGGAATTGTCATGGCTCACTTCAAGCTAAAACTCAAATGACACAAATTGGTTGAATGTGTAAATGTTTATTTAATGTTTGTTGTTGTACTTTTCAAAAATTAATGCTCAGAAAGTGGTGTACACACATTTCAAGACTTGTTCTTGTGTGTGTATGTAACGGTTATAAATGAGGCCAATATTTGGCTATTATTAATTATTCCTCCCTCCTAATACTGTATGTAGTCCATTTCTCCTCTCTCAGATTACAGGTGCTCCCTGTCTACACCTCCTGGCTTTGGGGTGAACCAATGTCCTCAGTAATAGCCGAACTTAATCACAAACCACCGGTTCGTGTTTGTGGTACTGACCATTTCCAGGTGCATGACCTGGTTTTCCTGCTGGGTAGGTGGTCCTGAGGAGGCAGAGAACCGTTTATCACAGGGCAGTAGTGGATCAGAGGGAAAGCCAGTGTGCATGTGTGTATTTATGCATTTACTGAGAATTTTATTTCTAATACAAAGTGACAGAAATAATTATGGCTGCCCTTTCTATATATTTTATTAACTCTTGTGCAAAATTCCCTCTTCTGCAAAGGGTCTGTCCCTCTGTGTTGTTTGTGTTATGACTGCTGCCCTGTATGGATGTCAGCAGATCTAGATCCCTCCACTGAGCCTTATGACCTTGTGTAGAGAAGCAGGTTTCAGGCCAAAGCAAACATGGCAAAACCAGTGTAGGACCAGTGCAAATGGTGAATAAAATCACATATGTAATCAACAGTTGCCTATTTTTGTGTACATTGAAATTGTAATTTGAGGACAGAGGTCACTTTATCACCAGATATTGTTGGACTTCAGCTTCACACTAGGAATGTTTCACCAAATAAACACACTGCTTTTTGAAGCCACAACCCAGCACTGCACCAATGGGCCAGGAGGAATTAGCCCTGATCCACTGTTTGGGAAACCTGTAGTCCTCCACAAGTCCTGACCTTTCCAATCATGCTTTCTTTTGAATTTGGAAAGTGGTGAAAGTATCTCTCTCACTCCCTCCCCTCTCCTCAAAGTCTCTATTCTCTTCTCACTAACACACTTTTCTCTGGCTTCAATCGTATTAGACACATTTATGTTGTTTATTGTCTGACAGGATTAGATTTGGAGAGGAATAATAAGAGGAGTTAAAGAGTCTGAATGTGGTCTTTATCCCCTCTGTTAGCTTTAATCACGTTTGTTGTTGTATTATGTTACATAATCATATCTGTTTCCATATTGTGCAGTACCGTTGCTGAAGTTAACGAGACATTGGTTTAGCTGTAAATCGTCTCTCGTACAGATGGTGGTTATTTGACATAGATTCTGCTTCTTACTAAGAGTTTGTTTTTGGGATTTCGCAGAGGCCACACCATATGGGAACCTCACTTTAATAACTAGTAAAAGATCGCATTAGGGATGGGCTGAAAGGATTTCTAAGCAGTCTGGGTCTTGTGTGGAGAAGACTGCTTGAGAAACACCTTCATTTTGTGGTTCAAAGCAGTTTGTGTTTACTCCTTTTATGAATGCATTCACTTTGAACACCCACAGTGATATTCGGAAGCTGTGATGCTGATCTTTTCGACTTTCTACTTCTTCCCTCAATTCATTTGATTGAATTGTAAGGCATAAACAATCTTCAAAGATGTATTAAAATGTTTGTGACATCACATATGCTGGGGTGTTAATTGAAAGTGAATATTATCACAATATTAATATAATAGGTTTTAGATAGAAGGGACAGAACTGAGAGGATTCCTTTTACTGTCATTTTCCATTATGTCTCATTTACTTTCAACATTTGTTAATGTTTATACATTTGTTTAATTATTGATGATCTTTGCATTCATTATGTACTATAATATATTTCCATTCACCTACACTGTTACCTCCCACATAGCGCTAGATATTCATAAGTTAATGTAAAATACGAAATCCTTTTGATTTTAAAAAACATAAATTCACAGGAACTTAGTGTCTCCTTTCTTTAAAATGCAAAACAGCTTGTTATATTTGGGAGATTTTTAAATACATGCTGCCCGATAAAACTTAAAGGCTCAGCAATGCCCTTTTAGGTTAGATGTTTAAAGATTTCTTTAGTGTTTATGGTGTGTGAAATGCACTCTTGGAAAATGTCCAGTTTGCCTAGGCAGAACGCACATTTTAATTTAATTCCAAAACATTTCAGAGGCTCCTCAAAAATCTGCCTCAAATGTAATGTGAAAGCCAGATGCTGCATTGAGCATGTGCTGTGTTGGTTTGAGTTATAGGCAAACACAGATAGACTCTGGTCCAACAGGCTTGGTTATTGCTGAAGTCAAACATAATCAAAGTGACTTTAAACAAAATATGTGCTGGAATATAATGAGATGCTGAGTTGCTGAAGGCTGTACATGTTGTGATAATTATCTAGAGTTTTGCGGTTCACTTGCTGATTTTAAGCTTCCATATATTTCCAAGTCACCTTTTTTTTGAAGCTTACAAAATATGTTTCTGTGTATTTATTATTTTTACTATATTTTATTCCTTTATGGACTTGGAAAACGTCAATAGTTTGATGGCTCTCTTATAATCTACACTAAAATGTTACCATGGATTAATGTTTTGAATGAACATTTACATAAAAAATTGTCTGATGATGTCATATATATTAATTGCTGTTTGCCATCACAGACCCCTGAATATAGACCTCAGCCTGTTTATGCTGCCACAGCTCAAATGACCTTGTGATTGGATTTCACAGGTGCAAGGACATTTTGTAAAAAAACAAAAACAGGATGTTAGATTGATCCCTGAGGCTTGCTTAATGTTTTGGCTCTTTCAAAAATGTTAAACGAAGCAGAGTAGGGGTTTCTGGCACAACACAACACACCTCCTTCCAAGGTGCATGGAGAAGCAAAGAAAACACTTGCAGTATCAGGAACAACTTTATTACTAGACCAATACGTTTCGGCTTGTGGCCCTCATCAGGGTCATCAGACAACACGTTGCACATTTTTGTTTGCAGGAGTTTTTATTCATTCATTAATTTTCCTATCCTGTGTAGAGACGCGGGGGGGGGCTGGAGTCTGATGTGCAACCTAATGTCTGGAGAAGCTCAATGCTGATAGGCTTTCGTGTCTCAGCGTCACACAAATGTATTGTTGAAATTGTTCAATTAGTGCTAACGATGCAAAAATGTGAAATTTGCTCATTTGCGTTGCACCATTTGCATTGCCCATGCACATGTAAAAAAAATTTGTTGCCCGAAGAAGTTGAACCCCTAGTCTGATTTCAGTTCTTTGGCTACTTGTCTTACTGAAGCATGAGAGTGATACTCAACATGTGCTCATGCTGTAAGGTGCACTGGTTAATCCAACATCTTTTGCAGTTTTAACTGTATCATTAATCACAAATTCTATGAGTTCTGCATTCTTTCTGACTGGACAGGCTGCTGGTAGTTGTATTTTACTATGGCTTCAGCACAGCACACTACAGAACTGATGTGGAATAAGCAGCCAGCACAATTAATGTGCCCAGTTACAGAGGATCAGCAAGTCTGATGCTTTCACATGCTGCTCCTCCATATGGCAGCACAGAAAACACACACTATTATGATTAATAGTTCAGGTAAGAATGTTTCAGGTTGTGACAGTCAAATGAAATACTTTTCAAATAATTTCAAATAACAGCTTTTAATTGTTACATGTTCACTTATTGAATACCACTAGCTGCTAGAGCTGAGCACAGAATATATTTACGTTTTAGGTTATGCCATGATATACAAACTACTCTCAAATTTAGATTAGACCTAAAGTACTGGTACTGCTGGTTTACATTACAGTAATGTTACAGCTTGACTGCTCTTACATTCCAATTGTCTGCTTGTCCAGAATCACTAATTAAGACCATACAGGTTAAAGAGTCTCACACATTCTCCAGAAAATTAAGGCTTTTTACATTTTCAAAGTGAGTGAAGGAATAATGAGAGAGGAGACAGAAGAGAGAAACATTTTGTGCAAGAAGAAACTAAAGAATTGATTTAAGAAGGATGCAACTGATTTAACATTTAAACAAGAAGTTTAAGCAGGAAAGAGAAACACATGTAGCAGCTCAGGTTTCAGGTGATAGCACATGAAATAAACAAAGTATGGAACGTGATTTCTGTTTTGGTAGATGCTTGAATGCAAAATCTGTTGATAAGGGCACCCCCAAATAACAAATTTAAAGATTGAAAAATAAAACAAACATCTGGGCTTCCTTCTGCTCAGGTTACCCACCTATTATGTTGACCATATCACCCTGAGGTAGTTTAGCTCTTTGCTACCGTGATTCTCTCAGTGACGTACGTGGATTCTCTCAGTGATGGCACTCCCTTGATGATGACAGTTTTTATTTTTAACATACTCTTAACACAAACTCAAAACAACTGCAGGGTTTGCAGCTTCAGCTGTTAAAACACAAAAGACGTTTTCCACCGCCCCGTCCACTGGATCAGATCTGATGCACCCTTTTTGGTTAGGCCAGTCAGGGGGCTGGCCAGGTCTGTGACGCTGGGACCGAACCACTAGTAATAACCCGCCAGCACCCAGAACATCCCCATCCCCAGTCTTTGGCCGCCGACAGGCTGCAATGACCGCCCTTTTTTCGGCATGTGGACGCACCTGCCCAAGGCCCAAGTGGTACCCCAAACGCCGTATCTCCCTCTGTCCAGCTGCACACTTCCCTGAGTTGCCGGTGAGCCCAGCCTGCCCCAATGAGGACTGTGGGCACCCACCGCATCTGACCTGCCCACATGTCATTGTGGATGACGTCATCCCCATAAGTAGTAGCAATTTCAGACGCTGAAAGCTGACTGGGGCCGAACAACTCAAAACAACAACCAACCCGCTGGTCAAAATCATACAGAGTAGAGATGGCCGCATTTTCCTCAGACTCTGGAGACAAGGGAATCTCCCAGTAGCCCTTGGCTTTATCCCATGTCGAATAAAAATGAGCAGTGTCCACACGGTCGAGGAGCTCGTCGCTCTGGGGCATGATGTATACACCAGAGTGTGACATGCTATATACTGTAACTCAAATTGGTCCCCCCTGATGCCCCACCACTGCCCCAGAGCGAACCAGGCAATGTTGTGTAGTGGACTGTGTGCAGTCAGAGTCCACCATAGTCTGATATACACCCGCTTGTTCCTTTACTGGGATGCTGTGTGTCTCACCGGGACCGGGGGAGGACGCCAAAGGGCCAGCAGCCAGCATTGCCTGACCGACCTCCATCAATGGACCCTCTCGGCGCAAGTGTCAAGGCTGCTTGTATCTCAAACACTCCTCTCCTGACATTTGAGGAGCCTCCTGTAGGTTGGGTACAGTGGGAAAAACACAAGAGAGGGGGGATTAGTATGGGGAGCGGGAATGACCCAAGGTGTCTTCCTGCACAGTGCCTGTGTTGGATGGACAGGTGAGGGAGTCTGCCCTCCTGACGCTCTTTCCTTTAATGAACAGTGAGATGATCCTCTGCCAAGGTAATGGCCACTTCTACCATCGCTGGGCAGTGACGTCGGACCAATTCAGAGGTCCTTGCCAGGAGCCATTCCACGAACTGTTCCAGGACCAGCTGCTTGAACACCTTCTTCTACCCAGCAGAGTTGCCCGGCTGCAGCCACCTTCCCGCGGCTACCTCAGCTGTTGCATGAAGGTGATGGGACGGTCACTGGGTCCCACCCTGGCACACCTGAACCTGCAACGATGATGCTCCAGTGGGAGCCCATACTTTTTTAAAAGACTCTCCTGATGTCATTGTAGTTCATCCTCACCATTGGAGGCAAACTGAACACCACTCTCTGCACCTTCACTAGCAACAGAGGCAGCAGCTGCTCCACCCACTCACGCGCCCTGGCCGTTTCCTCAAACACCGCCAGGAAGTAGTCGGGGTCGTCTGCCAAGGCATTCCTGGGAGGACGATCTCCAGGGCGCAGGTCTGCCTCTCCACTTGGGCCTGAAGAACCTCCAGCTGCCGGCAATTTCTCTCCGCCTGCTCATGGCGCATGGTGGCTTGCCAGTTTATCATGTGGGCTAGCTCCGACTGCTCCTGTTTCTCCAACAGCTCGTGACTGAGTCCCTATTTGGGTGCCAGTGGAGTAGTTTAGCTCTCTTGCTACCACGTGTGGGGGTGTCACCTTGATGATGCTTGGTAACAGTCTTTAATTAACATAAATAAGGCATGACAACAGAAATCCAACTGCAAGCTTTTCAGCTTCTGCAGTTCAAATCACGTAAATAGAGGCTTTCCAGTGTCCACTCCGACATGCGTCTCATGTCTCCAGTCTCACACAGGCAGAGATTGACTCTACTATCTCTACTAGACTCTACTAGACAGACTCCAGGCTGTGCCGTCCAGGTCCAGCACACTGCAATATGAAGGAGAGAGAGCAATTAGTTTAACACAAAACACCTGGAATAGTTAGTTCTCTCTCCCTGGCCCCATTCCCCGAACCACCCCTACTTTCTCTCTCTCTCTCTCTACTGTAGTCCTTAGTTAACCAAAACCCTGCTGCCACACACCCTAATCGAGCAGGCTAAAACTGGCACTCTGTAGCGATGTGTGTGTGTGTGTGTGTGTGTGTTTGTCAACTTGCTGTCAGAGAAGAGAGAGAGAAAGCTGCTACCACAGTAAAGAAATATAAAGCTGTTAATGTAATGATACTATGGTAGTGTTCTTGTACTTGTCACAGTACAAAAACACACAGTTGATCCAGACTGTAAAAGCTAATTAGCGAAGCAAATTAGGCTAAATTAATTAATAGGCCATCATAATGCCATAATAGGCATCAGTTTGGTGAAATACACCCCCTCTCCCAGGTTTATTTAATGGAAATTACAAGAGGTCCAGTAAGTTAACCCTCCATCTCTGCTGAGGTCAGAACAGTTAGGTATCTACAAATACATTCTGCTTTTTGCCAGACTGAAGAATTCACCACCCTATTGGTAGTCAATGGACCCACATGGCAGGACCAACCTGTTAAAAATCCCTTTGACAAAAGTTAATAATAGACTTTTACACTGTGTGTAAGTCTCTCACAGTGTAGATTTGGCCTTGTCCCTGGGTTCAGGCAAGTATAAATCCAATAGTGCTTTCACAATTAAGACTTTACTGGTAATTTCACCAGTTAAGCAGATAGGCAAAGTATTGATTTATGATTGGAATATGTAAACTGCTTTGCAGTGTTGTCAAGGTCATCTCTAGTTGCTCCAAGAAAAGGTAGCATTGACAAGTTAACCAATACTGGTCTCTATTTTTAGTCCAGAAAACAAAATTTGGTCACAATTGTTTTGGTATTTATCATCTTTTCTATTTTACATGACTTGGCCTAAAAGTGCCCCAGTTCTTATTTGCCTCAGTGGGTCCGTGGAGGTGTTAGTGTTGTGGTCAGCACTCCTCAGACTCTTTGAATTGCAAATCGTCTCCGTAACTCAAAAGTAATGCAGCAGGGAACGTCACCTCCTGTCATTTTTCTGCATTTGGGTGCATGGGGGCACCATTGGAGAGGAAGTGCAGTTATTGTTTCTGTCTCTTGTGTGACTCTTCCTTATTGTAGGAATTACTAGGGCTTGCTCTCTCAACCTCCACCTCACTAATGTGCCAAAGTGCTCCCTTTGCTATAATATTGCCTGTCTGCAAACATTACACCATAGTGCAGCGGGACCTCTTCCAGAAAAAAGAATTTAGCTGATGCTTTGGACTAACGCACACAAACAGCACCAAAACTATTTATTGAATGTCTTTAATCTCATGATATACTTTAATTTATTGTACATGTTATTTGATGAAAGAATATACGTGTTATATTATCTAGAGATAAGTCATATAAAACCAAAAAAACTGTATAAACAACATGTAGATGGCATCACAAAAAACATGAGAATATGTATTTAATACCCTACATTGTATGTCATAGGATGCATTGAAAGCTATACTTCAGTTTTTAGCATCAACCCTCTGAAAAGAAGAGAGCACAAACCACCAAATATGAAAGAAAATCAGAAAAAAAATGTCAATCTACAAGCAGTCAAAATAAAGTGTTATTATTCATATCCACTTTGTGAGTGTGCAACATTTCAACATTAGTTTGATGCCTGTTACAAAGACCTACACTGGTACTCCTTAATTAGTGACACCGGCCATTGTGCAGACAGAGAGGTGGAGTGAGCAAACCACTGACGGGTCAAAACAGGGTAGCTCTCTATTTGCCAGGCTAATTAATTCACCATGTCTCTCCTCTCATTGCCTGCAGTCCATTTTGACTTTAATACTGTGAAGCTGAATGCATTTGAAATAGAAATGATTGTCTCATCATTGTTTTTTTGTTTTTTTCCATTTTGACACTCCAACATACTTTTTTCTTCTTTTTTTTTCCAAATGAAATATCCAGTGATAAGACCATCATATTAAAACAAGCAATATTATTAGGAACAGGATATGGTTCAAAATAAGGGGTGTCTTTGCATTTTGAGTGCAGACTAATCCGTATATAATTACATAGCAGGGAAGTGAAATAGTGGCCCAACTGTTTGAATGTGTAATCCCCTTCATGTGCATAAACATGAGCACATTTCATCAACAGGGGTGGACTAAGACTTGTGGATAATTACCTGGGGCAAGGAGTATTTTGATAGACCTAGCCTGCCCCCCATTTTCCTCTGTAAATAATGCATACAGAGTTGAAATCAGAGAGGCATTGGAAATGTAAAATTACCTTCAAAGGCTGCCGTAAAATTGGGCAGCTCATCCGTGTAGACAGGAAATGAACCAATATTTCTATTGTGAAGGAAAAAAAGCATAGATTGCATATCTCTAAACAACAACTTCAATGAAAGCTGTCAGATAGGATATGATTTATCTTTAATAATATTGTATGCCTACTTAACAAGTTCTATTAAATATAGAGGAGAATCAACCATTGGTGTTTCTCATCAGCATCGACTGAGGGTCTTCCTCACAGCTCCAGGGATCACAGTATTGTTGCCTATTATGTGCCTTTGCATATATGTTTGACTGTATCCCACAATCCACTCCATAACAATCATATCAAGGTGGAAGAATGTTATAAAGGCCAGTTCTTATATAGCAGTGGAGCCCTAAATTCAACAATAGAGAAGAAGAACCATGTCCTCCATGAACAGTTCTCACTTGATGTAATACAAGAAGATTCTACAAGAAACCATTGACATTAAATTTTCTTATAAATTGCTATTATTATTATATTGAAACCATAAAAAAATTACCAAATGTGCAAATGTAATGCATGATTATCATGTAAAGTGTAACAAGCTGATATCAGTCACTAATGGCACATTGTCAAACATATTGTTCCCAGACGACATGTAGTATTGGGTTTTCTCAAGCATTAGGCCGATTTTCAGTTAAATGGCATTTGTGCTTCTCCTTATGTTAGTATTCCTTATTGCTGACATCTTAAATTACACAATGGTAATTAAACTTTTCCCCCGTCCCATTTCTTGCAGGATGAGGGAAAAATAACATGTGTTTGTACAGTTTAACTGCGTTGGAGATCATTTTTTATCTTTACAAAGTTGGAGCATTAAAGTTAAACGTCTGTGCTGAATTGCATAATGAGGCCTACATAATTGTTTGAGATTTAAAAGCTTACTTTGCAGCACAGTTACATTGCAAGATAACATTATTAGTGCCACCATTAGACTATCCTTGGAGAAGGTAGATCGTCTGAGAAACTGCAAAAATATGCATTATTTGCAAATCTAAAAAAAAAAGAAGCTGAGTTTAATAATTCCCTCCTTTTACAGCACAGTAAAACCCAGGACAACTCCACTTGAAAACATTTTTTTTGTCAGTTTTGTTATTAGCGGCATACAATGGAAATGGACAGGAAATTGTTGGATAGATGAAGTTCATTATGACTAATGAAGTGCAAATTATTTGAGATTGATGACAATGAGGATGAGATTTGATACTACAAGAAATATTTATGAGCCTTTCAATTCTTCTTCATGTAATCGACACGTAAATGACCCTCTGTACAGAGCAGAACGTTCCCAGTCTTAGCCCATGTGTAATAAGCTCTGTGTAATAAGGTCTCTCATAAATCACTCTAATTGAAAGGATTCCTCCCTGGCTGCTCCTTACAAGACACCTCACAGATGCCAACAGGGTGAACAATCCCTGATGCTCCATTTGAACTCCAGATGAACTGTAGACTGAAACCTCCTCTGGCTGAACAAAACTGAAATGACACAATAGAAAGATACATTTCGAGATGCAACTTTTCAACATGGAACTGGAAGAAATGATTGTGGTTGAGATGGGAGAAAGCCTGTTTTGCAGTATGTTTTCTCAGTTCATCAGGTAGTCAGAAACATACCTGAGGTTACAGCACTAAATAATTGTGTTTTTTTTAAATGCTGGAGTAAAAGCTTATTGAAAAGCTGGGCTTGATTTTCTGTTTAGCAAGAAGAAAATCACACAAGGCAGAAACAATTAGTTTATTGACTGATTATTCAATCAACAAAAATACGTTTCCTGGCAACCAACTGAAGATCAATTTTAGACAAGACATAAAATGACTGATAATGCTCATACTTGAATAATAACTTGTTTTCTTGGAAAAAAATTTCCTGAATCTGCCTCTTTATCTAGATCCACTCCAAAATCGAACAGGTTCTTTCTTCTTGCATGCCCAACCCTTCTACAAAGATTCATGAAATCAGTCAAGTAGTATTTGTATAATCCTGCTAACAGACACAAAAGCAAACCAACAGATGCCAGTGAAAACGTAACGTCTTTGGTCGAGGTAGTAATTGTTAGTTGCGCCACTAAACCACACTGCATTATCCAGAGGCCCATGCTGACCTTGATTATACAGGGTCTCCAGCTCGCCCATCAGGTGGCAAGGGTTTTTGATCACATAATGGTAGCTTTCCGTGGAGCGTTTAGGAGAGGTGAGAGACCTCAGCATTAAGTCACTATATTAAATCTGTCCCACATCAGTCCCATTAACGGCCATTTTATTACCATTAAACACATTGTAATGTCACTCCTTGCTCATGAGTGGAAAAGAGTGGGTCTCTGTTTGAATGCTCTTTAATGGTGAAGCTTGACATGAGACAAGTATGAGTCCAAAAGTCCAGTTAATACCACTGATAGTTATATACCTCTCTCTTTTCCTCCCTTCATTGTTATGTTTCCTGTGCATATTCATCTTTAATGGTTTTACATCGGTGTCACCACACACCACTTATAAACAGGCATGTTCCGAAATGACTTCAGGTCTACACTGAGATAGTATTTCCATGACCTGTGTGTACTGCTGAAGCTGCTGTGTTAAGAGAGAGACACCTGTGCGGTTGTCCTCATCCCGGGAAGGCTCGGAGATTTATTACCTATGGATACACACCCTCGCTGAACACACCCCCAAAGACACCCACAGTACATTGTTGACTCATGAGTTGCACAGCCTCGAGCCCATGAATCATTTTCTTAAAAAGAATATTTCCACCCTTTCTCCACTCTCTTTTTCTGTGATTTCGCATAGTGTGTCAAATAGATAAAGCACTCTCTGTGCAGCCAAATAAAGAAACAGTGTTTTTCCCAGCCATCATGTGTTTTGCTTGTTGGGAGAGCAAAATGAAATGAAGGTGGATGCTCTTTTGTCACGGCTTGTACAATTGTCCCTCATAGTTTTATTTTGCCGCACAGGGGTCCTCTAGGGTATTGTAATTTACCTATTAATATCGTACATGTTATCTATTTGTATATTAACCTCACACACATCTTTGTCATCCTTCAATGCTGTCTTTGTAGAAACCGAATGGACATTGAGGACATATTGAGGACTTATTATACATTGCAGGCATAATTTTACAAAGCAAGATATGTTACGGAACATTTTTTAAAAGCATGATGTCCATAATGACCAAAAGTTGCCAAGATATCTCTACACAGTTTTCAGTGTGATTCAAAACTACTCCCCCCTCCTAGCATATAATGTGCATGTTTGCTGAGGAGACACTGGGAAGGTATGATGACAGACATAATAAAAATAAACCTGCCTGTCGGGGCTCCCGTCTATATTCATCAACCCATGTGAGTGAGCCTTCTGGGCTGGTTCAACCTGAGAAACTCCATTTGTCACCTGCTAAATGCTGCCAGTGTGCATGGGGTTCCCACTGCCATGTCTTGTCGAGGGTGTAGATGTCAATTGTATTTATGTCTTAGGGAAAAGTACACAACTAAAGGTGTTGAGAAATGGGGAAGAGTATCATTCAGAATAAACAATCAGTTGATTAAAGACAATTAGCAGATCATACAAAAATAAAAAGAACCTCTACTGTCATGTCTTCTGTAAAGAGGGATTTCCTAATTGATTTAACATAAAGTTTTCCTCTGTAAGGAACAATTTAACCTTAAAAATAAGGTTGATATGATCACTGTATGGCTCAGACTACAGGAGTTTCAACAAACAGAGGAGAAATTTGGTCGCGACCCTGATCGCTGCTAATTTTCAGCCCAGATTATATGGTAATATGAGGCATTTACAGGTCCAGAATAAAACCTGCCAATCTGTTTGCAGCTTCATCGGGGCTGCTCCAATTAAACATGCCTGCTTCTACCTCTCCCAATGAGGTAATGCAGGATTACTTAAAAAAGTATGCATGGATTTTGAAGATTTTGAGATAGGGAATTGCCAAAGGAATAATCGATTAGATTTTGGTGGTGATCCGGATCATCACCTGGATCCAGAGGGATTTTTTACTAATAGTAAGTTTTTACTAATAAAATATTGATGTTATTCTTCCATAAATGTCTTATATTTTACATCTGTAATGACCATAAAGTTTAATGTATGTTCTGAGTTTAAGATGTATGTTTAAAAATGTATGTACTTATGTTTTTAAATGTGGACCTGGCTTTGCTGGAGGGCATGGCTCTTTGTTAGGGGTTCCTAACAAAGAGACAAATACTACAGCTGGCAGAGAGTGAATCTCACCCTCAATAGTGTTACTACAGTAAATTGTTACACCATGTCAATTTCCATTTTGTTTACATCTGCTTCCCCATGAGACCACGGATCACGTGAGGGGGTGCTTCACTCTCTCTGACATGATATTCTTAATAGTACCCTGCAGCGTGTGATACCCAGCTGTAGCCTGTCTATCTCTTCCATCATCTCCCTGCCTCAGATGTCCTTAAACACACTACAACTAATATATATAAAAAAGTCTGTGCAATGTTACTTCATGATAGGACAATCAAACCCCTCTGCTTGGCTCTCAGTACAATAAAATTGAAGCAGAGTTTTCCCAAATGAAAAAAAAGAGGGAAACAAAAACCTACAAAGCATTATAATTGTCAGAGCAAGAAATAAGAGGCACTCTGACATTTTTTCAACAGTGCAGCCGAGCATTATTTATCTGGAGAGTTTAAATCAGATCGTAGATACTGAGGCTGAGCAGAGCAGCCATTTTACATCCCGGTCCCTTCCCTCTGTTTTATGATAAATGTTCTCAAAGTGCTCTGCATTTTACCCAGAGTGCACATAAACTACAGGATAGCTAAAGCCATAACTCTCCTAGATCCACTCTCACAATTGCAAGCACCACTCCACAGATTCTTATTCTGAGTCCCACAACATCTTCACAGTTAAACCAATATTCCTCATTTGATAAAAGAGTCTAACTATAACTGGATTTTTAACCTCATCAGGGGTAATACTATACAACTGACATTATTTTATATACCTTTCCTTCAAGAGATTAAAACTAATAATTATAATATAACATCTTACACTTTGCCTCATTTTCTTTTAAGATAAAAAGACATCATACAGTCATTCCTTATGTATTATATGACAAAAATAATGCATGATTATTTTATAGAGTTGATACATGCTTCAGTTTCCCACCTCCGCCCTTCACATGCTGTCTGAGGTTCTGTTGGAGAATGTAGTGCGTTTTTTTAGATAGCTCCTATGGATTGCTGCATTAGCTGATGCTTTTGCTCCTAAATGACACGAGGAGGGGTTTCAGATGTGTCCTAAAGATCCACAGTGCCAATTTGATGTCGTTGGATCATCTAATCTATCAACTTCCTTTAAATTTGTTCAGAGGACACAATCAATCAGATCTTTGAAAAAAATACTGTTTATTAGTGATTGCTGTAAAGATTCAACAATATACTAAATCAAATGGACTTGGACTAAAGATGACTGCACTTGTAAATAATATAAGGATCTTAAATGATTGTCTGTTCAACCTTGAGAGTATCCCTAATAAACTTGTGTAGAACAACCCCATAATGAAACGGTTCTTAACTGAACCCTTTGTAGCAGACTGCAGAGGTAACCTAAATAAACTAAGATTTTGTTCATGTGTTTATTAATGACACTGTGAAGTTCCTGAGCTAATTTTAGAAAGGGTCCTCCAGTGATGATTGCTAATTGAATTGAATCATTTCATTACGCCCAGGTTTTTTTTTTATACATTACAGCTTGACAAGAAAGTAATCAAATGAAACAACTACAGAGCAGGGATGCACAATATATATATATATATCTATATATATATATATATATCTATATATATATATATATATATCTATATATATATAGATATATATATATCTATATATATAAATTTCCTTCATCCAATACCAATAACTGATAATTATCTGCTTCTCATGGTAGATTCCCACTAGATAGTAGTTCATAACCTCTAGTTTGTACACACCTAATGGCAAGAAAGGCTTAGATGAAATGAGCAAAGATGGATGATTTCATATTCAATTGCACTAATAAGATTTGTTGCATTAAACCCCTTTAGACTTCCTCTCTGAACTCTTGTAAAACATGTACTGCAAATTGCAATCTTGTTGTCTTTCACTGTAAAACAAATGTCCACACCAGCGACAACATTACGCATCTCATTTGCACTGCGTGGCTCTACCCGGATGCTGCAGTTTGACATCATGAGTGCAACAACAGCGTGGTGCGCTTGTACAGTTCTTAGTGTTATTTTTAAAAATGTATAACTCCCTCTGTCTCTCTCTCTCTCTCTCTCTCTCACACACACACACACACACTCATTAAAATGATTAATTTCAATAAATAAGAGAGGCCTAAAATACATCATCAATTATTGGTCACAGTGGACATTCTACATGGCCATTGCGACCAATATATGAGGTTTGATACTGAAAAAGGCCAAGGGTCTGCTCTCACTATTATCTTATTTGGACGAAAGGTCAGAGTTTACCTGACCTGCAGCTACAAAATGATCACATCAAACTGGATTCAAGAGGATCATTGACTATTCCATAAAGACGCACTTAAGCCAATTAAGACCAAACCTTATTATGGCTTGTTGTCTTTCTCTTGAATGAGAGCGAAAGAGAGAGATAGAGAGAGAGAGAGAGAGAGAAATAAAGAGATGGAGGGGGGGGGGGGGGGGGGGGGGGGAAGAGAAATTATTTTAAAAATAGAACTCCTTTATTAACTTCCCACGAATAGACCAATGCATAAATCATATTAAGCCGCAATTAGCTCCGACTGCCAATATTTGTTGGCAGAAAACAAAAAACAAGCATATGCCTAAAACACAGACAATTGTTAAGAAATTAAAACAATGGCAAGAGCATGATAAAATAAAGATCTGAAAACATTATACAGTACAACCACAGTGCTCCACACATTTTCCGTCAAGTCTACTAGGATACTCTGTGTGGCTTGCTGGAGGGGGTGACCCACACAGGTCTTGATGCATTTTGTCTTGTGATTAAGTTACAGCCTAAACAATGATCATTAGATATATGTCAAATATTTCATGAAGTGGCAGCTTTGCTGATTTTGTAATGTTTTTGCTTACATTTGTGTGATAAAAGCAGTGGTGGAAGGAGATGAAAGTTAGGCTATCCCTGCTATAAAAGACTGTGGAAGCAATGGTCACTCACACATATAGATGAGTTAATCTTCACTTAGATGATTTGTATACATTAACTGAACAATTAGGTAAAAAAGATACCTGTGTTTGTTTAAAAGTATAAGGTCAGAAGTTGTAACATGGAAAGGGTTCACAGTACAATATATGCCTTAATGCTTTATTATGTTTGACCAGTCTGGAGTCAGAAACTGGAGCTTTGTGTCATGTACAGCTTGTTCTGCCTGGGTATGTTTGCTCAGCTGTAAGTCATGTTTGCCCACAGGATGACTGGGTAAGAGTGTTTCTCATCTGCATACACGTTTGACAGGAGACTTTGATGGGATTGTTTTGACAAAAATATGTAAGAAATTTTAATGGCGGATGAAAGAGCAATTTCTGTCCAAACACTGGAGCCAAAGAAGAAGGCTTACCTTTTCTCTTCTGCCTATGTGACTGTGTTGCTGTGGACATTGGCAAACTTAGCTTTTGACAAATATGACTGTGGTGCAAAAACAACAGAATGAAATTAAGGATTGTCTCAAATACAGTTGGTAAAACTGCTAAATGATCTATTGCCCAGTAATTCAATGGCAAAAGTTTGTTTTCTCATTCATTCACATTCATTTAAGTATTTCTGATGGTCGTGATTGACAACAGTTGAATGAATCAGCTTTTAGCTAAATGGCTAAACTTATTTTCAAAAGGACTTGTGTAGCTTTGGAGCAGAGAAATAAATCTGAAACTATATTTCTCCATAGTGTCTGTAAAAATGCATGTATGTCAAAGCTTTTTCATTTTCAGTAAACAGGATGGTCTGAGTGGCCACCATGACTTTCCATGGATGTAGTTACATTGTAATTTTCAGGGATTAGTGGCAAAGCTGAATTCAGACAGGAATATCCTGGCAAGAAGTGTTGCTATGCGACTACTGAGCAGCTGTGCTAAAAGCAGTAAACTTCAAATGAGCTGTCGCGCAATAGCAAAAAGATAGCCCTCTAGTCACTTTGACAGTCCCAACCAGCTTCGTCCGAGGGCATTCTCCTACATTTGAGAATAGACAGAAGGATATGTGGGTAGAGCTTGTGGATCCACTAATAGTAGATGTTGGTTGCACTGACGTCACATGCCTGGAATTCTGTCTGGGTAAGCTCTTACCACCATTTCCTGGTGGTTTGTGGAAGGCCAGTCAGCATCATGAGGAGATCCAGAGGCTGCTGGTCCTCCTGGCAGAGGTCCCATTGTACTTTGTTCTCTGCCTTGGTTCTCTACTAAACCACTGCAAGCACTACATCTATAATTGCCCAAGGCTTGCCCCCACGCATCCCAATACTAGAGCCAAAGCCCTGGATCTCACTGATAGTCAACAATTGAATATACTTTGCAGGCCTCTTCATTTTGCAACACCCCCACTTTCCTTATTTACCCTTGCTACTACTTCTGTCTGTCTGTCTCGTTTTTTTTTTCTATTCCTGGTGGTCAGACGTTCATGTGTTTATTTCAGAAATCACCATCTCCACTGAGCTGTGAAACTGCCTGCCTCACTCATGAATGTTACCCTGTTTGCCAAAAGTTGTGGTACACTGAAAATCTAATGTGCTGCTATTTGTTTGATTAACACAGAAATTTGATCTAATTTGCAACTGAGGGATTTCAGGAGCGAAAGGCGCAAAGTTGAAGGAGAGGAATTCTTGTTTTAACCTCCTGCCCTGACTTTTTGGTCTATGGAGAGCCAGACTAGACAAATATGCCATTATGCTTTACCATCTGTCCCTTTAGAGATGTACAACTCACCCCAAATTTAACGGGAAGCATTTTAATTAGTACTTGGATGATACATCACTTGGGACCCAGATGGATTTTGCATAATGACCAATGCTTAATCACACAGAGGTCCTTCTATATAGGCCATATGTAACCTTTCATAGGACACATATGACCCACAGAGGTTGGTCCTCTAACCTTGTGGACCTTTAGAACCTCTCTCTATACTGGCTTCCTGTGAGGTCAGAAAATGTAACCTGCAGAAAATTGGTCCATTCTCAAGAGTTCTAAAAATATGATTGATTATTATGTTTTTAATGAGCAGGTGGGGAAATTCTAGCATATGTTGGTGACACATTCTGCATGTTTAATTAAAACAGCGAGGTAGATGAGCACAATGATGAACATCAGAGGCTCATACCATATCTGAAAAAAGCAAATATACAAGCCCAAGAATATTCTCAGTCTTTATGCTCACAGTCCAAAATATCCTTGTTCCACCTCTCCTCTGTCTATCCACGCCCTTTCTATATGCCCTCTCCTAGGGCCTGAGGGAGCCTTTTGATATGCCCCCTCTCTCTTGGCAAGGTTGTATTTCTTCATTAGGCCCTCTGGGGGCTGCCAGAGTCCCAGAGGATGTCAGAGTACATTAATTCTCATCAAGACGTGGGTCCTCTCAGGTGTGAATGGCAGCCAGCAGCTGTCGGCAGGGCTTTCTCAATCCTACCGCAACTCATCTATCACCCACTGCATGCATGCATACGCACACACATACAGTATGCATGCACACACACTTAGATAACAGATTGTGTAAAATGCAAAGCCAGACACACATGAAGTATGGTTTTGAAAGAATCCTCAAACGCAGAACAAGATTTACAATGAAATCACTGGTATATGAACATATCTCAATTTAGGACTTGACCCATGATAATTACAAAAGCAGCCATATATCTTAAAGTCTTTAGGGGGACAGTGTGCCGTCCCTGCTTAATTTTCCATGTGAGTAAATTTGCTGGGCGCGTTTGAAGAGCCTTTGTGATTGCCTCATAGCCTTAACCATCGAGCTCCCTAACCACCCGGGATAGATCGCATAATCTTTCTCTCGCTTTTTCTTACTCAGTCTCCTCCTGTTTTTCTCTTTCATAGCATGACATGGCCTTGTATGTGTCTTACCCAGATATTTTCTCAAGTAATTACATAAAGTAATTCCTCCCAGTGTGGTTGTTATGGCTCCCAACAGATGTGTATACAAATTACTCATATTTGCTCTGTGGTCAAAGCTGTGAGCTGTCCCACAAGACTATGGGTTTACATTATGAAGGTCTGCCTATTAAAGCCATTTGTTAAGGTCTTCACTCCTGGGAAGAGGCAGCTTCATAGGACACTAAATGAAAGGGGCTACTCTCAAAAGTGAGCCGTTAATTACTTCAGTTTGTTATAGAAGTGCTCCACATTGGATTCTAACTCGACAGCCAAACCTTAATCCGCATGTAAACCCAGTCGGTGCTCAAAAGATGGCGGAAATTGCTCCTTTTGCTTATTTCACATTGTACAAGTTATAAGAGATGATGAGGTAAAGCAATGGGACTAAATGGCCATTTCAAGATGATTCCTCTTTCCTATTATTATTTTGTCATCCTGTGATTATTTCATCATCATGGGGTGATATTTTCCAATGTCTATGGTTGTTCCATGAATTAGTTATCTGTACTTTTCATTACTGGATTCAGTGTTACAGTATTGCTGTGGGCTGAAGCGCTTTCCCACTTTCAAGACTCAAGTCCTCTGGTCCCTTTGCACCCTTTATTCACTAATTATCTGTAATTAGGGAATTGTTGGATTGGAATAAGGATTTATCCAGTTGAGGTAATCAATCTGAAGTAACATGATAAGACTTTATCGCTGTAATATTTTTATATTGAAAATGCAAAATTTAAAGTTGAGGTATCAGTATTGGTATAAGGATGAACAAAAGGCATTACATCATCTCTGATCCATTAAAGGCATTGCATTGCTGCTCTCTATGCCTATCGGCCCCTTGATGTTGAACACAGTGCTGGAGCAGGATAACAGAGGATTGAAGGCGTAAAGACACAGTAGGAGTGAGGACACTGGCCTCATTCATCGGAACAGCCCTGGCTCTGGAAGCTTGTAATTCCTCTGAAGCTCATGTGTTGATGGTGGCTTGGCACATGTTTCATTACCGAGACAGAGGGAGGGAAAAGATGGTTTAGGGAGGAGAGCAGGAACCAAAGAGGAGCGCTGTCTCACTCAAGGTCACTTTTCAAATCAAGCAAACCATACGTAGAAGCCACATGAGGGTGTACTGGCTCAGAGCACCCAATCACACTGGGGCCCTGCAAGCACACCCCATCACTCTCTCCACTGCACCCACCAGGGGAGCCGGGCTTTGGTTTTCAAATGAACAATTACCATGGTCTGAGTTGCGCTCTTTTCACCCTTTTCAAACCCAACTAAAAATCTGTTACTCAGATCAGTCGTGATACAAAGAGTGTAGTGAAGAATCTTTGAACAATAGCTTTTTCTTACTAATCAGTTGGTGAAGTTAGTTAGTGAAATGAAATACATTATACACTTTGACTTAATTGAACAAAAAAAACAACAACAAACAACCAAAAACAAACAAACAGGGTCTTGACGATTTTTGAAACATGGTTTGGCAGGACTCATTGCTGTGAGGCCACACCTTAGCCTTCATCATTCCCAGCTGTTAGTCAACCTGCACTGGGCCACCCAGGCAACTCATGCATTTCATGTGTTCACTGGAGCTGGGAATTCTGCATTTAGACTCAGCAAAGGGAAAATTAAAGTGGACAAATTAGCTATGTACATGCCCACACTTTAAATAGTTGTATGATTGTCTGAACGTGTGGCACCGTGTTTTCCAATGGGAAAATTCCAGTTGCATATTGTATGTGTCCCCTGTTTGAGTCCACACTAAGGCACTCTCAGTGGTGTCATGAAACAACAGCATAACAAAAATGTTTTACATTCAGCCTGTCACTGGTAATAGTTTTACTGTACAGTGCTGTCTCACCTGCAGTCCATTGTAAAGACTAATTGTCTAAGTTTAATTGTATTATTCACACAGAGTGCAAGAGAGGAACTGACTTCATCTCTTATTGCAGCACCTGTATGGTCCTCACCTTCTGCTTGTTACACTAGTGCTGTGTCAGTTAATACTTTGGACCATGGCCCAGACACCCATACAATGTGACAGGGTAGTCCCATTAAGGTTTCCTAATCAAGTCTCCTCTCATCCTCCCTTCCTATTCCCCTTTTTCCTGCCTCCATAGAGAACCCGTGTTTTGGCAGAGAGCTCTGTGCTAAGGATTGAAGGCTGTGTTTTTGTTGGATGGAGGCCAATCACCTCTTCTATCTGCCCTTCTTCCCCATATGGGATGGCTGCTGCAAAGAAGCTAAAACAGGGGCAGTCATTACTTTGCCTCAAAGAGACTTCTCCATCTTTCCATCACTTCATCATCCACTATCGGAGATAAAGAGATATATTGTAGAAAATACAAGAAAAGCAAGAAGATTAAATGGACAAGAAAATAGTTATGAAAAAGATTTTAGCCTCATACTCATCATACTTGGTTAACACATTGGTTTATACTTATTTTGACCAGTAGCTGAAAATAGGGTGTTGATAGCTCACAATACAGTGTATTTGTGCTTAAATACACTGGCCAAGGATATGCTCTTTATGCACTTAAGAATTGGATACATAAACAGACAGGTACATATAGTTTAATTATCAATTTTGTTATTATTATTTGTTGTTTTCAAAATAAAATATACTTTTGGGCTGATTTTGGAAAACTCTGAAACATTACGAATCCACAATGTTAACTCCTAGTAAGTAAAGAAGTGAACACAAACAAATCATTAGTTACAAGTTTTATAGTTGTCTGAGCAGCTGGTTGGAGTCATTAACCAGACCTTTGCCTGTAGTGTCAGCCTTGGCTCAGGCTCAGAACTGCAGTTTGTGGTGGAGGCCCTGCTGCTGCTTGGTTATCACATAACTCCGGGCAACGGAGCATGAACACCAACCACTTCCAACTCTCTTATAGAACTCATTAAGTAGGCCTCCTATTTTTTCAGCTGCCTGGTGCCTGACAAAAATGTAGAGGCCAGCGTGACCACACCAGACAGGGATGAAAACTACAAGGTTTAAAGAATGAAACTACACAGTTGGGGGAGAACATTGTTTGAGGAGATAGGCCTGACTAGATCTCGCTTTAAAACTCTTTGGGGTGGCCGTGGCGCAGGAAGAAGAGCTTTAATTAGATTTCTGACTCTGGTTGCATGTTGGTCAAGATACTGGACCCATTGCTCCTGATGGCTGTTGCATGTGCAAATCTATGTGTGATTGTCAAAGCATAGTAATTTCATGGGTTACTCTGGATAGAAGTGCTGTATCGCTCCTGATGAGCAGGTCAGGTCCTCACAAGACAGCCTCTGCATGAGTTTATGAATGTGTGGTGTGAATACGGCATGCTTTGCAAAGCACTTTTAGTTTTAATATTGATTTCATTTTTAAAAAGCATGTCTGAAAGCAGAAGTCTCGTAAAAATAACGATAAGCAGACATTAAAGAAAACACAACTATTCACATACCCTCAGCATACACTGGTTCGAAAATGCACCCTCTGAAAAACACTTTGAACTTCTGCAAAAATGCTCTGTTGAAAGTGCAGGGTGCCTTTTAATTGTCAGACTTCTGTTTGCTTTCCTTGGTGTCCAAGCTGGTTACATGTTTGGTGTCAAAGGTAGGCCTTAAATTATATTCCTTTGCCACTGCGTCATTACAAAGAAGACATCAGTTTATCTCTATAAGCACACATATGTATTTACATATGTAAGTTTTCTTGTTTTGAAATAATGATACTCCTGTAGATTAATTACCAGGATTACACAAAAAAATGTGTCAACATGCTCATTGTAACTGACTTTAGTGTAAGTCCTTAAAATGTGAAGCCTGCATTGAGATACATGATAAAGGTATTATTTATACTACTGAACTAAAACGAAACAATATATATTATTGTTTATATATATTAATACTAGTGTTCTGCTCTTACACATGATACTGTCTGAGTGAGGAAACCCTTTCAGAGTGTTGAGATTAGCTAAAACATGGACTACTCCGCCTTACTCTGTGCCTCCCCACTTTTTAACCAGGGATCCCAGGCGGAGTGCAATTGATTTTGGCAATGGGCGGAATAAAGATTGATTAAATCAGAATGGAAAGGACCTCGCTGGAGGATCGACCATGCAGTAACCCTTCAGCTGTGGACGCCTTTGCCAAGAAAGTACTCACAGTTATTCTAGCGTAAGGGGCAATGCGATTAAACCCCAAAGCTTCCACACACAGAACACTGGAGGTGGAGAATGTATCCTATGGAGAAATTACACTTGTGACCACGAGACTGTGGTTTTACTGTTAATTGGAATATTGTCTAATATCTACCTCATGGTGGTCTGGGATGATGAGGGAATGGAAAGAGGCACAGAGAGACAAAATGTATTAAATTGAACATACAGTAATAACAGACGCTGAGGAAATACTCAATATATGTGGTCTGGTCTGTTCTTTCTGTATGGCGTCTGTTTAGTGTAAACCTGCACTCATCGAATCAATGTTAAACAGGTTTTGGCTCATATTGTTGGAGTAGTGGAACACTGAGTCAAGCCAACAGAGGGAAGCATTACTATCCAATTTACAGCCAACATTTTTTTTAATGCTACCAAGAAGCAGCGGAGGATTTGTAGTTTGTTTCATTCAACATTTTTTAAGCTCTAGTCCAGACGAATTCAGCTGCACTCAAGTGTGCTTGTTAGAAGCTTGACACTGTCATATTTCTACAATTATCAGATTACAGCATAGCAGGCATATCAGTTATTTAGCCTTCACAAACTTTACCTCAACATAAACATCATCAGAGAGGTCTTTGTCATCTGTCTATTTGCAAACTGCGTGATGTGTAATTATGAGTGTGTATTTACAGCATGGTCGCCTTTCTACCCAGGGACATCGTCTAACATCTGTCAGAAAGCAGATTCACCAGAGACAATCAAAGAGCAGTGTACAGCATGTTTGATGTGTTCTCAAACATAATGTGCTGTGAAAACATCCCTATGCTTTGCCAACACTAAGTCTTGCTCTGTCTGGCACTGATTCCTCTTCACTGTTGTGCCTACAAGGCTTGCATTTATCTCTGTTTTATACTCCATCATGCTGACATACAGAAGTGATACTGTGAACAGACAGACAGGCCTAGAGCTACTAAAAAAGATCCATCTGCTGCATATAGACCCGGTGAGATCTGTTTTATGTTTTGGACTTATACAAGTCTGTCATCTAATTATATTTGTCATAGTTCTATCAGGTACACTTTTTTGTCAGTATATAAAAAAGACATGGAAATTATTTCAAAAATGAAGTGGCCTTCCTTAGCTTTATTTATGAGCTGTACTGTAGTGCAGGATAAAACCCACATTTCGATGCACATTGCTTTGGAAGCATGTGTTTAATTTTCTAATTTCTGAAAAAACACATCACGTCCAAGTGGATCAGAAAGATCAGAAATAAGACAGTGATAAATCAAACCAAAATCTCTTTAAAAACCAGGTGATAAAAAAAGCCAGGTGATGGAAACACACAGATCAGGCAGGCTGGGTCATGATCATTCTGATTAACACCACATGGCATGCAGATGGGTGAAATAATACCTGATTGTTGCGGAAAATATTAATTACATTACCGGCAGCAATCCCCCAGCAACATAAATTATAAGTGGCGCTCCGCTGTCTCTGCCATTTACACACAAGGCCCAGCAGCTTAACTTCTCCAGACACATCGACATGATTTATTATTTTGTTTTGTTCTGTTTTCTTTCATACATTCAAAAGGTCACCCACACAGTGAAATTATTTGGGGTTAGGGAGCTGGCCTATCTCTACCTACCTGATGTAGTAGAGATGGATTGAAATGTCCATGTGGGTGTGAGTCTCTTAATCAGAGACAGTAATTCATTCTGGTGAGTGGTAGGTAAATGAAAATGTGGATCATGTCAGAACAGATCTGCACATCACTAATGTGTAACATTGTGAAGCCACCTATAGGTGCATCTTACTGCTCTATCTGATAACGCATCCTTTGAATTGCAGAAAAGAGTGTTGTGCCATTGACCAATCAACTTCTTCCACCTCAGGATAGCGATGCACTAACAATGACCACACCTCATTATAAGAGCAACACACCCATGGGCACACAGGTGGTCGCTAGTGCATTTGTAACTTAAACAATATGGGTGTGAAAATGTCAACGGTGGAAATCGGAAGCTAGTTAAGATACTTTGCAGCGAGTAGAAGACAGAGCCCAGAAAACATGTCCTACCTTATGAAACAAAAACATGAGAACATGCAAGTCTCTTCTTGTGTCCTTGGTTGACTTCTCCTTGACCAAAGTAGATGCTCCAAACTGGCTGCTGCTGTTAACATTACTCTAGCATTTTCATAGCCAAACTGAAACTGCCATCACTTGTTAAAGAAAAAATGTCAACAAGCAACTCGTTCCATGAATTACTGACAGTGATTCAGGGTGGGTACTGCTAACCTTTCTGTAACCTACAGCTTACAGTAGCATCTACTTGGGTCCAGTTATTTAACTTAGTCTTGGTAAATTTCATCTCAAGGGCTGGTCTTCTGATACTTAATATTAAAATGAAAAAAATAATAATAAAAAGAATTGCAAACATAAATACACTTTCAAAGCTAGTTACCATATAAGGACAAAGACAGACATGTGTGTCGTATCCTGTAAATCTTAACATACATTCAAAAAAAAGAAGAAAGCTGATGGAGTGATATACGGTATAAGCACAGGAAGAACATGCCAGTTTCATTGAGATTCAGACACAATCTTTTTGTTAAGCTCACCATTAAAGATTTGCTCCTCTGTCTGTGTTGACTGAGACTTTCTGTCACTTTCTGTCCATTCCCTGAGGGTCCTTTGAGTTTGGCCAGCTCTACCCTTCATTTAAGCAGAAGATTGCATAACCTGGCCTTGGAAGCTGTGGAGCTTGTCTAGTTGCCAAGAGCAGAACCTGGAACATGTGCGTGTGTGTGTTTGTGAATTTTCAAATATGCTATTTTCATTTTTCTAACTCTCCCTCTGTAAGTCTCTCTTTCATTCTCCTCTTACCCAATTTTATACTGACCCCGGTGTGAGGTTGGGGTTCTGTTTGCCCAGCTGCATGGCTTATTTACCTGGGATAAAGGAAAGTCCCATCAGACCTTTCGTAAAACACAGAATCAAATGTAATCTGAAAAGGAAAGAGAGAATGAGGTGAGGGCAAAACCATGGTCTGCCAGAAGAGGAGGAAACTGAAGTTACTGAACCACTCCCAGGGCAGCACTGTTAAACCATCGGGGCAAGGCCAATAAAAGCAGCATATTAGTAATCTGAGATGTGGTCCCAAACATTTCATGGCTCTTTCCTCTCACCAATGCCAGTACACGCTCCATTTCTCTCTCTCTTATTCTATAATATACACCCTGTACACATTTTCCCCAATGTCTTTCCCTTCTTATTCTAAGGATTTAGCAAGAAAAAATGTACTGAATTATGGAAAGGACTTCCTTGCCCTTGGGCTTGTGGTGCAGTTCAGCAGAGGGAAGTTCTCAGGTTTAGACACAAATGACACCTGTGGCTGAGTGGGATCGCACTGCTCACATGTTCCCCTCCAGAGGTTATGGCTGGAGATTCCCTTGCCAATGCGCAGTCAGCACCACAAAAGTTCAACAATCATTTTCTGGTCAGACTCCCAGTCTTATAGGCTCAAAGTAATGGCAAAACTTCACCCCTTGGATGTTGTGCATATACAGTGACAACTGGTTGTTATATCTGGCTGCTACAATTCAATCCTTCTTTCTCTGGAACAGCATTCATTCAAAAGAAATGTAAATTTAAAAACTGTCCCAAGACACCAACAACCGAGAATGAGTGTTGATAAACAAACTGAAATTTAAATTCTGAATTTACACCCTAACTTCAGTGTGTTGTCTTAGTTATGTATTTGATATTATTTCCTTGGAGTCTCTTTAATAAAGTGCATGTATTTCTTTAAACCTCCTTTATGGTGGGGTATTAAAAGCACAGAGCTGTGTTCTAATCCAGCTGGGGTATTGCCCCAGACTCCAAGTGTCTTTATAGAGCAGTGACATTAGCTTGTTTATTGGCTGCAGGGGCGTAAAGATGCTATTGTTTTAATTGCTTGTACATGCTCCTGGGATCCATGGAGATTACAGATGAGACTGAGACTGCAGATGCCAGCATATTGGAAATGGGATAACAAAATAAAACTAAAGAAAGCCAAAATATACATTAGCTATATTTGATTTGTTTTGCACTTGACAAAATTGCTTACAGTGATTGTATATCTTTAATGCATTCAATAAAGCCATGGCTAACAATAAAGTCAAGCATAATACTTAAGGCATTACATGCCTTACATAAAAGCAGCACAATTACATTTTGTGTAAATTTCAGTCATGCTGCACATGCACCTCCACTGTGACGGCAAGGGTCCAAACCCTCTAACAAGTTTAATAGATGGAGAGCACAATAAAAGGCAATGGAAACACACCACAGGTATTGTGAACATTGAAGTAACCATTGATTAAAACTGTTTCTGGCCTTGGTTTAAGTGGTTACAATCTAAGTTGATTGTGTCCTGCCACACATTAGGCTTGTTACACTCACACCGAGACAAACACCCAAACCCATCCAGTCATGTAGGCACGTCTACACATGCACATTTTTTTCAAATGCATCTGGCTCTCTCCCCATCTCATTCTTTTGTCTGCTGCATTTGGCACTCACTGATCTTTTCACTTATGCACGTGCTGAACTTTTGACCAAGGCCCACTGGTGTGACATTAGCCAAAAGAGCAATGGGGGGGGGGATGGGGGAGCCAGCAGCTTTAACAAGTTCCTGAGAGCTTTGGGCCTCATCTTGTGTGGCAGTGGAGTAATTTCACAATGTTGCTGAGGGGCTGTTAAGTGTTTTGAATGTGACTTAGTCCCTGCTCCCTTTCTCATCAAACTCCTTCCCCAGCTCCCAACAATCCCTCTTCCTCTTGCAGTCCTGCATCTCCCCTTGCTCAGGCAGCTGGCACTGGGGCTGCAAGCCATGTCCGGGCTCTTGAAGGATGTCTCCCTACTCTGTTAATAAGAGTCCCACTTCACCTGTTCACCATAGGGACATACATTAAATGAACTGCCTAACAAGTGGCTCCACAGACTTGCATTGACTGTCCTCTCATTACCTCCCCCCGCTACTCTCGCATCTCCTGCTTCCTTCTATCCTCAGAGGGAGAGTCTCTGTGCGCAGCCTGCCAGTGTGGAGGATTTCCCCGGCAAAGCATTGTTAGGCAGAAAGTGGTAAGGGAGGAGGAAAGGGACTTTCTCCCGTGGAACAGGAACACATGATGGCAGTTTTATCGTGACAGGCGTGTGGTGCCGTGGTCGCCGGGGCGGAAAAGAGTGGGCAGAGGTCCCACACACCAGGCCCCTTCAGCTGCCTCCAGAGCAAATGAGCTGCCAGGCCAGACTAATGGAATCCTAATTGGTGATTAGGAGAGAGGGAAAGGTGAGGGAGTCTCTCCTGGCAGTCGGCTGTTCACCGGATGAAGTGTGCAGGGCGCTGTGTTCACTGTTTCAGTGAAACCAAAACAGCAATTACTGTTTTATGCAGATGTGTCACTGTTTATTGGACTAGCTGCATCCAATACAGATACATACAACTATAAACTGTAGTAATATAAACACATTAATAGATGATTAGTGTTTTTTCAACACAAATGGAGCAATAAGTAATTTCTATTAAATATATAATTTCTCCACAACAGAAATATTTGGAACAAATGAGGTTGGAGCCAAACCAAGAACTGTACAGGGGTATTCATCAATTAGACCTTATTGTAAGAGACAGCTTTGGTAAAGTAAATGGGCACTTAAGCACTGATCTCTTACCATCAACCTCTATATAAATATGAAGAAAGGGCCTTTAGGTGTGGATAGTGTTGCACACTTACTTTATATGGTGCAATGAAGAGGAAAGGGGAAGCAACATCCTGTCATAATACCAACTGAAACAGGACACTTTCCCTATTTTGTGAATGAGACAGTGGGGCTGAGAATTGTATTGGCCTGCTTTTGTGAATGGACGAGGCCCCAGGCTGATAGTGATTTGGTAGATAAGGTGACGTCTGCTGGGATCCAGGGCTTGGTGGGCTAAGGAGGACAAGGACTGTGATGACTGCCTGTCTGCTTCCTGCTACCAACACATTAGCTGTGTGCGGTACCCTATTTATAGCCAGGCCAGGATGTGAATAGACCGTCGAGTTTCACTTTTCATACAGATGGTAATTTTAGTCTTCTTTTGCTCCACATCTCGTCCCTCTCCTTCACTGAGAGTGCTGATGGGATGTAGGATAGAGCACTCAACATTGTCACTTCATGGACTCTTAAATGGATTGAAAGTTCATTTTGATTGTATGGATTGATTGTATGGATATTTATGGACAATGCTTTTACGTTCTGGCATTTTCCCGGCCATAAAAATAAAATCAGAAACCCTTCACACAAACTGAATTAAAAGAATTCGTTTACGTTTACAAGTCTGACATTGGATGCATGAATTAATGTTAGCTAACAAGCTCGTTGATTAACTCACGTGAACCAGCCGGCATCATGTTGGACGGCCACTAGCGCGACCAACAGGAGGTATTAGTCGCAGATGTCTGGGAAGACTGTTACTTATACCAGAAGCCCACTAATAAACTCCTGTATTTACCTGTGTTGTACTTCGGTGGATTTAGCGACATGTCCGGTTTGTTGACTTAAACAGAGAACCACCATGTTGAACAATTCACTCCCCGCACAAACAATGACGCAGACGATCCGATGCGGAAGGCAATTATTTCATGACTTTTATTATATGTACACCTCTGAAAAAATACAGAGGTCCGGACCTCGGTGACCTCAATGTACAGCTGTGGTCACATCCTAAAAAGTATAGGAGAAACAGAAACCCTTTAAATAATATGACTACAATATAACTGAACTGTGACCTGCGATGTGCTACAGTAGAATTCAACTGTGCCAGTTATTCCGGACATGCTAAGTAGCAGGATAGCTAATGTATGTGCCCCTCTTTATTAACTGGCCAGCGATTTATCGTTCAACTTTTATTTTATGCACCCCTCTTCTGTCGACACAGCATCCTGTTTTTACACCTCTATCGTAGAACAACCCCCCTTGGCGCTTTGGCAGATTAATCAAAAACTTATGAGGAACTTCTAATCGTGTCGGCGTTAAAATGTTATGGCTCCCTATGCGCAGCGTTGAGGTCCAGCCAGAGCACTCTTTCCTGTGTTCCATATGAAACATGGGTGGATAAACTACGAGAGACCACTTTTACACCGATGGGCAAACAGGTATGAGAGCATATATGTGTGTGTGTGCACAAATAAGAAAAGCCAGCAATCCCATTTGCTAATATTGACATGGGTGTCCCCATTCAATCTTGTTACAAGGATTATTGTCTATTGAGATCCCATTTCATTAGACTAAAACACACACCTCAGGGTGCACTCTGTGGCTGCTGCAGGGGCTTCAGCCTTTTTGCCTCTTCGCTGGGCAGACTGGGAGGGGGAGTCCTCTAAGTGGTTTAACTGAGGATCAATATACTACAGTGTGGGTCCCACTCTGTACGTAACGCAAACTTCAAATGTTGATATCGTAGGTTTTGTCTCAAACACAATTTTTGGGACCATGATGCTTTAGTAATTCTTTCCTGAGGATATGCAGGGGATGAACAACATCAGCTTGTGTTTATCGCATCCCTGCCTCCAAAGAAACAATAGTTGTGTGTTCATCACAGCTTGTCACGTTTGTCACAGAAGCTCCCTTTCTTACTCCTCAACAGTTTTTGCCTCTTTTCCATTGCAAACGGAAAGTGCAGTATTTAAATGTGGCCATCGATTGCAATGGCAAGAAGAAGCTTGGAAGCAGTTGGGTCAGCCTTAGGCTATAGCATGAGACATGCTATGCATTCCAATGTAATGTGGTCAGTTATCCTGCAAACTGCTCTAAAGAAATGCCTGTTCTTGAAATATATCCAAAATGCATATGAAAAAGCAACTCACCACCCTCCCCATGGCCTCATTCCAGATTACGTATTGATTCTTGATATGAAAAGCTCATTACATAAACAGAAACAGCAACACAAAAACGCCAGTGAACCTTTGCATAAATCCTTTAATTGAATTTCCAGTGCCGGTGGTTGGAGGTTCTCTTTTTAATTGAATCTATTGCTTGTGTTGTGATTTGCATGCATGGGCGTGGGTCCTGTTCCAGATAAAGTGCCATTGATCCTTATTAAAGCTCACCTCTGGCTGCGCTGTGGACTAACGGCGAAAATTAAATGTGTTCATGGTGCATATATTTAGTGGCCACAAGGCAGGACTGTGAGAGCCAGCACTGCAAGGAAGAGAATGAAAGAGATAGGAAGAAAAGAAAATACAATTATCATGATTGCTAAATAATCTGGGCTTTGGTCATTTTTATAAAGCCATTCTAGAGAGGACATTTCTGGAGCTATTCTTGCCAGGTTATTTATAGCAAATGGCAGGTTTGGTAGCTGATCAGCTATTATACATAATAAACATTTACTGATTGTAGATTTTTAAAGGCTGATATAATAACAACAGCATGATATCTGGAAACTTAACGTCGTTGCTCGACATTATTTTACTCTTTATTTCCATTATGGAACAACATAATATGGTACACCCTGGCTGAAGTATGAGTGATATTAATTACTGATGTAATGTCTAACTTTTATTGTCAGTGTACAGTTGCACTGCACTGTTGAAGCGTTAATTAAAGTGGATGAATGTTAAACTATGTAGAAGCTTTCACTGTGCACTTGCTCTACCCACAGCCCAACAGTAGTATTCATTTACGTTGAATGCTTGCAACTGGAGTTTTTTTGCGTTCTGGTCATACAATAAAATATATTTTATATTTGCATTCATATAGTCAAACACACATCCGAATAAGTGTCGCTGTGCAATGAGCAATTGAACATGATCTTATTATGTACAGTATCACACCATTTTCATTCCTTTGGCATGAATGTGCATCCCTGTGCACATGCGTTTTGAAGACATACAGCGCCACCAGTGGCCAAAAAGTCTTTAAGGTTCTTTCACCCTCTAACCTATTTCACATTATCTGAAAGCCAGGAGGGGCCAAAATCTTCCATCACAGTAGTGTTTCCCCTATATGCACCTACTGCTGACCTTTTTATGTTTTTTAATGAGAGGAGAGGAGAGAGGTGGAGAACAGAGGCCGCAGTCTTGTATGTTAGGAGATAAAGTTATACTATTTTGTACTACAGATGCTTCAAAGTGACATTCACACATCTGTGAGAAGAAGCGATAAACTCTTACCTGACATTGTTAGCAACTAATAAAAACATTCCAACTTTATTTCAACCTATTATTTTCTTTTTACTCCTGCTTTCTCTGTTTACCACAAATAGACTTGTACTTATACTAAAGGTACATTAACAGTCCCCAGAGTATATTTAGCAACCCATTTTAGCATTTTGATGATATAATTTTTATTTACTCAACAGAATGACACCACCCATAATCAATTAACTAGTTGGCAATCTATCCTTGCTCTAACCCTCCCATGTACAGACAATTACACCTGCTCTCCAGAGAAAGACACACACAGAGAGAGGAATTCACTGATATTTTATTACTCCTGTTAAGTCACTGATTGTGGTGTGACCTCTATCTTGCAAGTGCACCTGGTGTGCGATGTCACTGGATCCCAGGTTGATTTTGATAAAGGATATGTAGGCTAATATGTCTTAAGCTTCCTCCACACACAGCTCACCTGCTGCTGTGGGGGAAAAAAAAAAAGTGGTTGAAAAAAAACCCAAAAGCAACTTATGCTTTTTGGGTGACCTTATAAAAAGAGCTGCTGCAGAATAGACAGAGGAACGGTGAAACAAAAGGACGCTGGACGGGGCAAGCCGGTGTGCACGGGTGGAGAAAGACAGAAAAAACAAGGTGAACAGATTAAAAGAGTTTGTATTAACACTAACATGAGGTGGAGAAGTAAGTCAATTTTAAATGCCCTAAGAAATAATCTAAATCTAAATATGGAAATGCATTCTTTCAAATATTTCAATAGATATTTCAATAGATGATGGCTGGCAAACCAGTGTACTGTAAGTGTACTCAGCTGAAGTACTTAATTACATTTGTTATATGTAAACTTGTTGCCTTGTCATATTAAACTATAGTTCAATGTCTTTGCTTCATGTTCCTCTGAACAGAAACTCACAGTACAGCTATGTGTTATTTAGCTCGGCTGTATGCTATTAGCTCCATTAGCTGTTTGATCCAAATGCCAAGCACACTGCGCGACTCTGCTAACTAGCTTTCCTCTTGCCAATTTCTATACAGATTTGCCATGACTTCTTGGTTCAACCAGTGCAATGTATTTGTAAGGTCCTACCAGCGAGACTGAGGGCATAGATTGTAAGAACATTTCAGAAACATGCTAAGGCATTTTAGCAGCATGTAGAGAAACTGTCTCACATGTTTATCTGATGGGCTCTTCTGATTGGCCTTTATAGGGAACACTGATCAAATTACTATAAAGAATACTGGCTGATAAGGATTATTGGCTAATCAATGAGAGCACCCCTATTATATGCTAATTGCACACCTGACTTATAACTAAGTGGGCTTAATAAGGTTTTGTTCTTTTTTTTCTGTGATTTGAATGAACTGCTACATTCAGTGTAAACCAAGACAAATATTTTTTTTAAATGAGGCTTCAGAGAGAACATTAACAAAGCAGCTTGCCACCATTCTACTTCTATCTATTTAATTTTTCAATGTCTATTTGTTAATTTATTAGTTTTTGGCAATGTGCAAAATCTGAAGTCAGAACATTTACAATAATGACAGAGGATGTTTTTCCATTCAGAGGTTGTTTTCAAATATAGACAATTTAATAATGTAGGAATTTGATATTCTTTCTGTTGAGATAATGATCTGAACTGGATGTGTCGAAATCTCTCCATAAACCGCTGGAAAGAGTTCAATGAAATTTCACACACGCAATGGGGGCACTAGAGGTGTGCATCTGATAATTGGTTTCTTCATTTTACTCAATTTTAAATTTTTAGGCGTATTTGAACACAGGTGATCCTACTGTGATGTCATATATTTGTTCAGTCAATGCCATATTGATATTTAGATTTGTTTCCAGGGTCTCTATGATCATTTTTACAAATAATTATTAGTTTTTCCATGAAAGTGAGAATCACACTCATGAGACATTTCATGTGACATGTGCCTCTTGTTGTTTTCACGTGTCGATGTTGTGTCATACATAAAGACATATAAAGTACCTGGGGTGTTTTAAATACAAAATTGAACAAGGTTTTCAGTGACAGAAATCCACCTCTGGGATACATTCATTATAAAACTAGCCCCACCTGGTAGACAGTGGTAGCAGTTGGCTGATAGAATAAGGGAAATAAGGCATCCTTAAAGGAGGGAAATAGTGGAAACATCTTCCATCAGAAGTGATTACTACTAATTAAGCTCTTTTCACAGCTGGCTTCCTTGCTTTAATATGCATCCTTACATCATAAGAGGAAATGCACGAACATGCTTAGAGATCCAGTCGAGTCACAGAACACTGATTACATGGAATAATATTAGTCACAACAGATGAACACCAGAATTATCAAATTGACATGTTGATTATTTCCTTATGCCAAGAACAAAGGGAGAGGTAGACACTTGAATAAATGGCGACAGAGTGTGAATGTCTGGTCTTAGCGCTGTCTTCTGCCCCTGTCTGTGTCAGTGGTCAGGTTTGACTGCCCTATCTCTGGTACTGAGGCCTACTCGTCTCTTTCTAACAGATGACTGATTGTCCTCCTCTACTTTGTGTGGCCCTGCACAGCTCAGCAGCGCTTCAAAGAGCATCCAGGTTCTCAGAGTGGGACCGTTGTTCACTGAGGCTCCCACACAGCGCACATTGATGTTTTTCTTTCATACAAAAGCAGTTAGCAGGCCATAATCCTTCACTCTGAGTGGAGAAAATACCCACAATCCCTCACACTGTGGCTGTCATGTAGCTGTTCCCGGATGCCCTGGTGGGCAATAGAGAGGATTAAAGTGTATCTAAAGTTTATGGGGGCAGCTCACTGACTGAGCAATGAGATTTAACTATAGCTTCACAAATCAACAACGGCCAGCGTGTGTTATATAAGATGAAAGTTTAGACGATTTGAGAGAAACTCTGTTTTCAGTACATACAACTTTTTTTTCTACTGATAACATTTTCACAAAACATGATTTATGTGCCATAATATTTCCACAGTTGCAGTCACACAGATTTAAAAAACAATTTGGGCATATTTTAACGTTAACTTTTACCTCAAGTTAGGATTAAACAGCTTTTTGATTTTAAGTGCTTTGCTTAATAAGAAAAACAGAAATATTGCAAATAAAGCTTTTTTTTCTTTCGTCTGGCAGTGATGTGCCATAGCACTTATTAACTTATGTTTTTTGAGCTATGTTTTCCTGCATTTTTGAACATGTGATTTATCACATGTGAGGAAGTGAGATTCAAAATGAAAGAAAGTCTGTCAGTCCCTTGCAGTATGTGGTTGTTTTTTTCTTTTTTTCTTTTTTTCTTTTTCATAGTGGATTGTTTTTTTCACTGCCAAACCAGGCATGAGGCCTTTTATGTAGCCCCGTGCCAGTTAAAACCAGAGCAGGGAAAGACGGTGTCCTCTGTTCTGGAATTACACTTCTTTTTCCCCATTTAAGGAGACTCTTATTTTCCCATCTCTCTCATGATTCAGAGATCAAAGACACTTAGATTTGGATGCTTTAAAATCATAGAAAAAGCTTTAATTGAAATTAAGAGGGGGATGGGACAACGGTTAATGGGTTTGCTCTTGTATTTTGGTTTCATTGCAAGTCTTTCAAAATTGCAAAGCACAGTACCTTCAAAATTTTGCCTCACGGTATTTGAAAATAAAGTGTAACCAAATTATTCATGAGTATTTTTAACAGAGTAAGCTTCCTTTCCCATATTGACAAATAATTCTCCAAAATATTTGTTTAACTTTGTCAAAACCATGTGTAAAAACAGCTGCTGCAAATCTTTGCTATAATCCCATTTAAATTGTGTAGCTATTACCGTTTCTCTCCATCTTTTCTTGCTTTGCCTCCTGTCCCCCATCTGTTTTATGGTCTTCTGGAAGGTGGGAGAGAGGTTGTTTACCAGGATGTTGTAAGAATATCAAAATATTTCAATTTTTCATCCAAACACACAGCAGACAATGTGCAAAAGCAAAAACAGCAGGGAGCAGAGTTCCGTGGTGAATGTGTGGTGAAAGTGATGACATACTGTATCATTCGCATATAGATTTTTACCTTTATGCATTAAATGCTTTGTTCTGTCTTTTCTTATTAAATGATGTAAAGCAGATTATATATTGTAACTTGTGTATCTTTTTTTTTGCCAGTCATTGTTTTCTGTAAACATAATCTATGAATCACTATACCAAGAAAAAAATGGAGACTGTATTTTAACCTATGCTGGAAGCAAACACTTTTGCATATTTGCAAAACCCTTTTCATTAGTAAAGAGGTTGAAGAAAGAGTCAAAGGGATGAGGGGCACTTCCTGCTGTAATACAGAATCCTGCCTGCATCCAGAGATGTGAAAGTCTAAACCACGTGTACACACTTTAAAGGGGAAGTCCACTATTTGGACAAATGGTTGTGTTGTTTTTGTGTTTTCCTCAAGCAAGAATACTTTTTTTCCCAAGAATTAAAGTCCATATGTCCTTCAATATATCATGAATGAAAATAACGTGAACAAACAAAAATATTGATGAATGGTGCCACTAAATTTAAACTAAAATTAAAACTAAATTAAATTACTTAATTCATGCACCACTATTGATGCATGAAAAACATTTTTAAATGTTGTTTTTTTTTTCTTCTACGTCTGCTATAGGTTAATGGCACATGCAAATTATAGTTATATCAAATCACAATATGTAAAAATGACTGTTCAATATGTTAAAATTATCATTGCATATAGAAGAAGGCTTTGAAGTTCATGCATTTTGCAAAAATGGTCCCATCTCTGTGTTTATACCTCATACCTATTCAAAATGTACAATGTTTAAAATCATAATTATGACTGTCTATGCCTTATAACCACTGTAAGCAACACTGCATTAATCACAATTAAAAGCTGCTCCACCTGTCTAGAATCCAGTTCACTATTTCTAAGCGGCACATGTTTGATCTGTCATGATGCTACTGCAAAGATGTACAGTATAGGGCATTTCTTCACCCTGAACAAGCAGTCAGGAAAATGTAGCTGTCATATTAAACCTCTGTGCTCATTCACTTAGCCCTCCACACTCTCCGGGATGCCCTGTTTGTCTACACCAGTGTTCCGGTTCAGTAGAGAGAGCAACAGGGAGATGAGAGGCACAATGTGCATTCCTGTCAAGAACTCCTTCACTGATCGTGTAAACTATCCTCATTCACACACACACATGCACAGCAATGCATGCACGCACACAGGCACGCACACTTACCTCTGAGAAGCCATCTGGGAGTCTGTAGACTTCTAATGCAGGATTCATGCTGGCACTCACACATACACTTGCAATTACTTACTGTGGTTTCATTTATTATTGTTGTAATTAATACATCTCAAGGCCTCCTGATTATGACTCTTATAGTTGTATTACATTTGTAAATTAATAATAACGCCTTCTGTAATAGTTAATAGCTTCATAAAGACAGTCTTTGAGGTTCGAGGTGATTGCACTACAATGTGATATTTCTGCTGAGTGTGCTGGAAAACACATCATTCTGCCTTTAGTGCAATAGCTTTTGTTGGGGAAACAGGTGCAGTGTCACACCAATAGAGGGCATTGTTGTTTAACTGCAGTCTGAAAGAGCAGGTTCTTTGTTTATGTAGGACTTCATGGCTGTTGTTGTTTTTCTTGCCTCTTTTCTCCAATTAGGCTCACTGAATCTGATGGTTTTATTTGAATACTAATTTGAGCATCAATATATTAATGTTGTGTTTTTTCCACATTCTGTCAAAAATACCAGGGCTAAACACATCCAATCTCATGATTTTCTCCACCAATCCAAATGACTTCATATTATGTTTTATATGAGATGCAAATTAAAGGATTAATTTCATCAGGCTGCAGCCAATCTCCTCTAAAGGGAATAAATCAAATATGATTTTTCTTTCACACATTCCCAGGGATATTGTTTGCTAAAATATGTAAATAAAATGAACTTCCTCCTATTTGGCACAGATTTGATTGAAAATGCATTTTCTTTATTACAATTGGACTGAAAAACTTCAATGGGACATGTGACTGGCTCTGCAGATGTCAGGATCAAGCTTGGTTCTTGGCTCTTTATTTGGGCCTGGAAGTGTCACGTGTGGAAATGCAAGACAGATTTCATCAAAATATTTGATCTCAGGTCAGCTAAAGTGTCATGTCAGTCAGGGGTTAAATAATCCTTGGGCTTCTTAAGGCACAGCAGTGGGGTATGTCATTTGTAAGGTCATCTTAGTGTCTCAAGAAGAAATAAATGGTGTGTGTCACTTCATGTGTGCACAGCTGAGCTGTGTACAAAGTTGAAACAATTAAAGCAAACTGATATAGTTTGTCAAATGCAGAACAGAGAAGTTCAGCTTACTTTTGTTATTGAATTTATGTTAGTGCAGTTTTTATTATGTTCTAAGATGTTTTTGTTTTCCTTTTTCTTAATTATTTCATATGATACATTTATTTGTCCTTTAAGAAGGACAGTCTGTCTTCACTTCAATCAGTATGGATATATTAAAAAAAATCTGGATAACTTATTAATCATTTAGCATTTTTGCTTGTCCTTTAATTTTTAATTCAGTATGTGTTGACAAATGAATAAAATCATGTTTTTCATACAGAGATGCCTAAACTGCATTTTAGTGAATCTTAAAAGCTGTTTTACCTTTGTACTGAAAACAAACTCATTGGTCAAAAGGACAAAACTCATTCAGCCTCATTTTAACACAATGGATGAGCATTCAATCAAATGGATGCCAATGTATTGATTTAGGGAAATGCACAAAAGAAAGGATCTAAATCTTGGCTGATAGCCATTAACAGTGAATCTGAAGATAGACAGCCGATTGGTCATAGATCACAAAGGCAGGAAATCTATCTCTCCTTGTTTATTTTCCTTTTTATTTGTCAGTGCTCCCATATTGAGATTTTTCACACCAGCGTATCACACAGAATAGTCATATAGTAAAATTAATGCACACCATGTTTCTTTCTCTGCATGAGAAATTCAGCTCCACCTATACCCTTTACCAGGTATCGTTACTTTCTATAGTCCAGGGCAAAAGAGCTGTCAATAAATTTTATTGTGCATGACTAAGTTGCAATACACCGTTGTATTTAGGGGAGGGATGTGGGAAGATTGGGCAGAGGGGTAATTAATATGCTGCTGTCATGACAAACATGAATATCTTAATCTAAATTGATTTCAGATTCATCATGAAAAATATATACTTCCATAAAGCATTAATTCTGACAAAACAAGGAATCGAGGGTGGAGAGTTAAAATAAACCATGTTTCAAAAAATCCTGACTTTATTTTAGACCACATCAATCACTGGTGATTAACTATACATAAACTCAATAAATTAAAAACAATTGAATATATACCATGTATGAAATGCATGTAAGTTCAGACATGTCTTGCTATCTTTCACTACATTTGAAATTTCTTTTCTTGTTTTCAAATTAAAGGATGAAGTGACCAGTTGTTACTTAGACCTACATGCATACCACAGCTGCAGAACGGAGGTCAGCCAGTCTTTTGGCACCGACTTTTTAAAAAATTCAACCCCTGAGTTCAGCAAGCAATTGATGTGTGATGTAGTAGAAGGGGGTTTATTGATTACTGTGGGGACTTAAGCGGTCGTATGTTGGTGTGTGGAAATAGTGTTCCAGGGTCCTGTACACTTAAGCCTGTCTTACGCATATAGAGTCACGTAAGGTATCGACTTAGTACATGTTGATGGCAAGTGCTCATTGAAAAAATATAAAACATCAAACATGCACATATTGGTAAGACACGGTAAATAGACTATTGTGTTGCACCACAATAAGATGACAAATAGCCTTCTTCCCAGTCTTTTAAAGACATATGTTTAGATGCACGATACCAGGCTGATAAATTAAAGGCAGAATTTAGATAATCGGCAATGGATCGACAATGTAATTATAGCCAATAAATAGAGCCGCTTAAACGGAGCCGAAGTGGTTTCACGGAATCAATAAGCAGAGTATCTACACACTTTGATACAGTGGAATGTTCCTATAAAGTTGGTTTGTGACCTGTCAGGAAACACAAAGAAGAAGTAGAAGTGCAGGATGCTGTTGTCACACACATTATGTCAAACAGAGCCAAAGATGTCAACGTGTTGGTGTTTTTGTACACAGGTCATTTTACCCATTTTTACCCTCAGGTGTGCAGAAGCTACAGAATATGACCTTTTTAAAATACAAAAAAGTGAAATTATTGACTATTTTATCCGTATCAGCCATGAGAAGGAGGTGATTGTCAGTTATTCTTATTGATTGATAAATATACATATTGCCTGTCCTTACTGGACAGTGTTGATACCATAACCCTTTATTTTTTTCTCAGTTAATAAAAATGACAAAGAAATCAGTCTCTTAGTCTTTTATTTCATTTTGTCATATACAGATTTTACAATTTTTTTTTTTTTTTACAATAATTTGAGGACTTGTCTTTGAATTATATCTTCAATGTACAATGACATACAATAAACAATAAACAGAGATCATCATAAAAAAGACAGTCCTTCCAAATTGGTGTGAGGATGTCCAGAGGGGTTGGAATGTGAGCTTAGCTGCGGTCTATGTTCTCAGGTGATGGATAGGGTTGGGGAGTCGGTGGTGGGATGAGCAGGCTTTGACCTTGGCCATGGAATAGAAAGCGCTAGCTCAGATATCTCACATGATACCCATACATAGCGGCTCATTACGGAAGAGCCCCCATATGCAAAGTGCAGAGCTCAACACTGGCTGGCTGACAGCGGCTAGCCTAGCACTGCTGACCCAACACTAAGACAACAGGGCCGTCCCTACCTCCCAAAAACACAGCTCCAGTGGTGTCCTGGTCCCTTCATCAGCACAGGCCAGCATCAGATGCTTCACAAGTCAAGAGGGCCAAGAGTTCATACAAAATGAGACTCAGAATGTTTCGTTTTTTCTAGTCCCCATAAGAAATAGAGATTCATGAAGATTCATACGTAACTTACCAATCTTTCCCCGAGTTTACAGGAACATTTTGGGAAATTACATTCTTGCTGAGAGTTATAAAATTGATACTTCTCACATGTCTTTAGCTTACTTCTGAATCAGACTTACTAATCAACATTTACCTTTTATCGTCTTTGTTAGAAAAGCTATGAAAATGACCATTTTTAGATTATGTACTGGACTATGAACCACTACCTTCCCTGAGTCTCATATGGTCAAAAAGAAAACAACAACAACATGTATAGTCACTTTGACACTTTTTATTATTCTGTCATTTTTTCATGTGTTTAAATCTTTCCACCCGGACTATTAAAATGACAGGCATTCTCCAGTGTGTAAGTGATAGCTCTGTTAAGTGTAAATCATGGATACTGTGTTATTGACAGTTTTGATTGACTCACTTTCTCCTTTATAGCGGTCCTGCTGTAAACATTTTTATCATCTGGCTTTACAGCATTGACCCCACAGGCTTGAGAGCACTTCCTGGTGATAGGAAATATCCTCAGACTGTTTTGTTGTTGTTTTTTTAATAACCACCATATTTTACTTATACGATTAAACTAAACTATGCACAGAATTACATGCAGCTGAGGTAAGTTGCTTAGTTGTCCTATTTTCAGTGTATGAAACTGTATTGTTTAAAAAGATATTTGCAAGGATGTAACACGATCACTCTCTGGAGTTTAGTACACTTGTAAGAGTGTTTGAGGTTGTTAAACTATTTAAATTTCAGCTCCTCACGTAATATGGTTGCAAAAATATGAGCAATATTCAATCAATTCATTATTAAAGACAAGCATATATTTGAATCCTTATTCAAGATGTTTTCATGAGGTAAGTGAAGTTAATGGCACCTGATTGTCACAAAGGCCACACGGCAGTGATGTGAATACAGGTTTGAACTGGTATGACATGATGATGAAACCATGGCTTTGGACACCTTGCCTCCAGCATACTACAACTGTGAAAGCACTGTTAAGTCACACTTGATAGTAATCTGGAAAAATGTGTTGATGTCTTCAACTGGTCAATCAACAAAGTTGTTATTATATGTTTTGGAACTTTTTATTGTTGCTTTTTCCCTGTAGGACAAAGTAGCTATCCCTGCACGACTGCTCAGATCAAGTTGGGAAAGGTTGTATATATCTATATACTATATGCGCACTGTGATGACATTTCAAAATGACCATTGGGCACAGTGCAGGAACAGATGGGCAGACATTACCCTCTGTCAGAGAATTACCATCCTCTGATTTTGTGTTTTAATAAATGAAGACATGAGTGAATACACGTGTGCACAATGTGGATGTATACGTGTGTTTAAGAGACAAAGAGAATTGCGTTGGATGTGAGTGTGTGTCCAGTAGCCTGGTGGACAGGCCTCTCTGCTCCAGGGTAACCTCTTATCAGAGCCATTGGCATATCTCGAGTGGGATGACATAATCAATAATCCGAACTGTTAATCAATGGTATTCTAAATAAGCATTGATTGGGCCCGCAAGGTTAGCCAGCTTTATCGGTTTACATTAAGCAAAGCAACACAATAGACAAAGGCTCATGACTGGGACAGACCAGTTTAATCCCCACCCATCCATCATTTAGACACACAAAAAGCATGGGTGGCAAAAAGAGTGTGTATCATTTTTGTCTTTCACTCATGGAGCTCCTCATTGTCTTTTTTACACTTCTTTATGTTACACTCAGAGAAGTTATTGTTGGTCTTTCTCCACTGGTATCTCTTTAACATGGTTGTCACGCTCAGCCTCATTTGAATACAATGAAGCCCCAGTTGCATCTCATTATTGACATGGTCAGGTGGACGGGGGTCACTTATTTGTGTCACCTTTCACAAAACAGCCATCCCTCATGGGAGCCTGTTGGATGTTGAGGGAGGAGTTCGGCAGCACGCTTTGAGTGTGTAACCCACGGAGGCTCCACATCTCCCTAATTACCAGGTAGTGGAACACAGTCACAGCTGTCTGCAGGTTAGTTGAAGATGACCCATGAGGATATACAGTTTTGCATTCCCAATAAAAATCAGCGTATTGTTCTTTGCAGGCCATGTATTTTAAATAGTTGTCAGCTTTAGACTGTCAGTGTTTCCTAAGTTGTAACAGGAGGCTGGTTGTCTCTTTGTGTGTGTGTGTGTGTGTGTCTGAATTTCATCATTTTCAACAGGCAAACATGCATCCAATATAAAACATGTCAACTGTCAGTCCTTGAATCACTTACTAACAGAAAGATTTGGAGGCAAACATGGAAAATTGGCCAAAATAACCCTTTTCATCTCCCCTCACCACAGCAAAGCTTAGTTACATGATCAGTGTGTCACCAACGTGAATACTCCAATCATTTCCCCCCCCTGGCAGTGGCTCAGCACCAGAGACAAGCTTAGATTTGACCCATGAGCGCACCGCCTTTCACTGCTCAGACAGACCTCCTGGCATCGTACGATCTGTCTTTAGGAGGGTAAAGAAATGCTTGTTAAACCTGTAACATCTGTCTCTTTTCTGTCTCTTATACACACACATAGATGTGAACACGCACGACCCAGACAAATATGTGGCTCTGCCAATAATCAAAGAAAAATATTAAGCTAAATTGGCTATTAGTATGATGTGTTATCTATTTTTCATACTTGAAAGTTTCACGTAAGGCTATCTCCAACTCGTGTAAGCACAAAATTGGTAGTGAGAGACAACGATGCTTCTTTTGATCTGCCCTGTGCTTCTCTGCATCAATCTGTTCGCCAATTCTCGCCATCACACATGCCTTTGTTACACCTCTCTTCCTGCCTGTCTATCCCGCTCTCTCATTCTTTTTGTCCCTTGTGAAAGCCCCTGTCACCTCTGGCCCTCCTCCTCTCCTCCCCCTCTGTGGCTATTACAGGCAGCACTCCTCCCTCTCTGCCTTCCCCATGTATTACCATTAGAAGACATGCATCTTGGGAGCTGCTGCATGCTCCTCTGTGTTTTGATTAATATTTTAGCAGCCTCAGGGTGGAAATGGGTCTTCCTCTGAGCTAATCTGTTATAGGGTGAACGCTTGGAGCAGCGTAAAGGGAAGATGATAGAAGAGGAAGGTCAAGCTCAACTGTTTTTATTTTCTGTCAGAAGTTGTAAAGACATCCAATACAAACCAAATGCCTTAAAAGCGTCAGTGATGCACCAGTGCAAATCTAATGAGAGATTACAAACAGAACTAATAATATGTAGTTAATGTTCAGAATCATAAAGTCTTGGCTCGAAAATCATCAAAATTAGGCAACAGTGTTGTATTTTCCCCGGTCCAGCCCTTAAAACCTAAGTTCATCAGATTGCCACCATGTCAAGTTAAATTTAGAGGTGTTCCTCCTTGGATCTTCCTCTTGTAGGTCATCTATGAGGGAGATATCAACAATATTTTTTTTAGCTCTTTGTCCAGCTGGTCTATGTCTAACTGCTGACATGCACTCAGTTCCCACCATTCATGTCACATACACGACTGTCTGACATTGAATATGGCATATGGCAAACTGGTATAAAGAACAAAATTGAATTTCTTAGCTGCTGAAATTTTCAGGCCATGCAAAACCCACCCTTATTTATTCAAGCCTGAGGTAAAAAATAAATTGCAGTATCTGAATCTAAAACATAGGCCGACCTTGAAAAAGTGTCACCCTCTTAAATAAGTGTTATATTGAATTGACAATCTCTGCTGGCATCTTAGGCATCATTGTTCTACACAACTAGCTAGCTATACAGCTACATACATGAAAAATAATGACAAAAGAATAGCCTCAAAACTATCGATAAGCATGGATGAGATAAATGTGGATGTGACGGTCCTTGTGAAATTGCTTACAGATATATAAAACTATTAAAGCTGCATTCTTCGTCGTCGTAAAACAGATACCTAGCAACAGCTATTGCAGCCTTTATTTGGACTGAAAATGATGCCAGCAGGAGAGGCATAAACTCATGACTGATTTGGATTCAGAAAAAAAACTCTTCTTAGCCAACTGTAGATATGGGATACGTTACACAGTAACCCAAAATGACAACAGACAAAACCATTAAACTTCCCCTCACACCAATCATAACCAGATTTCTGATGGCACTGGTGCAATAGACAGCTTGCAGCACTGCACATAAGAAAAATAAAGATGCATTTATACTCCAAAAATTAAAAGGCTGTGCCATTGTCAAAGGTTACAGGTATGGTGTAAATGATAGTTGCATAGATGAAATTGTACAGTATTACATGTAAATATGCATAGACATAGTTTCTCTCTCTATTTTGTTTGCAAAGTGTGGATTTCTTTGTTGTACTGGTAGTAATAGCTGAATGTTGTGTATCTGCTCCTAGGTCTATGCTTCCTCTTTCATTGATTCCCACTCTCTTTTATTTATGTTTGTTTACTGTGCTGCTTGACTCAAGAACTGCCTATTGCTTTTATTGTCGAATGCAATGAAGGGTGCTTTTATCACCATTTGCCTGCAGGTCAAAGGTGAGAATGGAGACAAATGGGGCAACTGTACAATGATGAACAGGGTGTTCTGAACCTGGAAACACATATCCACTTCATGGATCCCAACAGTCAATTCTTTTTTTTCAACTTGAAACAATCAATCCTGAAAGAATTATAAAGAATAAATGTCCCTATACAAGTAGTTCTATTCATTGGCCGTTGCCAAACCTCAGCCATGTATTTACGACATAAAAAAAGAAACTGGATGACCTGCAATTTTCTGCTACTTACAAAACTGACATTATTTTGCTTTAAGACACACCAGCTGTGCTGGCTCACACCCAGTCTATAAGGCCTCAAGGTGGAGAGATAGTCTCTACTCAAAGAACCACAGTTACAACGTAACCTACAAGTCTCTGTCGTGTTGAGTCAATCTCTCCACACAGCTACATATTCCAAATGTACAGGGATCCTGCTCTACAAATGTAGAATATGTGCAAACCCCTGAGCTGGTGGGATGGTCAGATGCCGTCAGCTGCTATTGTGTGGTTAAGTGCAAGTTGCCTCACTGGCACTGTTGACGCAAATCCTAGCGACCATGGGACTGAGAAGGTTGATCAAGCTTGCCTGCCAGATGCCAGGCTAACTGACAGACCTGAGCTCCCTCTGGAAGAAGTGAGTAGTCCAGAAAACAGAAGGAATTACTGGCCATTCTGATCATGTACTGTCTAGGGACTTTTCTGTAATGTCCTCAGGCCAGCGCCATTATGTGCCAGCACGGAAAACAAATCGGTACTCAGATTCCTTCATTCCTTCTATCTGGCTACTAAATGCTGAAAGTAGTCACTGATATGTAAGCCACTCCTCTACACCCGTGTGGATTGTTGTTGGTGTTGTTGATGTGTGCACTTGTCACTGGCATGTTGATTTCTGATTGCTCCTAATTTATTCTTATTTATTTACATGAATGCGTTAGACTGTGTAATGGATTGTCCTTCTGGGATTAAAAAAGTTGTCTAAATCTGAATCTGAGGTATAGGTCGCACCCCAAGACAGGCCAACTACAGTAAGGCCAAGCACCAGCCTCTATCTTTTCTCTGCTAGGGAACTGTGGACACGTACCGCCAAGTAGCATGCAAAACCAACTCCGCGAAGGGAATGGATGCCGCCATATTTAGTTGGTAGAGCTGTGTCAATGTAGCCAGGGTCAACCAGGAAGCTGCTGCACAGATCTCAGCCAGAGATGCCCCCTCCTCAGTGCCGAAGAGATCACAGTTCCACAGGTGGAGTGTGCCCACATGTTCCTGCTCAACATTCATGCTTGATTACCCTTGTGATTCAGTGGGACAGCCTAGAATGAGACAATGGTTTAGCCAGACACTCCTGTGCAAAGCACGCAAGGAGCTTGTCAGTAACTCTGTGGCCTGCTTGGGCCAGATGTATGACAAAAGTGGCCTAACAGAGCAAAGTGGGCAAAGTCTCTGCCTCTAATCTCCCTCTGTTTGTGGGGGAGAAGGAGAGGAAAAGCCCAACTGTTTGATTGAGTTGGGCATTTGAAAGAACAATAGGGAGGGAGGCCAGATTGGGACATAGCACTACTCCACTATCAGCAGGACTAAACCAATAAAGCTCCCTCTGTGCTGATATTGCTTGAATTTCCCTCACTCTCGTACAGATGTCACGTAAAAAGACGACCAACCACTTGAGGCTCACCGACTCAAAAGGTCACCTAGGCAGAGCATGTGCACCAGGTGGCCATGGTGCTTGAGTCATTGAGGCAGGCTGGTCTCACTGCCAACCCAAAGTGTGTGGTTGGACAGAGGAAGGTATAAACAGCAAGAGTTGCAGCCTATCCGCGGTCCACTACCAAAAATGAGCTGAAGTGGTTCTTGGTGCTGGCAGGCTATTATTGGAGGTTCATTCCCAGCTTTGTTGACATGACCAGCTCCGTGACCGACCTGACCAGAAAAGGTCCCTCAGATCCGGTCCAGTGGACGGAGTGGTGCCAGCTCGTGTTTGAGAGGGTGAAACAGGCCCTCTGTAGGAAGCCACCTCTGCACACAACTAACTTCGCTCTCCCTTTTGTCCTGCAGATGCAAATGTACTAATGTACAAAGACCTTAATGGTCAGACATCTCATCTTAGAGAGCTTACAGCTCCCAGGATAAAGGGTTTCTTTTGGTCCCTATGGTCTCCAAAAATAGAATAAGAGCCTTCAGATCCTGTGAAACTGTCTTTCAATCTTAGTCTGCAAGGCTGACGTTCTCTCTATGTTTAAGAGTATGTTTAAAACTTTCCTTTTTGATGTAGGTTGGGTCAGGCTAGCCACTAGTCATGCTGCTACAATATAATTCCAGGGGACTTCCCGTGATACAATGAGCTCCTCTGTCCTCCTCTCCCATATGTTCATGTCTCATTAATTCAAGTTACCAACTTGAAATCTTCACTGTTTTGTCGTTTTCCAGGTTCTCATGTATCAGGGGAACCATGGCATTGATTATCATCATTATTATTATTATTATCATTATTATTATTATTATACTTGTTGTATAAGAGTATTCATATTCAAATTTCTTTGATCATAGCTCTTATTATTTTGTCTATCTGTGTCTGTATCTATCTCCCTCTCTCAACCCAACTGGTCAAGGCAGATGGCTCCAAGCCTGCTCAGAGGGAGTTTTTCCTTCCCTCTGTTGCCAAGTGCTTGCTCATGGTAGAATATTGGGTCTCAATAAATTATAGAGTATAGTCTGGACCTGTTAGAAGTGTCTTGAGATGACTTGATGTGATTTGGTGCTTTATAAATAAAATTGACTTGACTGACTTGACATTTTTAATCTTATCTTGGTCTCAAACTTGGGGCCAGCAATTGAGGTTTCACCCACATCCTCTAATGCCATTGGACTAAAGTGCTGTTTCAAGGATAATTTAAATGAAACTTTGCTAGTGAGGTGAGGTGAGGTGGCATTTTACTTACTCCGGGGAGGCTAAATTACACAGAATAAAATCCTACATTGTCTTTATAAATAGACAAATTAAAAGAATTACGTTAATCTTTTGGCTCCATTATAAGATGGAATGTAATCAAAAGCAATTATTTTCTTCTTCCTTGCCTCCATTGGAATTTTTCTCATACAACATACTGTAACCTTGGCTCTGAATCATGTCACACCTTGACACCATGCATCACTTTACACATTGGTTCTGTTGACCAATATATGAATTATTCTGGCTGTATTGTTGGTGAATTTATCCCCATGGTGTTACCATGTTGATTAAGTGCAGTATGGAGGTCGAGTGTTTGCAATTACTCACCATGTGTTTGGAACAGCGGGCCATGTACCGTGAGTGAAGCTGGCACATTAGGGACATACAAATGAAGGCTGGTCTTTGTTGTGTGTGGACTTATATCAAGCTCTGCCAGCCCATTTAGGGGTCTGTCCTTGAGGGTGGGGGTATTTTGTATGCTTACAATATTTGTTGCCTAGGCCTGCTAATGAAGGGGGTATTTAATTTGGTTAAATGCTGCAGGGATCAAGGATTTCATATCTGTATGGATGGGATAGCATTTCAATGGAGGATGGGGGCACCAGCTTCAATAGGACAAGTCTTCTTTTTCTCTATTTATAGAGGGCATTATGTGAAGAAGGGCAGAGCAGCTTGCAGGGAGCTAATGTGAGCATAAGGAGGATACACCTACCCCTAGGTGTTTTTCTTAGCAGGTTTAATAGCTATATATTTTTATACATGACATTCCCTAATGTTTGTTGAGGGAATATCTGGAAGAGGAAGTCAGGTTTGAGCTTTGAAACCCGTGGCAAACCATTGCTCAGGAAGATATTGTGGCTATCAATGGAATGATATGTTGTAAGTAAGTTAAACAGTAAGAAACAGATTCAATTAATTTTTCACTGTTGCAAATATATTTTATTATCCAGGTTCCAGTCTCTGGATTTTGGAAAAGTTATGTATTATTATTATTATTATTATTATTATTTCTATTATTATTAATAATAATAACTGATTCACAGTTATTGCAACAAATTAGGAATCAGTGAACAAAACCTCTCCACTCTCTGTCTCTCTCACTCTGTGTAGTGTGGAGAGGTTTCTTCATTAAAACTGACAGAGAAGCCAGAGGCAGGGGAAGTGTTATAGCTCTCCAGACCTGTCACCACTTTCTCCACAAACTGTAATTTAATGCTGTACAATAATTTAAATAATTCTTTCATTTACTGACGAGCCTGCCAAATGTTGAACCAGAAAAACTGCAGACAGAAAAGATAATGTGTTCCCTCATGGCATTTTCTTTTTAAATTAATTTTCTATTCTAATGTATTAAATACATAAATTCTCACACTAATGGCTTGTGTGAGGCAGAGCAACAGCCTATTCAATGCTGCAGTTTAGAAGGGGTTTTACACTTAAAACAAGAACACCCATAATAAATGGCAATAAATCTGCGGACATGTCCATTTTTTCATACCCCTAAATGCATGCTTAGTTAATCCCTTTCTCTGCACTGGCCATTTGCAGAAGGTAATGGGTGAGTTGTTCGTCAAGATACTGCAGGACTCTGTTGAGAATGAGAAATATTTTCTAGGAATCAAAAATTTATGTAGAAAAACAGCTTTTGACCATTGTCATTTTCAGCATTGAAGTATCTTGTAAATGATAATTATGAGCAATAATAACCATAAGCGTAAATTACACCAAATATGCTTTGACTAGTCTTCCACAAAATGTCAATGTGAGTGCATGAAATGAGGGTGATCAAGAATGAATATTTGCAGAATTTACCATAATGCTTTTTTTAATAGAAATGATTCATTTGATAATGATTGTTTTTGACATAAATAAATACATAAATAAATGAGCACACATAATAGGCCTACGTTAACTTAACCAAAAATATCTTAAGCAGCCTGAAATAAATAGTAGAGTTTAGAAGGACCTGTGAATTTGAGATTTTATTTTATCAATAGTTAAAAACAAACTGTGAATGTTTGTTTGAAAGGTGAACCAGCATATGTCAGACACATGCCCACTAAAATGCAAGATTCAATATGGAGCCGAGAGAGCAATTTGCAAAACCACAAACCATTCATATTATCTCAGCAATCACATTTTCAATGCATAAACAAACAGAAATACGAAACAGAAATGAAATAATAATTAAAAAAAACAACTACAAACATAAAAACTAGTGTTGTCAGTTGATAGAAAAATTAATCAATATTAATCACAAGTATTTACTTACTTGCACTTTTGGGGTTAGTTAAATAAATGCATGTGTGGTGTTGGAATATAGAAATGCATGACAAATTGGTTACAGGGATCAGAATGACTTTTACCTAATAACATCTCGGCTTGATGATTTCTTAATAATACATAAAATTGGCTCAGTTACAATCTTCAGGGACTGCTTGTCACAAAGCTATTATATTTATTGTATTAGACAGAGGATAGGGATGTCACCAATACATGCATGGCTCCAGCAGTGTTTCTAACTTTGCCAGTCAGCTGTGGTTAACGTGGTTAAGTTGTGTTTCTGTTGCCTTCAGCTGGTCCAGAGGTGAATTCCAACACATAGCTACATCCTGGACGAGTGACTTCTTTACCAAATAATGTTTGAGAGCCTTTCAAAAACAATAAGGGTGAAAACATGACACTCACATAAAACATTTTCAGATGCTCTAAAATAATTCACCTGCTCAATATTTAAAACTTTTTAGATATTCAAAATATCCATATATCCAAATCAAGTAGTGTAAGAGAACAACTAACTCAATGACTGATCTGACTGAATGAATGAATGCAAAATTCCTTTGCCTAATCCCTCACAGTTGGGAAATGGTGCCTCCTCAGTTCCTCATTAGTAAATATCATTTTTGACATATTGTCATACACCATTAACTTTGATCTTAAGGCTAAATGAAAACAACACATGACTAACAAACATATGCAGTTTTACAAGCAGCATCTGTATTTGTTTGAAATGCTGACTCTTCTGGAACTGTTGTTTTCCATATGCCAAAAGTTATGGATGGATCCAAGTCCTAGGTGTATATTGTCTTGGTGAAATAATCTAAATACAGATGTTGCATATACATAGGAATGTAACTTGTTAGGAAAAGGGACCTCTTCGAGGGAATGTTCAGCCTTATGAACATGCTCTTGATTATAATCTGCAAAACATGTGTGGAGATCACATCAGAATTCTGGGGCCACAGAATGTGTGTGGATCTGGTGATAAGGTATTCCAGAGGAGGAATGATGGTGTATACAATTAATTTCAAACTCAAAAGGAAAGAACCAATGGAAACATGCCAGTTTTTTTTTCCTACCTAAAATATTTCAAGGATCCCATGTGACAGCTCAAACTTCAGAACAAGAAGCTGTCACCTTCTCTGCTGTGGGTCATGTGCCCTGAGAAATAATACAGTTTGGCAATGGTAAGTTTTCCTGACGCTTATAGTGAATTATCATTTTATTTTGCATTATTATTCATAGTACTGCCATCTTTAAGGCTGTTTTCCACATGTCAAAATTGAGGCATGTTTTGGAAACTGAATGCATCAGACATCAGATTGTCCCTCAGGAAAGAAATAACATTTTAACTCTCAACCCCGATCCATCCCTTACAGGAACAATACTTAATGGTCTGGGGATCTTTGGCCATTATTTACCAATGCATAGTAGATCCGATTGAAATGAGTCATGCTCACAAAATGATGATCTGATCACAACATCACACGAGAGCCAAGCAAGAAGCTTGAGATGTTCAGAAACTTTAATGTTCAAAAGTAATTTAGCAGGCTGGAAGCTGTGAGACTACAGGGAGTTGTGCTGTTACTCCTCAGCAGTGTGTATTTGTAAAAGGGAGCAGTCAGAAGTAATAACCTCCAGAGCCTCAGACAGTTATTCAATTGATGTGTTGAGAAAAAAAACTCTTCTTCTTTCATTTCTCTATGGCCTTTTTCACACAGAGATCACGCAAAAAGCCCCTCAACAAAGTCCCTCCTTTACAATGTCTTTCGTTCGTTCACACTGAACAATACAAAGGCGGAACGATGATGCTCCGCTGTGTAATTTTAGGAATGCTGGCATTCCGCGAGCAAAGGAAGCGTGACGTTTAACGCAGCAGCATTGGGTTCTAGTGTGACATCTAATACATGCATTGAGCAGTGGCTTGTAAAGAATGGATTAACATGACAAAAAAACAATTACCTTCCATGTTACATGGCAGTTTGGGTGTCTCTCCAATTTGAGGACATTTTCGGTTCATTTTCTCATTCTTTGAGTTTGCTGCTAACAGCTGCTGACTGCTGTCTAAGCCTCCCTTTTTGGGCCGCACACATAGTACGTCATCAAAATGTCACAGCCCCTTCCTGCCTTTACACCTCGCGTTCAAACAGATGTGCGATTTGGCGCTTACTACCTCCACTGCCGTCACAGAGGTGGAACAACAAAACCATTACGCCATTACGCCTTCATTGGTCTTTTGCTTTCAGTACTTGAGTAAATGTAACATTCCACCATTGCTGAATAATGTGCCAGAGAGCACTCTGCCTCACATCAAGGAGGAAGGACAGTCTCTAGAAAAGCTCCCTTCTGGCTATAACGTAAATCCCCTTAACATTTCGATCACACTGTATCAATTAGCTTGCAGGCAACTTAGTGATTTCATTTAGCTTTATCTTATTCTAGGTGGTAAACTACCGTTTGACATTCCGTTTCAGCTGGAAGACGGCATTAAGCTTGAAGTTACTGATTCCTCCAGCTTCAACTGTGCACCTGCACTCCAACCAGGATGCTACGCGTGTGCATTGGGTAACGTGGTTCCGTGGGGACAGCATGAACAGTGACGGGCACCAAGCAAGCGGAAAGGAGGATGTATAGAAAAACAATTTTTTGGATTTCTTTATGTGAGAAATATGACGTGTGGCATGTGTGTGACAAAGTTGTGTTTTATATATACATTATATAGTGTATATATTTATATACACTATATATACACATATACAATATTATGCGACTTTTCTTTTTCCATTTTGTGATTGTTTAAGGCAAAGTTTTCACACATGCGCACACAGAAACATACTCACAGAAAATCACACCGCTGCACTTCATCATGACCATCAATGGGAAGAGATGTATGATTGATTAATGAAGCTTTTGCCAGTAGCCTACAAGGATAGGAAAACGACCCCCCGAAAATTCCCTTACATATCAGCAAGGCACTTTTATCCCTCCTTCCATGAACATGATTTACGAAGGCAGTCAATGCGTAGTGCAGCTCACTCGTGGCTACACAATGAAATGGCAAGCTATCCTGGGAATGCACAAACTCCTTACTGAAGAGCATTTAGCTAAGTGTACAGATTAGCATAAGAAAAGCAATCTCATAACATCAATAGACATGTCTAATTGAGCTATTGTTCATGTAAGCAGTGTGATTTTCTATTGGCCCATCAAAGTCCAGCCCTGATGGGATATGATGTTAGGTACATCTGCTTGTGTGTGTATGTGTATGTGTGTGTAGCTGTGCGTGCTTGTGTATAGGAGATCGCATCCTTCCAAATTGATCACCACTCCTCAACAGGAAAGGACAGAGGGGGCGTTAGTGAGCAGATGCTAACTTAGCCAATAATGAACAGGGTGGTTATAATGCGAAATCCATTGCCTTTCAAATCGAGGCCATTGATCAAATGCGGCCCCTGTTTGTGTTATTCTCCGCCTTGACTGTAGGCTATGGTCTGCATTGTCTCTCTAATTCTTTCCAGCAGTCTTGCCATGAGTTTTGGCCATTCATCTGTCTGTCTTATACTCGTTAAGCTGAAGCTGGTGGTGAAGGACAGTAACTCTTACTGCAACTGTTGATGTAGGTGGGGCAAAGACGAGGGGACTGACACAAGTTCCATCAAAAACAATTGCAACCTGCACAGAGAAGGGTGAGTTTATTCACCTTGGTGCAAGCTCCCAATAAGCTCTGACTTTGACTGGACGTCTCCCTCAAAGCTTTTAACAGGCAGATGTAATAGCTCTGTGGTTTTGAAGAGGCCATGGTTAAAGCGCCTCTTGAAGAGTGAGCTGGTGTCTCTTGTGGTCTCAAATGTGGTCTAAGTTGTACTTAATGCACTGACAGGTGATCCATTTGAAGGCAAGGTGATTTATGCCAATTTAGACAGGAAATCAGAAACCTGGTGTGGTATTAGCCCCAGTGTCTCCTCCTCTTATCCCAGCTCATCTACGTTCCTCCAATATTCAAATGCTACTACACGTAGTTATTCAATCTGGATCCGTTATTTTAGTTGTACTCGTTGGCATGATAAGTGTAGGTTACAGTGACAATGAACCAAGTGTAGTATACCTTATGTTTTCTGGTAGTCCATCCATGTGTCTGTCAGTCCCATTGTCGTCAATGTGATCTCTAAGGAACGAGGGAATTTCTGTATATTTGATAGTTGGACTCAAGGATGGATTTGTTAGAATTTGGATGTCAAAGGTCTCCGTCTTTGACAATAACCCAATGATTTATACTCTAATTATCACCCAAACGTTTTGCTGTATATCCAAAAGATCAAATTTCAGATTCACTGTGACATCATACTGCTCGACAAGAATACTTCATTGTAAGCCATAGCTAGTGATGTTAATGGTAACTGGAATTTGGTTAACTATAAAGAATATTTCTACTTTGCCAATCTCACTGAGTCAATGAAGTGTTGAGCAAATAGGTAAAAACCTCTTGCATTCACATCATTTTGCATTTTGCAACTCCGCACAGAAAGACCACAGGTCTGGATTGGAGCTCAGACCCGTCTTGCTGCTATCCAATGACAGTGATAACCACTTATCCAAAGCGCTGTTGGATTGATTACTTGTCTGTAAATATACCTGTTGTTTAAAGTCTGCATATAGCCAATGCACTTGCTAGGACAGTCTACAGCTCCATTGTTGAGCTAAAAAATAAAGAGAAGGAGAGAGGAGATTAAAGTCCAAAAAGGCTGTCTATGATTTATGGAAAGTATTTTCTTAAATTTAGCTGTGCTGTTTGTGCTCCACCTCATAGTGGTGAGGTGAAACAGATGCTGTAAAATTAATATATAGTATACAGATTACAGAAACAAACATTTCCAATCAGTCCTCTCCAGTGATATTTTAAAGCCACCGTTCCCACAGACTTTCTCTCCTGAGACCACTTGCATCCCAGGAAAGGCAGCGGCTTCCAGAGCTTCTCTCCATTTCACCTTTTCATTTTCAATTCCTCTTCTCTCTTGCCCCTCCCTCTCTCCTTCTCTTTTTCTTTCCCTACGGTACGCCAGTGTGACTTTATCTATTTCATGTTTAGTGAAACTCCCCAGGCGAGCCAACACAAGCCAACGAGTTGCCGCAAATCTTTGATATCTTAAACAGAGGGCATAGTGCCAGCAGTCCCGCCAGATAGGAAAAACGGTAATCCAAGGGAGGAACATCATCCTGAATCAAACAAAATGAATAAATAATTGGGGCTGCAGACACACTTTCATACTTGTGGTGCATGTCCGTGGAGGATTGGTTTACCAGCCCAAGTGATTAATCTGTTGGCAGAATTGTTTGGTTTCTGTGGCTCAGACATTTACAGTATGATATAATAGTCGACCAGATCCAGTTCTTAGCATAGTCTTCTGTAGAGCTGCTGATGCTTAGCCAAAAGAAAAAGAAAAAAAACAACTCTCTGTTATTCAACTTTCACTTTGGATTTGTGTAATACTGCAGAATGATTCATGTTATTTTGGTCCTAAGAAGATCATGATGCTGTTATATGTTATATAGTTTTTTGGTATGTAATGGAATTACGCACACTCTACTGATAAATTAGATAAATATAATGATGCTTTTTTTATTTAGCCATTTAACCAGTTTTCACAATTTCCCATAGTAGAAAATGTTGAATATACGTTTTCCTTTTTTTTTCTGCAACATTCTTTCTGTTTGGTTGACACGCTGCCTTTTCCATGCATTATGACCACTATCTTATTCAAAACAATACTGCATCTATTACCTTTTTATCTGAAGTAACTTCATGGTAGGTTTTGACACAGCCTCTTATAGATTATCTCCCATATGACATAAAAATAAAATAAGAGGATTTTCTCATTGATAATGGCTACATGCCTGAAGTTGCATTAATAAACAACCGACCAGAGATAATATTTTGCAATGCCAAATCGATTTTCATAAGGTTACATTCCTAATGTTTATATTCCAGCAACCTCTCTCCTGTTTATACAATGGTGGGTATTAAAAGGGAGATTAAATTTTACCCGCCTGAATATAATACAAACACGGAATGATGCTTCTATTTCCAGGGCAAACTGTGCATTGTCATTTATTTATGAGTTTTTTTTGCCCTCCCCTCCGTTTCCTTTTCTCACCCAACAGTAAATATGGAAATTGTGTTTGTCAGTTTGTGTGTGTACACAAACACATGCACGCATATCGATACATGTGCCTTTGTGTAGATATCTTTTAATGTCTGTCTTTTATACTGCATTGAATGCAAACTTGTGCTGTGCTCCTACATGGATGCCGTGGGTGTAGGAGGGTCTGCTGCAATGAAAACTTCTCCATACTCCCTATGCGCATACTCCGTCATCCTGTTGACGCATCGGCAGTCAATTATCAATCATCTGTCTTCACACACTCTCGCTCACCTTTCTAAAGATGCAGCCAGACTTTTATGACCATTATTACAATGAGATGCCCTCATCTTTTTGGAGTAGGAGGGGGCCCACATTGTTTAGGTTGTTTGCTCAATAATAGTATTATAAGGTTAAAGAGATCATGACAAGGAAGGAAAATATTTCATTCTCAATTGGGCATAGAAATTATTCTTCATAATTATTGGTTTCCAGTGGTTATAACCACTTCAGCACTGATATGTCTCCATTTCCACTCTAAAAGGATAATAGTGCTGAAACAGCGTCTGATATTCCTCTTTTATACCATACATATACTGTATATATACGTGTTCATCTATCAAATGGATTGGAAGAAATCTTATCAGACCATAATAATGATAGCTCATCACAAATCAAAAATAAAGCAGTATCAAAGTTCTTTCTTACAGTAAAACTGTAATAAAACCATTTCTATCTGGCAATGACACATGAGAGTTTAACTGAAATCTTTTCTATTGATTTTTAAAACGCTTCATTTTGGCCCCATTTCTGAGATATATTCTATTTGATGGCTCTCTCCCATAAGTTTTTTAATGTTTTCATTTAAATGTTTTCATTTAATAACCCTCATAAGATCTAATCGATTGGTATTTTCTAACTCTATCTCTATCTAATACAAACATGCAAAGAGTGTTCATGTTAAACTATGTCCCTGTTGTAGATTATGTAGAGTACGTTTTCCAAATTATCGATATCAATTGACCTGCATGCAGACCAATATGACTGTTAAATACTTAGCTAACATGACAAACTGTGGAATGTATGAGGGTTTTATACGTGACAGTACAAACTAATCCTAACTACAATCAAGTAATTAAAGTCTTATTTAAGTGTTGAACCACATTTGATCAACTGTGAAGGCAGAAATTAATGATACAACTTCTACCAGCAACATGAAGCTGTTATCAGTAGCTATATGAAATGTTAATTGAATGTATCTGGCATATTTAATTAACCGCCTTGGCCATACTGGACTCACCAAAGCTACGTACTCAAAATAAAAGAACCCTTCCAATGAAAATCAAGTTTTCAGCCTTGTTAAAATTGGCCATTTTTTTTACAAGACAGAGATTTCCACCTTGGAACTCTATAGTTTGCAGTCTCAAAAACAAAGATTCAGACAGCCAGAGATTAAAATGTCACATAACCACTAATCCTTTCTACTTATGGGATGAGGTTGTGGTCAAACGAGGGGTATCAGAGGAGAAGCCAGAAGCTACTATGGATAGGCATGAGTAATTGATGTCAGTATTCATCCAGCATCTAAAGTAATCACATTTTATATAATATATGATATAAAAGTAGCTTGCCATTTTTCTCTTTAAATCTGGATTGTTTTGGACTGGGCACAGTAATTTATTTTCTACCTGTCAGTATCCGTGCAGGTAGAATGATAGATCTATGAAAGATAATGTACAAACTTTTAAGTCAGTTTTTAGTATCTGCATAGATACTGACAGTTAGAATGATAGATCTGTGAAAGATAATGTTTTTAGTCAGACGTCGCTCCGTCTAACATTACAGGCGAAATAGCAGACAGCCGCCATGAAAGCGATGTTTGGATCTATTTCAACAAAATAAACTAAATGAATGTGCAGTGGAAGCTATGTGATGTTAAACTTGTGTATTATAAATCAACTAATTAAATGAATCACCTCATTAGTTTGCAGTGTTTGTATCCAGAAAAGGCACTGGTTTGCTGGCTAGCCATTTCTTAGAGCACTGTTTTGCCTCAAAACTTAAATTGCTGTTCCATGCATTTATCTTGGGGACACAGCGAGTATGAGCTAACACGTTGGTAAGCCAAGTCAAGTCAAGTCAAGTTTAATTATACAGCCCAAAATGAAACATCACAATGCCTCAGTGTGCTTTACAATTTGTAGAGTGTATGACACCTCCTGTCCTTACACCTCTGATTCATCTGAGGAAAAACTAAAAAACTAAATATAAGAAATAATGGGGGGAAAAAATGGGAGAAATACAGAGGAGGGATCCTGCTCACAAAACACAGAGATGTGCAATACATGTTGCACATACAGAATAGACTTAAAATCACAAAATAAACAAGAACAAAATTTCAGAGAAATTAAAATGATAAAATATATGTGAAGAATTTGGATGCGGGAGGACAACTGAGGAACTTTGGTGTCAACTGAGGAGCTGAGGACCGCACACACAAGGAAAATAGCAAAAGAATCAGAATATATACAAGAATATATGTTGATTGTAAAATGTAAATGAGCAAAGGGGACTCTGATTCAGATCCAGCATCTGCTTAGCACAACATCAACCAGGACAGGGAGAGGTCCCAGGTGGCTGGTAGTCCTACCAAGAGAAGCCAGAGAGAGAGAGAGGGGGGGGGGGGCATACTAAAGAGAGAGAGAGGGATAAAGAGAGAAGAGGAAGTTTAAAAACTAATGCTTTATTTGTTAACTCTGTCCACGCAAATCTGTAGTGTGCTATCTTACAATATCCAGTGTTATCCTGCCAAATTCGGCCTATGTGATGATTCATGTCAGATGCTGACAGGACATTTTATATGACTTAAGGGGTTTGATAAACAAAGAAACAGAGTTTGTACAATGGTGACAACAGAATTTTCACTAAACAATAATGAGCTAAATACAGGCATGACTTGGAAGCACATTAACCACAGAACAGCTAAACTTTTTAATTTGAACCATTCCATAACATTAACATAATATCAGATGTTTTAATCTCCTGCAGATATTTTAATCAGTGACAGTGAAACCTATAAAACTGAAAAGCCTGCTATCTGTATGTTTTCTGTTGGTCATACAAAACAATGCATATATATATATATATATATCAAAGCTCTTGCTATGCTATGAGGGTATATATATATATATATATATATATATACCCTCCCTTTTATGCACCCCTCTCTCTGCTCTCATTCCAGCTGTGAGGTACAATTATTGCCATGAGTAAAATTCTACTTTTCCGCAGGGCCAGATCATTTAAACCACAGTGCAGGTCCTCGGTAACTTCAGAGCCCCAGTGGGCCCTCTTCAATAGACCCCTGGCCTCAGGTGTGAACCTGTTCAACAATACACAGTGTAGTGACTGTGAAAGCATCAGGATAATGCACCACTAATGGTGCAGATGTGTTAGACCAATATTGTCCTTGTCAATGAAACACTTAACGTAAAAGCCATTGGTCTTCGCTCATTCTTAAAATATGAGCACACACTGAAACACCGGGTAAAAGGGTTGGATTCTGGAGCTAACAACAAAGTGAGATCTGCCTAAAAACTACATAAAATTAGATGTTTTATTCTACAACACCCTCTCACGAATTCAAATATTAACAGGAAGCCTTTTAAGCTTTGCAAATGTACTTCCACATGAAATCTCTCTCTCTTCTTTCTCACAACTGAGACAATAATAACTGTTCATTAGGTCCTCATATTGATGAACAGGTTCCTTGAATACATGCTCTACAGTAATCTCAATTCAGTCTGTCTGTGGCCTCTTTGGTATTTTTAAAGCTGTGTTTCCACCAGAGAACTGTCAGCATACTACCCTTAGAAACCATACAAAGCCCATAATGAATGCACCTAAACCATAGATCTGTTTAGCGTTTACACCGCAGACAGTAGACAGGGTTGTTACGGGTATTCAGGGTATACACTTTAACTTTTCCAGCAGTTGGGAAACAACAGAGGAGAGTTCTTGGCCTTGGGAAGCTGCTGCATTTATTAACTGTCACATTGTTTATAGCTCATTGTAGGCTACATTATTTCCAAACTGCCAACATACAAAGTAATATTTTCCTCTGCTCTGTTCGTATTCATGGTCACTTCTCTGCTGCTCGCTCTCTCTCTCTTACTTTCACTTGGTCAACCGCACACTTACTACACACACAGATTTTGTGTTTTTTCCTCTCAGTATGTGGTTCTTTATGACAGCAAGGAGACGAGCATTGAATGAATAAAAGGCTGAAGGCAGCATGATCACAGACTGCTGAAAAAACAATAGTTTGGAGATGCTGTATCAGAGTGCAGACTATTGCCCAATAAGTGGTCTTCAGTGTTTTAACTCCACCATGTGTCCTATTAGTACCATCCACAACGTTTTTATAATAGACACTCATTGAAATGGTCTGCTTGTTGTTAATGAGATTAACCATGTCCCATTGACTCTGACCAATATTCCTGTACCAGTTGTATTGATACTCGCTGCCTATACCTGGATGTCCTTTGCTCCCTGTCCCACTATGCTGTTTCTGATCATACATATATGGGTAGAACTTAATATGTTCCACTTAATTTACTTTTAGAATATCTGCAATCCATTTTCCCTCCAATCCAAGTGTTGGAGTGATGTAAAAATGACCTTTATTTGGGAGGTAATTGTGCAGTCCCAGTGCAAATGCTGATTGTGATCTCTGTACAGAGTGCTGGTTCAGCAAGGTTCCATCCTGTTCCTCAGCATGGTCCTCTCTTTCCTTCCAAGGTGTCCTCTGGCCGCGTTGGCCTCTTTGAAGGCTCCCTCTCTATAATGGAATCACTACATACACTTCCTGGATGAGGCTCAGAGAAGCACTAATTCCACACTGATAAAGATCCCCCTTCCTCTCATTTCATAAGTCTTCCACCAGATACGAAGCTGCACTAGATTAGATGTGTCACTCCAACCCCCCCCATCCGCTGGAACACAAAAGTCCTCACAAGACCCATAAAAAAAAGAGAATTAATTTAATTGCTATTCAAGTGTGGATGAATACGGGGGAGAGCTGCACATTGGGGTGGAGACTGTTTCCCTTTTTCTTCATGACTACAAAAGAGAGATTCTTCCTTTAAAATCAGGAAATGTGCATCACATTGGGGAAGACAGGCTGGAGGTCATCTTTAATATCTGTTAAATTCAGGGTGTAGCTGTCAGATATGTCAGAGATTCCCCTCTTCCTTACTAAACTAACACAGGAGGGGGTTAGTTATGATAATGAAACACTGTGTGAGTGTATGCCTGTGTGCATGCAGGTGTGAGCACACTTTCTCATGCTTCTAGTCTAATGAAGAGTTTATGAAAGACACAGGGGGTTTAGCTGCAAATCCTACACAATGAGGGGTCTGCTATCAGGTTCTAATGCATGACTGTCATATAACATTTTACTGGATTAACGAATAGTTAATACAGTACATGTAATATCCGTCAAAAATGGAGCATATTATGCTTTATGTAATTTTCTTTCATTTATTTATGTTTTGATTTTATATTTCCATGTTAAACAGTAAGTTTATTTTTTTTAAATGAAAATACTATAATAGCTAGTCCCAATGCACAGCTTATTTTTCACTATTCCTTCTTTCATTCACACACAGCTACAACACAACCAACCATCTTTCCTTTTTGTATCTAAGCATGTGTGGGGTAGAGCAAGAACACACTGGAAAGGATTTAAATATTTTCCTATCAAAGCTGATTAACTTTTGTGAGAAAAATGGCCTGAGATGGTATCTGTGTTGTCATCACCATTTTTGTCTGTTAATAGTGATGACGAATAAATACATAAAATAATAAATGTCATATCCCCTATAGGAGTGTAAGAATGTGGCCATCTGCAGTTAAATGACAATTTGGTGACAGTGAAGCTTTAACCTAATAACCCTTTATTAAAAGACAGTTTCCTAATATATACACTATGGTATAAATAATATCAACAATTCCTCAAAAAAAGGGGCCCCGTTTGGGCTATATTTGTCCAACTGCCCTCCTGTGTTTTAAGCGAGGAAGGGGCACATTTCTGTCAGTTTGAATGAAATGTTGTGTCATTTGTGTCTTGAGTCCTCTGCTTTCTTTTCCTTCTTCCTGCCTCTTTGTGCTGGCCTAAGGGGACTTCCCTCCAGATGTGGAGGTTGCTCTTTTTGAACCTTTTCATCTTCTCTCAATGCAGCTTGATCAAAGCTTGAGCATGTAGACAACAAACCTGCGTGTCCATGGCCCTGTCATAGCAGTAGTAAAAATGCCCATCACACATGTATCATTCAAGGGTTTCTGTTGAAGCACATGCTGCTTTATATTGTGGCACAATGAAATAAAACGGAACTTTTCTTCATATGAAAACAAAAGGAATGCAATAAAGAAATTGGCAAATATATTTCTGCATACGTGAGGAAAACCTTTCTCTTGTCCTGAGTTAAATCCAGTGAAATTAGGTAAATTCATTTGCAAGAATTTATTGAGCATTTTACATCATTTTCATGGTCAGACCCTCCCATACCTTGAGCTACCTTGTTGACCGCAACCACAGAGTGATCCATAACATCTAGCAGGTGTAGGGTTGCATATACGTTGAAGACATTTTGATTTTTTTTTTTATTTATTTAGTTTTTGCCTGGTCACCAATAATTGTGAAACTTCAGCTAGTTTTTCTGGCTGGACACAGGAGCTGTCAGGCATCATATTTCCCTCTGGTTCAAATGTGCTGTGTGCTTTGATAATAAATTGAGGGAGCTCAGGTGACCTGGCTTGAAAGACTTGTGTGTAATAGTGGGGCGTTGCAGCACTCTGTCATGAAAACAGCAGTTTGTGTGTTTTAATTTGGCTGTAATTTTGTTTGTCTCTGCTGCGTTTAAACCCAGTGCTAACCTTTTTTTAATGAGACAAATAATTCAGTTACATTTCCTTAAAGTCTCTTAAGGACTGCTGACCAGGACAGAGATTTAAATGTTTGATTAGTTGTTGGCCATCAGTTTGACGTGACCTAAAATCTGAATATATAACAAAATTAAACAAACAAAAACTTTCTTCTTCACTTGTTAATTCTACAGTTATGTTCTTAACCCAGATTTTCTTAATAAATTCTTTTATTGTATGTAACCTAGATCATTAAGCCAGAAATATATTTAGAGCTGATGGAGGGAGGCAAAACCAGGACATTGTTGTGTAGACCAATTTTCTGCAGATAAGAATTCACTACTAAATGTTGCACCCTACAAACAAACAAAACAGGAAAATCCTGGTCTGCCTTTTGTTTGTTTGTTGTATTTTCAGATTGCACACAGATTAAACATTGTAAATGAATGTGGTAATTAACTCAGGGTGTGTGAGTGTAGGCGCTGGTTTATCTACTTGTTTGTCTCAGATGAAAGGAGCATATTTTCTATAAAACAAAAAATGGGATTGTAGTCAGTGCATCGTACCCACTTGTATACAATGGTCTCCCAAGGGAGCTCCCCTCTCTGTTTGTTAGTGTATTTGCAAGGGGAGACTCAAAATAACCCACCATCTCATGCAGAGCACCATCTATAGGCAAACTGTGCTATGGATGTGTTCACAGCAGCCAGCTTTACTTTACAGATCTGGAAACAGCAGAAAGTTTTATTCAGACCATCTCATCCTTCTGTTTTTGATCTTTGCAGCATTGGCTTGAAAACAAAAGAAAAAAAAATAATATTCTCCATATAGAGTATAGGCATGCACATGTGTAGCCTATTTGTTGGAACATGAATAGCATCTGAAAGGAAGGGAGTCATTCTGATTTAAGCTACTGGTCAAGCTAATATGCTATTCTATACCATTTATTTCACTATTTATGGACATAATGGACATGGATATATTTAGTAGAGAATAAAAAAAATTGTATGACTATGGCATTTGATTAACCAAGGCTATATGTCTAAAATCACTCCCTTGTGCACTTATTCATTACTTGCTATAACATAAAGTAGACACTCAATAGTTTATTCAATAGTGAGTAAACTGGGATTTTTGATACTTACTTCATATCATTTGCATTATCCTGACAGCTGCAGACTGAAGGCAGTAGGAAGTATAATTTTCTCTTATAAAATATGGCCCCATTATAAAATAGTTCATGGTCCCATTTTTTCCAGAAAGAATTGCACTGAATATAATATAATAATATAATATAATTGAATCAGGTTATAAGAAGTATGAAAAGGAAGAAGCACTAAACACTGCACGTGCACATAAAATGAAGAATTAAAGGATGTGTGTATAAAACCATCATTTCAGTAGTTTAAGCCACTGGTAGCAGACATTAATATATTAAGCATTGCAACATTAGGTGAAGCATGAGCCAAACATTAACAATAATTGACCTGTTTGGTTTGTTTTTTCCAGATGCACCTTTTTTTATGCCTTTAAAGATGCAGAGAGTCTTGGAGAGCAACATATCCTGTGTGTTTTAACTCACATAAGGAAATACAGTAGATAGTCGAATGTGGATTAAAGGGATGGAAACAGACTTAAACAAGCCTCCCCTGGTACACTTCATATGATGCTCCATTACACCGAGTTAGTGACCTTTATAATCAAAGCTTATGCTAATTACAGAGATATTATTAGACTGTTGGGAGTCTGCGCTCAAAGCTATTCTCTCTCTGCCTTCATAGAATTCACAAATCACAGGATTGTCACTGACAAGGTTGACCAATGAATGGCACAGAGAAAAGTAGGAATGATTAAGCTGTTGTCTTTGTTTCTAAACCTCACTAGCCTGCAATTTTTTTAAAGCTAAGTCACTTTGAGGGCCAAAAATACATGAATATGTATGACTGTGCTGCCACTGCAAGGCACAAAACAAACCAATGCATGAAGAATTGATTTTTTCTAAATGTATTTTAGATTTCATTTGTAGGTTGTTGGTTTTTTTTCTCCAAGTGCACTTCCTCCCCTTACTTTTAACACCCAGCTACATCCTTTGCTTTGTGTTTCCCATTAAAAGATTTGCATAGAAATAATTCCTGATATGATATGATGATATATTTACAGGCCTTTGAGACATTACCTGAGTGGGACTGCATTGCTATAATGACAACACAGGGAACGAGATACCAGTAACTTAACATTTTAATGTCGATTGTTTCTGTTTATTTGAGATCATTTTGTTTCTTTCGTTGTTGCTGTGTGTTATTTTGTTTAAGTTATGCTCCCTGAGTTGCATTTTTTGTCATGTTGACCTTTAAGGTAGAGAAGAGAAAGATCTCACAACAGGGGAGATCTACTAAGGGCTATGGTACAAACAAAATGAATTCAACCCAAGACTTTTTAGGCATGTTATTATGCTAAGTAACCAAGTGAACAATCAAGATGCCCAAGCTAGGTGTTGAATATTTCAATGTGTTGATTTTATTCTGGCTCTTGCTTTGTAATGTATGATCTAATGGATTTCTTTTCCATTGATGTTCAAAATACATTTTACTATTTGTTTTTTGGTGTATATAGTGCACATGTTTCACACACACACACACACACACACACGCACACACACACACACGCCTGGATCTAAATTGAACACGCCAGCATGGAGTATCCCAATTACATCACTGGCCCAATTAAAATAAAACAACATGACTCTTTCAAGCCGTCCTGCAGGGGAGAGAAAATGAGAAGGGGAGAAAGAAATAGCAATAACATAAACCAATCCAGTCAGATCATCGAGATGTTCATTTTAATTAAAAAATTAGATTCACTGCAGTTGACTCCAAACTAGTCCCCCGTGGCTCGATGAAGAAGAAAATGATTGGCTATCAGTTTCCAAGCAAGTCTGAGTGTTCCACAACATCCTGTGATAATGTCTCTTTAAATAATCCAGTCCATCTTGTTGTATATTGGGTGTTTGTCAAAAGGAAAATTCTACTTGAATATGTTTATATTGATATGACCCATCTCTTAAAGGTTTCTGGAAAATGAGGTGAACTGAGGGTGTCTTAAAGCTAAACACGTGACAGTTGAGAGGACAAAGGTTTGCAGCCTGTCTGACAGTGACACCCAGTGATTAATATCTTCATATCAATTAACACAAATACACACATACAGTATTTTCACCTGATATCTTCAACTAACTGTAAGTCAAATGCCGTGTCAGGTGGAGTGATATTTCCTACTATGTATGATACATGTTAATGTGTCTGTGTATATTTTGTGTATTAAAATACATGCAGTAGTTATCTAAAGGTATGGATTACTCTAGTGATGAGGGTTGAGTGGCTAAAGCCTTATGACTAATAGCCTGTCAGAGTGGCACTCAATCCTACTTGGTCACACAGATCAACGCCTCTCTCTCCCTTTCTAACTAACACACACACACACACACACACACACACACACACAGACACACACACACACACACACACACACACACACACAGACAGAGGTTTTAATTATATGTAGAAGACATAAAGGTGAAAAAAGTCAGGCAAAATTGAATTGAGAGCTTTCTCCTCCTCCAAACACGTTTTTGAGACTGATATTGATATACAGTATATTGGGATTGAGTGCTGAAAAATAATATATTATGGGCTGGTAATTGTTTTGATAAACATGTAATTCTGATAAACAATGCAATCTTGATACGGACCCTTTTGTGTTACTTTTAATGCAATTTAGATGCATGGTAAACAAGGGATTCTATAGATTTAACATCAAGACTTTCTAAATTATTTGAAGCTGCTATTTGCTATTTCCTGTTATTTACTGCTATACACACCAATATTGGCAGATATTTAGGCCTGATCAATTCATCCCATAGTGCCTGTTAAACGCCTCCATCTTTTAAACTCCACACCTGCAGTCTGTAACTCTGGGGTTCTGTTAAACCTCTAAGTCTGTTCTATCCGGATGACATCATCAGGGTTATATTCTCAGGCTTTAGAAAGCTCTCTCCAATTATGCAACTGCAAACTGAACTTCATGTGTTGAACTGTTGGAGTGATCTTTGTACGAGTATGATGGCATGGAAATAGCTACCGTTGAAATGTGTACTGATACTCCAATGTGAACTCAGAACCTTGCATGACACCAGTGATTTTTGCTGGTGATCACCAGACTTTAAGCCTAACCGAAAGGCACTCACTGGCAAAGATGAAAAGGAACATGTGAACTACACGGAAACAAAAGGTACACACATTCATGTACACATGACAAGAGATAAGAAGAATTCTTGTACTACGGGCCTCATTTGTCTTTCTTGCCTGTTCCTTTCTTTGAGAGTGGGCTAAGATAAATATTCACTTATTAAAGCGTAACTGGAATTGACTGTGTCATGCATCAGGGTAATAACTGAAAGCCATGGTTCAATACGGCGGAGTTGGGACAGGGTTCGCTAATGGAAGAAGTGACGTGGTTGCAGCCCAGATGTCATTCATCAGACCGCACACTGTTCGTTAGGGGCTACAAAGCCCTGCCGTCTCACACACTCAGGCTCATATATTAACCCTAGGCAATGGCACCCACCGGATTATGGAAATAACAGATTCAGGAAAATAGGACACCGATAGGCCATCCATGTGGAAAAGATTGGTGTCATGAGAGTGTCGCGGATACGTATGACTGCAAGGGATGTGGCAGTTTTTCTTGTCTGTGAAGATCTATCTAGGTGCTGTTGCGCCTGAAGAGCAATGGGTTGCATCAGTAGGAGCCTGTGCCAGACATTATGATCCCACTTATTACATTCCTGCCCACCACTAATAGGGCACGCTAACTGTGGTCTCCATGTTCTGCGTCATTGAATGAACTCAATGTTATTCATAAAGATCTAATATGAGTCTTAATGTCTTTTCATTTTTTGGAATGGAAAGTGCAATAATACTGAGATCAGACAAAAAAAAAAGAATATGACAGAAGGAGGACTGACAGAATGGAAGAAGATGGCAGGAGGGAGTCCTGGGTCCTTAAACATTAGGACACATAATACTTTTTAATTCCAAGGTAACCACAAAATCTATTTGGCCTCCCAAGGAACTTTAAAAGAAAGGGGCTTGGTATATTCATGCATGGTAGTGAGTATTTGTGGAAATGATGTATCTCATACAAATATCATCCACAGTTCCCACAGGTGTTCTGCAGCTTTTAAGGGAAATAAACACAGAAGTTTTTTGCCATTAGGGGTCTCTCAATCAAAACAAAAGATGTGAATAATGTGGGACCATGGAAGTAGTCTTCATTGATACAACCGCCAACAACAAGCATTGCAGATGAAATTCTGATGTGACGGGCAAAATAAGTTTAATCACATTTGCCAACTTCCTTCCACATCGCCTGACTCTCCAGCATGTTATAGCAACAGGTAACCAAATTAAACATCCCATTTCATTAACTTCTAATACATTTTTTTTTTTTTGCTTTTTGTTTTGTTTTTGTGTGTTTGGAAATTGTTGGAAAGATTTGAGATAATTTAAGTACACAACAAAAATAAATAAATAAATAATAATAATAAAAAAAAAAAAATATATATAAATATATATTTCACAAAGGTCACAAAGTTAATATGGAAATGGTACACATTACATCTAAAGAAATGACCTCAACACCTGGCAATATGTACGTCTGTTTAGCAGTTTTGACAGAAAGTTATGATTTATTTGCTGTAATTTTCTCCTGAATCTCATGTATCCTCTTTTGAATAATCCCCTGGACCATGATAAGCCAAGAATGCCTCTCCCACACTACCTCATAGTGTGAGCATGCCAATGTAGTGTGTCCAGACCTGTGGACAATAGAGGTGACATGACAGGATGATTCAGGTCGCGTGTACAGGGTGCACTGGCTCTGCACACACAAAGAGCTTGAGCCTGTCCTAGATCCGACACAGCCCCAGGGGATGTTGTGATGTCACATGCACCCACCCTGCAACAAAGGTTGTGTTTAGTCAGCAGTTTATAATGTCCAGGGCTTGGTTTACTCCTCCGTCCACAAAGGGCCTGAATGCCCAGAGGGCTGCTGGGGATCTATGGCCCAGACCCCTGTTAGACAACAGGTGTGTTGTGACAAGATTGAGGGATGCGGGTGGAAAGTGGTTGGAAACAATTCATTCAGAGATAAATTGTTTGCTTCAGGAGACACAATTCATTTGAACCATACACGTAACACAGTCAGTTGCCAAAACTTGCACCACCAGCATCTCACTCATGCACTATTGTTTGAAATAGAGGAAATGGAGATAAGGCAATGAAAGCCTTCTTTGCCCACACATGTGATGAATGTTAGTTACCTCTTCTTGCTGCCATAATGGTTTTTGATGCTGAAAGTGCTTCTTTATTGCCAACAAGAAGGTCAAATGTTTCTACTCAAACTTTACAATGACCCAAAAAATCGAATTGCTCCATGATGTTTGGATTGAAGACACGGGCACCATTCAGCATGTTAAGCATTCAGGGGCTCTTGTAAAACTGTTAGTTGAAGATTGAAGCCACTGGGATAAAAAGGACTTAAATATGTTTATGAGTTTAGTTTGGGAAGGCAAATTATTGGTGTAAAGACTGGAAATCCAGTTTAGATGAGACATTATAAACACCAGGGGACACTGTCTCCCTGGCTGCTGAGGCTGTATTGAAATCTGTCAATACATTAAGTTTCATTCAACAGTCAGTATGTGAACTACTGTGACGACTTCTTGACAAAATAAGTTGAAGCATACTTAAATTTAGAGTGTGATTTAAGGAAAACGGTAAGAAAAGGACTGATCGGGGAAAAATAGAACTGTAACCACATAGGCTCAACCACCCATGCAATGCATGTTATATATTTATTAATTATATCCTGAATCATAATCACTGAACAAATTTCAGTGTCACTTGGTTTCACATTTTATTATTGATTTATCGCCTTGTATTTTACATCCTCCAACGTACACCACCTGTCCATCTCCATCAGCTTTGTTTTTTTCCCCATCAAAGTAACAGCATTTGTGGATCACACAAGGTCACTGTGGTGATAAGCACTGATGGGGGGGGTGAAGCATAGAGTGGTCTAGATGGGTGAGCGTCAGGAAGTATCACTTTACATTATCAGCCATGCTCTATGAAAGCAGTCAGGCTGAGTTGCTGTCTTGCCATGCTAGCTGCATGACTCTAGGGATGACAATGTCTGTCTCTATGTCCTTCGGATCAATGAAGATCCCCAGAGGATAAATCCTTCTTACTTTGGTGATCCCCTGATTTCTTCTCTATCACCACCATGCAGTAGACAATTTTGGAGTTTGGTGTCTTGACAACCATTGGATGGATTGTCACTTTTGGTGATCACCAGATTTTTGTAATGTTTTTGGCTCATTTTGCTCCACCATTAAGATGGTGTGTGTGATTGATAGCGATAACAACTCTTGCCCAGCATCAGCATGTTTGTGAACATTTTAGCATCATAGATGTGGTTAGCATGAGTAAGTTAGCATTTATCTAAAGATAAGATAAGCTACACTTTCTTGTCCCCGTGGGGAAATTCTTTCTCTGCATTTGACCCATCCCTGAGGAGCAGTGGGCTGCCTTTACGGCGCCCGGGGATCAAATTGGGGTTCCGTATCTTGCTCAAGGATACTTCAACATGTAGACGTGGGGGAAGTGAGCATCGAACCACCGACCTTCTGATAAGTGGAAGACCGCCCTTACCAACTAAGCCACAGCCACCCCCTGCAATGCAGTCACCCAGAGACACTATAGCATGACTGTAGTGGCTAGCATGGCATGATCTTAATCTTATCAGCTGTTGAGCTATTGTACAGTTGGCTTCAACTTTTCGATGGGGTCATTTGTAAAAAACACATTCTGTAAAGCAAAGAGGCAGACAAGTGCAATGTTAACCACCCTCCATTTCCCAGTCCTCCTTCAGCTAAACATCCCTTTAGATTTGATTTGGGGCTGGAATAAGTCCCTGGGGAGAGATTTTAATGCGTGTAAATGAATCAAATTTCATGGCATGTACTGTCTGTGTAGTTGAGCACAGCACTGTGATTTAAACTATGCTTAGCAACTCTGTCAAAAGACACTCAAATGCTTGCCAGATGCCTCCAGATGCATCAGATCTGCTTCCTCTCTGGAAGTGGAGGCAGACTTGTAGCTACCAGCATCACTCTTCCAGTAGCAGTGTGGATTTCATTGACTGAGCCAAGCGTGGATTCTAAATGGATCTGTGACTCCCTCCCTGCTCATTGCCAGGATTGTCCTGGTTGGCAGGCTTGTGGCAGGGTTATTAGATAAGGAGACAGACACTCTGCCCCCTCTTAACATCCCTCTCAGCAGGAGAAAATAAAATGATTTTACTCCCTTCGTGTTTACCCATAAGTGGAAATAGAACAAGAAAAAGCAGATGACTACACACAGGGCAGCAGTGCGGCACTAGACCTGCGGCGCAGTCTCATCCGATTCAAGATTTAGGCTAAATGAGGTTTCAGTTTTTTCATCTTGCTAGTGATTCACACGGTCACATAATCATTTAGCACGCATGTTTTACAAGCCTTTGTAGTCACTAAGCGTCATCAAAAGCATGGCCTATGATCTTTTCTATTGCACAGTGCTGTTTTAAATACACTGATCATATTTTCCACTTGACTAACTGAAAAGCATGTATAATGAAAGTATGTTAACCTACTTAACTGAGGTCTGTCTTCTTGGTGTCCCAGCTGCTCGTTCAGCTCCAACACGTTATTTAAATTTAAACAACTTTTATGTTTTCAATTCTGTTTACAAGGGATAGCATTATAATGAAACCTGATTTTCAATCAGTATTCCAGCTGTAATATTCCAGCCTCCTGTAATTACCTGGGATGCCAGCTGCAGGCCTCCTGCTAATACAAAGCCTCAACAAACAGGCTTTTTCCTGACCCAGCTAGACCTGGGACTAATTATCATCTTATGGAAATGTGGCTATTTCTGCAACTTCCATATCCCTAATTATTTCTGTTATTCCAATATCAGCCTGGCTTTGATGTCTCAAATCCTGTATTTAAATAGTGTAAGATTCCTATTCTTTGTGCCCTCTGAGGATTGTTCATGTAAAATACATGGACTAAGAGTGGGTATTACGAGGGCCTCCAGGGGCTGGACATACCAGGTCCACAGCCTCCTTGTGTTTCTTTCTTTTTCCCTCGTTCTCTCCTCCTTATGGGGGCGTCTGCTGGGAGAAAAGGGACAAAGGTAATATACATGTGAGTTATAGGAATATTGTGGTTGTGCAAATGCATCTTTGTCTGATATCTATGGTCTCGTTACCAAGGGAGGAGAACAATGCTCACCAGGACAGTCTATACATTTTTTATGAATCAGTCCTCATCTCAAATGGTATAACTTAAAATAACAAGGTGACCGTTTGAAGTAACTTTTTGGTATGTAAGTTCGTATCCTTACAATTCATTTGTGTATGTCTCCTGTTCTTCAGTCAACTGTATGACTTTAATTGATAATTGATGGTAAAATTCTGAAAACTTTTGTTCCATTTAGAGTGAAACGTTTGTAACAAAGACTGCATAAAGAGAATGTTTGTGTCTATTAGTGGGGATAAATGTATTTTATATATGGTCTGGCACCATCTTGGCACACAGTTTGTCAAGAGGGACATTGATGTAAATCTTCTGAGAGAATTCCATCTTGCCTAAGCCTCTGTCATACAGGGCTTCTACTAACGATTATTTTCACTATCGATTCATCTGCCAATTATTTTCATGATTAATTGTTTAGTCTGTCATATGTCAAAAATTTGTGAAAAAATTCTGATCGCAATTTCCCAGAGCCCAAAATGATGTATTATAATTGCTTTGGTCCAACCAACAGTCCAAAACCCAAATAGACCCAGAACAATAACAAATCCTTACATTTAATACCCTGGAAAACAGCAAATGCTTGAAAATTCTGGTTGAAAAATTATGATGATGGATTAATAGTTTTTTCTTTCATTTTCTTTCAATCAACTAATCGTGTAATTGTTAAATCATGGCAGCTTTACTGTAATGCTTGAGCCACATTGTGATTTTGTTCCGTCTACCTGCACTGCAGGTTAGACAAGAGTTCTATAGGTGAACAACAAAAATATGTGGAGTTGTACTTCTCAGTATCAGCCCTGCTCTGTCACATGGGCTCCATTCTAAAAGATGACTGTGTAAAACCATCATCATGTATTTTCATATAGATGAGCTATGGCTACCTGTGCTCCCAGCCATGCTTTTATTAATGGGGAGCTGTCAGGAGTGGGATGCTCTGCATATTCGCATATTAAACAGGAAGGGGGGAGATGCCCAGTTTATTACCGTTTGATATAAATCAGCTTAAAGCATCTCTCCACCTCCTGCTCCACCTCTTTTCTACTGCTCTAAGGACAGTCTCCTCTTCATGTTCCCTCTTTCATTCCTCTCCATTAAGTCTCTGTCTCTATTTGCCTCATCCAAGATTTCCTGCAAATGTTTCTTCTTATAACTATGACACACGAGAACCACAAACCATTTCTTTAAAGATATAGAACAATGACTCCTTCTTTACTAAATGGTGTTTAGTCCTCCATCCATTTGCCTAAACAGAGTTGAACAGCATCCCAGCTGTCTTGATAAAGATGAGTTATGAATGCCGTGGCTGCAGTGATTAAGCAGATGAAATTTAATCATAAAATTTCTTGAGACTGCCACTGTTTATGACTGTGTGCTTATTAAAATGCAACATGTTCCACTATATTTGGATTCATTTTCTTTGTCATAATGCTCTGCAGCTGCTATTTTATTTTCTACTTCTGTGTAAGACTGGAAATGCTGTATATAATCAAGAGTTAAATAAAAGCTTAAAATAGAAATTACAGCATTTTATGTATAGCAATAACATGAAACACATGACAATTCGAATAATTGAAAGAAAAAAAATGGGATTCTGTGTGAAAGCATTGATTTTCTGTACCTGTGGGTGATTTGTGGAACGCGGTCTTCAATATATTTGAAATTTGACTCCATTTGTCTTTTTTTTTTTAACAGATCATGATTCAGGATAAGTGCTCAACACATTAGATGATTGATAGAGTATGTATTTAATTATTTTTTGTATTTCTTTCATGAGACCAGTATGACTTACAGGCAGTAGGAAAATATATATTACAGTACAGGATTTTCTCTTGAAAGACCACCCCTCACCCTGCACTGAAACCAAATAATATTAATCTAGAAAAGCTGCTACTTTCATTTATTGTAACCCTGCTCAGGGAATCCAAAGACTCCAGGGATCCTTACATCTCAAATATCTTCATGTCTCTCAACACTCTACCATCAGTTCAGTTAGTCGTGTGTTTGCTTTTAATAAGGAGCGAAGCATATAGGCCTTGTGGAGCTGGTAAAATAAATGTAAATTTAGGTTGTATCATAAGCCTGTTTGTCCTCATTCACAATTTGATCGTGCGTATCAGATGCTGCTTATGTCCTTTTTTCTTACAGGGCAATTAATGGATAAGTTAATTTAAGTGGGAGCAATCAATTTAATTACCCATGTTGTGACAACACTAGTTTAGAAAATACCCATCCTTCAAAAATGGCTCCAAATGACATCTCTACTATGGTAGTTTGGGTAAAGAGCTTGCATGGCTGCAGTGTTAAATGGATCATTGTGCTGGCACCTGTCCCCAGGCAGAGCCTGGGCATGATGCGCTTGCTCAGGCATGGCTATGACACTAAACAGTTTATTTCCTGGCACCAATCCAGACAACCAAATTATAATCACCATTTAAAAGAAAGAGAAAACAAGGCGGGCAGAGAAGAATATGTTCCTCATGAGAGAAAAGGGCAGGGCAAGGCATGATGTGGCTCTAATCATGTCTTTAGCCTGATAATGATCCTGACATGTTTCGTTATGGCTTGTGATACCAATGCACCCTCCTCCAGCTTAAGGCATATCACTGACAAATCAAAGGGGAGCTTTAGTCTTTATCTTTTTCTGTTTTCTTCACTTGTGTTTTACTTTGTTTGTCTCATACTATCTCCCTCACATTCTCCCTTTAAATCTCTCTCACAATCTCTCTCACTGATACTCACTATTGATTCTTGTATTGCCTGAATGAAGGATGGCCAATACGATATTCATAGGTCTCTGTCCACTAAAGCTAAATACAGTAAGCACTGTATTCATTCAGCTCAATCTAAGGTTAAAGGCAAAGAAAAGTTAAGATTATACTTTGTATCAGTGTAAGCCACAGTTTACCATCTTTTCACATATTGTGTTTGATCATGTGGCACAAAACCACAGAATTATTTTCTGTTTTACAAGAGTGCATTCAGTAGAGAGCAGATCTTCGCTGTCTGTCGACAAACCAGAGAGGTTCTGATCACTTGTGGCCTCTACTGGCTGGTGAATAGGGGTGCAGAGTCAGCAGTCAGTGGCAGTAAAACACAGAGGAGTCAACATTGGGGTGGGTTTTTCAAACACTGTGAATCTTCTCAACCACGAGGGGTCCATGAGCACACAGTTAAATCTGCAAAAAAAAAAAATTCTTGGCTGATAGGTCAAGTAATAAACAAGTTTAGACTTCATAAATTCTAATATTTAAACAATATATAAATCTGTTCAAAAAGGTTTCTCTCACATAAATATGACTATATTAGTCTTATCTGGTTTCTTATAGTGAACACTTCAAGATTTAGGACTCAAGGGTCAGAAAGCTGGTGAAGACCGAGGCCTACATGCTTGATAAGAACAGCAACTCTTGCCAAATACCCTCCAAACAACAATGGTCTATAAATCATTGGTTGTGTCCTCTCCATTACCCTTTCCCTTTTGCTCCTCTTTCTAAAGGCTATTTTGCTGTACGACAGGAACAAGTACATCTCCTACTTTTTGGGAGAATTTCCCAGAGGTATTATTAATTACCTAACATGCTGTTGGGTCTGTGGGATTGACGCTCCCAGTGCTGTAGGTCCAACCACCTTGCCTCTTTTGACCTTGTCTGCCATAGGCAGATAGCGAAGATTAATTGGATGTACAGTAGCAATGGTGAGACAAACAGCCCTATAAAATTAGACTCCATCACGACTTGGAGTTGTAGTTTTTACATCCATTATTTAAGTCCTATGTGCTCCCATCTATCTGTATTTCAATTTCTGTTTGTTTTTATAGCTCCCATCGAGTCTATGTCCCACATTTTAGGTGTTCAGGGCTTTTTGGAGAGAGCATTCTTTTCCGTGTGGTGGGCCACGGTGTCTAGCTTATGCATGTTTAATGTTGTTGAACATGAACGCACAGTCAGCCAATCATAAACACGGCAGCTGGGACAAATAAAAGGTCATAAACCTGTCAATGATATTAGAGTGGCATGTCCACCAGTGCCAATTTACCCACACAACACCTGCTTAGAAAAGAGAATGGTGACAAATATTTAACGTCACTATCACACCATCCCACAAGGCAGTGTTGCACTGCTTGATTATTATGTCCCAGAAGAGTCTGGGAGAGGTGGAGAGTAACACATTAAGTTTCATACAGGGATTTAAAAAAAGAGGGAAACGGAGACGCCCTAGAATGTCAAATAAATGTTTTTTTCCATAAATATTCAAATACTAAGGACGGCTGGTCTGCAACAGAAACAGAGAACAAAGTTTAACTCAAAATACAAACACTCATTCCTGACAGTACCCTTTCTTCTAAAGAAAGTAGAACAGTCTACACTTAAGTGAGAGTCTATCACACGCGCACACACGCGCACAACCGCTGCCAACTGGCCGACTGGCACCACACCACTGGTAATCAGGGCTTTTAAAGTCCATGCCCTGATTGCAAACTGGCTTCAGCTGCAGGTACTCAGCAGGAGGAGTAGGGGAGAGCTCACACAAAAACACACACGCACTATTGTAACAATAATGAATCCACAAGTCAATGATTGGTAATTGCTGCTTGTATAACTCGGGGTTTGAGACAGTAGTTCCCAAAGAGTGACTATTGCATCACTGAAATGGATATGAATTTGTACAATTACAATTATTAAGCATTTTTCAGCCTGCAATTGTTCTTTGTTGCTAGGTTCCTTTAAAATTCTCTGAATTTGGTTGAATTTCATTGCAAAAATATCTTTATTTAAATCCATGGCAAAACAGATTAATCGAGCCCCTAGTCCTTTTTTATCTTTCGACATGTGTGGGAGGACTTGAGAATGTGCCCTCAAGTGTGATCTTCACTTTTTAGGTTAACTGTGTGTGTTACCAGCTGCCACGGGGTAAAAATAACACCCTTCTTCTACACCATTATTCATTCAACTCCATTAATCATTAGAGCATTATCTGGAATGTGAAAATTCACATGCTGATAAGGAATGCATGACCCCAATATGAGATATCCGGCTATTGTACAGCCAGACTAATTGATCGTGATGCGTTTCTGGGACCAGCTCTTGATCTGTCTCCCTCACTGATACTCACTTGCTTGATTGCTTTCTCTCTCTTTCGTACTCTCCCTTTCACTTGCCTTTTTCTTTTTTTCAGTGTTTCTGCTAAAGTCTTACTTAGAGAGGTAAATGCACGCATTTCATTACTTGAGGTCTACTATGCTTAAACAAGCCATCAGTTCCACGGTCTATCACTTTTGTCAGATCAAAAGCTGAATAAAAGGACACATTTGTTATGCCTTATTCGTTTGCTGTTGCTTTTCCACTGAGAACTGTACTGTCATGATGCATAGAATAGGACACTTGAACTGCGTTGGAAAAAAATTACCTTATTTTAAAAACCCATTTTCTTTAAATGAGACAATTTCTGTAAAGTTTATTGGGAAGAAATTGGTTTTCCTCAACAAAAAATCACTTGTTTGAAAAGCTTAAAACCACAATTGTTTGTGCTCAGGAGGAAAGCCGCAGCAAAACAAATGAATGACTTCAGCAGTGGCAGTCAGAGTTTGTGCCCAATTATGGACCAACGGTGAACACTAGTTTTGGGGAGCCTGATTAATGAAGTGCTAATATGGGCCATTTTGTAAGTCCATGACAAATGATCTGTGGAGAATTAGAGCTACTGGTATGTTGTATCAATTCAGGGTGTAGGTTGTATTTATTTTTCATTCTTGGTCCATTTAGATGGTGACATTATTATCAATGACGAAGAAATGTTGACATTTACATAGAACAAGTGTTTGCGAGAATTTAAAAAAAAACACCTGTAGCCTCAGTTTAGTGTCTGATTCACATATTCTGGGCCAGTTATGAAAGCTGTCAAAGGAAACTGACAGGAAAAGTGTGGTTATTTTCTTTTTCTTTGAACTTTCTATTATGTCAAAGGAAACTTGCTGTTAATGCTACAGTATTTTGTAATGTGTTACCACTGACAGACAATTTCTTTTTTCCTAACATGACCTCATTTTAACATAAAAGTAGGTTTGTACCAGAGTATATTCATTCAGTTGATATATGTGGGTGGTCACATGTCAGCGTAACATGATTACATAGCAACTCAGGTTCGCACACTGACCACCCTGTGGTCTTCACCCTGCCATTGCTACAGAGCAAGCAATTTTATGTGGTTTGTGGTCAACAAACAGCCTTTGACCTCAGAGAAGAGGCAGACGTATCCATTGTGTGAGTTTGTGGGGGCAAGGGTGGGAACGTCAGGCAGCCAGCGCTGATAGAGTTACTTTAGGCTTCACCTCTATTGCCTACTCATCTCTTCTTTTGTTGAATTATTTAATAGGTGCCCACAGTATCCTTAGAATAGAGATCCAGGTGCTTAAATCACTGAATGACTTGTCATAAAAGAAACACCAAGTAAAAACTGCACACTTTTTCATTGAATATGAATTTGGATCCTTGTAGCTTTATGTTGCCATCATATAAAACAAACAGGAAAACTAATTAAGCTAATACTGTATTATTGCCTATATTATTGCCTAGATGTTAATGCTGTAGTATGCTATCCAAAACTGTCACATTCTCCAAACCAACCTTGTGAATGAAATAAATCAAAATAAGTTTCTTTATAATTTATTTTTCTTCTATATATATTTCTTCTATATAAGCTTCTTTTTCTTATATTTTAAATGCTTGTGCTGTCATCTTCATATTAAACTTTTGTGTAGAAACCTTCAACTGCTACTCAATAATGAAAGTGGGTTGATTTATGACAAGGGGGCACTTTTTCAAGCAGGCCTGTGAGGAGAACTTTTCAACACATGCCTCGATTGCTTGCAGGTTAAATGACTGTGGAATGGTCACACTGTTAATTCTTTTTACAGATGTTGGGAGCGTGACAAAGAAAGACTGAGATTTCACACATCCTTAGGAATGTGTATCAGGGCTGCATGAGGGGTCAATAAAAGGATTTGTCAGCATAGCTGGACACATATTTGAGTTGCCATGCTTTATTTTGTTCAACACGTTGGTGAGACATTATTTGGACGCTTTTCTTCATACACTCATCCAAGTTGAACAGAAGCAAAGCGTGTTCCAGTCTGCAAAGGCCTCCAATATAATGCCCATTTGCTGGTAATGGCAATGGATTACTTTATTGTATTGTGTTTATGATCTGCATTGATCGCTTTTCCACTGCTCTGTGCACTGTGCAATGTCATTTTCCCTCTCGGATTCAGACATCCATTTTCCTGAGCAGTCCTTTTTAAATGTGTAAAAAACATTTCCTAGCTGCAAAACAGATACTTGAAATCCTATTCAGGGGATCAGCATGGGGCATTTCTAGTGTAGACAGGCATGAAATAACAAGGTTAAGATATTTCATGTCCCACTAAAATTACATCATCAGACATGACTGTCCTTTGCGCTGGAGCTAAGTGACTACAGCTCTGCTCTCTCCTTCATGTCTGCCCTATAGGCTAAACTCAAACTCTTGCCCTTGCTCTTTTTTCATGAGTGAAGAGATCTGACAGGTTTTGATGTTAATTGTCTTCCATAAATCTTAGTCATGAAAGTTTCAAAATTCAAATTTTCCTTGGATTTCAGGCTTCTTTTAAGGTTTGAGGAACACATAATTTGCATATTTTGCATCTGTTTACAAAACTTTGCCGGGCCATGTTATATTATTTATTTTTTTAAAACAGACACAAAACATAACTTTAACAGAACACAACATAAATAACAATTTGTACAAAAAAATAAAAGTGACAAATAATAAAGTGTGCATATTTAACTGACATTACATGCACCTGTAAAATATACAAAATAATAATAAAAGAAAATTACACAACTGTCCTTTGGTAGAAAATTGTGCAAGTTTTTTTATTCTAACACATTTGCTCTTTGTTTTCCCAAGTGAGACGCACTACAGATGCTTTATCTCAGATAGTATGAGCAGTGTGTGTGTACCCACCCGTGTGTCGTCTATCTACAGCCATGGCTGTGTGCTTGCATGTGTGCATGTATGTATGTATGTCAGATTTCGGGCCTTTGACTCCTGTTCATTATAGTTTCATGAGTCATGCAGTATAAAGCGGACCATTGCCCCCATGCTCCCAATACCCCTCCAGTCCAATCCACTTTCGTGACAGTGAGCTGCAGTAGTCCATACTGGCCATTTATCATCCCCACCTTCCTCTCACTGGGTTTTCTGTTTGTTTTTCCAGATGCGTTCCCCTGTCTCTTCCTCTGAGGCTATAAGGAAGCGATCCTTAGAGCAGATCAGCACTGGACACACAACTTCTTTTAAAGAGGGGGGAGGTGGCTGGGTTTCTCTCAATCAATGCAGTGGCTCTGCAGTCTGAAGAAGCCGAGTGGTCAAAGTATTGTTGCACCAATGTTTCTTGAGGTTAGGAGGATGCTTGCACTGTGTATATTGACAGTAAATAGTGCATATATAAAGTCCCATTGTGAAACTAGAAGGCTGTAAAATGGAAGCAGAGTATGTCATGTAGGGATGGAAATAACAGACTGAGTCTAGTTTGTTCAGTTTGAGTGAATTCAGCTAAATCCTGCCTTTGTAATTGGTTTTGTCTCAGATCATCAGAGTAATGCTCTGATTGTTAAGTAGCTCATCCCCATAGCACAGAGACTCTGCAAGGTATTTAACTATTTCTCCCTACAGTGACCATTAGCTCTTTGTTTTGTCTAATTAGGCAAAAAAAAAATAACTTTATTATTTTTAAAATGTCTACTTATGGTCCACGGCAACCTTTGTGAACTCTCACTGTTTCTCTTTCCTCTTCCTCTGTTGTCTTCACAATCACCAACAATCACTGAGATTCTTTTTTTTCTGATGAGCTCTAAGTAATTTATCAATGAGGGATTTGTCACTGGCTGGGAATCTCTGGAGAATATGAGAAAACTTAAAATGATCATGAATGTGAACTACTCTTCCATAGTTAGAATAGATAGATAATCTTTATTGTCTGCCCTATCAGTGACAGAAATGTGTCTTTGACAGGCTCAACACACTCAATTCACATATAAAACACTAGTCATTTAAAACACACATTTAAAACACATAAAAACCACATGATACTGACACGTAAGAAGGACTGTTAAAAACATATAAAAGGTACATCATGTTGTTATATTATATATTATATTATATTCTGAGCTGTGAACAAATTGCTGGTAGTGGTCATTCACTGGGATGGGAGACATTAAAAACATCAAGTTCACAGCAGTTCACCCAACCTGATCTTCCTGACAGCTTCTGTTGATGATGTGTGGACATACCCAGAAACATGCTGATTAGTTTTCTCAATTAATCATTTCCAGCCATAATCACTGGTTTTCATCATCAACCCCTTTTTTTTTCTCCAGTCCCAGTAAGGATTGGTAAAGTCTTCGTTCTTCACACAGCCTCACCTAGCCTATCTAAAGGCCACTAATAAAGCAGAGTTTAAGAGGCTCAGAAGTATCCTGCTGTAATACCAATAATTATTATTGGCATTTAAGAGGATGACCATGGCTGGTAGGTACACAGGAACATCCTTTTTACTGTACTGTGCACTCAAAGGTTTACAATGAGGCTCTGCTAGTGACTCACAATGATCGGTATAGTGGAGACAAAATCAGAATAGAGATAACATTTACACATTAATTTGTGATCCCACGCATGTATCATTGTGGAGGAGGTTTTGAAGTCAATATGTTGGTCAAGTAAAAGTGTCTACTATCCAAATCATGAGCCATATTTAGAGCGCAGAACCATGACGAAGTTGGATGTTAAGAAAAGCACAGTCATTAGGTTAGATTTAATTAAAAAAGACAAGAGTCCTGCTTCATATTCGCCTTTCTCGCTGTGTCTCCCAGAAAATGATAAAGATTTAATCCAATTAGCTCAGCACTGTTTCACCAGACTGGAGAGGAGAAAAGACTCTAATTGGGCTGAAGACAATTAGCTGAATTAATTTAAACAGAAGTCAAAGAATATTGTCAGATTTAAACAATATTTCCTCTGCCAGCCTCACCAGACATTCCCTCATTTTATGTTATTCAAATATGACAAAGCGAGCTATGTTAGGCAGCAATGTAACTGTGGCTCATCTCATGTAGAGCAGCTGTTTCCGTGTTATTCATGTTGGTGTGGTTTTCATTTCTTTCGTAAATAACTATCCTTTAGGGCTCAAAACAGATTCTTGAAGATTCGGGTGATAGATCTAACTTTGTTTTACCTCCTTTTCTATTTCACCTTCACGATTGCATTTTTTTCTTATGTCGGTTTGATCCATTATTTTACATATCGATTCCCTGCAAAGTGTCATAATCTCGATTATAAACATGGACATTAGTTAATGTTTTGCTTTATAGAGTGAAGTTAGAGAACATGAAAATTTGCTAGTTTGTAAAAAAATATTAACCATTAAAAGCAGAGACAAGAGTATTCCTCCTCACTGCCGGTGCATGTCCTCCCTCACTGGCTCAAACACCCCAGTACGCCATTGCTCACAGCAGAGGATTGGAAAGGAGATGGCGAGCAAAAAGTGCAGAACACAGTACAAGGAGAGGAAGGGGGCACAGTTGGCCCTCGTTTGGATCAAAGATCAATAGAGATGGAGAAGCAACGAGGTTCCCAGGGCGGTCAGGTTTACCTTCCCCCCTTTTTTCTCTTCTAAACAAATGCATTTCAAACAGGCTCAGGGAGCACCCCAGCTAACAATGACAAACGACAGCACATGGAGTTTTCTCTCTCTATTAACATAAAGTAATATAAACCGATGGACACTAGTCTATAGAGAGAGTTAGAGGCTAATGTTCCATATCTGATGTGGACAATGTCAGGACTGAATACAGATTAGGCTGTGTCCTTCTCTCCCGAGGGGAATATAGGGGTTGACACAATTCTAGCTGCCAAGTGTATTATTATAACATGCTGGTGCCAGGCCTGTCTTCCCTGGACTATTAACCCCACTGTCCCCAAAGCACTTTCCACTGTCCCCCAAAACTACAACCCTAGATAGCCTTTTGCCAGCTTCAGCTCCTTGTGCTTTACCCCTTTTACCTCAACTCATTGTCACTGCTTTTAACTCAAGACTCTCCTCAGGTTCTGTACACTTATTATATTATACCGACCCACTGTAACCTCAGTTTATTCAATCTCTCTCACTATGATTAAACACCACAATGTCTTCAGTGTGTCAAGGGGTCAGAATCTGATGGGTTGTCGTGCAGAGTGACTGATACCGTGCACTCTCAGACAGCAGTGGCGTAATGCTGTCAGCTTGATCTGTTTGCTGATGATAGATTGCTGACCATTTTCAGTATTGGTAAGGCTCATTGCTCATAAGTTATCAGGTGGGTGGAAAGATTATCGGAATAGCAGCGCTTTTAAGAAAGTTGCATTTGTCCCGTTGCGGTTCCGTTGGTTTTCTTATGCAATCTTGGTCAAATTTACAGAAAAACATTTGTGCATGTATCGTGTGTACGTGTGTTAGTGCGCGTGTGTGTGTGTGTGTGTGGTGGGTGGGTGGTGGGGGGAGGGGTCTTTTTGACAAGGCATGCATCAGGCATGAAAAGATACAGGTCTATTTTTTGGGCGGGATATACAGTATACAGAGTATCAACTCTCTTAGAGGAACTGTTTTAATCAATTATTAAACAAGAAGAAGAGAGAAGGGAAAAAAAAGTTTTTTTTCAGTGGCACCTACCGCATCCATGCTACATGCTGTAGCCGCTCATGGAAGGTGTCTCTTCTCTGTGCTGTTGTTTTCATGTGACTGGAGACATGGTGGCCTCCACACACAGGAGCCACTGTGTCTTCTGTTGCCATTTCTGTGTTTGGGCACTTTAATTGCCACCACACATGGAAACATATTAGACCGGGTGATGAGATGCTGGAACTGGAAAATTCCACGAAATAATGCCTGTGGGTGTCGGTGCCATGTGAGCGATAATGTGTGGGCAGAGGCTTATTTTCACTTTAATATGGGTATGCCCACACTGGCACCCACAGAGCCTCCGTTTAAGCTCGGTAATGAAAGAAACAAGCCATCATGGGGGCTGGGGTTTTAGGTGTTGTTAAAGTCTTTGAGGTTTACTCCCTGTGGGCCTCTGTCTGCTGCCCTGAATAAGAGGGGCTTTGTTAGATCAGCGACAGAAGCTTTGGGGAAGCTTGTTGGACAGGCCTTTCTCTGCTGGATTCTAGACGGGCTCAATCCTGTCTGTAACTAGCCCATTTCACCTCCCATGTTACACTGTCAGACAGAGACAGGAAGATTCCACATAGGCACAGGCAGACATGGCTACCCACTCGCTTTTTGACATATTACCTGATATAGTCGAGAGAAGCACAACACTGCTTTGATTAGCAGCAGTGATCTCACAGCTCAAAAAGGAACCCCACGGAACTTCAGTGTTTGTTTTTTTTCTTTTTCAGTCTCCTCTGAAGAGTGTTGAATCTGCACAGTGAGAATAGGCTGATGGATCATGATGTTGGTGCAGCTGGGCAACATTTTTATGAGTGCATGTATTTTTTAGGTGAGCCAACAGAGAGGAGACGAGGCATCATTTAGATCATTTACGTGTTTCTCCTCTTCTTCCTTCTCTTACTCTATTGCAGGGTCTTTCCCTCTCATTTAAACTTTCACCCTAGACCCGACTTTGACTTGACTCCGGAGTGACCTTACTACATTCCCTCTGTCCAATCAAAGCATGGCTTACTGACCCATCTGTATCCCCTCTTGACCAATCAAAAGTGTCGGTGAGCAGCCAACAGGAAGATGTCAGCATTCCTCTGCTCTCCTGACAGGAAGTCAGTCTCCTTAACGGCCTGCTGGGATACGTTTTCCTTCTTCCCATCTTTTCCTTTTTCCCTCCCCTGACAAACGGTCATGAACTGGTCATTAATATGACTGCCACTCTGCCGAACAGAGCCATCTTTGTCAACTCAGAGTCCCAGGTGAACAAGAGATCTTCCAGGGCATGTCATTCTTCTTGTCCCCTCGGTCTGAATCTCCCCCACCCTTTACTGCTTAGCGGTGCAACCCTGCACAGCAGGAGCATGTCAGCCATATGTCTCATTCTTAACTTTCTCTCATTTTTCTCTAGGCTTTCTGGAGTGCCCTCTGAGCTCTTGTGATAATCAGGATTTACATGGGTGTGTTAAAATAACCCGTGCTGCTGAAAAGACAGAAGACAAACATGTGTCCATGTAGTCCACATGAACAGTCTGGAGAGCAGCATGGCTTTCTGAAACCTGAACCACAGAGTGCTCCCTTCAGGATCTACTCATTCAATTTCATTTTCTCCTTTTACGTGAAATATTTACGTTTTGTGGAAAGAGGTTGGTTTGGGTTGGATGGCAGTTTTCACTGCAACCACTCAAAATAATATCATGGTCTCCACTGTCAAGTAAGTCTGCCAATGGATATCATCCTTTTTGAATGGTGCCTATAGAAGTCGTTTAGAAAATAAACTGACAGTGTTACATTCTAACCCTGTCCTAACTATCAGTGTTACAATGTTCAAGCTTTTTCATAAAGACTGAATAGTGGTGTGTCAAATACAATACTTTAAGAGGAGCATTGGGATCCCAGTGTTCCATCTGATGGTCAGCTGTAAATGTGGAGCGTGTCTCTAGCTTGTGGTTTTATGTGTCTCTCTGTGTGTGTGAGTGCTTAGTGGGCAGTAGAGGGGCTTGGGGCAGTGCCATGCCCCCTACAGTAGTTTATCTTGGGCTTGTACATGCCCCCCTTGGCGGGGTCGATTCTCAGGGTGTCCTGCCCAGCACAGCTCCATTAGCGGGTGTGCTAACCTTGCAACAATGCTCTGACACTCTCGTTTTTCATCCGGCCCTGCCTTCAGCCTTCGTTCTTCCTTCAGCCCAACCCCAGGGCTTCCCAGATGAGACAAAGGTGAGAGGGGCTCTCTAGTCTGACTGTGAGAGACAGTCCGCTGCCATATCACTCAAAAGGGCCTCAGCTGAGGAAACTAGAGGGAAGCCTGGTATAATTTGTTTTCAAAAGAAGATAAGAAAAACACTCTCAACATTTATCTTGAATTTATAACTCTCAACCCATGAACACGTTCAGGTTCTTAGCTGTAATCCACCCATCAGGTTTATCTTGCAACAGGTCAAAGCACACACAAAGAGCAGACACAAGTACACACTCCATATTTGTCACAATTTTCCAGTAAGAGATTCAAGAAAAACAACAACAACAAAAATGACTGCATGTGCCTTTTGATATGCTCGTTTCTTTTCTATATTCATGAGCAGTGAGCGTTATTGAATCTGGATGAAAGAGCAGTTCAACCTTCCTATATTGGAAAAAAAACTCCATATGTCTTCACCATCCTATAAAAGAAACATAAAAGGAGCTTGGCTCCCCTTTATCCAATGTTTCTTTTAAGTGTTAGATTCTTCTAACACTTAAAAGTATTCCTCCCCTCTGCTTGCTTGTCTTCCTCTTGTCTTGTTTATCTCTGTTTCTGCTGTATATTTCTTCATTTTTACTTAGGTTTTAGCTCTTCAAAATCCCAACTGAAGAAAACATATATGTTCAATGTAGAAGGTTTTTTTGTTGATCTGTTGGGCAAAACAAACACCTGCTGTTTTTGTCATTAAACATGTGGTACATCACTCTCTGAATTACGGACAGGAGACATGTTTGCATTTTAGTACTGAGAGCTGCTACTCCTTCTGTAAATGAAATGCAGATGACATGTCCTGTAAAATCGATTTAAGACAAGGTCTCTAATCATCATCAATCACGTCATCACGACAGAGATGGCTGCAGCGGCGCTGTCTCACAGCTCCTTTTTTTTTCCATCCATGCAGATCACACTTCATGAATACATTTATCCAGGATGACCTTAACGGCCCAGTTTCATGTGGATGTAGAAAGGTGTGAGTCTTTTAACTCCGAGGTTAAATAAGGCCTAGGGCATGAAGGGCATGAGATATGTGCTCGTAAATGATGATGAGATTCTAAAGCCAGTGAACACATTATCAGTTTTCCATGTTTTGGTGTTCCTTCTTAATGACCTGCTTCCTTTTACAGGATGGTAATTCAGGATCCTCCAACTCACAGCTGTGAAAACTGTGATATCCTCTGACACTTCACCACAGTTCTCAGATGAACTTTCACCCTTGAGGGATTAACAAACTGTCACAGTGACAGGTTTCTACTCAACACTCCACAAATACTATGTAGTGAACAGATACAAGACGACAGATTTGGAGTGGTCCATTTTGTGTCTCTGCGCTAGAAAGCTTGATTTCCGTGAGCACACTGCATATTGTGTATACGAGCTGTTTATCTGAGTAGCTAAGCGGTGATCCATTCATTCCTCTCCCTGTCTTCTTGCATGCTTTTTGTGTATCAGTGAAAAAAACGTAGTCACCTCATCTTGGCAGGTGTTTTGCAGCTGCGCTTGCTGTCTGCTCCTCTGTACATAATCAATCCATGCAAAATATTTTGGCAGGGATAAAGAAAGTAAGGCCTGCCTTCCGTCCTTCCTAATACACATGGGTGATTAAATGGATGTAATGTATATTCCTGCCCGTTCCGGACTGACTGCATTTTTTTTTATTGCATGTCTATTCATCCCAGACACCACCGTGATTCATGATATGCACTGCTGACATCGATGCCCTTCCTAAACTGCCACGGACATATACTTACTGTATACCTTTTACTGAGGTGCAGTGATGAGCACATGTGGCCCTGGTACTACAGTGGCAGATACTCGATAGGTGAATGAATGAGGGGGTTATTAAAAGCTGAATTACAGCACACGATACCCGCCACACTGTAGAGCTGAGTGCAGAAAGAAAGAAGGATGAAAAGACATGAATAACATGACAAATCAAAGTGCTCTGAAATGGCAAAATCTCAGAGGAATTACATGGTTGTTACAGTTCTTTTCTTGAGCAGGATGAATGAATTAGTTTCTTTTTTTCCGCCACTCAGGATTTTCTGTGATAAAACATTCAATCAGAAGTAGCCCTGGGTGATGCTATTTTAGTGCTGGGTGCAGTGTCCTCCTGCATTCTTCTTTCTAGGGAATTTAACCTGATTTATGGTGAAGCCTAGGCTACATAGATGAGGGTTTTCCTGCTGGTACAACACATCCATGTATGGCTATAATGAAAGTCTCTGGCACAAAACTTGTCATTGAAATGATAAAAGAACTAATTAGAGCTAGACACATATGGAGTTTTGTGATTTGTAAAAATGCACCCCCATTCATTTGTCTTCATCATTTTTGATATGTTAAGCATTTTTCAGTTGTTGCTCTAGATAAATTAAAAACTTGAAATGAATATGACCTGCGCTGCGAGGAAGGATTTGTACAAGGGAAATGAATCGGAGCTAAGCCTTTTATCTGAGGACCTGATACCCACTAGCTGTTATCAATAAAATAATCAAATCGAGATGAAACACTCTGAGCCTTTCACACAAAAGACCCTTTCAATCCTTTAGATGCTGGATTTAGCACATATATCTGATTTTTTTTATCATGTACAACTATTACAAATAGTGGAAAAGTGAGGGTCAAATTTAATATTAGTGTGCTGTCTCCATGTGATATGCACTGTTTAAATTTAAGAGAGGAGAAGCACCCTCATCAGCTGCAAATGTAGATGTAAGCCCCCTAATATCAAGGATTAGGTAGCGATGAGAGAGGGCCACACAATGAATTAGCTCCTGATTATTTGCTATCTTGGTAGTATAATCTTTTATAAGCCGTCTTTTTGCCCAACCCTCTGCCGAACCTTGCTTTTACCCATACTGATGGGGGTGACCTGACTCACTGCTCTCCTGCCTGAGGGCATTAGCTGAACTGATAAGGGGAATAGTAAAGAGAAAATGAGAGGTAATACTACTACTGTATATGCAGAGGAAGAAAAAGAGAAGAAAATCCTTCGCCTGTCACACCGACTGTGTGTGAAGAACTGTCTCTACATCGATTGCCTTCAGAGCAGGTAGTATCCTGTGCAGTATGTTGCTCCGTTTTTTGGGGTGTGTGGTTTGGGGATCTCAGGACCTACTTGGGGGTGACAGGGTGAGGAGAAGGACAGGTGTGGCGGGACAGGTGATCTCGGCGTACCCAGGAGAGAGTGGCTCGTATGTGGGCACAGGTGTGGTTGGCATTGAACTGCTGTGTAACAGTCTCACAGGTGGTGTGCCCTGGCAGGAAGCCTGGTCCTTCCACCTCTTCAGCCTTCATGGCTGCAGATGTATAAAGTGTGATGACTTAATTCAAACTGTGTGTAATTAAATTTGCTCCGATAGCAATATTGGCCAACATAGTACAAATTCATTTTGTAATTTTCCCAGCATAGGCGACATTTTACTGAGTAAGGCTCAGTTTTTATGATGTATCAAAAGAAAAATCAGGTGAGACGTGGAGAAGCTGGAACCAGATGTGCCATGCTCATTATTTTGGCTTGAAGAATTAGTTAATTTATTAATCCATAATCAAGTTAGTTTGCAATAATTCTTCTGTCCAGCAACCAATCATTTAGCTCAATTTACCCCACAGTGTAAACGATCACAGTTCCTGTTTAATAGACGCTGCCACAAATGTTTGGAACACTGTAACTTCTTCAAACAAACATTTTAAGCCCCATTCTCTTACCCATTTTGTGTTTTAAATTTCCTAGACATTGAGATGACGTTACATATTGCACTGGCAATTAATGACTTTTACAGGGGCATTTGTTCTGTGCATGTGTGTGTGTGTGTGAGTGTGTGAAAGACAATATCAAAGTGGGATAGCCATTATACAATAGCAGTCCAAGTGTTGTACATCAGAGATTTAAAATGTCCACAAGGAATTGCCTCTTTGCTAAAGACACTCCTCACATCTAAAACTTCAAGGACACCCTTTAATTTAAAGATCTGCTATAAATGATTAATTTAATATTGATGAATATTTAACATTTCTTAATAAATTATTATGTACGCTATCAAGCACTACATGTAGCTGCATAAGCAGGACTGTGAGATCTTTGGATGGCTGACTCTTCTGAGCATGTGTATCTGTCGGCAGTGTGTGTGCTCCATTGTGTTTCTGTGTGTGTCCATGTGTGCACCACGGGAATTGTCTTGCTCCGGTTGTATTTTGACATTTGATTTATGTTAGTGTGAAACCATTTTCATGCAAGCCATTATGCAATCTATAAAAGCAAGCGTGTGGTTTTCACTGAGCATGGGGACCTGCTGCCACATCGCTGGCATACCAAGTGGCTCTTCTTCGTAAATTTCATTACACTATAGACACTGCTGCAGCTCCGACCATAAGCTAAAGGTGCCATTGGTTAATGAAGGAGGAGGCTGCAGCTAAGATGGATGCTGGCATCGCCGTTGTGTGGTGTTATAAATATGTGTGCATATTTTTCAAAGTTATGAGAGTAGACTGACACTGTTGCTTTGTCCAAGATATGACTGCACTTTGCTGACTTTTAAATAAAACAATATCTGCATAAATAAAAAAAAGGGGTTGGGACTAAAACCAATGAGTATAAGGAGGAATAATTGAATGCATGGGGTGTCCAGTAGATTTTCAGAGGACTCTTCCTTATTGTACATTTCAAGAAGTATTTACTGTATCTGATAAAAAAAAGTGCCTTGGCTTTGATAGCAGCTGTACAGTTTGACTGATCAATATTGTCAAGGAAATTAAGATATCGTGACATTTTTAATTCATCTAGTCGATCTAATAAGTGATCGTGTTGAGCTAAATGAATGTACCTTTCATAATTAATCCTGGAGAGGGTCTAATATGTACAATGATGAATACGATTAAATTGCTCGCAACGAGATGAAGAGAGTGGCCAATCACCCCCTCTATTTGGAAACAAAGAGAACCTCAACTGTGAAATAGCCCAGGGATAGGAGGAAATACCAGAGAGAGAGGAGTCTCTTTCCCCACATGACCTTGAGTCATGACCTGAGATTAATTCAGATACTTTGTCTCTCCTCTTTGTCTCTCACCCTCTCCATATTTCTTCCTTTTCATCCTTTTTGTTTTTCCTGTGTTGTGCATGTTATATCCCTGTTAAAAAATTATTTTCCTATGTTTTTTCTATTCCTATTTCTTTATGTTGATAAAAGTTGCTTCGCCACAACAGGGAATACTTTTCTGGAGCCTAATCGTTCCCCTTTTTCACATTTTCAGCACTTTTAAAAAAAATTCAGGCTCTTTCTACTTTTAAGCATATTCTTAGTAGTTTGTGTAATCGTAATGTTGAATTAGTAGATTTTAGGCTTTGATAACTCTGTGGCATCATTTGAACAAAGCTCCATTGTGAAGCCTGAATAACACCACTACTCCAAAGTGCATCTTAATACCATACTAGACTCCTTTAAATCAGTTTAAAGTCGCATACACAAGCCTTAGACCCATTCATCCACACTCCCATCCCGCCGTGATTCTGAAAAGAGATGCCTTTTACATTGGAAGGCAATACAATGACAATTAGATTATGGTGGCTGCACTTTGGTCATCCATGCGGCTGCTCTGACCCCAGTGATTGGTTAAGCTCTGGCTGCGCGGCTCAGCTGGGAGACAGAGGTGGTGCTCATGGCAGATCCATTGTTCAGTGGAGAACGTCTTTATGTGCAGTTGGTGTTGCCTCTGATGTGATTTGGCCTTTCTCCCCATCTTATTTTGGATGATAAAAAGCTTTTCTTTAGGGGCTGACTGGAGTGGATCATAGGCCTGTTGAGAGATGAAAATTAGAGGAAAGGCTATAGATGGAAGATTGAGAGGGAAAGTTTCCAACTGATTCTTTTTTTTTAAAGTGCAGGTGGAGTTAACATTATTGTTATATCAAACGTGGACAATTTTCTCCACTGATTGAATTTGTAATGCTCTTTCTATGAGACCCTGAATAAAAAAAAAATGTAACAAGTTTTATGAACATTTAGTCCTCTTTCTGTCTTTTTTCCATACAAAAATAAAGATAAAATGAAAAGGTTGATAGGCCAGTGTCAGTCCTTATCTCTAGCAAATATTTATCTGATGAAGAGAAATAAGGCCTCCTGTCTGTTGCTCTACATTTGCATGCCCCTGCTTACACACACCTCCACTCCAGCAATACCACAAGATTGAGATAAGAGTGTTCTCGGTTAGGTCACCATTTCTTCCATTACTTACTCAGTATCATATCATCGTAGTTGGGAAGCAGAAAAAGCCTCATAAACAGTCGTGAATAAACCACATATAACTGACTGTCCTTCTTTAGTTGTAGAATATTCTTTCTCACTCAACCCCTGACGCTTTCTTACATTGGCTAAGCATCTGCCTGTGGTGCTATTTTGTATCCGGCGTAAACTGTTCTTCCTCTCCCGTCAAACATACAGCAGAACACTAGGCCTGCTGTCAGAGAGTATTTTCCAGCAGCCAAAAGGTTTAAAGAAAGAGAGACAGAAGCCTTGCAGCATTCAGGCTGTTTGCTCCACACCTCTCAGAGCTCCGTGGTACGTGGGAGAGGAGCTGTCTGACAAGACCATCTCTCCTGCCAGACTCAAAGAGAAGCTCGGGGAAGGATGAGAGGTGAGGGGAGAGGGAGAATGAGGGAGAGAAGGAGAGAGAGAGCCCAGAGACTGTTTCCCTAATCTTTATGTATTAACAAAAACAACATATTCACTCAAGCTTGCCAAAGCTTTCCCAATCTCCAGAAGGAGGAGAGTCTTGGCCAGGATTTGTTTACCTATCCAGTATTGAGATTGTGTGTGTGTGTGTGTGTGTGTGTGTGTGTGTGTGTGTGTGTGTGTGTGTGTGTGATAGGGAAAGAGAGTGTAAGATGACTCTTTATTGTGTTGAGTGTGTCTTAGTTTACGTCCATGGAAATGCTTGTGTTGTGTCCAGATGGTTGAGTTCTAGACTGTAATTGGTTCATGTTTTTGAACTCTGTGCACTCTGACTGGTGCCTAGGTAACGACTGTGTATGAATTTTTCATCGGGGGGGGAGAAGCCGCCGCTCAGCGCTCCTCCCTAGGCAGATCTGTGTTCGTCTAAACTAAACTTGGGGTGACATGGCATCTGCATCTTGGTATCAACAGGAGCGTGAGACTGGGAATTCATTTCCACCCCAATCCCTCAGTATCTCTATGTCAGTTTGAGATGCAGCTCTTCCTCATATGTACAATACAAGCATGTTGTATTGTTGCCCCAATCACGGTCATTCTTTTTTTACACATTTTATTCACAAAAGAATTAAGATAATGTAGTTTTTTATCTCTATAGGGAAAAATGTATTTGATTTATTCTCACACTTTCTCCACATTCCCGCCTCCCCTGCTTTGATGTGACTCCATCTTTGTCTGCCCAATTACATTTCCTTTCTCTCCCCAACCTTTTCTCTGTCAGTGGTGATTCTGTGGGACTCCTCCTCTTATCCAATCAGTTGATAGTGTGCGCCTCCATGCATCACCTACGCTCTGACTGAAACATCAGACAAGGAGGACAGGGCCCTAGAGATGCTCCTGGCCTGACACCAGCTCTTAGTACCAGGCTTTATCATACCCAGTGCCTGACTCCCACACACATCAGGTATGCTCCACAGCACCAATGTATATTAATCAATGACATTATGATTACCTCTGAATGGGCCGTATACATTATTTAAAGCAGTGTCTCCTTGCTTACAGTGCGTCTGACTTTCAAATTAAACTCGGTGTCAATAATTAATGTTGAGATTAACTGTGAGCTCCTTCACAGGGTAGGTGTTGAGAACACATGTATGTTGTGTGTGTGTGTGAGCGAGAGAAAGAGTGAGAGACAGAGAGAGACATAATGTGTGTGTGTGTGTGCACGCGTGTGTGTCTACTATTGACACGGTCATGTGGAGGAGTGATCATGATATTGGCTCCGTTCCCTGAGGATCATCTCTAACAACTCCAGGCAGAGACTGTAAACTTCCTCTCATGTGGTTGGAGGGACAATCTTTCCTCCGTCTCCCAGACTGGTGGATGACACGAGAAGCCAAGGAGATGGTGCGGCTTTGCATTTTCTCACGGTGACGTGGGCTGAAGAGTTATCTCCATCTCTCTGAGGCAGGGGGTCATGTTGTCTGAACGAGAGCCTGGGCTTTCTCACACGTGGATGGACTATGCACGGTTCAAGGCCCCTGAAATCTGTCTGGGTGATAAGCTTCGGGTGCAGAGGGGGAACAACAGCAGCAGATAGGGCTTTTAAAGTCATTCAGCTGGACTGGAGGGCTTCTGCCTGCCTGCCAACACCCTAATTACTCAATCCAGCTTTTCTGTTACTCACAATCTGCCCAAAGAGCTCCGGGGGCTGGGCCTCACAACTACCTGTCAATACCTGATGCTGGCATAAATACTGCTGCTTTACACAAACTGTGCATAGAACGTTACAGTTAGTGTAATCTTGAGCAGTCTCACCTTCAGCTTACAACCGTAAAAATACAGCAGTTGGATAGAAAAGACTTGTTGTTGTGTTTCACCATTAACACACTTCCTATTGAAGAAATAACAAACAGCAGTTAGACAACTCAACAAAAAGGAAAAGAAAAAAAAAGCTCCCACAGTAAGAGGCAAACAAAAAGCTTAATGCACCAGAAAAGCAAACCCTAGATACCAACTTTTGCGATAGAAAATCTCCCTCTGCTACTGAAAAAAAAAGTCACATCACTGATTACAGTTTGTGCAACCAGATGCTCCTCAGCTGCGCAGAAAAATTGGCTAAATTACAGAATGTAAAGCCTCAGTGATAAAACAGAGGGGCGTTGTGTTGAATCTCTGAGACACTTCTTACAGGAAGTGCTTTCTTTGCTCCTGATGTCAAGTTCAGCCCCTTGCATTGCAGCATCTACCATTAATGCATGGGATGAATGTGTGTGTGTGTGTGTGTGTAGGTGTGTGTGTGTCAATGAGTGAATGTGGCAAGTTTTGTGAAGTGCTTTTAAGAGTCGGACTTGAAACGCAAGGCCATTTACAATCATTTACTGAAAATTTACCCATATAAACTTTAAGGAACACTTATTCTATGGAACTTAATGTCATGGCTCTGTATTTTTTTAAATTATTTCCCGTTTTATTTTGAAATTAGAGTTATCATGTCATGTCTTGTTCTTTACATTTCCTGTATTCTTTTCTTGTCATCTGCTTTGTCCTTTTGGTTCCCCCGTCTCTGTCTTAGGTTCAGTTCATTCTCTCTCCCACTGTGCCCATGTATTCACAGTCAATGTTAGTTTTTTGTTGCACCTTTCCTGTGTCTTCCCCTGGAAGTTTTCCCTTTCCATTTATCCCTCCACTGTGAGTGTCTGTTTATTTTCACCTGGCTCCAATTGTCTGCTCCTTCCTGTGCCAACTGTTTATCATCGTCTCGTCACTCAGTGTATTTAGTCTTTGTGATTCTTCCTGTTCACTGTCACTCTGTTGTTGATGTCTTATCACTCATTCAAGGCCTTTTCCCAGTGATTCCCAGTGTCCTTCGAGCTCCGTTAAGTTTCCCTGGATGTTTGACTCTGCCTGTGTTTTGGACTTTATCCTAGTCTTGCATTTTTATTATGTATCTTGATTTGTATTTACTGTGTTCAACTTACTTATGAACTTTGATGTAGTTATTCCATTCATGCACAAAGGTTAGCCTGTAAGTTGAACTATATTTCTGTTTTTTGTTGTTGTTGTTGTGTTTTTGTAACACTTCATACCTTTTTTTTGTTTGAAAAAGTGTGTCTATTCCATCTGAAAATTTGCATCTGCATTTTACTTTCATGCTCATTTTCAGATGCAACCTCGTGCAAATCTGAGCCGGATTTTATGAAACTGATTGCTGCTAAACTTTGGAATGCCGGGTCTACCAATAAGAGGGCATGTGTAAATGATTTTAATAAGAAACAACTGAATTACAAGCATCCTTCAAAGTGATTGACTGAAGGTTTGCCCTGTTTCAACAGACCAACCTACAATAAAAGGGTGAACATCTCATTCAGTGACAGTCTGTTACATAGTAGCAGTCAGTCAAACAAAGCACATCTTATAAGAATGGATCCAGTGACAATTCTTTTATTATCTGTGCAAATAAAGTGCTCAGTGCAGTAATTTAGGGAAGTATAATTTAGCTTTGAGATGTACACTGGGTTTAACAATCATAAACTCTAAACATACAAATTACATATCATATCACAAAACTGTTTCAGACTGTAGGCCAACCTCTGATTTAGTAACTGTATTTCCACAATGTGGAGAGCACAATACCTTCACAAATTCACACCAATCCCCCACACATGCTGGACCAAACCACACCATACACACACTTACTTGTTATCATCTCACTGATGACCTTTGCTTTCAGTGTATGATGGATCATCCTGAGTTTCAGGGCATCTATTTTCCTCCGCAGAGACACCAACTTTGAGCTAGGACAGTTAGGCCCAGAAGTGCGACTTTGTTAGGACTAAGGATTTTTGTTGGATTTCACCTCAAATAGCATCTGTTTAGTGTTTTAAAACTTTCAAATTTAAGTCAACCCATTCAGAATATTGAAAAACACTATAAACTAAAACAATTTGAGATCAAATACGGATGAAATTCATCATCAAGCTCATAAATGGTTACATAAAAGGAGGGAGATGGCCCTTCCAAGATCTGAGAAGTAGGTCAACCCACAGTGTGTGAAAACATTATACAACACTCTTTTTATGTGGTACAGTTCAAGGGTGAAGCCTGAAACAACCTACGTTTCTAAAAACGTGATGAGGACATAGTCATAACATGAACACATTGAGATGAGAAGAAAAGAAATCCTCCTTTTCTCACCAGAAAAAGTGACGTAGAACATATTAAATGGAAAGTACCTTTTTTGAATACATATTGAATATTCCTTTCTATAATAAAACCAGAAATTTGAATCATAAAGGTGAGCGAGTAATTTAGGATCATGTAATACTCACACACTAGCATATCCCACCTGACTTCAAAGTCTGCTTGCATGCGAGTCACAAGTTTGAATGTTTTTGAAGATTATATTAAATCCCATGTATAGAATAAGATCATTTTCAAATTGGGATTTCAACACCTGGCTGATTTCTTAATTGACATGTGGGTGATACCATGGTTGCATCTCAGCTTTATGTCCTTGCTGTAAAAGTTTTTAAAAAAATCACCTGTAAAATAAAAAGTTACCTGAAGACATTTTGATCTTTAATGTATTTTTGTAGTTTTAATAAGTGTGCTGCTTCATCATAAATCATTCACACTTTTTTTTTCTTCAAGATATCTTAATGCGACGCAAGGGACATTTCAACACATTCAGTATGACCTCTGTAGTTGATCAGTGGAAATATGCCCTCCGCATTTTTCTTTGAAAATGGTGTTGACGAGGTCTGCCGGAAGTCTGCAGTGGTTTACAGCAGTACAGAGAGCCACTATACACAACATGCACAATTTTCCAGGTTTCATCCCCGCCCTGCTAACCTACTTTTTCAGTTGCAAAGGTATGCTTGCGGTAGACAAACGGCACATCTATTTTTGACTAATAGGACAACAATTGTCCCATTTATTTGTAGTAGCAGAATTTTCTGTGAAGGCCAGCATTTCTCAACTGAGGCCTTAGACAATGTGGGGCCCTTATAATTGCATAACACCATACACAGACAGCTGGAAGTGATGTCTTGTTATTATCTTTATTTTCATTCTTTTCAATCCCTTTATTTTTTGCAATCAGTGGGCATGAATTAAAAGCTGTATAATTTAACATGTTTTATCTTTTTACGTTGATACAAACAACTCAAAGCCCAGTTATGAAATCTCATAGCCTGCACATGCTGATATTTTATTGCTGTGTATCAACATTGGGAATAGGCTGATCCCTGAGCACTCCAGACCCTTTCCCTTTAATTACCTGCTTCTCACATTGTTCTGGAAGAGTTGAGGTGAGCTTCCTCCTGCACACTTTGGGGCATTATCATAAATACGGCACATTAACACTTGTTCCTGGCTTGTCAGGATATAAATTAAGTCTGCAGGTGTCCCACCGAGGTTTACCCCTGATACTAATTAAGGCATGATAATTAGGTTTGTTAAATTCGGTCCTTTCAGCCCTGATACCCCCCTTGGAATACAACAATCGCAGATTGCAGACAAGAGAAAGGCTTAAAGGATCCTCCCCTATAAGACACAAGAGGAGACCAATGTGTAAAGATAAAGTCATTCCCCAGTGCTGGAGGGAATATGTGGGCTTGTAATTATGATTTTGCATGTGACAATTCTCATTCATCTGAGTTGAATGTGGTATCGTTTTGTGAAGGGAAGAGACAACATTTTGATGAGGTTCTTCCTCTTCATCTAGAGAGAGATAGAACTATTCATTTACACCAGAGAAATACCCCAGCCCCCCTTCTACTCCTCACTCCTGTCTCAGTGACCTTGGCAGCTGGCATGCCTTATCAAGCAAGAGACAAGAACAAAGAACTAGAAGAATAACAGAAGGTTATGGCAGCTCTTTAAAGCATTTCAGAGGCTTAAGCATAAGTTCTGTCTCTTATAAGAGTGAAAACAAAGCCAGTGATGCTGAGCTCATTAGGTGAAACGAAGATGTAGGCTGTGGACTGTGCACCTATACAAAGAGGTCAATAAAGGACATAGATCTGAATATCATAAATCACTACTTTGCCTTCATAAAGGGCATCCGTGCTATGATGTAGCTCTTAACTTCTACTGGAAGATTATTTTACGATAACAAGAGAGAAGTGTTACTTATTGCATCCTAGAAAAGACAAAACATTAAACATAACATATTTGGGAAGAGTGGAGGATGTTTTTCATTCATGCATTTAACACACAGCAGAACCAGAACTGATTAATGACCTGAAGGTCGTTGTGATGTGTCACCAGTCATTGCCTCTCTTGTCTGAGGCTGCACACCTCGTAGTGTCCCTCCCCTTTACCCAGTAGCCTTGCCAGATTAAGATGAGGGGAGAAGTGAACTGAGGAAATGTGAGGAGAAAGAAAAAATAGAGAGAGTGGGGAAGAGGAGAGGATGAAGGGAATTAGGTGAAAGCCCTGTTGCGAGAGAGTCAACTGGCTCAGGTAGATCTTTTTATCAACTTGTCCCTTGTGACTGCGGCTTGTGGACACCTCCGTGGAAGGATAGGGAAAAGAGAGGAAATACAGAGGAAGAAAGAGGGGGAATTACAAATAGAGACAAAGATAGATGGACTGATACAGAAAGAGAGGCTATGAGTTAAAACAATAAGAGAATAGGAATGATCCCTCCCTCCAGTATAGTCCAAATGTCAGAGTGTGTGCAGGCCTCCCAGTACAGGCCTTTGGGACAGGCCTAGCCTGGTTAAACCCACCGACAGCACAGGGAGAGCAGCTGTGCACAGGTAAGATGTGGGACAAACAGATCTTTACACATGTTAGTCGTGTACATATTGTGCTTGTTTACTTGCTTTTTGTGAACGTGTTGTCTTTTTTGATGGTCTCCCATGACAGCCATTGTTCTGCATGGTCATCATTTTGCCAAGTTTTTTAGCGTTTGGCAGCTGATGGCCCTCCTGAGGTGTTATTGGTGCACGCCACAATGAGCATTTTTAATTGTTATATTTTAGGCTTCCTATTGTTCGGACTGCACCTGATGTCAGGGCCTGTGATACTTGTACCTGAGATCTACTGTATTTAATACAATACTACATGTATTCTCATTTGTATTATATTCCATTCTTTTAATTGTGTTCAGTGTTACAGACATGCATGTAAACCATGTTAAAATGGCATCCGACTTCCATGACCTCAGCCCTCATTTATGAAAAAGTTTTTTTTTTTTTAACTCAATCTGTCCTCATAAGGAAAATAAATAGAGGTGGATTTGCACTCTGTCAGTGGCTGCTGCTGTCTCTGAGATCCATAGCTGTATTTTCAGTTCCTGATAGACTCTTGGTGACAGCAACCCAAAGAGCTATCCATTATGAATGAAGCAGCAAGAAAGAAGACTGAATTAAGTGAAACTAAAGAAGGCCAGGCAGAGTGATTCACATCACTGCACACTTGACCGAGACCAGAGACACAATTGCTTCAGTAATGTCGTACAGAGAGCAATGATTGTCTACACTTTACCTTATGTAGTGGATGGCGATGGGGTCAGATGGTACCGGTTTCTGTTGCACTGTTGACTCCTGGGATTTCTTTTCATGTTTAAATAATAGCAGTGTTAGAGTTTTTGTTTTATTGGAAAGTTTGCAGAAGAAAATTAGTGGGGTAAGGAAATGAGAAGCATTGGAAGAGCGATACAGAAAATGCTCAGGTCTGACGTTGAACAGATTTCAGAGTTATAGTAGTTTATACACCAAGGCAGAGGGAGACACCTCCAGAATTATTCAGGTCTTTTTTGCATGAACATTATTTTTATTGAATGAATAGCTGTTTCTCTCTTTTTGTCCTATTTGATTCTATTGCTGTTTGTTGAAAGATTATTTTAGCAGCTGTGTCTGTAAGCATGTATTGTAGCACATTTTACACACAAGCACATACAGTATAGTGTGCAGCCACATATTAAGCACCTGGTGGAAAGAGAGAGAGAGAGAGAGAGAGTGACCAAGAGTTGCATTGTTGCAGCTAAATACCTTCACTAACCTTATTATCAGTGTGTGTGCAGGACGCGAGCGGTTCCTGGCTTTCTCCTCTTCAAATGTGATAACCCCCCACCCCGCCCCCCTCCCATGATAACTCAAAGGTCCAAGGGGGTCTGCCAGCACTGCATCCCCACAAGAGGAGGAGGGGGAGCTAGGCCACAGGCATCCTGAAGACTGTCTTTATGGAGGGGAAACACAAGCGAACAAACAAAGGGGTCTACAGCCAGGAAGCCTTAATCACTGCCACTACCATTAGAGTAATGAGGCCTGATGGACGCAGAGTCTAGTGAGAGACAAGGGGAAGGGGGGTAGCTTTCCTCACAAACGAGGGCTGATAACCCTCCTCTCATTCTTCTGCTACTGCCACCGTACTCTCAGGGGCATATTAATGAAACAACAGTACCCCTGTCCATGTCTTTCTTTCTTTCTGTCTTTCTTTCTTTCTAGGGTTTCCTTTCTTCCTGAGATTAACTGGGTACTGTCTGAAGCCGCACTGTTTTATTTTAAAGCAGACCCCGGTCTTGAGCTTGAGGGAGATACATATGGGAAAAGGTAGCTCTCATAACTTTCATCAGAAAAATGAGGATGAGCAGATGATCTTAGCAGGAGAACATGTTAATGTCACTATGAAAACTCACACTGGGGGGTGGGTGGGGAGTCTTTTATATAACATCTGAATTACAAACTGAATACAAACCTTAAAAATCAAAGGTGTTCAGCTATGTTAAGATGTTATTGATGTTAACAGTAAGCTTTAGAAATGACGCTTTGCTGTGGTTATATGTGACCATAGTGCTTTGTGAGCTGTGTTGTGACCATCACCATCCAGGGATTGTCTGCTGTGTACTCTACTGTCTATGAATCCCATGGCCCTTTACAGCACACTTCAAAAATTAATCATCCAAGCATCCCATACAAGTCTCAAGCATTCATATACAGAGCCGCTCTGGCCAAGCATGCTCAGACTGGAGACAGCCACCACAGAACAAAACTGCTGCAGCACCGCAGAACATCTAACCAGCTAATAAAGAAAAATAAATGGTTGCTCTCATTATATGAAATAGATTGCAATTATTTCACCCTGGATAAAAATCAATAACTTACTTGTGTGTGTTTCTGGTGTGATGTTATAGAGCATATTTGACACTGACGACTTGCCACAACACCGTTTGCTAATGCTGCTTGCTGCCGGACCTCTTGTCTGCCTACATTGGCTAATATTTCCAGCAGGTCTCAGTTTTAAAGCTCTCAGGTGGGCCTTTAAATGGTTGCTAAGACGACGGTGAAGGCCTTTCTCTAATTTTCCATCTCTCTCTCTCCTCCTGTCCACTGTCCTTTTCAATGGGTGATTTATTGCCCACATAAGTGTGCAAGAGACACTGAGATTTCAGAGGAAGTCATAAATACAGTATAGCAGAACAAAGCCAAGGAAGTGAGGAGGGAAGAGGAAACAGACTGAAGAGGCGACGGACATGCAGAGTGAACATGAGAGCGTGAGAGAGAGTGACAGAGAACTTTTAACTGATTATTTCAGTCAGTTTTATTGGAGAGAGAAGTCATTCTCTGCTGCTGTATTTACTGTAATTGCCGTCTGTCTATATGCTATTTTTTCTTTCCTTCCTGTCAGCTGACCTTTGAACTCCTGATGGTGGGTGTGCCTCCCTGTGGTTTGTTCTCCTAATTGGAGTCAGGATGCAGATGCTCTGGCAGCCTCAGAGCAGTGCAGTATATATACATGCCGTCGTTTTGAGATTGAACCAACACAGAGGGAGGATGAACTGAGGGAAGTCAGTGTAGGAGGGAAGGTGAAAGAAAATGTCAAGATTGAAGAGTGTGAATTGTTGGTTTGCTTACATTAGCACAGACCCCCCCCCCAACGTTTGTCACAGGTAGATGCAGTAAGATTTGGATGCAGTTGGATTTCAAAGAAATGGTTCTTTATCAAAATATGATTGAATATATGATTATGACACATTTCGCAACTAAATATGATTTTATTTTTTATATTTTATGTGATAATTAGTTCACCTTGAACAACGCATCAAAATGGGCTGAGCCTGGTAATGATGCATTGTCTTGGAGGTTATATCTCTTACAGACAGTTGACTCCCCAACACACACAATGGAAAATAGTTTCACCAACTGATAAATTCTTTACTAATGATGAGGAGGTTACTGCTCCTATATGTATATTGAAGCCACAACTTGGCTAACTATCATCTGTCAGATCTGACAGATGTTTCATGTCTATAATAAAGCAATAATGTACTGCATATCTGATCATGTTGGCCATTATTAGTTTCAAATTATTAGTTTTCAAACTTGTTTCACATACGAACATTTTGTGGGATTTCAATTAAAGGTACTGTAACTTCTGACATACTGCACACAAAAAAAGAGCAAATTCTCTGATTTTCAGTATCACACTATAGTAAAATTCTCACCACTTTTTATTGCTGATTTATTTGTGCATTAAAAGCAAAACCACCTGTGCAAATCAGGGCATCAGAACCTTACTTATGAATGTGGAGGTTGGTATTTCACAGTGACCTTTTAGGGGCCGTTCTAGGTAAGACTGCACTGTAACAGGAAGGGTCCGTGCATATCGAGGGCAGAATGTAAAACATTATTTTAGTAAACAAATGGTATCAATTGAACTGGTGTGATGTTTTACGACATTCAGCTCTCACCCAGATGACCAGAGTTTGAATCTCAGGGGTTGTTCTATTTTCTGTGTTTTTCCTTAAATTATTATTATTTTTTATTATAATGCATTATTATTATTGTTATCATTATTATTATTATTATTATTATTATTATTGTGCTTAGGGTTAGGTTACATTAGGTTAGGGTTAGGGTTAATGGTAAGGGTAGGGTTAACACATCCAGCAAACAGTATAAACAATCAAAATGGATGGAAGAATGTAGTGGAAAGGGATGTTTATTGCTGTCTACAAAATGCTCATGCTCAAACTGCACCAGGTAAACTACAAAAAAAAAATCCCCCTTTCTGTAACAATCAGCTCTATTCTACATGAGAGGAAATCACTATTATAGTACTTGTCTTGTCCATTTGCAATTGTTCAGCCTGCAGCTTGGTCACAATTCAGATTGTGAACCAGATTCTCCCTTAAATACAATAACTTTTACATGTTATAGAGTGAGTTGTGAGCTAAAAGCATGTATGGATTTGTCTGTGCATTCTGCAGATGTCACTTCAGCATTTTAATTTATTGTTTTACACTCCAATCAACTGCATTTCATGCAGAGAAAATTTCAAGGGAAATATGAGTTGAGTAAGCGATATTATTGTCACAGTTGAGTGTTTCCCCTAGGACTTTTCCACCAGCATTGCTGAAGTGCAGTTTATTTTGCCACCAGAAGATATTGAGGGTTCAGTTACATATTTATAGAGAGTTTTAGATGTTGAATTATGCTTGACAAAATGCTAGAACACCCACCGATACAGTTTATGTCCTGTTGTTGGTCTTGATTACCCGCCTTTTATCACTCTTTCCATTTTCTTTCCTGTGTCACCTGTATTACCTGTCGTCCTGCAATCATCAGTAATAATGCAATATTTGTTATTTATCTGTTAATTTATTAACTGTGATGAACTTATCCTCTGCAGCAGAAGGTAAGTTTTGGTATTCCCTTCCTGTGACGGTCCTCAAGAGAGCCAGTTCCATGAATTGCTACCTTATCGTGGTGGAGGGGTTTGAGTGCCTGAATGATCCTAGGAGCTGTGGTGTCGGGGGCAATTTGCCCCTGGTATGGTCTCCCAAGGCAAATTGGTCCTAGGTGACAGGCCAGACTAAGGGCAGTTCATTATAACCTTATGAAGAATAAGAACAGGATCCAGTTAACCTCACCCGGATCGAGGATACTGGGGCCCCACCCTGGAGCCAGGCCTGAGGGAGGGGCTCGTTGGCGAGTGCCTGGTGGTCGAGCCTTCACCCATGGGGCCTGGCGGGGCAGAGCCCGAAGGAGCCACATGGGTCCGTTCTCCAGTGGGGCCACCACCCGCAGGAGGAATCATAGAGGTTGGTGCCAAACCTGCCAAAACTGGCTTTGGGGACATGGAATGTCACCTCTCTGTTGGGGAAGGAACCCGAGCTGAGGTTGAGAGATACCAGCTACATATAGTCGGGCTCACCTCTTCATGGCATGGGTTCTGGAACCAAGCTCCTTGGACTCTATTCCAGTTTCAAGATAAATTCAAAATTCTCGCAATTTCCTAGATTGACTGACCTTCACGTCTTGAAGTAATGATGGACTGTAATTTCTCTTTGCTTAGTTGATCTGTTTATTGCTACTGGATAGATTTTTATATATAGTGGCAGCGATGCTAATCATTGAGTGCAGAGAGGGAAAATCCTGCAGTGATTATTGTGAGATTAAACAACATTCATAGACAGCACCAATGCAGTATTATTCCTTCCAAACGCTGGGTATTGTATTTAGGAAAAGAGGGAAGTACCTCTGTAGGTTGTTCTGTGTTTGTTGTTTGTGGGTTATTGTTTTGGTGTGTGTGTGTGTGTGTTTGTGATGCACAGACGGCCCATACATCACATCCTCTTTACACTGTTTCTGTGTGAGTCATTTGCATGTCATTACAGCTTTGTTTTATAAGTGAGTGGCTATTAAGGAAGCTTCCTCCATAAAACGCCTGTTTAAATGGAGGAAGGCAGCAATACAGATCTTAAAAAGCCAAGAGCGTTCTCCTTTTTCTCACCTTATGTAGTTGATGAAAAGTGTGTGCGTATGTGTGTGTTTGAAAGAGAGAGAGAGAGAGAGAGAGAGAGAGAGAGAGAGCAGATGTCTTTCCTTTGGGACTCACACATCTGTTCGTTTTTTTTTAATGACAGTAAAATTCATGCAATCCCATTTCTCTTCACACTTTCTCTACCCTCCTGCTGCAGTCCCTCTGTTCTTCCTCTCTTCACACATCTGGACCTAGCTGTATGAGCCCCAGTGTGGTCTCCATCTGTGAAGGACGACACAACTGTTGGCAACATTCTTATTAGCTGGGATAGTACAGGGCATCCAGAGAGTCTGTATCTCCATGACAATTCAGTTGTGTCAGTACAAATCTGATTGTATGTCCTTCCCCGTATTGCGTATTCCTATAATACAACCTATTGTTATTGTTCTTTTGTTTATGTTTATCTTTTGAGAGTAAACATTTTTCAATAAAAATGCCTTTTTTGTGGATGCACGTACAGTGGAAGATGGCACAATCCCTTAAAGTGTGTGCAAGGACTGGATCTTGGTCACTGTGTCCAGTGTAAAATAATAATTTAATTTTAAATAAAAATTAAATCCCTTTTCAGGATCAAAACAAGTCCATGTATATGTATACAGCAATGCTAAGAGCAAATTGACACCATATTTGGATTTTTATCTTCCTGTGAACAGTAAAACCTTTTTGCTAATGAAACACCACTGACTGGAGGGTGAGACCTGATTGCGGTTAAGGGTGAGGTGGTTTGGGGTGTTGTAGGCAGATCTCATCTTGGGATTGGAAGCATGTGGCTCACATCTGGATCTACTTACAATGTTAAGGAGGGTGCTTTCGTGACAGCCAGGCACGTGGCAACAAAGTAAAGAAAACAGAGAAAATGTCCCTGTAATTCATTCGTAGAAGAAATGTTAACGTGTCAGGCACTTTTGGCAAGCTTAGCATTGTATTTATAAAAGAAACAAATTGCAACAGTGATGCTATGCAGGAAAATACATTGTAAGTCTATGAATAGCCTAATTGTCTTAAATAAATCATTGTAAACATGCAGCAACCTGTGAAACTCTACATTTAGTGTAAGTTATCATGGGTAAATTGGTGTTGAATGCCACAAAGTTTTGTTTCTCCCCTAATCGGCCAGTTGCCTTTCCTCATCTTTCTAATTCCTGTCTTGTCAAACTCTTAGTAGAACTGTGGTCAGAACAACTGGTTCTCATTTGTAGCACAAAGACTTGTCTGTTTTTCGAGGGGTGTATTTGTAAGATTACATTCCTTTCCATCGTTACATGCATATGGTGTATTAAAAGAGGTAATTTAAGAGGTTAGCACGCCTTCTTCCTCCACGGACTGTTGTTTTATGTCTCTCAGGCTTTTACGTACTACAAACTATTCATATGTCCAGTTAACACGCTCTTTCTCTTTCCTTTCACTCTAACTCCTCTCTCCCTCTCTCACTTCACTCTTTCCAAACACGGTTTCTCACAGCTATTTCTCTTCCACCCCCTCTGCCCCACTCGCTCTCATGGACATGACAGTGTGGGGGGATAAGGGAAGAGTAATTATGGTTCACTGAGGCTGCCAGGTGTGATAAATGACTAATAAGGGGAGCGGAGCCCTGGGTCCTCTAAGGAGGACTATTACAGTCTTATCAGCACAGGGCTGCAGCTCACAGCCTGGCCTGGGACAGAGGCCCTTGTAGCTGTGCTCGCTCCTCTCCTAACCCCTTCACCTCAGTCATCCTCCACAGCCAGCATGAGTCCAGCCCACCCCAGAGATGCGCTAAAGCTCAAAAACATTAGCTGCTGGTTCTGAAAGTGCACATTTATTCCTTGTCAATGACTTTTCATTCTGTATACACTTCAGTACCTGCGACTTTAAAATGAGGAGAACAGCCTGTTCTCCCCAAATGTGGTATGATGAGTAACACACCAATGTCTTACCATACCAATGCGTGTCATTTAATGCATCCGCATTAAGACTTTCATTTTAGGAGTAAATGTCATGGAGAAAAAATGTCGGGTGAGACTGTACAAAGATCCAGAAAGTCCACATGCACGTGAATATATATATATATATATATTGTGTTAATGTGGAGACTACAACCTCAAATGAACTTGCGTAGCTCACCGTAACTTAAGACTTGTTAGACGCATTTACAGATTCTGAACTTTAAATGAACTCTTTCCTCTGCCAGTTTAAATCTTGATGACTGTAATGCTTTTTAATGGTTGAAGCCAAGAATAACAAGCATTACACTCACAAAACAGACAGACAGCATGCTTTCATCAGAGCTTCAGTTAGTCATTAATAATGTCACACAATGACCAACAACCTTATCATGATTAAATGTCTTCCATACAAAACAATATTACATTGACTTTTTACTTTGCGCAGCCATTAGCCACTGTCGGAGCCAAGTTTCACTGAAATTGGTTGACCTCTAGTGTGAATGGGTCCTGATGAGCAGGTGGCACCTTTGGTGAATGGGTGAATGCTGATGTGTATTTTACATCTTTCAACGTTATGATAATCCTCCAGGTTTAACCTATGTGAATGTGTATCTATATGTGTTTGTTTCTGTCTCTGCGAGTGAGACCACCCTCCGTGGCATAGACATATCCATAGCTAACATATTAAAGGCTTTTTGAATGCCCAGCCCCTTGCAAATACATAATGTGTAAAGTGTATATTTTTTCCACAAGGTGGTAACCATACATTTCTGGTAATTACTACATACAATGCTATTAATTATCCCAATTTATGAGCTTTGCAACTCCTCACAGTCTGCTCATTGAGTAAACACAACCAAATGAGGCTTTGGAATGTTTCCTTTCAATGATCTGTTCCGTGCAGGTAAAGCATGGGATACCTTCACATTTTATCAAATTGCCTAGCTGATACATTTAAATGACATATTTTCTGTTTATGCCAGTTAAATTGTTATCTCATCTTACGGAAAAAATCAGGAAGGAATTTAGTTTTCTCTTTTACCTCTGATACAACTAAGCCATACAAGTTGCCCATGTAAAACATTCATAAATGCATTACTGCTCAGGGCACACAATGTGTACATTCTGAGTGAGCTGAATGATATCACGTCTGGTTTAAATTGTGTTGCAGCCAGTTTTATCTGATGCTAGTATGGCTTTCTCTGTGCATTACAACAGAAAAATGGTGTTAAAACATGATAAGACTTGACTAAAAAAACTTCAATGGGACCAATTCTGCATCTGCCTCCAATCCGCACAATAAAGAAATCCATATTCTAACCAATATGCAGTTTTATGGAAACAGAGCACTCCTTCATGTTGTAATGTTGTCATCACCATTGTCCTGCCCTCCAAAAAAATCACGTTGAATATACAACTAAATAAAGCTGACATTTTGGCTTCAAGAATATGTCATCATTCCTAAAAGCCAGAATTACATTTATGTATAGACTGTAGACCAAGTTCTTTTTTTTTTATTCTACTGCTCTTTTTTTATCCAGTTAAAAAAACATAAACATAAAACAATACAGAAATGTTATGCAAAGAGAGTAAATGAAACATCTATGGATAAATGAACAAGGCAGAGACTAAATCAGATACAGAGAGACAGATGCAGCAAAACATTCCATCCATCCATTGATTTTCCACTGCTTATGCTGGTCCATGCTATGATAGCAGCAAACAAAGCAAAGTAGCCCAGATGTCCTTTTCCCCATCACATTTTCTAGCTCCTGAGAAAGCCTGTGGTTTGAATAATCCCTTTCTCTTCTGATTATATCCTAGGGTTTACTCCTAGTGGGATGTTCCAAGAATACCTCCACGGGGAGTCTTGAAGTCACCCTGAGCATATGTCTTAATCACCTCAACTACATCAGCCCATCCTTATCAGAAAAACAGCCGTATAAGTCATTTGTGCAAGTAGCTTAGTATGACACATGTTTATGCTTATTGTTAGGCACTGAGCTCTAGTATCTATAATGACCAAAGCATAGGAGGAAGTCAGGTGACTTAGTGTAAGAGTGACAAAGTCTGTAGATGCACATGGCTGGGGTTTGTTGATGGAGATGAAGACTTTTGTCCCATATACAACCAAAAGTCAATGGTGAATAGTTTTGGTTCCTAAAACTAATCAAGTAATTTTGATGCCTAATCCTAATCAAACTGTGACCGGCTGATACTTGCCAATGGTCATTAAGTGAGGAAGACTAAATCATTAATAAATAACACAGACGAAAATCTGGGACCACCAAAACAAACATAATCTGGAAAAAATTCCCATATTCCCATAAATTATTATGGAGAATGATGAATTATGTCTCATTTATTACTGAAAAAGCTGTAGTAACATAGCACACAGGACTGACCGAGGGACACAGTAAGTCTTCCAAAGTCCACAAAAACAGGTAGACTGAAGGGTAAATTGCTGGATGATGAACATCAATTTCTCTTGAATCTGAAATTCGCAGTCACCCATCAAAGTCTCTTTACAGCACCATGGCTTAAAATTAAAGTGAGGTACAATCATAAGCCTGCAGGAATAAGCAAAATATGCCTTCCGGTTTGAGCTATATTTTTATATTTCAGTTTTTAGCTGCTTCCACACGCTCTTAGTGCTCATTGGATTGCACCGAAATGAAAATAAATTTCTGCTCAATAGCATTCCACTACCTTTTCACCTACAGTATTGCAAGAAAGTGTGGTGAAACTAAGACATACATTCAAACTTACCCATTCACTTGTGCAGTGATTTTCTCCCACGCCAGTTCTCTCTTCTTCGCTGCTGAAGCCATGTTACCCTTTTTTCAAGTAATGTCTCATGTGCACTTCAGGTGGATGATTTAATTCTTTATTGTTAGTGTTAAACATATCTTCTCTAGCTCTGGCTCTCTGGGGAGCTCTGGCTGTGTGTCTGGCTCTCTGGGGCACTCTGGCTGTGGCTCTGGCTCTCTGGGGCACTCTGGCTGTGGCTCTGGCTCTCCCGGGGGCACGGGTCTCTGGCTCTTTCAGGGGCTGTGGCTCTGGCTCTCTGGGGCACTCTGGCTGTGGCTCTGGCTCTCTGGGGCACTCTGGCTGTGGCTCTGGCTCTCCCGGGGGCACGGGTCTCTGGCTCTTTCAGGGGCTGTGGCTCTGGCTCTCTGGGGCACTCTGGCTGTGGCTCTGGCTCTCCCGGGGGCTCGGGTTTCTGGCTCTCTAAGGGGCTGTGGCTCTGGGTCTCTCAGGGGCTCCGGCCTTAAAGCTACTGGTAGATCCACCGAGTGATTTGTGAGTGATATATACTTTGTTTATTATGACAAATATCATTAAGCTTTCCAAAGAGGATAACAGCACATTACACAACTTCCAGGGTGTTTTTTCTCAAATAAAAAAATATTAATTTTTAATAAGATTATCAGTGAGTTTTAATTTACAAAAATGTAAAATTATGTAAGTTATATTTATGTGAATTGATAAATGCATGCATAAATATTGTATCCATCAAAAAAACAAATATAACACCGTTTGGCTTATTGTACCCCAGCCTTATACTAGTGTACGGTGGGTTGATAATGTCTCCAGCATCATCCAGTGGATGCCATCATCCTTTGAATTGTGATCCATGGGAGAACAAACCAAATATAAAGCGGGAGATAAATAATCTGAACAAACTATGCATAAACACCCGGGGGAAATATGTACATAAATAATTATGGAAGAGCATGGCTGACGTTTTTGTGCATTTACCCTTGACTATTTTTCTGGTTTGAAGTATCATGTGCCAGTGCCTTCTCCTTTAACTATTGGCTGGAGAGCATTAAGTAGCTTTCAGCGTCCTCACTAGACTGATGTTTTCAGAAGGAATGAACTTCATATGAGTTAAACATGCACCCGATCCTTTAACATGCTAAAACTCACAGCTAATTCATAGCTCCGTTGATTACCTAGGGGAGTGTTTTTTATCTCCCTCATTTCATTCCAGAAGCACTAGGCAGACATTTTAATGGCTGCACTTTCATCGTCTGTCAGATATTTAAATGGAGAAGTGTGTGTGTGCAGTGAGGAGACATGTGGGGGCTTCTCAGATTCTCCATGTCAATCTTTAATGCCTAGAGATATGGACGAGCTCTGACCTCTCACTCTCTCATTTTGCCTCTCTCTTGCATAAATTGACCTCCTGATAATCATTTCCTGCTTCTATCTGCTGTAACGAGTGCTCCAGAGTGCTTGGCAGTCACATGACCCAAACAGGGCCATTAGGGTTGAGAGATTGACCCCTCTGCAATGGCTAGGCCATAGACCATCCCTCTGACATATGGACTTCCGTAAGATTGTTATGGTAAGTGAATTTCACTCCACCTGTTATGACCACGAACATCACAGAATGACATATAATATAGGGGGTAACCATTGGTATAATGGAACTGCCATTACCGCTATCTGTTGGTAGTTATGTATGTTCAAGCAATTCACAGAACGACGACCCAGGTGCAGACATGAGGCAGAGACCAAGTAGTAAATAAAATATTCAGTTCAAGGATTTTAATCTTAATGGTTCAAATTTACAAGCTAGAGTCAAAAACTGCGGAGCAGTCCGTACAGGCAAACAATGTCCAAACAGAAGAAAGGCAGAAAACAGAATCCATAGGGCAGGCAACACAGGTTCAGTACATGGTAAATATGGAATTTCCAAAGCAACAAATCCAGATCAAGGAGCAGAGACAAAATCCAAAAGACAGGCAAAAGTCATAAACAGAGAAAACGCAAGTGAAACTCAACGAACTCATGGAAAATGATACTGTGTCCGAGGCTCTTGAGCGTACCTCCAGTCCAGACAAGAAACATTTCTCACAAAAATCTCTTCTGCAGTCAATAAAGTCAAGATAAAAGTTTAGTTATTATTGAATTTTAAGTTACAGTTTTATTATTACATGGAAATGTTTTCATTTTGCCAAATTGGTTGTAGAAGTGAAAGCAGAGAGCAGAGATTATCGTTCAATATACAAAATAAACTAAACTTTTTGTCTATCTATCTGTTTGATTGACATAGGACCGACTTGGAGTGAAATTGGTTGAATGTGACCCCCCCCCCCCCCCCCCCCCCAAACAAAGAGCTACTGTTGCCATGTTACCTTTGTACATTTCTCACACAAAATAAATATCTGTTCATATTCAATTAATGTAAACCTACAGTAAGTCCTGTTGTAGAGTGTATAAGGTAACTTCTGTGTTAATTGTCATTGGAGCAGTGACGACTTTGCAGCCACATGCTTCTTTTCTTAGTGAAATGTGTTCATGTACCGGAATGCAAACCTGGATTGTGTCCAAAGAAATACAAACAACATAGGGGATTTTTTTAAATGTACTGTGAAGCATTTCATGCATTGTTAAAGGACACATGTTTTATGCCCTTGGTACAAGTCAGAGCACTGGACTGGAGATGTAATTGGTTTTGTTTATTTTGTAAGGAAATGCAGTTTTGTGCTTATGTAGGTGAATAATGTTTAGACAAATATGTACCTTAACTTGGCTGGCTCATAGGAATACCACAGCTGTGGTGAAAAATAGATGGCTGATATAATCGCTGAGCAAGAATTATGTGTGGAGGCAAAGCTCAAAATCTTTTAAACAACTGCATTTGTTCTGCGCAAAAGGGACAAATACATCCATAGATCTACGGAATGCTAGAAAACATGTATTGAAGACACGTTTTGTTTTCAAAGCCAAATTTTATTTTCAACACCAAAAGTGAGAGTGGAGAATGAGAATGGAGAATGGAGAGGAATTGATCCCATGTGAGTTGAGATCTTTATTCTCTTGCAGCTGTGGTTTGAGCTGCATTTTTGAATACTGAGTTAAGTTACACTTTATCCTGTAAGTGCCTGAGTCTAAAGTATACTCATACCAGAGCCTTGGTCCTGTGTGTACTGGGTGTGTCATGTCTCCTGTTGGTCTTTGGCTTGTGGAGCTGAGGTGCCATCTAGCTAACTGGGAAAACCAGTGTTTCCAGATACTCCAGATGTCAGTTGCTTCTTCAGACAGTGCACAAAACCCTGCGTGCTCCATTCTTTTGCTTTATCCTACTTTGTTATTGTACAGATACACATCATGTATGTGAAGCCATGCTTCATTGCACTTATTTACTTTTTATAAATTTTAGTTTTTTTGGCGTAGTGGGTACCACTGTTGCCTCACAGCAAGAAGGTCCTGGGTTCAAATCCACCTGAGGACCTGGGACTTTTCTGTGTGGAGTTTGCATGTCAGGTACTGTAGGTGGTCCAGGAGAACATGGGATTTAGTTCCAACAATGTTGTATTTGGCCATAAAGTCAATGGCCCCTGGCGCTTTTGCAGAACGACTACACAGATGCACAACCACTTTGAAGTCTTATTGAATGTCCATGGCTTTAGGTGTAAACAGTATAAAGCCCAGGAAGAGCTCAGGAAGACACAGGTAAGACGAATACATTTTATGATCAACAGAGTGATCAGAGTGTCCAATTTTATAATCCATATTCACTTGTAGGTGTTAGATCACAATTATGGGATAGCTATCCCAATAGTAGGTCATCTACCAATCTATATCATATTACCTTGTTGAAACCATACTATTCTGGTGGTATCAGGTGCTCATCCAGCTTCGTTTTCAGTGTCTGTGTCCCCTCATCCTGTGGCAGGGCAAAGGGTGAGGATGTCAGGCCCAGATGAAGTTGTGTTTCACAGTGATCTTAAAAACTCAGTCGTTGCAGAATCTGGATAGCTCTTCTAAGTATTTGGAAGTGTCTAAGCATAATCACTTAACAAACCTGATTAAGTGTTATCCATGTCTGATCAATGATCACTGTGTCATCTTCTTCTGATTGGTGTTGCCATGCCTTCTTGTGCCCAAATCCGATATAACATCCATATTTTGTTCAGATTTCCATAAGGTGAATAATGTGACCAAACCAGACTCTTTTGAACTTCGTTGGATGGAAGACTACATTAGACGGGTGGGGTCAGCTAAGTTTGTGAGGACGTTTGACCTACTGAAGGGATACTGACAGGTCCGGATGTCAGAGAGGGCACAAGAAATCACTGCGTTTATTATGCCCACTGGTTTTAATTCATATACAGTGATGCTCTGTGGTTTATGAAATGGACCAGTGACCTTTCAGCACCTGATGACCATGGCTGCTGGAGATTTGGAAGGTTGCTTTTTCGATCACATGGTCATCTTCTAGGATGATTGGGTTGGATATGACTACCTGACCACAGTTACGCATTTGGGGCATGTTGTGGGCAAAACAGAGTGTGTCTGGCATGTGCAAAGGTGCTTTAATAGGAAACATCTCTACTGTTGTTGCTTCTCTCACACTCACAAACCTATTGAAATCTAAGGTCAAATATGTTTGGTCACTCGAGTGCCAGGTGGCTTTTTAAAGTGTTAAGGCCCTGATTTGTTAAGCCCCCATTTTGGCTGCCCAGTGATGGTATAGAACTTTTAAACTGGAGGTAGATACAACTTATACACAGGAGCAGTGTTGTTGCAATCTGATGGTTTGGGAGTTGACAGGTCAATTTGTTTCTTCTCCAAAAATTCTAAAATCAATTCTCTTCCAGAAAATCCAACTATCATCAACTCTTTCAACATCAGATTTTGGGTTCATTGTCACTGTGGCAGTTTCAATGCTTAAATTTTTTTGTGAAATGTGTTCATGAACTGGAATACAAACCTGGATTCAAATGTGCAACGACATGGGAACCACATAGGGGATTTTTTTCTCCTGTAAATCACTTTGTGCATTGCTACTGTAAGGGATTTCTTTTTGTCCTTGGTATTAGGCAGTGCACTGGACTGGAGATGTAATTGGTTTTGTTAGGAAACACAGTTTTGTGCTTATGTAGGTGAATAATGTTTAGACAAATATGTACCTTAACTTGGCTGGCTCATAGGAATACCACAGCTGTGGTGTTTAAAAATAGATGGTTGATATAATCGCTGAGCAAGAATAATGTGTGGAGGCAAAGCTCAAAATCTTTTTAAACAACTGCATTTGTTCTGCGTAAACACATCTATAGATCTAGTAAATGATAGCAAAACCTTTCTAATTTCTAATTCAGTTTCAGGTCATGTGATAAGTTTTTCTCATGTTATTTGATCATGTATAGATATGTTTTCATCATCTGTGATCTTTTTTCTTGGTGGTGTCCTACCAAGACTTAGTAAGAAGAACCGAAAAAGAAGTTGAGGCGGAATAAGACACGATATCTTTCTAGCAAGGTATTAGACTGAGAAAGACATAAAGACAAAAATATAAAAACATGAGTAAAGTTTAGGCTTACTTGAATCAAACCATATTGACCTGGCACTATACAGTCTGTCTCTTATTGCCTTAATAAAAATAAATCAAAGCGTGTGTTCACTACTCAAGACAGTGATATAACTATAGTGTAGTTACACGTCGTGCATCTCTGAAAACATCCAGTAAACTCACTATTAGGACATCCAGGGAGGAACACACATTATTTATTTTTTCATGAAAATGGTATCACTGTGAATAACAAATCTGTTGAAATCATCGAAAAACCGAACTACCATGCAGAGGATCCTGGTCACTGGTCAGTTGTTTCTAGATGTGCAGATGAGATGCATGTATCCCTATACATACATATACTGTGTGTGTGTGTGTGTGTGTGTGTGTGTGTGTGTGTGTTATTTGTATATACAGTCAAACCTGATGTAACCGAACACCTCTATAAGACGACCCCCAGCTCACAATGACCACTTTTTCACAGTCCCGATTTACTCCCTATTAACATGCGCATTAAGTTTCCCAAGAAGCCCACCTGTCCAACGCAACCACGACCAGCACGGCTGGAGTCCCGCACGCTATCAATCACTAGTTATAAGGACCACGCGCAGGTAATCGCCTTTTTCAGCCTTAAACGTAAACAGTGTATAGCAGGCAGTATAAAGTGTGACTTTTCCAGGCAACGTTCAGTCATTTGCTTTCTCAAGCGAAGGAGAGAATACTTGGACAACTACAAAAACAAGGCTCCAAGCAGCAGGAAGAGAAACGCCAGACTGACAGGAAATCAGTCGACTCTGCTGAGAGTTTTTCTGCGACACAACATCCCAACTTGTGCCGTGCACCAGACCAAAGTTAGTCCTCGAAGTTTGCAGAGGACCGCTGTAAAGTGACTTCAAAGCTTCCAACGACTGGCTTTTCATGAAACGCCATAACATTGGTGCTAACACGATGGTGGAAGAGAGTGCCAGCATGGCACAGTGGTCGAAGACTGGATAAAAAAAAATACCCAAAATCACAGACGGGTAATTTCTAGAGAATATCTACAACATGGATGTGTCTGGACTCTTTTTCCAAAGACATTCTTTGTGAAAGGTGAATAATGTAAGGAGGCAAAACAATTGTCTGACCAGCCTGTTGTCACAAACAATGCAGGAGGAAATGTTTCAAGAACATTAAACAACATTAAAGTTACGTCATTGCCGGTTACCAGACCGTGGTTCCCAACATGCAGGGTCACAAGATGCCAATCTTGGGCTTGGGAGATGATTTCCACAAATGAAATAAAATTTAAATATTAAATAGTCAATTTTAGCCATAATTCTGAATTATAATGTGAATAATGTTTGAGTCTGAGTTCATTTGTATTTTTGTGACATTTTTGTTAGACAGTAATGCAGCTGCAGTACAGCTTGATTAAAAAAAGAAATTCACTCTGTGTAACCTCATAACAATATAACAAGGAAAGCAGGCTTGACGTTTCCTTTGATGACCATCATTTTCCATACAGTATGAAAATGCAACCAATAGATGATCTGAATGATAAATTAATGATAGATAAATTACATTCACATAAGTAAAATGCAGCATAATTTGAAAAATGAAATGTATATGGGATAAGATATGCAAACCACTGGTCACGGTCCATCAAGAAACCAACAGTGGAATGCTGGTGAGGTCTGATGGGAGTTTTGAGAAGTCTGGAGCATTAAACTGTTGAATCCTGCAGTCTATGAAAGCTCCCAAGCTGTCAGTGTTATCTATTTCTCCCTGGTGGGAGGAGACATTCTCCCTAGGAAGGGCTATCAGCATGGGCTGGTGTGGAATCAGATTCTCCTATCGCAGCCCCTGACCTCATTGTTAAATGATAGAATGTGAAAGTTAACCTGGATCAGTGCCTGGGGACAGTATCTGCCTTTGTTAAGGGAATATGATGTTTCACTGTGTTCTAAGACCTCTCTCTCCTCTCACTATCGGGCTTGAATGTGTGTGAATCTACACACACACACATAAAATGCTTTTGAATCCGAAGAGTTGGCTTCTGAGTTGTTTCAGATCATGTGCACTTTTCTCTGCGCTTTTTTTTTGTCACCGCATTTCTTCTCTCATCTCTTCCCTGTTTACTCGCTAAACAACAGAACTCCTTCACAAAGTGCTTACTGGTGAAAACACTCGATATGAGAGGTAAAGAGAAAGAAGGAATAGTAGAATGCAGTGTTTACAACCACTTTCTGATAATGTTTTAGCTTTAAAAATGGCCATATTTGTTGTGAGAGAGAAAATAAAGGGTGAATCAGTACATTTTATTTAGTATTGTGACATTAGGCTATTAGCAGCTGCAGTTTTCATCCAAAATCTTGAAAATCAAGGATATTTTATTTTATCACTTTAGAGTTTCACACGTACTGCTGGTAACTTTTAGTAGATGTGTGATAGAACTCACCGCCTGTAATCCGCTGGGAGGATCTAAACATGTAGTTCTGTATAAAGGTTAATGAAATAACACAGGGGGCTTGTACCACAGCTGCAGGTGTGCTTTCTCACACACAGGCACATTTAACAGAGACAGTGGCAAACAGGACAACCTGCAAGCCCTGTAGTTGCAAATTAACTCCATTCATTTGGATTTGCAGCTTGCAAAATCACATTAAAAAAATCACATGTAATGGTTTGTCAGATTGAAAAGATTGAAAGACAAAGCGATGGTTTTACTGGCCTTGTGGACACGATCATCATAACTAAAATTTCCCCTTATAACAGAATTCAGCGTTGGCCCATTGTGACAGTGGGGTAATGGTATGGGCAGGCACACCATCTTGTTGACGGCAATTTGAATGCGATTAGGTGCCATGACGAGATCCTGAGGCCCAAAGCTGTTCCTTTCCTCCACTACCATAACCTCATGTTGCTGCATGATTATGCATGGCCCTATATTTTAAGGTTCTGCACACAATTCCTTGAAGATGAAAACATCTCAGCTTTTGCATGGACTGCATGCTCACTAGACATGTTACCCCATGAGCATCTTTGGGATGGATGTTCTGGATCGGCGCGTACGACAGCGTGTTCCAGCTCCTGCCAATAATCCGGCAATGTTGCGCAGCCATTGAAGCGGAGTGGACCAATGCTCTGGAGGCCACTTTCAACAACCTGATCAACTGCATGCGAAGGAGATGTGTCTCACTGCAACAGGTGAAAGGTGGTGACACCAGTTACTGACTGGTATTCAAATAAATGCTGTATCCGTATCTTTTATTGTAAGCAGCTCAAGGCACACCTGTGCAATGATGCTGTTTAATCAGCACATTAATGAGCCACACCTCTCAAGTGGGTCAAGGTTGGCACTTTGTATTGAAGAGTGATGGAGACATAACCTCCTTTACAATCTGTGGCCCTGTTCACAGAGGGGAATAGTAATAAAAGTCTTAGATCTTTTACTTCAACTCATGAAAACTGGGAGCGTCTCTATTTTTGTTGACTGTACTTAATACTGTTTACTTCATCAACCAGATACTCCAGTACAGCAACCTTCACATCAAGGTGGTAATGATTTGTATTATTTAAAGTACGTATGTTAAGGAAAAGGAGATACCTCCAGCAGATAGCTGTCTTCCTAAAGCCTTTCCTCACTACCTTTTCACTAACACACCTGGTAGCAAACAGAAGACATACTACGTGAAAACATGGCTAACATTAGCTCCCTGCTAATGGTAAGATTGTTATAAGGCAGTTTAAAAATTAGGACCCAGATGCAAACAAACATTCAGGTTTAGATTCAGGGAGTTATTTGAATAATAGTGAAAAATTCCAAAAACTCAGGCAAGGTCAAAAAATGACTAAACAAAATAAACAATCAGCAAGACAGAAACCTTACGTGAAAAATCACAGGGAGGACGCGACTAGAACACAAAGAGGGACTGGAGCAGAGCACATGGAGCAAAACAGGGAACAGCAGGGTAAACAGACGAACTGACGAAGAGGGTAAGAAACACAGACTAAATACACAGGTAATGAGAGGAGATGGGGAACAGGTGGCACAGGGAGGAGGAGACAACCAGAGACAAGTGGAAATGATCAGACAATTACAGAGGAGGGAAAACATGAGAGAATGAACTGAACTAACATAAGACAGTGCAAACAAACACAGGGAAAGGGAGCAAACTGGAACTAAAAACATAGAAGACCGAAAAAGAGGCAGGAGAACAAATGGTTTTAAAGATCACAACAAAAACAGGAAATGCAAAGCAAAAACACAAGGCAGGAAAAATACTCTCAAAATAAAACAGGAAATGATGACCTAAAATACTGAACCATGACAAAGATGGAGTTGTTGAGTTGCTGGAAATAGTTTAAACTGCAAGAACATTGCTACTGATTGGGAAACTACACTAGTTTCTCAATCTAGAGACAACCATTTTTTTACTATTGCAGTAATTGCAATTCTAGTCACAACCTCCGTTGATGGTGAGGAGGCTGGATACAGTTCCAGTCACAGCAGTTCATCTAAATATTTTCAAACTGCAAGCCAAACATAGTTTTTTGATTGCAGGCCATATGTTTTGTGACATTTGTCTTAATGTCTTTGTTTAGTGCATCAGGTCAAAGTGCACATAGTGATACCCATATCTGTGACTGAGTGGGCATGAGTCAACCAAGAATTAGAAGGGGCCAAATACAAACATGACAGCAGGACAAAGATATTTAGTTTCACTGTCCTCAGTCTCTCTTAGCAAAGCTAATTACAACAATGTCTGATCCCAGGGAACATATTCCAACCCCCCAACCCCCCATCTCTTTGTTTTCTTTTTCCATAATACAGTCTGATGTTCATATCTGTCTATGTTTTTTTGTGTGTGTTGTATTTGTTATACTGTACAGTTAATTGTCTTTACTTTATCTAGCAGTATTCATATTGTCAGCCACTTTTACAGCAAGCTTGTTAAACTAATTTTTGTTCATATAACTGTATGTATAATTTAGTAGCAGAGTGAAAAACTACATTTGGCTTTCTTGTAGATTATGTACTGTCTACACTGGAATGCTGTGTGGAAAAAATAGGTGAAAGCTTAGGTAAAATTTAAGTAAGTTTGGCAAACAAAGCCAATGTTCTGTGGTTTAGCCAATGGTGAAATTATATATTTTTTTTAAAGTTGATTGTCATGACATGGCACAAAAAAAAAGAATAAAAGAAATTTATATATTTGACCAGGAGAGTGGTGATACCAAAATCAAATGAGCTAGAGTTTGCATAGAGAGATTGAGTTAAAGACATGAAGGGCTAGAGGGATACGGGCAGTGTTCTAATGACTTCACACCCCATTAGCCACTTAGTCTGATGCGTCACACCTAATTATGCTGCTGGAGCAGCAGTGCATGAACGCGTGAAACCGTCCACTCAGCCAGACCTGTCCACTCGCTCCAAATACTCACTCACTTACAGCAATTAAAGTGTGGGCGTGTTTTTGTGAATCCAACTGGCCTGCCTATTTCTAAAAACAAATGTATAAAATCAACTGTTTAAGGCCCAAAGAAAACCTTCCCAACAGAGATGCAGATGGCTAAACCCCACAGGTCAAGCTGGAAATGCTGCAAACAGGTCAGAGCAGCGCTTTCTTTGTCAGCCTACATAACGGAGGAGGACCGAGTGCTCCAGAGGCTGCTCCTTCATCACTCTCCCTTAAGCACGTGAGTGCACGTGCATACACTCCTGCACCACAATGAAGATGTAGTGCACACACAAGGATAAGAATATGTGAGAAAAGAGTGGTCTCCCCATGCCATTCCCTGCACGGCTAGTCCCATTTGGCAGAGTGTGAAGTGTTACTCTCCAGGACAAGGGCTGCTAACTCAAATGCCTGGCTAGCAGCCACACTCCTCTCCATTACAAACACTGGGCCCATTTATCCCAGTGTCCCCCCTCTCCAGTCACAGTGCCACCCTAAAGGGGAACGCCACGTAATGGCTCTGTTGCAGCTGTAACTGACATCTCTATGCCGCTCATGTTTATTGTTTTGTTCTGCTCAGTTTGCTGATATTCAACAAGAAATAAACTGCTCGCATGAAACACCAAAATGAGTGGATAATTGTATCACTGTGCCAAGCTTTGTTTCATTTATGGTTTCCAGACAAATATTTCATGTCTAATCTGAGCAGTCTACTGTTTGCAGCCATGTTACATTGTTAATACCCAGGAGATAAAAGAGTTACTCTATTATACCATTTGTCTCTGACTGACATTTCATTATGATGATGAACACTTGGATTATTTTTTTTATTTGTTTTTCACTGCAGCTGATCTTAAATTATCTGTTCTTACCCTTTTCACTGTCCACTCTGTCCACTTTCACCATGTGAAATCAGAACTGTTTGCTCTTTTGATTTTATTTGTGTTCCAGTGTGACAACATTTAAGCATTGCACTGTATGCCTGATCCCAGCAGCCTCTTCTTCCAAAAAATAAGCTGACATCAGGATCCTTCTCTGCAAGGCTCCTACCAAGGCGACTCAGTTTTTTTCAAATGAAGTTTTAGTGAGCTTTTCCTCATTAATTCCTTTGTTGTTACAGAGGGTTAATATTCAAGGTGTCTTATACCTTCAATATTACCTAATGCACAAATGCACTTCACTTAATGTGTGGCCGGTCATCGCCTATCTTAAAGAACAACTGTGAATGCTGGATTATAGTATACACTCACTTTTTGTCAAGTTAGTTGTGACTGCATGACAGTATAATGAAATACATGTTTGTCATTGAAAAAGTAAAAGCTGGCAATCTTTGGTAAATGTCATCAAAGTTTCTTGTCACAAAAATATCACACTGTCAATTTTCCTCCTAAAGTGTGAATTATACGGTTATGCGGAAAAAAACACCAAAACCCCATATACTAAATATAAGAAATAAATGCTTGCTTTGATAAGATACATACTATAACAAGTGAGCTTATCTGCCATGCAAATTCCACACAGAGCAGCCCGAATCAGCAGGTGGGTTGAAATTCACCATTATTGTACTATGAGGCAAAAGTGCTAACCACTGCACCACCATTGCCTTACATCATAGTGGTTGCAGTCTGGCAACGATCTTGAAATATGTCTCCAGACCCTGGACTGTACTTATTGTAAACATAGTATAGTGCCTTGTGTTTAAAATAAGTAATCCCGACTAAGATAAATATACTTGTACGACAAGTATAAATGACGTTATTTTGATCAGAGAAAGAAATCAATCTCAGGCAATAATGAAAATGTAAGATGTGTGGCAAGATGACAAATGTAGCAGTGTTTTTAAATGTCTTATAATAAATAACAAACCCTGCTTATGTATTACAGGTTGTCAGAACGGTTCCTGGATCAAATGATGTACAGCATGCCGTTCTGTTCTTAATATGTGAAGAGATGAAAAGGATAAAATGCTTGAAATAAGAAATTCTGACTTTGACAAAGTTGTTTTGTGTTTTTCAGCGTTGATCAAGCAGCTCTGAAATTCTGACATTTCTACTTCCAAGCATAAAGTTACTCAGAATCAGGAAAAGAAAGAAGTTACAGAGATGTTTCATCTTACTTAGATTTCAGTGTTTGTAGTTTATGTTTGCAGATGGACTGATTTGTAAAGGTCACATACAATCATATTGAAAGTTTGTGTCTAAATTTGAAACCCCTATGCATTGTAAGTCAAATTAAACCCCAGAGCACATATATATATACATAATTTTTTATTTTTATTTCTCACAAATGTTGGGTTTTGCGTGCTGGGCTATCCCCTGACCTTCAGCAGCACACCAAGAGATAATGTAATCATGGTCAGGGAGTCACTGCTGTCAAACATGTCTCCTCCCTGTGATAAACGCATGCTGTGTGAGCTTGTCAAACATCACACATCTGAACACCTGTCTGTTTCTGTCTCCAACCTCACCTACCCCCCAACATCCCATCACAGGACGAGTAAGGGAAAGGACAAAACTGGGGGGAAGGGTTGTTGACAAATGCAGTAAAAAAAGAGGAAATCTTCATGTGCCAAAACGGTCTCAGCACACGGTCGATTACAAGTCATGATAATTGCATTGTTAATTTGCTGAAATGGAGGTTTGTGGATCAGTGTTCGTTTCACATGGTGGGGTACGTAAGTAGCATCATTTGTCAGTTATCAAACCTGGCTGACTGGCAGCTGTGACAGTGGGCGCAGATTGCGCTGTGTTGGCCCCTGCAGTTTCCTGTTACTGGGTCACTGAGGCCTTGCTACGACGCTGTGTGTTGCAGACAGGGGGTGGCCTTTAGTGTCAAATTCTTCTGTGACCCCCCTTTTGCATTCTCCCCTCTCCTTACCCTCTCCATCTCAGCCTCCTGTTCAGCATGATAAAATGTGGGTAGCTCATATCAGCCAGAGGAACTGGCATGCACATCATGCCTTGCATTTCATGCTGGGATAAGAATTCAGAGGGAATGGATTGATTGCATGGCATGCACATGTCTATTGTTGTGCATGTGTGTGTGTGTGTGTGTGTTGAATTGAGAGAGTGAAAGGATAACAGGGTGAATAAGTTGTTTCACACTCTGTCATCTTCATAAATTCTTGATACAGGCAGGCTGTGACCTCTCAACCTCTGAACTGAACCCTCACTGCTGGGAGGAACCAGCATCAACAGACAGATGTGATGAACATGCCCTTGCCCTGTCCAGATGTACACAGAATAAATATTACACTTTATTTATTTTGAAGACAGAGGCCCACGGAGGAGGGATGATAACTCAGTAACGCACTATGGTCACATATTTTCAGTTCTTTTCAGTTCATTATTCCCTCCACTGCATCCATTCGCCGATCCCAAGCCTCCTCTCTCTCCCCTTCACTCTCTCTCTCGCTGTTTCTCTCTCACACTCCCTCTTCTCTTTTGGACAGAGGTATGGGTGAGATCATAATTATGTTTTGACACATGGTGTTAGCCCCTAGAGTGTTTGGATTTTAACTCAAAGTGGGGGTTGTCAGTACGACAGCCCTTACTGCTCTTAATTGGAGGGGAGGATCAGGAGGCCCGCCCACTGACCAGGGTGGCAGTTTTAATGAGGTTATGTTTTTACAGGAAGTCAGAGTTGTGACAGGAGGAAACTGTCATTGGCCTGTTAAAAAGAGCGGCTGGCATCTCAAAGCCTACTGTGTTCGTCAGTGAGAGGGGAAAACCTCTCCACTCCTCTCTCTACAGGTGGAAGCAGGCAATTAAAACAGAAATGAGAAACTTAAAAACACCCAGGGCAGCAACACCAGCTTGAGTGCATCGCCAATAAACACCAATCAGGGGCGGAAAAGCTGCTGATAGAATAATAATTGCTAAATGAAATACTTATTAACCTCCGTGGCCTCACTTCAACAGAACTCAGTTGAAAAGGAGCAATAATTACCCCAACCAAATGGCAATTAACACAAATCATCAAGAGTTTAAGTGGGTTTGTCCGCACCTGTATGTGCACACTTATTGTATATGCAGTATCCGTCTCTGCACTCTGTATGTTCACACATGTCTATAGGGTTATGCATGTTTGTGTGTGAGTGTGCAGTTTAGTGAGGTTTTCGCTAATGTTTTACAGCCTTTGCTTCGGCCTCAGAAAAGGGGGAGAGAAGGTGTTGAAAGCAAAGCTGCAGATTTCAAGCCAAAACACTGGCCTCAGTGTTCTCCAGGTGCACCCTGTTGAGAAAGGGTGCTGTTGCCAGTGTAATGTGGCTGTTGGTAGTCTGCCCTAACAAACAGGTAGTGCACAACCTTTGATATGCACCACCCTCAAAGTGAAAATCTTCAGAGTTCCCACTTCTGCGAAAAACCCATTTGCAAAATGTATTCCGTTCTTTCTGTGGGTTATGACTGATGCCAAAATATTGGCCCAACATACAGTTTTAGACAGAACTTTATTTGGGATGTGAGCTGTATTTATTTTCCTCAGTAGTTTTTAAAGAGGTTTGAGTTTCACTGATGCTTTTAAACACTCACATGATGTGTGCGAGAGTCAAACCAAAATCAGCACGGGGATCATATCCATTTCTACTCGGCGGGTTCCTCCACAAGACCTCTTGACGATTTGGACACACCCAGATGTTTTGAAGTTAAGGAAAGAGTTTTTCCCAAAAAAAAAAAGGCATTTTGCTGAGCATAGTTCAATTTGTGAGTTGTCTAGAAGAGGGATTATATCCTTGTCCGTTTTAAGTAAGCAGCTGTGGTAGTGGTGGAGAAATTTGAAGACACGGTTCATGCGATGCTAATTTGTGTGGAATATGTGTCCATAGCCCCTTTTATACAGCCTGCTCTTGTATGTCTTTATTCTGTAAAAACATTATGAAGGTGTAATGGGAGGCCTGTGTTGTTAGGCCCCTGCAACAGCAGTGGGGGTCATAACAACACTGAATCGGACATCTGTGTAAATGCATGAGACGGCAAGGCGGTAGGAAAGGATGAAGGTGTGACAGGTAGTGTCAGTCAGCAGCTGACCTAAAGAAACCAAAGATGTCTTCTTAGGAGACAGCGCGATGTCCGGGCGCTCCTTACCCTCCAAACAGAGGACGATATCAGCTTCCACATAACAGGGAGGGAAATTGGTTTTGCCATGTTATTTCATTGTTTTCAAAGTGCTGCTCAGTGCATATGTAAAACATCTCACCAGGTGCTGACGCTGCCGTGTTTAATGTCATGTCTCTTTCTTTTGCTATTTAAAAAGACAAATTGAAGCCACAATGTTTTTTTTGTAGCAAACATAGACTGAAGGCTCTTCATTGCAAAGACGTTGCACGATCTCTGCATGACAAAATAGAAAAGTTACACACAGTCACAGAGCTAATGCCAGCTGGATTGGTTTTGACAAATAGTCTTTGGTTTGCTTCAACTGGACCTTATATCATGAACTTAATAGACTCTCTTTGTCCACTTTGACAATATGTGGTTTCACACAATTAGAGCGGACTCTTTCCTGCCATACTATAGATAAAGATCACCTTCTGGCTGTATAGATTGGAGTAGGCCCTCCAAGGTTGTCTGGAGGTCTTTCTGTGTTTAGCTCTGCATTCACACAAACACCACAAAGCTTGTTGCTTTGAGGAGATGGAAGGGAACATGGGAGGATGTGTCATGACCTTGTGTGGCATGGGTCATGTGGAGTAAGATGAGGATGAGGATGAGGTGGTTTTAAGTAGACAGGGACAAGGTCACTATGTTTTCTTGATGGGCAGAAGGAGGCTGTTCAGCTAGTTGACAACATGGACATCACAGCTATTATATGAGGGTGGAACAAGTCCAGTTTTTTTAAATTATTACTTTACCCCCCCAACACACACACACATAGACACATACGATTACTATGTTGATAATGCATCAGCTCATCCACTCTTTTCATAGCACTGTGTCAGTGCTTAATTATACAATCCATTCCACTGGCTTTTGAGAGAATGCCCAAATCAATGAAAGTCCATACCATGGTTATGTAGGAGAAAGGTGAACATGACAATAAAGAGAAAAAGTAAGATGGCAAATGATTCTACGAGAGGAGAAAAAGAAAGGGATGAATTCAAGAAGTAAAGATGGAACAGGACACACACTCCTCAAAATTATGAACACTAAACTATTCTTTTCGTGGCGATAGCAGATGGTTGTTGCACGGGTGCCTGTTGTCATGAAATGTTGTAGTATTTATGTGGTTATGTTATGTATATATGTCATGTCTTGTTCACATTGTTAGTTGTGTAAAAATGTGTGTGCAAACAGAGCCACCAAGATAACTACCTAACAACATAATCTGGCTTTGAGGCACATCCCTCTGTGATTCTTTATAGTTAGAAAGATGGAAATGACTGGAAGATGAATGCAATTTATCGTAGAATACACAGGGGCATTTTGACACACTGCTTTCCACTTAACTCAGTGATTTGAAAACATTAAGGAATTACTTTAACATAAATTGCAAAAGCATGAGGCATGCATTCAATTTTAAATCAACAATGAGTGGTTGCGATTAAAGATGTCTCTTAATTAGTCATTGATTCAATTTCTCTCCTTTTTGTATCTTCTGTAGCTTTTTGTATCTAGATGAGGTTACAAAATGCATTCAAAATTTTTCTCACACTAGTATAGGCAGATAAAGTATCATGTTACCTGTTTAAAGGCATCAGAATACAAATAATGACATCTACTCTGTTTAAAATCTTCTGGTTGAGGACAACAGACTCTTCTTAGATTGTCCCACCCAATTTTTCAATGCCTCCTACACCCATAGTTGACAAGGACAGCAAATGCGCTTATAAGGAGATATGGACCCCAAGGTGAGAAGGGGCAATATTCCATTTAAATCCAATTTGAATTTAATGTTATGGTGAACGTGATTTTTTCCCTTGTTGCACATCAAAGTCTCTTGCGAGTGTTTTCTTGTGATCTGATCTGAAAAAAAAAAAATGGGAGCAAGGTGCCTTTTAATAGCTACTCCATCAGGATGCAGGATTTCTAAGATCTAACTAGTATATTGAGTGGCCGTTATACCCTCAGGCATGCAGGCTCAAGTGATATCATTGGTTTCAGCTTGTCGCCATTGTTCTTCTGTCGATGGAATCTGTGAGAACTGAGAAATGTGGGGATGTGACGTTTGAGGTGAAACAGCAGTAGAAGTAGAGGTGTGTAATACTTGAAATGTATTGCTTTGGATTGCTAAATTGAATGCATATGTGTGTGCGTGTGTGTGAGAGAAGATTTTGCTCATAGCTGAACTCATCTCACCTACAAGAAACTGAGCTATGATCAGGTCTGAGTAATGTTACCACAACTTGGGCTCGGTCTTCTCACATTCACCCCCAGAAAATTGTCATGACTTTCAGTGGAGAACACTACTACCTTAACTTTTTGTGAGATCTGTGAAGATCGTGAGAACTTTCCTCTGTGTGTCAACAATGGAAACAAATGTTCTACAAAAATGAACACACACATACTTCATCAATAAAAAGTTTTGGACACATAATTTAGTTTAGAACTGGTGAAAATACATACTTTCTGCTGTTTCAAATGTGATTTAATGTTGTTTACACAACATTTACACATCATTTGCAGCATACAGAAATAAGACTGATCAAATTAAATGCCAATGTTTTGGGGTTTTCTTCACTGACAGTTAAGATGGAATAATTACAGATTTATTAATCCAAAAGTTTCAAATAAATCCTTGTGTCACACTGTTGTAGAATCATGTTGTACAGTGCAGGCTTTGTGAGTCTCTGCAGTGATCACCTCTGGTTAAACCAAGAATCCGTAATGCTCTAAGGTCCACTTAGCCCAACTTCTCTAGCATTAATAATGCAGCACATTTTCCTAATGAAGGAACATATTTTTTCTTTTCCATTTTTCTTTCAGCATGTTGGATAACTGTGTTAATCAAGACTTTACTTTAAGATTTCCTCTCTAATGGCATAACCAGTGGAAGGAAAAGGTCATGGTGGTAATAGACTGATGTGTAGTCCTCAGGGAGATTCTCTCTCTTCTCTCTCTCTCTTTTGCTTTCTCACTCTTTCTCTCTCTCTCTTTCTGCTCAATCCTAGACAGACAGTCTCAGTCCCAGACATCCTCATCTGCCTCCCACTGCGCTCAGCCTAGCTCGGCAGGATTTCAATCACAGGGCCAAATGAAATTATTAAGAGGTGTTAAACTTATTAATCATTAAATTAGCTAAATGATCCTCCACGTACAGCCCAGATGAATGACATGTCATTCTCTAATACAATTTGCTGCTGTAGCAGGTGAAGGTCAGGAGGCGGCCCACAGCATGGCAGTTGATGGCTTTCTTCAGCTATGAAGGGAGACTGAGAATATTTACACCACACAAAATGCTTTGAAAAAGCAAAATGCAACACATCAAGTCTCTGCACACCTGCCTATCCCAGGTGACTTTAGGGGAGAGGCGGGGTACACCCAACACATAGAAAGACAGACAACCATTCACACTCACATTCATGCCTACGGGCAATTTAGAGTTAATTCACCTCTATACATGATTTTGGACTGTTGGAGGAAGCCGGAGAACCCGGAGGGAACCCACGCAGACACGGGGAGAACATGCAAACTCTACACAGAAAAGTCCCAGGTCCTCAGGTGGATTTGAACCCAGGACTTTCTTACTGTGAGGCAACAGCACTACCCACTACTGTGAAAGAAATGAAAAAAATGGCAAAAACAAAGTAACTTGATAAAGGAAGACATTAATATGATGTTTGACTTCCTCTCATTGTTTCCCTAATTGATAAGAGACACATGCCTGATTCACATTTCAGTGTCACCATGCAACCGATGGTTTGGATAGAAATATGAAATATGTTAAGACTCAGCTGCCTTTATTTATCATCAAGATACTGTAGTCTCATTTTATTTACTGCTTTGATGAAGTCTTCTTATTCAGCCAGAGTTTGAATCACAATTAAGGTCAGTGGTGTGGATGAGCAGGCGAATTGAATTACAATTCAGCAATGTATTTTCAATTTCATTTAAATTTGTGATTTTCTCCCTGACATTGAAGACAATAGTGTGGAGGTGCGGTCAGATCTCAGATAGCTCCACACGTGTCATTACTAGTATAACAACAGGTCACAAAAATGTTTCTGCTTACCTGCAAACTAAATGTCTATCCACCGCTGTACCATTCTCATGTAATGTGTGCCGTCATACCTGTGTGTGTGTGTGAGACATCCACACCGGTAGTGCAGATTACAGTCCTGGGGGATTTAAATATCATTTTAATTAATCTGCTCACCTGAATTTAATGAGACATGTCCAAGGGGCTGCATGCATGTGTGAATATGTGCATGTGGGTGTCATATAAGTATCTCTGATTATGAGTGAATTTGTGTGTGTGTGCTGCATGTGCATGTGCATCTGTATATTCAAGTGTTCATACCTGTGACTAATGAAGTTCATTGCTGGACTTCAAATTGCATCCTTCATTTGGTTTTTGCATATATTATCTCTAGGTTAGCCAGAAAGACACCAACAAGATGAAAGTGGGATCAATGACAAGGAGACTTTGTGTGTTTCCCTTAGAGTGAGAGCCCCCTGCACAAAACTGCACTATCTTTATATAACAAATGAGTATCGAGAAATCAATTTAATCTGATATTAATACTAGTATGATTATATAATTAGTCTGTGATCAATATGACATTGATTCCAATACAAACAAGGGATTAGAGCTTTCTGTGTTCTCTGGACAGTCCAGCAGACATGATGTGGACATATTGGACTAGCTGACCAGCTGGGCCTGAACAACCTTGACCAAGTTTACATCAATACTCAATTGAACAGAACACAGAGGTTATGGGAAAATATAGAGTTAGAAGTTACCAAAAGGAAACATCATACCAATACACAACCAGAGCTTGGCATAATTGTGTGATTTTTACTGACTAGACGGTTCATAATAGAACAAACTTTGCTGAAATAATAAGTTAAGGGAAAATTGTAAATGCAGATCAGTGCATGCACTGGAACATGATTTCAGCAAACGTGGTGCTTCTTTACAGCACTTAACAAAAATGCAGGACTCTGTATTTTTTTGCTGATAAACACATTTATTGTATTCTAGGAAACAGTGTACCTGATATTAATAAAGTAGATTTTGATCATCTTTATATAATTATTTAGCTTCTTCAATTGAAAGATCGTTTAGACAATAGGAAGAAAGGAGAGAGGAAAAAAGGATGTCGATAAGTTTGATATTTGTAATGATCAATTGAAATATCTGCCTGCTGTTAAATATAATAAGGGTGCACATTTTAAGCTATATGCTTTTATTTTGCAGCATGCAAATTTTCACATGATTATTTTTTATGCATGTATGTGTATATATGCATAGACTTTTCTGTCTCATATTCAGGCCTATAACATTATTGTGTGTGCGTGTGTGTGTTGAATGTGACTGTTGTCAGAATGTGGTTGTCAGTGTGAAAGATGACAAAAAACATGCGAGCCCATTGCCAGACATTACACAATAGGTGTAAAAAAAACTCTCCCTCCCTCCATCACCGTCGCCTGTTTCTCTCTGTTCTGCTTTTGTTTTGTCCAGCCTCATTTGTGATGGTATTTATCTCGGTAAAGGATACAAAACCCTCGCTCTTGTCTGAAAAAAAGAGTCATTTACAATCGTTTACATTAACAAAATCGGTATTTTACCATTACAATAACCTCAGACAATAGCATATATCCGCCTCATTCATTTGAGCAACAAATGAACAGAAGAATACACGCTCCCATTGTTCTGGGCAAAAATGTGCCACAGACGTAATCATCTCTCCCTTCACTTTGTGTATTAGATAATAAGAAGATGCTGATAAGTTCCTCAATACAATATGTTCCCCATTGGCTAATCCACATCATTCAGTATTGTGAGAATCACAATGATGGTTTATTATTGCTCACTCAGAACTCAACAATGATTTAAGCATTTACAGTGTAGGAACAAACACACTGTTTCAGATCACTTATCCATTTAAGAGGATGCCAGTTCTGCTTAGTGGCAACTGTGCAGCTTGGAGGGTGTAGATCATTGTTAGTCTCGAAGCTCTACAGTAGATGCTTGCCTTTGAAAAGCTGCATCGAGTTGATGGTGTGCAAAAGGAAAACATACCAAGAACGCCTGCATGCCTTTGAAATATGATGCAAGTATGCACTTCAATATATATGTTTAAAGTGAAACACAAAAATATGAATGAAGAATCATGTGGTCGCAGTAAATGTTCCCATTTCCCCCAGATTCTTATAAAGACATTTTCTGTTTAACTCATCCATCCCTCCTCTGTCAGGCACCTGAAGTATTGAATTCCGACACTCAGGGCCTTAATGCAAAGCTGAACAACACCCTCATATTATAGCTTGTACCCGACCTCTCTCCATTTCTATAACTTGCTTTAATAAATTACTGTCCAATAAGAACTTTTATGATCTTGACATATGTTGCCTTTTATAGGTGAAAATAATTGCATTCGCAGATCCGAGCATGAGAATGAGACTCGCGGAGCCTACAAAATGAGATAGTTTCACAGTGTCTGCACAAGTCCTTCTCATTTGGGTCGTTATGCCTCCCCCTCCTTCTTTCTCAGTTTCCTGGTATACCTTCTCAAGCACCATCCCCCCCTTTGCCACTCTCAACTCCACTCATGCCTAGAGAAGCTTGCGTTTGCATGCCAACAGGCACTCTTAAACCCACAGCACACACACACACACACACACACACAGTTGTATGTGAGTTCCCACTGAAGTGTGACAGAAGCCACTTGACAGGTGACACACACACTTGATGTTATCGGGTCAGGGCCAGAGATTCAGCCTCTTGAGTGATGAGAGAATGTCATTCGCTTTGTTTATCTACGCTACAGGAGTGAGGAGAGGGGAATGACACAAGCCCCATTTGTAAAGGCTGTTTAAGGCTGTACTGGTGCTCCTTTATTCCACCACGCCGTTCTGTACAAATTCAATGAAGGTGTAATCGTTGTTCCACCTCTGTGACAGCAGCGAAGGTAGTAAGAGAGGCGGACCAGACATCTGTATAAATGTGAGGTGGAAAGGCGGGACGGGTGTGACACTTTGATGACTTATTATGTGTGACTTATATGGGAGACCTATAACGTGGCTAGTAGCAGTTAGCAGCTAACTCAAAGAAGAAGAAAATAAACAGAAAAGTTCTTCAATTTGAGGGTACAGCATGAGGTCCGGGAGTAAATGATTGTTGCTCCCATGTTTTTCCATTGTTTACAAATGTGTAAAATGTCACGCCATGCAGACACTACTGTGTTGAACTGTACATCACACTTCTTTTCTCATGGAACGCTGGTTCACTTTTCAAAACCACACACAAGAGCGGTGCTGTTCTGCCATTGTTTTGTTCAGTGTAAACAAAAAAAGTCGTAGTGGAGAAGGGTCTTTGTTTCAGCATTGTTACGCGACCTCTGTGTAAAACAGGAGAGAAACTGAGAGCTTCTTTCCTTCTATGCTGTATTTATATATATATATTGAGGGGGAACAAAGAAAAAGACAGGACCATGCTCCCTACTGTAGACAGTGTGGAATATCTGTCCACAACCATTCAAACAACTTCTGAATGCTGAAGACAGAAAAGATTCTCATGGTGTCCATGATGATGTGGTTCGTTTCTGCTGAGATGCCAGAGCAGGCAGGAACTCAGGAGGGTCTACAGGAGAAGGGCTCCTCAATCATTTAGAGAAATGTGCTGGAGTCGGCTCACAAATTGATGTGGCTTTGTTATCGGCACTGTCAATTGATTACACCTAGGGCGATAATGAAATAACTAATTGAATGTGTCCTCTTGTAAACAATTTGTTGAAACGTACAAAACACAAACAGCCACGTCTCGCGTCGCTCTGTGCCAGTGTGAGGGCCTTTTAATTTATTGAAGACTGTGTCTGATAACCTTCACAAAACTATTAACCATGCCGATTGTCGCAGGCAATGAGTAATTTGATATGATATTGATGAATTTGATTGATAAACAACAAATGCTTTACCAAATATCACAAACACAATTGGTGGCCTTATGGTTGTTGATGGAGCAATAAAAGTGAGTTGAGAGACTAATCAAAGTCAATGTTTTTGGCCGAGGCCAAGGTGAACTGAAACAGCTGGGAATCAGGGGTCAAAGGTCATTGTTTCAGAGACTGGGGTTTTCTTTGTATCTCATCATGGATATGATGAGTGAAAATACCCAGGAGTGAAATTCCCTTATAAAAGAGTCACAAATGCCCCTAAAGGCCCTTCATAACTGTTTGTACACTAAGGCTATACTTGGTAATTTTTTTTAAGGCGGATTTTATTTTTGTTTTAAATTTGTAGAAAATCTGCCAACCATCCATTCAATAATGAATAGTTCAAATACACTCACAAAAAAAGAAGAAGAAAGGAATCTGGTGTCTGTGGTTGTCCTGCAATAACCCGTCCGATCGTTTCATTCACCCCGCATGAAATGATTGGATGACATACCTGGTGGTCTACGTACCTACATATCAAAATGCACTCTGCCACACTATATTATACTAATATAGATATTGCTAAAGCTATTCGCAAGCTAGATGGACAAGAATGGCAGAGAAAATCCACCCAAAATTCCCTAATACTTACATGCTGGCCTGACAGCTGTGAGCACAGACAACAGCTTTGTTTGCTGTTTATGTGTATTATGATAATGCTAGTTATTTTTCCTGATGTGCATTATATTTGGACATTTTTCTTATTGAATTGTTGAAATTGTATTCATCCATGACAAGATTAGACACTTTTTAATGACAAAAAAAAGAAGAAAAAAAACTGAATAAGGAAAAAGTTCAAATTGATTTCACATCACCTGTGATATGGTTAACAACAATAACGATGCTCTGCAATCAAGTTAAGATACACAGCCCTTGAGTCACACCCACTGCGTTGACTATTATGCTGTGTGGTCTTTTTGGACTGAGGTACGGTCATGATTGATATTTTGCTTGTGTTAATGTGAGTATGGTTTTTAACAGAGTTGCTTATTTATGTATTAATTAGAATGAAATGACTCACACATCTCCTAGCTGGCCAGAGACAGAGCTACGGGGCAGACAGTGTATCAGGCAGTGCACATTCATGTGGTTTGGGGGGGTGGTTGTTCAGGGAGGAGGTGGAGTTTTTTTTGGTTGGATGCTTGCCTGGTTTGCTCTCGCTGGTTTCTCCATCTTTAATAGGATATTTCAGAACACGACACAACATGATTTCTTGTTACAATATTTATTAAATTTAAAATATCTTTAGCACAGGTTAAAAATTAGACACTTCCATCTACCATGAGCGCCTTGGGATTTAACATGGTTCTAACATGGTTGAAAATAAACACTCTTAGAAACCAAAAAGACTTCCTCCATCTCTACCTTGATCAAATGTCACATTAGAGTTGCTAGGGCAGAGGCAAATTTGGCATATAGACAATCCTCGTTTTCACTGGACATAGTGTTAAGAAAAAAAGTCTTCAAAATCTCTTTCCCTTTCAAACCATGATCAGGAGAATTTGGAATGAGTCAAAATTGCTTGTTGTACCAGCTTCAAAGGTTGTTTAATGATTCTGCATTCATTTAACTGACACAAATGTATGCCATTTTTAAGTAACAGCACACTTTAAAGCTGGTGATACGTCTTTTTGGTGTGATAACTCAAATGGCGGCCCACTTACTACTGCTTTTAAGCAACAGCTTAGCCATTGGCATTTTACTGGCTGTGTTAGACACTATGCATATGTAATTAATGCTTAAGTGGATGCATGTGAACATGCAGAGGCAATGAAAAGAATACAAAGAGTATGGTCAGACTGCCATCCTTCCCTTCGACTTATTCCACAAACCAGCGGTTTATGGTCCTTTTTGCCTCAGCCCTACCTTATGAAACAAAAAACATAACAAGTAACATGAGCAGAGCACTGTAGTAAATGGCAGGCCAATGCATTCAATATCAGTAAGAAAACATTAACAGCAAAAACATATAATTTCCAGTTTTGATGTTGTTTACAAACCATATCTGTGTTCACAAGTTATTGTGTTTTTCCATGTTTGATTTTTTTTCTTCTTTGTCATTACATGCCATATGAGAAATCTGGATTACAAAAGTACCTGAACAAATTGCTTGTATATTAGCATGCATAGCTGTTTGGTATTTACATCCTATTTACAGACTTGAATTAAGAAGAGAACGATCTACAATGCATTTTCTTTCATGTGTTTCATTTACATTTCTGGGATGGAGAACAAAAAGCAGCCTCATACCGATTTGCAGAGTACACAGGACATGCACATAAAGTAGAATGTTTGCTTGACTGAACAAAGGGTGTTGTTTTATTCCCCATCGCTGACAGAAGAATAGCTCAATTCTGAAACAGGCTATGTCTCTGACCGGTGCTACTGCATTGCATAACACAGAACTATTTTTTCCTTTGTCTATATTGCACACCAGTGTCTGAGCACAGGGGGCTTGGAAAGGTTAATTTACGATGTTAACCGTGCCGTGAAGGGAAAAGCAAATAGGAAAGAGCATGCACAGCATCAGAGAAAGACATTAAGCTGCAGCTACATCTTTCTATTTCTCACTCCCTCTATCTGTCCACAGACAACAGAGGGGCCACCTTATGTGTACAAAGACACTGGGCTATCACCATCCATCATGGCAGACATAGTGAAAGGATCTTTCACCAGTGATCAGGCTGTAAGCAGGGGCACACTGACACCTTAGTATTTTATATTTGTTTATTTTAATCCTAGTGACATTGGTAGCCACAGGGTAATGGCCATATCAAGGTAACACATGTGCAAGAAAAGAAAAAAAAAGACATTAATTGAACAATTTAGGACAAAGGACAACTGTGTTACCCACAGTATACAGTAGAGTTAATAGAATCAATAACTCCAAAATATAATAATTTATATTCACATTTAATGTTTCTTATGCTACTTTAGTGTCAGTTTTTTTTAGAAAGAATGGAAGACATGGATATATTTAGGCTTATTTGTAATCCAGAGGCTAGTAACCTACTCATGGGGTGTTGCATTCATTAAAGATATTGCTCATTTAGTGAGAATAACATTAGCATCATGTCCTTGGTTCTCACCAGTATTACAGGTCTTGTGTCCACCTCCAGTTCATTTATACTCAACCTCTAATATAGGCAATCAGCAACACTATACCCTCATTGGGGGTCCATAAACACTTGATTTCACAGAACTGCCTTTGATAAAGGAGGGACGTGACTGCAGGAGCATGTTAATGTGCTTTTCCATAAAGCTTATCTCTGACTGGGGTCATGGAGGCCAAGTGGCAAGGGGCTGATCGCCATAGCAATAAGACCCTAGAAGCCGTTACTGCAGCTTACGAGTCCTCTGACAATAACAGAGCCAACCAAGGCCCATCTTTGGATAATCAAACCCCTCATCCAGGTCCATGTGGGAAATAACGTGGACATTTACTACAGTACAATTGAAATGAGGGCCGAGCACAAATTAACCTCTGGTAACAGTGAAGGGGCTCATTGTGAAAGGAACCATACATTTTTAATTGTCCAGCAGCAGCAGTATGTTAAATGCATTTAAATACAAAAGCATGAACTGACCCACACTATTGGGACTACTGGGACACTATTGAGCAAAGTTTTAACAAACTCATTCCAGAAAATAAATTTTAAAATGTCCTTTAACTTTCAAAGTCAACAGATTTCTTAAAAAATATTTTTAAGGTATGCATTTTTTGTAATCTGTCTGTGCGTCGACCTGCAAAATTATTATTCTTCTATTTTTGTCAGGTGTATGTGATGATACTGTATAATTTAGTAGACTAAAGACGAGAGCTTTGAAGAACATAGCATATGGTTATCCCCTGCTGTCTCACACTCTCTGCTCTGTAGGGGGCCCAGAAGGGACATATGCGTAACTTTCTGGACTCTACAAACTTTTCACTTCTCTAAAACTGAAGGATTACACCCTGTTCACAGCAGGGAGAACAGCATGCATCCCAGCATCTCCCCTTTGAGCCACTTTAATCTCCATTCTACACCCTAAAGAAAAAAAAAAAAAAAACAGAACCACGCTCAGAAGGCAGAGTAAGAGTAAATCAAATTAACTTCCCCAACTATCTGACCCTGAATGAGTATGCACTATTTTTGCATGATCACAATAAGCTTGGTATGGCTTCCAGAGAGTCCATTCTGTGTATTCTATATACATTAGCTTCATCAATTGTGTTTCAAAGCAGGCAAATTGGAGTCTAGTTAAGCTGTTTCTCCTGTCGTTAATTTTCTCTCTTTCCTGGCTCAGGTGCAGGAGACTAAATCAAGCTGTCAGAAACCAGACTGCACAGCTAAATGGTGCCGGCTGAAATGCCACCTGTCTACAGCTCTTGGCGATTTATTATTTTCTTATTTATTTATTTCTACATTGGCAACTTGGGTATTTGTAAAAGTCCCCACTGCTCATGACAAACTCAATTTTGATGCATTCACTTACAACTTACGTGATGGTTTGGGGTATTTTACAGGAGCTAATGTTTGCTAAAAGGATGTGTTTTCCTCCATTACCTAATCAGTTGCTAAAGATTTGGTCTAGAGCATTTATCGATGGTATTACACAGAGGTCAGCCAAGAGCATTTACTTCAATTGAAGCATTTTGGTTAATCTGATTCTCTCCGTCTACCCCCTCCCAAATCTTCTTGGGAGCCCATTTCAGTGAGGGGCTTGATGGCTAACTGGTCACCCAGACCACAAGCTTATGTGCAGGCCAGAATGAGGTAGGAGTAAGGGCTTTAAAGGCTGTACTGCTCATCCCTGTCATTAGCTGTGTGACATGAGGAGGTCTGCTCTGTATTTGCTACTGTCTGGCTATAAGAACTACCCTACTCCATTTGGGTGTATCTCTACAGCCAAATCCATGCTGCTTCATATTCTTCATTTCAAACATTTTCAGATCTCTGTGACTCGCAATCCGCAAACGGATGAGTAATTCTGTGACACACAAGCTGTTGAGCTCATAGTGTGTCATTTTTTCAAGAGTCCCGGATCTGCTTGGAGGTCAGGATTAAAGTAGAGCAGTTGACTTGGACTGTCTCACTGTAATCCTTTCACCTTTGACCCCCCCCCTCCTACTACTCTAGTGTCTGCTTTGAGGTCACGGTTAATCATCACACCCAACCAGGAGACACACACACAGGAACAGAGTATGATCGTATGTGTGTGAGAGGCGAGAGAGGAAAGGAGCATGGATGTGTGCTCCTGCACATTTCTCCATCATAGAATTGGTAAGTGGACGGAGCTGCTGGTTCCATGAGTGTTTTTCCCCCCACTATGTAATCACATCTTTCTATTTACAATATCCTCATTGAAACATGTAGCCTAAACATTACATCATAATCCAGAAGATGCCAACAGGTTTGCGTCATAGCCACCAGTTTAAGTTACTTCAACTTTTACTTTGAGAGATCATGGATTGTTTTTCGGAATGGAGGACAGCACTGAATACTACATTAGACATGAGCCATGAGCCTTGGCAGGCAGTGGTGTGAATCAGAGCAGAAGCCCATACAAAGTCCTTCACTTTTTAAAATTGGGTATGAAAATATATTTGCTGAAATCTTCCAAAATGGATCCAAAATGTAATTATTTTGAGTAGCAAATTGTATGTTTTAGTTCTGTCAATACTCCCACTAAACTATAGCTTCTGCTCTCCTCGCTCCACATCTAGCTGAATTTCAAGCTCAGTGATTGTATGTCTCTGGCTGAAATGCACATTGGGAGAGGTACTTACCTTCTCCCTTAAAGTTTTTAAATAAAAAAAGGCTTCTAACAGGTATTTCCTAATTAAATTGTTCTTTTGCGCTGATAATTACATGTCCAATCAAGCCGCAGACGTGCTCGAGCTGTTAGTCAATCAAAATTATCTGTGGGAGAGAATGAAAAGGACTTTTACCCAACAGCTCCTTCCACTTAGGAACTCTATTATACAATGTGAAGTGAATCTATTTGAGCTTTTTGACTTGCAAAAAAAAAAAAAAAAAAAAAAATGCTGCATATATTATCATATTTTTACTACTCAGAATGAAATTGTTACTGGTAATCCTGGCTGAAATTTAGCAAGGCTGTGCTTAAAATATGTTGACATAATGTATCTCTATGGTTATCTTGATATGTCTCCAACACAATTTTAATTTATATGTGTTGTCCATATAGCCAAATGGCCATGTGGCAGGGGACTTGCCTATTCTTGCCATCATCAGACCGGCCACCTTTTCACATATTGTCTATCGTACACTTATTTTTTTTTCTCTCCCTAGTGCTCTGTCTCTGTGTTTGCTCTGTCACTTGGCCCCAGTGTGTATCTGCTTTGGTGGTCCACAGATGTATGCAGTACACACACAAGCTGGCCAGTGATGACACTAATAGAGTGTTTAGTTAGGAGGACATAGACTTATTAACCAGTTGAGACAATGGGCAAGATGGTATTCAAATAAAATGGAAATAAGTTAACGAGTGGTATGTACAATGGAATAAATTACACAGGATTAAATAACATGGCACTTGTATAGTGAGACACCCGACCATTTCAACATGGTTAAGTGGAGATAAAACCATCACATCACCAGCATACATATGGATATCTCTAGTTTGATGCTACAAAATGCTGTCTTTCTGTCTCTTCCTTGGTCTCTTGCTAGTCTTGTTTATTTATTAGACATGAGAGAAGCAGTTCAAAGGCCCAATATGACGCGGACCCCTCTTTGCTGAATCTAATAACAAGATTGTAGAGCTTGCTTTATCCTGGTCTCACACAGAACTAGGGGGACATCAGAGGGGGCCGGAAGGGATGGAGATAGCAGAAAACAGGTAAAGGTAGAGGAAGGTAGGAGCCTCCTGTGCTAAGACAGAGGTGGGTGGATGGGGGAAGGAGCAACAACAGAATGAGGAAAGCTGATTAAGTGGGACCCATACAACAGAGGTAGAGGAGAGAAAGGCAGCGGATGGGGCTCAATAGGGGGTAAATCTGAATCAGTAGCGCTCTATATCCTTCGTATCCATGCCCCCTCCTTTCTCCCACATATCCATCATGTTAATATACCTACAGCGTGGCCCTCTGGGTAATATATCTTTGACCTGTGATTACGCTAACAGCTTATTGTTTGCACACTGAACAATCCCATTATGTCGACGATCTGTTTACATACAGCCTTGCTGTTTAGATTAGCATGGTGTGTGTGTGTGTGTGTGTGTGTGTGTGTGTGTGTGTGAGAGAGAGAGAGGGAGAGAGAAAAGAGCAAGGATGTGCCTCTATACGTTCGTGTGCACTTTCACACATTCTATATATGAGCGTGTGCAACAGTGCATGTTTACATACATGTACTGACCCTGGTCTGGGTCATTTGGCTGACTATCAGGGCAGATTAAAACAATACTTCTTAATTTAAATGCACAGAAACAACAAATCAACCTGTCACACGTTGTCTGCAGTTGCACAGAAATGGGGTTTTGTTTGACTTCTAAGAGGAAAACCTTCAGGCTCAGAGAAGATCAACGCTTGCTCAATGTCTTGTTTCCTACCGCATACAGCATCTCATGTTTGAGTGACATCTTCATCCTTCCTGTATTTTAAATCTTCTTTAACTAATCACTGCCAAGCCATAAGTCCTAATTTCAAGTTTATTTGCATGTTTACTGTAAACACTCTCAGTGTGCTCTGACACAATTTGAATAAAGAAGATTTCTTTGTGAAAATTGGCATACAAATTTAAGGAATCTTAAAGTACCTGTGTTCTACGAAGGTTTCTCTTTAGAGAACAGCTGTAGTGGGTAGGCATTGAAAAATCATTGGGCTATAGGGGTAAAAAGTATTTAACCATAAGGCCAAACTTCTGGTTGAGCTGAGGACCATGCTGATTAACTAAGTTAACCTTAGACAGGACATGAGGTCGAGACAGCCCAGAGATCTGCATGGTTATTGAACTATCCAAGGTGGCTGCCAGTCAGAAAAGACTAGGTGGAAAGACCTCAAGAAGTCCTTAAATGTAAGCTCAGTGCATCCTTACATTTTTGTCAAAATAGTATTTTTTTTTATCTCACATCCTTTCTCCTGACCCTTGCTTCCTTTCTCTGCTCTCCTCTACTCTCCTCTCGGACATCTCTGGCAGTGTGTAGACTCATCGAGATGTGCAAATCCCTTTGACAAAGGATGAATAGACAGTTGCTGGCAGGATGCCCCATACCACTTTATGTGCTGCCTCTTATTTGGAACGCCCCAGTTTGGATTCCCTCCTCTCTTCTCCTACCCATGCTAACTGTGGCCAGGATCTGTCTGACATCAAAAGTGAGGTTATGTGCATCTTCAAAGAGTTTTTAAAATGGTCGGCGTTGCTGTGTGGCCGAAGTGGACCTTTCACAGCAGGGACAGGAGTGTTAAAACTCTTTCTGTCGTGTTACTATGCATTTCCTCAAATGAAAATAAAGAGATGTAAAGCTGATGAAGCTCTCCCGTGTTGCTTTAGAGAGTTAATCCAGGGACAAGGCCTACCTGCACAACCTCTTCTATGAATAATGGTCACGTTCCATCTACAAGTCAGCATGCAAAGTACAGCATCTGAGACTATGTACATAGTGGATATAATGTACATATATACAGATATTTATTTGAGTGGTACTGTGTATGATAGTGCACCTGTATACATGCACTTGTATGTTTGAGTGTGTTTGTGTCAAAGTTAACAAGTGTTTGTTTTGTTTTCCCCATTGCCATGTGCATCCATCTATAGTGTTCAGCACTGAGTGACACTCCCCTCACGAGACTCTAGGGACATGATGCGGAGAAGTGGACTGAGAGGACAGTGGTACGTTGTGATTTTCTGGATGCACAGCACACATTGAGAGGTAGAGGATGCATGATGATGGCGGAGATGAGGTGTTCAACAACCTAGTATTTTCCCTGTTGTCCTTCCAAAGGTTTTTTTCTGTCTTCACCAGTGATGGGGTAACCTTTGTTGAGGTTTTCTGTTCATTGGATTGGCATAATCCATTTGGCTATCTTTATAGTCCATAGAAGACGGAGGTCCTCGTGTCTACCATTTCAATCAGTGAGGTGTTCTCTTCCCACAGGTAGACTCAGGATCGGAGCACCATGTCAAACTTTAAGGAAAAAATGGCCTTCTCATGCTGACAGCAGCTTTGTTATAGCAGTTACAACCCACTCATTGGGAGGAAAGGGGCAATTATTGCCATGGGAAGGAATAGATAGGTAGATATTGGGAACAATCATAAGCATATAAAATTAAATATCAAATGTTAAACATATATCAAAATATCAAATGTTACTATTCAACAGTGCCAAGGTAGTCATGGGTGAATTGCCTGCTTCTCCTTAATATGACTATTTATTTCCTGGTGGAACTGATTGATGATACCAAATAAATTACTGCCTTCTAATTTGTGTAACCGAGTTAAATAATAAATTAAGTACATATAGCTAATGCCTTTATGCATCTATTGGCATACAGAGGAAAAATGCCCAGACACCTGGGACTATGTCTTTAACTACTAGAAAACATGTATTTTAATCTTTAATAAAGGTTGCCTGAAATATCCACATATTGAGATTTTTGATCTACTATGGGAGTGGTAAATATACACTATAGTTTGTTCCATGCTGTTGTCTTCATTCATTGCTATGTACATGTACTAATGTGTATATTGGAGAGGAAGACTAGGTCGTTATGTAAAGATAATAAGAAGAATAGGAAGTACTTTTCTGTCAGTCCAAATTACTCCAAAGAGTAGAGAAATGTTATTGGAAATGATAATTACATCGTCTCTTAGGAGGTAAGAAGAATACTGTATACTTCATATGGCAAATATGGAACCAGGAGTAGTTTATCCACAGTCATGAAGGTGTATGAAGTAGGTGAGTGACTTGGTATGTTTCCTATATTAGGAATAAGAATAGGATTTTATTATGATCTATTTACAAAAGCATGCATGAATGATCTTCCCGCCAAAGAGAAAATAGTCCTTCCAATGTATTTATATGGTGTCGTCAACCATCTCATCAGCATGAGTCTGTCTGTTTCTGTCTTTTTTTTTTTTTCCCTTTTTTCCATGTTTCGTAGAAAATAGCTGGAGGCAAAATATCAGGGAGGGAAACAGGAGTAATAAGAGGCTTTAAAGAATTTCTCTGTTGGGATTTTGAGGGATTTCAGCAGGTCTTGACTTTTGTTCTTCAGTGAAGTCATTTTTGAAAGTTGTGCTTTGTAGGAGTCTCCGTGTGATTGGTCAGCTGTTATGACGTCATCACTGCTCAGTCGTTAGGTTATCTGTTAACAGAAAGGGGGGGACAAGAAAAGAAAAATTAAAAATAAGTCATTTAAGTGTGACTCAGTCCGTAATTCTCTCACATAGTTTTGAGTAGTGCTTCTATGAATGCACAAACACACACACACACACACACTCACAGTGAGTCACAATCACTTTGGCCACTTTCACTGGTGCCAGTGTAAAAACAAAGACAGTGTGACCACCCTATGAGTGTACATGGCGAGCCCACTTGGCTGAGATTCAGACTGACAGTGGCGTCAGCATGGGGGGTGACTCTTTAATCAGCTTCAATTAAGGCCAAGGAGAGACGAGCAAATTCAATGTGGATGAGTCCACTCCATGTCTGCTTCACTCTACGTTATTTCATCTCTTTGTGCCAAAATCTTCAAATGAGAAAAAAAGTTTTTTTATTCTGTTTCTTTTATTCTGTCTTGAAATATACAGAAGTTTGGCGAGACCCCTCACCATCTTGCGCACTGTGTAAGAATGATTCATGTAGCCAGGAGTGCTTTATGAGTCGGCCATTATATACATACTGTAGTGGAATTCAGCTACTATCTGCAGGAGATCCAATTACATGACCCTACTATAAAGGTGCTTTGCCTGCAAGCATTATAAATCACCTAAACAAAGCACGTATTGACATTGCATTGCATAATTAACTCTATTGTGAAGTTTGCAGGTGGTACCACAATCAGTACTGGATTTTAAACAACAATGAAAATTCATATTGGGAGGAAATCAGTAGCGTAATCTTGCTGAGAGGTGCACAGAGAACAACCTACAGCTAAACAACAACAAAACCAAGAAGTAACATCACACACCCCCGTCTTCATCAGTGGAGCTGGGGTGGAGCAGGTGAACAGTTATGGGTTTGTGGAAATCAACGTCAGAGAGAACATGATGGAGACCACACATCTCCATGTTTTCCTTCATGGTCAGTCTCATTAATGCCTGACAAGAAACAAACCAACTGTCAAGGGATTTGCATGGCCCAGGACAGGAAGGCTCTCCAACAGTTGATTAGAACCACCCTAGAACATCAATGGTACCTATCTATAACTCATCAGTGAGTATCGGTGAGGTGAGGTGCCTGTGTAGAGCCCAAAGGATTCTAAAAGATGGTACCCACTCCATTCACAGCATGTTCACTCTGCTGCCGTCCGGAAAGCTGTCGAGAGGTATCTGCTGCTGTACCATCAGACTATAGAGCAGAATATTTTCTATTCTTCTATTTTATTATACTACTACACCACAAACAAATATATATACGTATATATTTTTTTTTTCATTATCTTCACCTATTGATATCATTTTGTTAACTCTATAGTATGAAGGGAATACAAATGTCATTGTCAATCCTACACTGTAGGTAAATACATGATACAGCTCCACTCACGCTGGTAAAATATGAGGTTATTATCCTTGTCGTATGTCCATCCAGTCTGTCCAAAGATTATATTATTTATTAGCCATGAGATGTTTAACTTTTATATTCACCCTATATGATTTTAGTATTCTCAAAGACATGGATAAAGTCAGATGCCACTTGTGCAATGTGTTGATACAATGCATTGATATAGATGCAGTTAGGACTATAAATGTATTCCAGCCATTAGTATTACAGTATCACAATTATTTCCAAAATAATGTCACCACACACATATTCAGGCCCCTCTCTCTTTTTTCCCTCCACTGCTTACAGCACAAACCATTGAAAGCTATATGTCTCTGTTTTGTCCACCTTTTTACGCAGCAGTGAGCCATGTTCTATGAGCTAATATCCTCACAACTGAGATCACAGCTGTTGCCCGGGGGCGTGCTATATCCTCGCTCAGAGAACAGCAACAGTCAAGACTGCAACCCTTCAAGACTGAATGTGGTCCCAGGGCGTGCGATAACAGAGTATGTGATGGGAATGCAGGGCCATTTGGACCTCCAAAGCCAGGTGTTAGCACTTCAGCTCACTGCCTCATCAATAATTGACAGAGGCAAACCAATCAGAACAATTTGCTCCCCACAGCGAAGTGCTAGAGCAGCCTAACACCGGTGAATCATTAATGAGGCAATTAGCTGAAATGGTTAGATGGTTAGCCCTCACTGGCAGATCTCCTGTGATGCTACTGCAATGGGCCTCCCTATACTGGAGCTGCACATGATGGAGTGATGTACAGGCCAACACAAGGCGGGGGAGAGAAAAAGATGGATCCACGACAGCTCCTGGAAACAGAGCCGAGCCTCCTTACGGTTGGCGTGTCACTTGTGTCTCTGATGCCAGCTCTCCATCTGTTGACCACTGCTCAGAGGGCCAATAATGGGAACAAACCCAATTGGCCATTACCATGGGAGATTGACCTTTATTGGTTGTTGTTGTTACCAATGCACAGACCAACAGAAGCTGTCTCCCGGGTGATCCAAGTGTGGGAGAGCCTTTATGGACATGGATGAAATCGACCTCAGTGACATCACTCAAACATGGGGGAAGCAACAACAACTATAACAGCGAAGATGGAGTTTGTCTTTGAAGAGCAGAGATCCTGGATTGTTGTTTGAGAGGAAAATCAAAGCCCCAAGGGAGCTGCTCACAAAGCCTAATCGATTGGCCATATTGGAACCATTTCATAGTTTATCAATGCTCCTCTGTCTACTCTCTCAGCCCTGGGTCCAGCACAGGCTCAATTAAACCAGCAACCTTGATGTCGGGAACAAACCTTGCAAACACTACACGGTGCACGGATTATTCCTAAACACAAACTCCCACACACTCCCATCTAAAGTAAATATTTCACACACTGTCCATTTTGTTTTGGCCAAATGAGATTAAAACGATGCTGTTTAGTGTTCTGCATTCACCGTTTCTCAGTTTTCCTTTTACCAATCATCCTAATGCATGTCTCACTTTAAATATATCTTTGTGATAGAGGGATTTGGAATGAGATTGAAAAAGCATTATAATTAAATAATAATTAGAAAGGAGGGAGCAAGACTGAAAAAGAGGAGGGGAGCAATGCATGCTCAACTCTTAAGCTCCATTGCTGTGGTGTATCACCTTTTAGTCTGCGATGAGTTTTCCTTCTAACGAAAGGCTATAGAATTTAAAGTAAAGTATATTGTACATTGTACTTTCAGTTTCTGTATAGAAGAAATCAAAGCACTTTGTACCAGTTGGAAGGTGATCTGCTTCTGCCTGTTTCAATTTTAAAATGCTTGCTTATTTTATTTTTTTATTTATTTATTCCAATTTATCACAGATGTTTCAGATAAATCAATACACCCAAGAGCTGAACATTTTTTTTTGCATTAGAATTTCTTACATAATTTGTCATTTTCAAAGAGGGAACATACTAAATACTAAACATATTAATGGGAATTGAAGTATGCAATTGGAGAAAAGGATGACGACGACAACTTCAAGCAAAGCACAGGAAATCACCAGTGCAATCCCCACATAATATTTGGATGAACAAAACTGCTATGAAGAGATCAACTAGAAGTCTTTTGGCCTTTAGATTGCAATGTTACCTTTGACTGTTTTTCATGTGTGCAGATGAAAAAAAAAACACCTATTGTGGCCTATAACCAGATTCAACAGTAAATGGGAGTATGATCCTTAATTAATACACTGCTGTCAAATTAGCTATGATTACATATTTTAATGCCAGTGGGAGATAAAGCAATTTGCAGAAAGAAGAAAATAGCTCCAGCGATCTGCTCCATTATTTGCCCCCATTTTAACACTCTTGGGCTCGATTCCCTGCAAAGTCTAAGACATTCCCCGTGGCGTATTTTTAAGTTACGCTTCACAAAGCAATCAGTTTGGAAAATAATTTAAGATGGCGATAGCAAGCAGTTCACAAGAACTACAGAACATAGATAATGGTTCTCTAAATTAATTTCATTGTCATGCATTTAGATGTGTTTTATCCCAAAAACCCATTCTGTCAATTAAGGGTATAAGGGCTCACCTCAACCTGAGATTTCAGCTTAAGAAAGGCAATCATATATGTTTTTACATTACCTTTGGCTGCAACCTGCTGGAGAGTCATTTTGCATCGAGACTCTTATTCTTAAACCACAAATTACAGCAACGAACATTTACAAGAGAGAGTGGGTCATATAAAACACAATATTAAAATGCAATGATAAAATATACTTTTTTTTTCTCAGCCAACGGTGAAATTAACATAACATATGGATGGAATGAGTCTCTTTTTTTAAAGAACATCAGTTGTTGTGTACTATAATAATTTTTTACTTAAAAAAAGAGCACGAGTAATTGATTAGTCACTGGTTCAACTTGTGCTGCTGATATTGACACTTGTGCAGATATTGTAGACAGATAGTGTCCGTTTAATGATTGCCATTCACTTTTATAGCCCTCTCAGGATGCCATCCTCAATAAATATTTGCAAACAGGAAATTTGCAGTATGACCTCAGAGAGTCATAACTGTGGCACCTATGTGTTTTGAGATTAACATGTAATTAAAATGATAAATCAGTATTAAGCATTAATACAAAACTAAATAAAAGAGCAATGTAATCATGTTGTATAATGAGTGACTGGACCTTTTAAAGAAGCATTCTGCAATGCAGTTCTTTACACATACAGGCAACTTAGATATCTGCAAAATTCCCTTGATAAAAATCAATAAGGAATAAGGTAAATAAGTTGGCACAGCCGCATGCACACATGCATTCACTACACACACATAAGATCGTTCATGAATGCAGGTACAGAAACCTCAACTCACGCTGAGACCCCCTTCCTTTCTAAACCACATATTTTAAATGTGGAGTCTACACATATTCATTTGCTCACCACAGCTTTCCCACAGTTATCATTTTAAGACTTTCATGCTTACAGTAGCCACGACTTCAGAGAGAAAAACCTGACGACAACCCCCCCACCACTCACATTAGAGAGCAAAGAACCGGCTCCACTGTCCATACTCTCCGGCATCTACTGAAGTTTGAAAAAGAGAAGATGTTAAAAGATTAATGGACAGCTCCTCTTATTGTTTAAAAATTGCTCGACACATAAATGGCTGAAGACAACATTGGCTGGCCTCAATTATGCATTGAAAATAAAGTTATGAGCTACTGACTGAATTATTGATGCTGGCACCGGGAACAAGAGCATGTTGGCAATGTGTCACTGCTTTTTTGCTGATGCTTCAGCTTGTATTGATAATTCTTCATCTAAAAAACCCATGAAGTCCTGATCTGTGAAAGATGGAAAAACACACCACGGGTATTGGAAATCTAATGCAATATTACTGGAAGAGGAAAACAGATACATAATGGAAAAAATTACAATAATAAAGACAGTGGTAGAGCTGACAGAGGACTTACATACTGCCTCTTGATTGAGCAATGTGAGCTCCTGAAATGTTATATTTTTTTCTATTTACAGAATGAAGACAATACATTCTCTATCAACCCCATGTCCTATGTCTGTATTGTATGTGTGTATACATACAAGAGAGCATAAAAGCACGAAGACTCTCGGTCTAGGGACTGTCCCGTATGATTGACACACTTCCTGAGATGCAAATGCGTGTGTGGTTCATCTGCCGATCACCTCTCTCTATCCTATTTGCCTCACTTAGTCTGTGTCAGTTAACCCCACCCCCCCACCGCCAACACACACACACACAAGCAGAGACACACACACTTGATCAGAAGCATTGTAACATGCAGAGCTAGAAGATAATAGTGCTTGCTGTATTATTTGTATTATTTTTAAAGGCAAGGATTACACATAATTGTGACTTTGATTCCTATCGGTTTTCATTATATTTGGATATTTTCACATACAGAAATTATTGCTACTTTTTCTGTTTCAAAGTAGCTGTTCCCAACACCAGCAGACATGATGAAGAGAGAGAAACAAAGTAGAAGAAAGAGAGTTGTGTGTGTTTCTCCAAAGTGAAAGACGGTTTGTGTTGAAGTCCAGTGTCAAATTCAAAATAGACAGTCAACATTAGTGCATGTGGATGTATGCCTTTCTTTTTTCACATTACACTGCCATTTTTATGAACATTACTTTAGTGGCAAACATCTTACTGAAGTCATCTTACTGCTTTTGCTTATTCTTCCTCTAGATCACCGCCATCACTGTAGCTTATAGTACACACAGAGATATAGTGTAGGCCTATACATAAATTCACATAGTGCATGTGCTAATAATGTCCTTAGTCGAGTGTGACTCTGGAACACTGCAGGGACCAGTGTACTTATAGAGTGCCTGACTGACTCTGTCGGTCATCACTCTTTAAGGTCATCATACCTTTTCTTTCATCTCAAAGTTCATTGTCGGAAACTATAATCAGAACCACCCATCCTCTATGCATGCACGACCCAAAATGATCACTAATTATGTGAGATAATAATAACAGTTATTAATTAACATGATAGAGGTTAGTCTTCCACCTATGTGACTGCACTAGTAACAGTGGTAGTAATTCAAGGAGTACTCAGCTCTTATTTCTTTGGATATTTGTAGAGTTATTCTGGAAACCTCGGTCCAGTTAGTTTCAGGTTAATTTACTGTTAAAGAGACCAGACTGGAGACACTTTACCTAATCAGATCCTGTGCTTATAGACAAGCTGCAGTGAGAGCAGGACTGCACGTATTCAGTGTTTCACAATCTGCTGCTGTTTAGCAGTCACTGCACAGCCAAACACACCATAAAGGAAATGTCTTGAGTTCAAATGAGACTGTTTTTTCTAACTTTGTCCATATTTAGTTGTTTTTTTATTCAAGTTCAAAATGAGCTACCATTTCTGAATCCTCCACTCAGATTTTTTAAATGTTGTACTACAAAAACTTGTTTAATTAAACTTTACACACATTGATACTTCAAACAATTTATGCAAAAAAAAAAACTGAGTCAGACATTAATGCTTTCATCCCTTTTCTCTCCTTTCTTTTTGTTCCTTTAAAATAAATTCAGCATGAATATAGAGATGAATATGCTGCGAAAACACTTAAATTGTATCTAATGGACATAAAATTGAATTTCTTTTTCAAAGTAGAGTATGTCTAATATTTTCAGTGTTACATACATCATTCTAAATGCTGCCAAAATGGGGGTTCATTTTCCATTGTTTTCTAATGAAAAATGAAATGAAATGTTTTCTAAAATTAAAGTGAAAAAAGAAAATAGTTTTTAATTAGTTCATGATGCCTCATATAATTAAAAAAATTCAAAATCTTTTCTAAAAACGCTTTCTTGAGTTGTGTGAATGCACAGCTTTTTTTAATAAGAAAAGTGAACAGAAGTTTCCTTTTTTAATACTGTGTTGATAAAATACTCTTTAAAAGAGAAGTGACAGATGCAATTGTCTGTAGTCCTAAACAGTTGACATTTTCAGCAGGCAAAAAAAAAAAAAAAAATCTCAGTGAATCATCTGTCAATGTTTAAACACAGAAAGGCAGAGAGGAGCTCAAAAGAAAGATACAGAAACTGAAAGTGAGCTAAAAAAAAAAGAGTGCCTGTGATATTTCTCACGGAGCATTGTCTTGCTCAGCCCTCGGCCGACTTTAGGCCACTCATAATCAGAATATCTCCTTGCATGATTCACTGAGCAACACCCACGGTGCTGCAGGGAAGAGGATGATGTAGTGGATGTTTGAGTCAAACACCACAGGTCACATCTATGCCTCAGTTCTTCATGCCCTTACATCTCCTGCCTACTCATGTGTGCCTTTGGATTTGTGCAGCCTTTTGAAAAAGCAGCATGTGGATATTTTCTCTGCTCAGGGCCAGTTTGACGCTGCCGTGGCTCAACTTATGTCATTCATCTATGTAATGGGGACTGCTAAGATACTCGTACTTTTATCTCCGATAAATGACTGATTTTATGTTTAACTGGCAGACAGGGGCCACTGTTAACCTTTCCACACCTCAGCAACGGAGTGTTTTTCACCTCATTTGTGAGGTGTGAGATGTGTATGATGTTAGAGAGCCACCCACTCCCCCCACCTTCCAGGGTCCCATAATGTTAGCCGGTGGAGAATCTGCTGAGGAAATCAATACCTATCAGACCGCTAAAATAAATACATTTATCACATGCTGATACTTGCTATAACATGTGACTACAGCTTGTTACATCTGATTGGAGGCAGAGATACTGAAGCTCACCCACCAGAAGCTAACACAATACTGTTTATCGTCTGTAATAAAAAGGTCGCATAACAAAAGGATTGTCATTTTCAATGATGTTGAGCAAGAAGATAACAGACTTACTTTTGACTGTCTGTTTCATCTTTGGCTGTGGCTTGAGGAAGCTATCTGGGTTTTAAAATCTCATCTAAAGAAAATGTCCCTTCTGTCGTCCCTCTGCTGCAGATTTGAGTGATTATGGTGCATTATCGCCAAGGAACGTTTCATTGCTACATTTTAAGCTGTGTAGTGAGCGATGACAAACGAACGACCATTTTAATTTCTATCAGGAGGAAAAACACATGGCTGGAGCCAATGAAGTCAGCTCTCTCATTCTGCCACTGACTGAGACCATCTGGACCAAATAAAGTTTTTTTCCCTTTGAATCAACAGCTGTTGAAAATTACACGAGAACACTCCTTCTCCATACATCAGTATTTTTTTGCACTCCTTTTCAAACCAACCATGTTTGTTTCATGCTTTTAGTTTAGTGGTAGATTTGATCAGTACTCACTAAAAAAAAAAAAAAAAAAAAAAATCTTTGCATGTGTTTCTCTGTATATATTTACCCCTCTAACCCTGCCCTCGCTGTGGTGGTAATCGAAGGGTTGAACAAATCAGTCAGTCTGTCAGTGTCTGACAGTTTTACAACACATGCACTACACTGATGGGCACCATCACTCACGTAACACCCCCCCCCCTCCGTACAAACACACATACGCACACACACACAAATCAAAAGACAAGCGAGAGTGAGAGGACGGGAGAGGTCTGAAGAAACGGAAGTTAAAGCAGTTGAAGAGGAAGAAAAAAAAGTGTGTCTAACGGAGTCATGCGGTGAGAGGAAAAAAGAGCCAGTTTTATCTCAGTTTCATCTGTGTCACTCTATAGTCTTTTTCAGATTTTCATAACTCTGAGGTACATTTTCCCCTCTGTGGTGTTGAGATGGATGGTGTTTTGTTTTCCACTGGTCAGAGAAGAATTTGTTCTACTTGGAGGGAAGATGCAATTTTTAACACTTTTTGTCCTCCATTATTATTGTAAAATAAAATATTATTATTAATGGGATTAGAAAATATTTTAGACATATGTGATGTCATTTTTTTTACCTAAACCATATTATGTATTTTAAGCAGTATAGCTTATGTAAAAAAAAAAAAAACCCACACATAAAGTGTGTATTTTCAACAGTTTCTCTATTATTAAATTCCTTATTCACTGTGTCACAAATGAACAACTGAAGCAAGTGTGAACTGTGAAGCCAGGCACAATTTTCCCTGCAGGTTATTCATTTACACTATTTTATGTGTCACTAATACAGCACATATAAACGTTATGTCCACATATACAGATCTTATTTTTAATGACATTTTTTTCCACCTGCTTGATGACAGCAGACAGTGATGGGAAACATGAAGTAAATGTTCCTGTCAGACCTGATGGCACATATCCTAGACGGCTGGGTCAGAGGGAAGCCACAAGTATGCTCATTTCAGCCTGCAGTTTACATTTACATTCAAGCCAGTTTTGAAAATATAAATGGGTTTAGGAAAATATGCAAGTGTTGTTTTTTTATTTAATAGAATTACAAAAATATATATTTTGAGTGCATGCACCACAAAGAGATATAGAATTTTTTTCTCTTATAATATACGATCATATACCAATTATTTATGTAGAAAAACAAGAAAATGGCAGTTCACACTCACTTTATGACATTTGAGAAACAGTTTGTGACAACTGTTTTTTTTTTAACTTTTTGCACAAGACAGAAAAAGAAAAAGAGTTACATAGCTTCCTCCCTTGAGTGAAAGGAGAGCAACTAAGAAGCAGCAAACAAACATGCATACACTGTGAAAACATCTCTTCAATTAGTGACTGAATGTTTTAATGAAATCAGTTCAATTTTGAATCAGGACTACTCATAGAATAAATGGATTGAGATCTGCTTTCAACATTAGTTTGACAATTGACAGCAGTGTAGATTAATTAAAAGAAGCCATACCATAAATTCAAATACAGAACAGTCTCTCCGGAGACCCAGGGGAGGAAACCCATAAGAAAGTAGGAGGCAAAACCTGCCCAGAGGAGAGCGGCAAACGAGCCAATCTGTTTGTCTGTTTATGGGAGAACGGCAGCAGAGGCATCATGCCATCCCGCACTGTCATATGGGAGCCGGGCTCCCACAAACACATGCTTAATGACTCGATTTACTCACCCCCGTCACTATATCTTCATCTTTGCCTCTCTTTTTTTCCATAATGGTCTTGTCCATGTGCACTTTTTTCTGTCCCCATTGAAGTTGCAGCATGGAGCAGCATGAAAGATAGAATTGTGGCTTTTAAAGTACGCCATGTCCCGCAACAAACTTAGAGCAGGGGTCTTCCCACTGACACGCTCAGGAAGGGGTCGGTTATGCTTTTTCTTGTGTGACGTGTGTCAGTGACATCCGGGCCAACATTTCCTGAGCATCGATTGGACTGAAGCTCTGGAAGGTCTCTCAAAAGCTTTATTCTTAAATCTATGCTGACAGGCGATGACATGATGGAGACGGGGCTGTTGAATTGATTGTGTCCTCTTTCTCCTTTCACTCACCCGCTTGCACTCCCACTCCCCTTGGCCTCTCACTTCTTCCTCGCCTCTTTGTCCCATCACTCTCTGCCTTCTATCTCTTCTTCCCCCTCCTCCTTTTTTTCCCCTCGCTCCTTCCCCACTCATCGCCTGGATGTTCGAGCACAAGATGTCAGATTATTTCCCAGCAGACATTGCACTGTGTGACAGAGGACCGGCGCTGTATGTCTTTGGATGACATCCCCCCCACCCCCACCCCACCTCCACGCTGGAGACAACATCAAATATCGCCGGGCCTTTTTGATCACTTAAAAGGCTCGTATTAGGAGAGGAGATGGTGCTTAAACAAAAGTAAACAAAGTGTTTCATCTGTCATGTTTGTCAGGGGGCCATATGTGCGGCGTAACAGCTTCTCTGTCTGAGAGGTGGTAAACCACATGATATCACACATCATGGGACTCACAACACAGCTCATCTTAAACACTCCGAGATGTATAGAGAGGCTGCATGTCCATTCTTCAGTTACTTTTATGTATACTATGTTAATCCGTATTTCTATTCATATGTTGTCTGAATTTTGAAATTTAAACTTCAAGTGATAAAACATAGAACATAAAACAAGAATCCCTTTCAGCTCTCAGATTTTTTATGCTCACTAAAACTGGGCTTTAGTCCATACCTTGTAAATCTAATTGAATGCACTGAGGGCTTTGGCACGGGTGGGGTCGGCCCAGTATCCAGGCCAACAGCTCAGCATATTGTTTCTATGGCACCTGTCCCCCTAGATTAATAACTCCAAGGTCTGTGCTGGCAAAGCATGCATGGATACCAGAAATTACAATACTAATTCAGGACTAGGGATTTATACACCACCCTCTCTTAGGATTTATGGTGAACTGAGCAAGAGAGCAGAAGAGAAAGAGGGGGAGGGAGGAAAAGAGGCTAATAATGCTCTGAAAAGTGATTAGCTGAATGGAAGAAATTGTGCGTTTGTAGTCCTGCGATTATTATTGTGTTTCTCATCACATAATGAGTTTGAACAATGCAGTTAATGGTATTATTGGCGGGCCACCAGAAACGGGGTGTATATAAGCTTGATAGCACTTTTTCATCAATAAATCACTCTAGTGTACATGGCAATATTTAAATCTATGTTATTAAAATTGTTGGAACAACACTATCAGATTTATGTTTGGTTATTTTATTATGGATTGATTATCATCATCATCATCACAGGCATATCTGATTTACATGGAGGCAACTGGAGCATAGTTGGTTAATCCATTTTGATTGTTCTGCAGAAGGAAAGCCACGGCTTTGCTTGAATGGACAGCTATAGACGATTGGCTGAGAGAGGAAAGTGTTTTAGTCCTTTTCTTGTGTCCTTCCATACTTGTTAGTTCTTTTTTCTATCACAAATGTGTCTACCTCTTGTACAATCTTTATAAAATATCTTATTTATCTTAATGAAATATATTTATAAAATTTTAAAATCTTTTATGGCATTTAAAATGAATTAACATTACAATAAAAAAATCAAACTGAAAATAGTACATTTGCTACCTCTTTTACTGTACTGCAAGTCATTTATCTTGGTATTACAGAACACAGATAGTCTTTATAATCGTTATTAGTTTAATGAAAGCATTATGAATCATGGAAACAATTCTAAAGCCAATTGTATGCCATGAATGAAGACAAATGAATAAGAAGGCACACAGGATTTCCCAAGTAATTTCAGTTGCATTAAAACGGAGACCGTGAGAAGAAAATGTGTTAAACCAGAGCAAAATAAAAGGAGCAGGAGTGTGACCAGTACATAGACACACCCCGATAAGAATATAATTATACTCAGTTTGTTTATTATGTTTCATGATGAATGTGTAAATTTAGGTGAATGAGTAAAGAGATCAGTCTCAACACAGACACATTTGAGTACGTCCGCTTAGCGATGGCAGCAGAATTACCAGCTCTCAGAACTGTGACAGCCCCGAAATTACAATTGAGTTTCACTCTTTCCTGCTTTCACGCTTACCTCCTTCTCCTTTCCTTATCCTCCCTCCGTCTCCAATGCTCTCTCTCTCTCTCTCATTCTCTCTCTCTCTCTCTCTGACGGCTCAATAACAGGTGCCATGCTAAGAGAGCTGTTACAGCCGTCCCTGAGTGGTTGTGTCAGCAGCAATGTTAGGGTTGAGCCTTCCAACCTGCTCACCATGCAGGAAAAAGGAAAGAGAGAAGGAGGGGGAAAAAGTCTCCCTGGTCCCCAAATGATGCCCGCTGGGAGTGATTGTGCGCTAAATTTCGCTGGGTGGTTCTCCTCTTTTTTCTGTCTTGTGGCCCCTGGGCTCCGATTTACAGACAGAGCCATATTGGTCCTTTATGCATGGTGGGGCTAAAGCAGCTGCATTCAGCAGAAAAAAAATGATGACAACAAAATAACAAAATAAATAAACAAATCAACAAACACATAAGAAATGCTTATTTCTTTGCAAATGCTTGAATAAGGACTTTTCCTGTGCCATCCGCAGAAATAAAATTAACCGTATAGTTGGACCTTGATTGCAGTTTGGCCTGACTACCCCAAAAAGAAAAAGAAAAACCTAAATCCACCAAAGTGTTGGAAACCCTCTCATCCACATTAAAACAAATTCATAAAAGTTCTTATATGGGCCTCCTTTGACTTGAAGAGCCAATTTACATGCGACTGAGCTGATACTGGCATCGCCTGCCTTTAACACAAACAAGGTGATCTGTCATCCCGATTTCTCATCTTTAGCTCATTTTTAAGTACACTCCTGAAGATATGAGAGGTTCTTTCCAAAATCTATGCAAATGAAGCTGCTTTGTGAAAAGACGCATCACTGTGCATGAAGCCTGGAGCGGGCAATAATCATCGACGGATTGTGTGCAAACAAGAGATGCTAAGCACTTCAAACCTCAGCAAGCGACAGAAACACACAGAGAGACACACAGCACAGGGTGAAAGAGATAAGTTAGTCAGATGATTGCTCTTTCTTTTTTTTTCTGCTGATGAGCAACAAAGCAACATCCCACATTATGTTTACCTTTAAAACTTTTTGATTCTGTGTATTTAAAATTTAGATGTGCTGCTACAATCACCATAACTGGTGACAAAAGAAGAAGACAAAGTAAAAAAAAAAAATCAGGCTTTTGATATCAACTCTTACAGACACATCAGCACATGGCGTCTCAGCATAATTTGTCTTTTTTCTGTTTTTTGAGGGGAGAAGGGGTAGAGATTTGTTGGCATATAGGTAATCTATAGATTCTATATCATCATGGGTATTTAATTTTATGCACATGCAAAAAAAAAAAAAGATACATTACAAAGGTGACCTGATAGGTTTCATTACAGTCTTATGTGTCACAAAATGGACAGAGGAGACATAGGATCCCACACAGGACATGTGGTCCATCTATCCACCTATATGCAGAGATGTATACCTGGAAGATGCATGTTTCCTTATTCTTGCTGTGCTGCATTGTTTGATATTCAACGTAGACATTTTACATTTAAAATGAGAGAAAAATGATCTTGTTTTGTAATTAAAAATTACATACAAATCAGACTAACTCAATTGTCAATCATAAGGCAATGGCAGTTTGTCTTTGCAACGGCTCACAAGTAAAAACACTCAAACATACAAAAGCTATTAATTACATCATGCAATGACTCAACTGCTGGTATGCTTTACATCCATGTCACAAATTATTATTGTTGCGTCTTTTCAACACCAGGCAACTCATCTAAATTATTTTAACAGAGCCACGGCATACCAGCATTGGAAATAATTATTATGCTTCATCAGTACTATTAGCAGTCTAACCATGTTTTTTGTAGAACTATTAAATTCTTCAAGTTTACTTTTAGCAGAATTAGCATCTCTAACTAACATTCCAATTAATGTAATAAAGTGCAGGGGGGGGAAAAAAAACATCTCTTCTTTGGTAGTAATTAGGAATGATGTGAAAGTTCCAGAGCAGTTATTTTTATGGATGTCTCTGCATTCTTTGCGACTGTTTGAGGACAAAGCAGGGATCTGTGAATCTCTCCTGAACTAGTAAATAACGCCTGTAATTCATCATAAGAACAAGAAGGAAATGTCAAGGGCACAGGAGTCCTTTTTTGTTGTCGAGGTCACACACAAAGCAAAAACAGTAACACACGTGCAAAAAAAAAGAAAAACACACACACACACACACAGACACATTTTACATACAAGTTGAGGCATTGACAAATCACTGAGACCTGAAAGTGGGGCCGAGGTGGGACTAATTGAAATGAACTTTAAAAAAGGGGGGACACCTAATTAAACATGAACTTTCTATTCTGTATTTGTGTTGACATCATGGGGCCTAAATTTAATCTCATCTTTGTTTGGCCAAACCTGGCGACACAGGCAAAAGAATACTGAACACGGAGAAGGAATAAGGTCAAGGCTTTTCCTCAGTGAAAACACATTTTTCCTTGTCTCAAGTCACTCATAACACTTTTCTGGAATGTGTGTGAGGGGCCCATTCATTACGAAACGCTTCTGGTGCATATGGCATCTTGTTTGTGTTTACGTGTATATCTGAGACGGCTATCCTGAGCAGCACGCTTATTGGCATACATGCGGCAAATCTTTATGCACCAATGTACGCGGGAGTCAGTGTGAGTGTGGGTCGAGTATAGATGGGTGTGTACATGTATGTGCCTTTGTGTGTTGCTGTTTATTGTCTGTTCTTTTTTCTGCATTACTTTGTTGGGGACACGGCCGAGTGCTGGAGCTGTGAAGTTTCCCAGTAACAGGCTAATTCCTCAGTGGCTGTTTAGAGTGTCTCCAGCAGTGCTAAGTGTTCTCCTCTCTGTGCCTGATCAGAAAACAGGACCACTTTAGTCAGTTTGTTTAAGGTCCCCTGAGAAGGCTCTCATATCCTCCTTCTGCTCAACCATTCCTTTTCTCTAGTCTCTCTCTCTCTCTCTCTCTCTCACACACACACACACACACACACACACACACACATTCTCTCACACACACACACACACACACACACACACACACACACACACACACACACACACACACACACTTGCAGTGCCACTTTCATGCTCCCTCACTTATATAGACAGAAGTTGAGATGTCTAGTTGACTAAATCTGTTATCTTTATTTTCTAAAATCCTTTTTACTGTATATTATGTTTATCTTTTATTTTAAATAATCACACTTAAAGTAATGAGTCTGTAATTTTTTTCTGTTTTCAATCCATGCTACAATTACTGAAGCTTAGTTTCCTTAATAAGGAAGAATATAATATGTGGAGCTATGGTTAGTCAGATGTGTAATGTTCATCCTCAAATAACATTTGATGTAAAGCTTTGAGTAAGCATTATGTGCTTGTGCATATGAGTAATCCAAGTTTAGGGTTAGGATTCAAGCAGACAGCAGCCAAACTTTATGTATAACAATACATAAATTGTTTTTTAGTCAGTAAATTATACTAAATGTGTTTCTTTTCCATAGATTAAAAAACAAAACCTGTAACTTTGAAAATGTCTTTGTCTGTCTTCCCAATCGCAGGGAAACTTCATATATCAGATATAAGGTCCTGGCAGGCAGCAGAGTGGCCTTTCGCAGCCAATGACAGAACATCACTCATGAATGAACAAAGATTATTGCTGGAACACAAAAAGTGTAGGTTTGATAATTTCATTTTATACTTCAGGTCTCCACCTTACAATTTAATTAGATACCACTTAACTCATTGTGTAATACGTGTATGCATACACATATATAGCCTCACTTTTTTTTTTCACCTATAGCAGGGTAATATATAGTGAACCTATTACAGCTACCCCAACAGAGCACTCTCACAATAATTGCAGTTGATTTAAGCAGTAATACAGTAATACTATAGTAATAGTATAATACAATATTTTGTTTCATTTGTTTATGATATGTGCAATGCCTACAGTGTATTTATCAAAATGCATGCAAATTTAAGGACGGGCGACACAAACAGTATGATGTTTAAACTGTATTTGCATATAAATTCTGCATGCTTTAGTAGAACTGAGAATAGAATATATTTGCAAAGGAAATTCTTTGCAAAGAGAATTCATCCAATAACATAAAGATATATTCTCTCTGTTTTCTGGCCTGTTCTGCTATCCTTGTGTAAAGGTGAAGTTTCCTCACAGGAGCTGACAAGTGTGAAATTACGATAGGAAGTGCTTCATACCCTGCCATGCCATTTACCTTCATTCATTTACAAGCCACACACACACACACACACAAACACACACATACACTCCTGACAGTCCACAGCTGACTGGTTGATGTGGCAATCATTTCGTTAGCCAGGAGTCTACGAAAAAAAGAGGAAGAAAAAAACTCACATGATATGCATGGCATTTTTGCCTTTGGAATCGCTCAAACTTTGCTGGAGTCCTCAAAGGTATCTGCCAGCCTTTGGAGTGGTATTGAATAGAGTACAAAGGTATTTGAAAGGAGGCTGGAGGTAGAGATAGACCTACACGGATTATAGCTCATCTATACTACTAGTCTCCAGCCTGGGAACTAAGGAACTAGATCCATATGACGTTCAAAGAAGAGCTGGACTAAAGACTATTTCTTCCACGAGGTGAGGAAGGTCACAGGAGTCGACACTGTCCTCCAAGGAGAGTCTGTCTCATTCACTCGCTTTCAAACAATTTAACTGCAGAAGGTACAAAACTAAGATGTGTTACTACAGAGCTGAGGTGAAAAAAATGATATACATTATGTATGTGAAATTAGTGGTAATCACAATGTAATAACAATGTCTTGAGAAGTCTATCTTTGTGGTAATGCTCTCCAAACATGGAAGCAAGTTTCTCAGGATCAGAGAGTAAATTGTCATTCTTTCTCCTCCCTGGCTTATTGTGTGTTCTCTAAAGGTTATCCAGCTGACTCTGTGGCCAGAGGAACTGAGGAGACACCGGGCGGTCATAAGTCTTTGTCTTTGAAGACTGCACACTGTGTCCGTATCGGTGCAGCAGTGTAATTGATACAGGCTCACGCTGTTGAGCTTAACGGAGTACCATCGTGGCCTCACATTTAGATCTCTCACAGCTGTAGGGCTCGGGGTACTGAGCTCTCACAAAATCACACAAGTGTGTGCAGGCACACACACACACACACACACACACTCAGACACACATAACCCACAGCTGGCTCCCGACGAGATCACAGCTAAAGAGATCCAGAGCGGAGCTGGTTAGACTAACACTAATGGAGATGAGCTGCCTGGTTAGCTCAATGGAAAATTGAGTAGAGTTGATGCTTATTTCATCACAGCAGTGATTCGTTCTCCAGGGGAAACACAGTCGACTCTGATTTTAAATGTTTCTGAAACTAAAACAAGCACAGTATATCTCCATTCAAAAAAAGAAAAAAGAGACGCAGCACTTTTGTTTTTCCTCCAAAGCTTGAATAATTTAACTTTTTTTTTTTTTATGCACACACTTATTTCTCTCAGATTCTAAACACAAGCATGTGTAAGTGGTCACTTATCCCGAGCGAAGACATTTACATTTTACTGCCTCCAATGTTGTTTCAGAGAATTTGGCAGTCCACCGGTGTCACAACCGCAGACCATGTGTAACCATGTTGCCCAGAAGTTCCACATCCATCTTCGTCACCTGCATGATCGTCAGATACCAACAACCCCGACAGCTGATGCTTAACCAAATAAATTTTGCACTGTCAGAAACCATCTCAGGGAAGATCATCATGCTTCATGATTCTGACCAGACTGCAGTTTGTCATCAGTGAGGAAATGCTCACCTTTGATGCCTCTGTTCTCCTCACAGATGAATCCCAGTTTACACTGTCCTGCGCACATGGCAGAAAGGGTGTAGTGCTAAGCAGACATACAAGACACCCATTGAGAATGTATGTGTGTCCCAGTTCCTGCCAATATCCAGCAACTTCCCATAGCCATTGAAAAGGAAAGGACCAACATTTCACAGGCCACAATCACCGACCTGATCAACTCTATGCAAAGGAGATGTGTCGAACTGCATGAGGACGATTCTATAGCTTATCTTAAGTTAAAGTGCTCTAACATTGATTTTATTAATAGAAGAAGTCTTTGTGTGCATTAAAAAGTCTTAAATCTTTACTCCCACTAGTGAAAAATGAGAGCAAAAACAAAAAGTGTTACAATCATATTTTTGTTGAGTGAATATTGTGTTGTTTGTGAGTTCTGAAAAAGAGGTCGTCTCGCTCGTCTCTTTAGTAACAAGTGCATTAAATCAAGTCACAAGCCGGTCCGGCAAAATCTGGGCCACACCTGAGTGCATATATGCCCTGCCCGGCAGCACTGTAGCGTAGTAAAAACTACCGAGGATCACTGGCAAGCAGGAGGAGGTCCTCTGCTTTTATCCCTCTGCCTGACATTCTGTGACATTTAAGAAGTCGTTAAAGGTGTGAGCATGTGGAGAGCGTAGCTCCTCAGGCAGAGAAAGACCCTCTGCGCTGTCACCAAATAAAACCTTGTTGGATGAACTGATTATGCTGTCAGAAAAATCACAGCGTTACATTACAGTTTCCTTGAAAGATGTATTAACTGTGTTGACAAATCATGTACGGTGCTGTGCGCTATAAAGATGAGTGTAGTGTTCTAATCGAGCCCTGTAGTACATGCAGATAGGACGATGCTCTGCAATTATCTGATGAGGCTGCAGTCCGGCTCCGACCTGGACTATTCTGCTTATTTTTCATTATGGTCACTCTTGTCTGTGACACAAACACACAAGGCCACAGAAGATAAGAGTCTCCTCTTTTATGAGCCTCATCCTCTCCACCAACAGTGTAGCCAGATCTGGCTCCTGCTGGTGCTGCTGACAGCTCATGTCCTGCTATTTGTCCATCGCTGGCATCCGTCTCCATAAAGGTCTTGCTGTAAAAAGCCCTGCTGACCTACATCGTTAGGGGGCCGACCCTGTCTTTACAGCAGTAAATGTTTGTTTAGGGGCAGTCCCCTGTTCAGAAGTAGCAGTGAGCCTTTGGTAGTGAGACGAGCCCTCAGGTTCAAAGCCCTTCCTCCACTGACACACTGTCAGCTCCAATACTAACAGAAAACACATACGGAGAAATGTAGAGGCAGAGACAGGACAGTGATTACAAAGGCTCAGCTCTCAGCTGTGGGCTCTTACTGCTTCTCTGAAGGGGAAAAAAAAAACACCACCCTCCTTAAACCAATGAACTGACAACTAGATGTGTACAAGGGTGTAGTGGAGAGGTGGTAATAAATCCTCTCCGAGAAAAGGTAGGTTAATATGCTTTACCCAGACAGCACACCAGAATCACAGCAGATCTTATGTGAGATGTGATAAAAACAAACTAGAAAGCTGATTAAGTGTTCTGGATGTTGTGAGCATTACATCCCTCCCTTATAATATCAATATAACAATAAAACAAAACAGACTTATCTTATTTTATGTGCTTTTTATAAAGGTCTAACTACTACTACAAGTTAAAGAGCAATTAGCTACGCAGTATTGGTTGTAGAAAAAATGAATATAATCGATCATAATAAAATCATCTCCCATGGTTTTTATCTTAAAAATCGCAGGCAATAAGCTTTTGCAACACAACTGCAAAATATATTGTAACTATATTCATTGTAACTGTGTACATTGGTAAATGTGTACACTTTAATACATAGTGCACATTTCAAGAAATTTCAGGAACCCATGCTTGTAAATCACCTAAGCCCTCCCCTTTTACAAGTATCCAGAGACCTTACTCTTCACTCCCTTAATGGACAAAAGCCACATGCCTGTACCATGTAAATCTGTCTATAGTAAGAGTGAAAGTCAGCCAGGTCACTGTCAGACCTCTGCCCATCAATCTGAGACACACACTCTCCACACCGGGCGGTCTTGACGTTCCCACAATACACGCAGAAGTAATGGAGACCCAAAGATGCCTGAGGGGACATAAGTCACAGAGAAAAGACATGGTGACAGACTGACAAAAGCTTGCTACAGCTGGATGCCTACAGTCTCAGGTATAGGCCCCTAGAGGTACCTCCAGTCCCAAATCCTTTGTGGCAACCAGCTCTGGTCTGTACTCAGCCACATTCCTCATCACATGGAGGGGACAGGAGGGCTCTATGATGGATGTTACAAAGTTGATGGCTGGAGGTTTGGGGTTTTAAATGGGGAGCCCATCTGTAATATCCTGTGTGGCGGCCTCTCAACTGCTACAATATACATTTACAATTGCTCTCTCTGTCTCTCCCCTGTCTCTAGGACGATAGGCCCAGGACTACATGCTGCTCTGGTGAGCAGGTACAGATCAATCTTAGCTTCTACTTCCAAATAAGACAGATGTTTAACACAGAAATCCGAGGAGGTTCTTCATCTGCACAAAACACATCATCTACTGCCTGCCTACAACTGAACAAACACATGTATAATACCAACTTTCTACATCACAAGCAGCTGCAAACAACTGTTTATTGTGCAACTACAACATGTACACATAGTGCTACCAACAAGCCCTTCCGCAAGACCGTGCACATTCACATTATCCAACAAACAAATAAAATAATGTATTTTACAGAAAATACACATTTAATCTCTATACAGTTAAAGAACATTACAAAATGGAATGCCACATTTGATGAATAATTCAAGTAGCATTTTATTTATTTAGTTTTCTTTTGCATAAAGGTTAGTTTAATGTTATGCAAAAATAGCCTGCCTGTTAGTATAGCACTGTCTCGGAGTTATAGGGGTGATTTTTGTAATCCCAAGGATAACATATTCTGCACTACATGCTCTATGTCTTGTTCTGATAAGCTTTCTATTACTGTAACTAGTACCTGGGAACAACCTTGCTGATAAAAGAACAAGAGTCATATGAATTGTGTTTTTTTTTCTGGTTTTTTTTTTCTGGGTGCTCATTCTTACCTACCGATCTGACCCGAACTTGTCTGGGCTAAAGCCAAAGCTAAACAGATAGACATCTGGTCTTTGTAATCCTCTTAAAAATACCACCCACCCCTACACACACATGAAGACCTCAATGGTGAGTCTGTGGTGTATCTGACATTGGGACATGGCAATTAACTGATGTCCATTAATTATCTAAAGGCAGCTTACCCAAGCAAGGGTCAGGAAACAGACTGAGACTCTAAGCATTGACCAAGGCAGGAGGAGACAGGTCAAGGGGCAGTCACACCCATCTGACCAGCAATGTACTGTATATACAGGGCATATTTGACTACACAGATGCATTGACAGCATTTGTTTGTTTTTCAATATATTTTACATAATTATTCAGGTGATGAGGAGAAAGATTGTGACACAAGATTGACACATTTGAATGTACCTCAATATGTTTATGAATTCTAAATAACATGATTTATTTATTTAAAAATGCACAATCACAATCATTTTTCAAAAAGACAAAGCCATGATTATACTCCTTAAATGGAGCAATGAAAAGTCATCAAGCTATCCTGAATAACTATAAAACTTCATAAAACTTTTGATGCTGACAAAATTTTCTTTACTGTTTTACTACAATTTTGTCCCACAAACAAGTATTTCTTTTCTGTTTTCTTCAGATATTATGTGACCTATAACCACAATATGCTACATAGTTGACTTTAGGCAAGAGTGAATACAATGACACTCACTCCAATAATGCATCTATATTCCCCAGTATCTATAAAGCAAAAGCATGCATATTGCTAATGAACAGAAGAAATGAGAAGGCTGAAAGTTGAAAGCAACAGGAAAGCTCAAGATGTGACCCTGAGATCACAAAGAAAGAACTGCAGTGTCCCTGCCATGGCATACAACCCTGCTATCATTTAAAAGTTATTACATGTTTCACATGTTAAGTGTACGAACCTCCAGGGTGCAATTTTTAGCAGCAGCAAACAATCAACAAATCTTTGTTTCTCCCCTGGCGGAGCGCTTAGTAGAAACGATTAAAGCTTTTTGAGAGAAACAGACTGGAACAATGGTGGGGACTTTAAACGGCTTCCTGTTGCGCTGCAGCGCAAGAGTGAGCATTGCTGCAGAGGAGCAAATACAGAGAGAAAAGCACTTCATATCACGAGCACAGCAATGCAAGGGATACACAAGGTGAATGAAAGTGAGAGAGACATTTAAAACAAACTGTTTATTGCCTCAGCCATGGAGACATGTGTCTGAAATGAGAAAACTGCAAATATGCATGTGTGTTTACAGAGGCATGTCTTCTACACAAGCCTCCCAGTCCTCTCAGCCACTTAGCACCCTGCCTGAGTGAACTCAGGTGGTTTTGCAATGTCTCTATGGTATAAAAGAAATATTACAGAGCTTTTTGCTTTGAAAATAAAGAACAGAATTGTGACAAAGACTTATCTGTATCCATAGATTAATAAGCCTAAATATTTCTTCATTAATGAAGCACTACTCAGTGCAGCAGTGTTAAGAGGTTAAGACTGGGTCTATGTTCTCAGATGACAAGTTGATTGGCAGAATCAGCTAGGAACTCTCTCAAAGATGTGCAAACACTGCTTTCAAGGACTCAGCTACTTTCTGCTGTTTGTATTTTTTTCTCATTGACAGGTTTTGAAACCTCAGAAAGTAATTTAGGATTCACATTTGACATCAGAGCATACACATCTCCATGCTTTGTATACAGATTTCCATGTTGCATATCAGGCATCCTAAAAATAATGATCATATTTGACTAATTAACATGACTTGACTTGATCATGTTTTGTGAAAGAAAGAAATATAAGATGGATTTTTGTATGTAGGAGTATTTCCATAAAAATAATTTAGCATCTTTTCAATGTAAACAAAAACCACCGGTGCAAACATTGAAAATCCTAAGTACATTTTTATCATGGTGATGTATTAAGGAACGCACTGCAGCAAAGTGCGATGGAAACAGACTTAATGAAGCATCGGATCAGTGTTAAGCAAACATTATGCCACATTTTCCATCATTCCAGAAATAGTTTAATAACACCTGATGAGGGGAATTAGTGCTGCCAACAGTCTTTAAATCAAAGTTTGGTTTTACGAATCATCTGGAAAATTCTCAGAAGTTTGGTGATCTCTGATTAATGGTAGCGCAAGCTAAATTTGTCTAAAACCCTTTTTACTATATGATGAAACTGTATTTTCTGTAAGGTGCTCTCTGATTGCATTTTTTATTTTTTCTATACACTTACTGTGTTCTATCCCTTTGTTGGTTTTGATACAAACGGCTTCGATTTGTATGATCCACAGCAATCCATTTAGTACTTAAAAACTACAAAATCCCCAAGAGGAGCAGCTTCTACATTATTTAAAAATCTGAAAAACTTCCATATTATATATTTGAGTAGAAGGGGGTCTCTATGCCTTTTTTTTTTATATCCAGGCACATTTGGGAAGATTGTCTTAGTTAAATAAAAAAAATCAACACTTAGGACAACACGAAATTCGTTCATTTTTTCAGTGCTTAAGCAAAACCACTTAACAAAATGATTTAGTGGCCTAATGCTTAGATGTTAGTAACACCTTTGACCATCAGATACAATTACAAAAATATTTAATTGGCATTAAAGTAATTTCATTAAGCCGCTTTAAGTCTTATTCATCAAATTTATCTGATTTTGTACATGTTAACGATGAATCCTCCATGCACAGCAAGGTTAGTCATGGAGTTCCTCGGGGCTCTGTGCTTGGACCAATATTGTTCTCTCTATGTATGCTGCCTTTAAGTAATGTTACAAGAACACTCCATAAATTTCCATTGATATGCAGATGACACACAATATTACTTATCAATGAAGACAGATGAAACTACAGGTAAACAACTAACCGAGCTTCAGGCATGCCTAAAGGACATAACAAACTGGATGACCTTCAGGTTTCTGCTACCTAATTCAGACAAAGGGTTACAATATGAGGTTATTGTGCTGTGCCCTAAACAACTCAGAAACACACTATTTAATGATATACTGTAACTAGGGTGACATTACCTTGGCCTCAAGCTCCACTGTGAGGAATTTAGGAGTTATTTTTGATCAGTATATGTCCTTCAATTCCCATATAAAACAAACTTCTAGGACTGCCTTCTTTCACAAAAATCAGGAATATTCTGTCTCAAAAAGATGCAAAAAAATGTATCCATGCATTTGTTACTTCCAGGCTTGATTGCAATTCTCTATTATCCCAAAAGTCTCTAAAGGCTCTCCAGCTGATCCAGAATGCTGCTGCACATATGCTGACCAGAACTAGAGTAAGAGATCATATCTATCCCATACTTGCTTTGCTGCACTGGCTCCCTGTATAATCCAGAATAGAATTTAAAATCCCTCTCCTCACATACAAAGCCCTTAATGGTCAGGCACCAACATATCTTATAGAGCAGTAGTAGTACCCTATTACCTGTCTGGAACATTACGCTGCCAAGATGCAGGGTTACTTGTGGTCCCTAGAGTCTCCAAAAATAGAATGGGAGCCAGAGCCTTAAGTCATCAGGCTCCTCTTCTGTGGAACCATCTTCCAGTCTCGGTCCGGGAAGCAGACACCCTCTCTACATTTAAGAGGAGGCTTAAAACTTTCCTTTTTGATAAAGCTCATAATTAAAGCTGGCTTAGGCTAGCCATTAGCTGTGGTGCTATGGGCTTAGAGTCCCTGGGGACTTCCCATGATGCACTGAGCTCCTCTCTCCTCCTTTCCATCTCCTTCTCCTTCTCTACACATTCCTGTCCCATTAGTACATGTTACTAACTTGACTTCTACTAATTGCTATCTCTATTATTATAGCTGTTATTGTTGTTGTTGCTGTACATGCCTGTATCCCTGTTCCGCAATCCCTCTCTCCCCCATTGACCTCCCCCTCTACCTCACCATCAATCAACCCATCTATCTCTCCCTCTCTCTCACTCTCCCTGTCCACCCCACTCTTCCTTTCTGTCTCTTCCACTCTCATCTCTCTCTCTTTCAACCCAACGGGTCAAAGCAAAGGGCTGCCCACATTCAGTTGGGATCTGCTCGAGATTTCTGCCTGTTAAAAAGTTGGGTTTTTTTCTTGCCACTGTCGCCAATTGCTTACTCATGGAGGAACGGTCAGGTCTCTGTAGAATAAAGAGTACAGTGTAGACCTGCTCTTTTTGGAAAGTGCCCTGAGATAACTTTTGCTGTGATTTTGCACTATATAACTAATATTGACTTGATTGAATATTGATTGACTAATTTAACCAACATGTAGTGCACAGGATGTGAATCATAATCTCAATTGTCCTGTATGCCCAATCTCCTATCCCAACCTTCGGAGTTTTAGTGCAGCAAATAGATGTATAGGAGACAGGATTCAGGTTAAATAGAAGATATACCACCAAGCTCTGACTACTTTATCAATCTACACCCATGTAGTTACACATCTCCCTAAGTGAATATGGGTAAGGGACAGAGAATATGGGACAATTAATGGGTGAATGAGATGTATATTCAAGCCACAACTCTCATCCCAAACTCACAGTCTCCCAGTGCTGGCTCCCATAGCCTTGAAGTGGAGTCTGACAGGGCCATACCCAGTTCCTTTCTAGGCACTGCCCAAGATAGTTCTGTGACGGCTGGATAAGTGAGAACTCCCTCGGGGGAAATAGGAAGGATAGATGACACTTTGGCTTTGGCTCGGACTTATTTAGATTTTGTAGCACTTTGTCGCTGTCTTGATTTGCAGACATAAATATGGAGTTGCCAGGAAGGATTTGCACCACACATTCAGTTAGGGATAAAAGAGCATGCATACACAGAGTTGAAAAATAAGAGCAGAAAATACCAGTGTAATTTTAATCACATCCAGACCTACAAATGTAACTCTGTAATGGTAATCAGAAGCAGAGTGGTCCCGTCAGGAGCCAGCCCACTCTGGTTTTCATTAAAATGCTGGCCACTACTTCTCACATCCCTCTGTGCGTTTAAATAGTTAATGGATTGCCCATGCGCTTGGCTACTGTAAGTTGGGGTCCGGAGGAGGCTTGGTGGAGCTCTTCAAAAGTTTCTTTTTCAGAACAGAGTGACTTTACAATCTTGTAATATTCATGATGTGTTTAGGAACTCTAAACCCTTTCCCAGCTTTGAAGTTAAAGCAATACTAAATTTAATCCATCTCTTAGTCGTTCTGACTGGTCAATAATTTGCCACCAATGTAAATAGAAACCATAAATATTTATTTTTCGTTATTTGGGGTTTTTTTTCCGCAAACCCTCAGAGAAGGAGCAGACATTAATGTGCTAATGCCAGTCTCAGGAGCCATGAGTTCTCCTTGTTCTGCTTGTTGGTTCATTGGTTGTGTCAATTCAACTAGAAAGTTTCAAAATGTTGTGCATTTTTGTCAATTTCATTTAACCCATCTGAATTTATGTTTGGTCACACGTTTACTGGTTGTGCTTAGAGGGAATGTTCATTGTTTCAGGTGAAAAACACAGTCACTTTTCTGTGGAGATACAGTGTGTGAGGAAGGAGATCAGTAAAGGAGAGATGGGTAACCCTATACAGTTACAGGATACCATGTAGGGATTCTTGCACTGAACCCATATGGGGACTTAGTGCAAGCAGCAGGACCTCTTTGAAGGAAACTATAAAATATTAAGGGGAAGTGGATACCTCACTTGGCTTAATACAGATACTGTATGAGTCAGGCCACGCATCTGCTTTTAAGATAAATCCCCATTTTTCTATCTTTTTTATCTTTTTCTCACTGTATCCACCTCTCTCGCTCTCTCCCCGGCAGAGGAAACCCTCCTTCTGTTGCACTTCCTGAGGTTTCCTCATTTTGTTGCCTGTTTTTGGGGCTTGTCCTACTTTGAATTGGGGTCTAAGGACAGAGGGCTTTTAGGCTTTACATACTTTTAAGACCACAGAGGCAAATGTGTGATTTGTGATATTGGGATATATAAATAAAAACTGACGTGACAAGATCTGGATTAAAATGCAGTTACCTCAGTTTTGATGCTAAGTAAAGTTCACTGGTTGAAGCTACTAAAATACGAAAATGTGCTGTTTTTTGAGTGGTAAAGTATTAGGCCTGTTTGGCTCTGTGTAACGGTGATGGGAATTTCTCACAGACTTTTTAGATAGAAAAATTAACTGAGGAAATAATCGGAACGTAATCAAAAATGAAAGCAATATTTAAGTGCACGCCAAATTACTTGAACAGCACCCATAAAGATTAAGGACAGCAAGAGTAAAAGATTATGCACCACTTTCAATACAGACTTAATTTACTTTCTCAGCAAAGAGAGAGAGAGCATAATACAGAATGCATCCATCAAAATGGTGCTACTGAGCTCTGGCTGCTTTTAACCCTACAGCTATCGACTCCGATGTCTCCATCCATCCATCTCCCATCCTCCTCTCTCTTGCATATCTGCTCAAAGTTTGATACACAGTATGCCAAGCCAGATGGTCAGCCACACGGTCGAAGCATGTACCACTCGGTTTCAACACCCTCTAACAAACCCTCCTCCCAACTCCAGATGGCATGCCGTGCCTGGTTTTAGTGCTACAGGGGGACTTCAGCGGTATCAGTGTGACTCAAGTCCCTTGGAGCATAGTCCATGTGCATGTGTGTTTTGATATGCATGTAAGCGTGTGCACTTGTCCCTTAAGCACTCTTGTTTGGTTGTATGTTTTGGAGAGTCCAAACAATCAAATGCATGTGTCTCATGGGCTGTTGATTTCTCCCCTTTGGCCAAATTTGGCTGCCCTGGTTCAATATGGTGTTTCCTCACTATTTCCCCCCACTGATCTTAAGTAAGCCTTAATTGCAAATATCAAAACGTTTTTGCAAGTAATTTTAAAGGTTTATCCCTTTAAAATTATTCGTAAGGCCTCTGAAGAGCTATGGATGCAATACATTTGTGCAATGCAAGAATAGACAGATATGGCAGCTCTACTGAGGCCTGAGACCCTAATGGGAACCCATTGTCCTCAGGTTCTCTGTACATCATCAGAGCATTGTGTTCATCCAGGCAGAACAATAAAGTCGTGTTTCAATCAGCCGTTTATGCTTTACCATCAGCGACTCATTGGCAAATCGGTTAGGGACATCTACTCATACCATTGCAAACTTGCTGCACATGTTGGATTTTATAGCTTACAGCTCCTGTGTCACCCTGCTGATTTCTTTATTCTGACACCAGTTTGCAGGTGCAGCTCTCTCTGCCATGCCAATCTGCTCCTTCTTATGTAATGGAGCTTTTCTCGTATTCTTGAGTTTTCCACGACCCAAGGCCCATTTTTAATCTCACTGCAAACCATTTGCAGTAAATTTATTATGAGAAGTGGTTCTGTTTGGGTAGAATTTCCAAATCCATATTTATTTGGGAGGATACACCACGTACCATTAAATTTATAAAATTCTACTGTATCTTCAAGAGTTCTATGTTCTATTTAAATATTTTAGGCCCTGTTCCTGTAAAGGAGCCATGTTTCAAAATCTAGTGATTAAGTCTCTACCTGTCTTTTTGAATATGTGGAAAATATCTAAAAGAAATATCACCACAAATTAATTCTCAAAAGGTGATAGTAGAGCAAAGTTGACAATAGGCTACTGCTTGATTAAGGGGCCAAGGGAAAGTATAATTTGCTGGGGTATAATAGATTTTTGTTTGTCTGTACGGCACTCAGTGCAGAATAGCACACTCTAGCTTTAAATGAAAATGAAACACACCAAAGGAGCTGCACTGTAGTGTTTGTGGTTATTGTTAAAATAACAGGGACAAATCCCCTGTGTGTATCCTCATGCTTCAGCCTGTAAATGGCAAGAGCCTTTGAAAAGCAGTATAAGAAGAAACCAGGAGGAGAAACTTCTGATCTGAGGAATATTTCTACTCATCACGCTTCTAAATTAAAAAGCAGTTATGAATAATCCTCACTGGAGACTCTACTTAAATTAATGCCTCAATTAGATTGGGAACATTAAAGGTAGTAATGATTCCACTCCTCTGTATTGTAATTTAAAGCCTGCTTGCTCTTCCCTGGGAAAGCCGCTCTTAGCAGTGAATGTATTAGAGTAGATTAATGAGGGTAGGATATGGAGGTGACTAGCAGCGAGAGCCAGGCCACTCCACACCCTCTTTTCTCACTTCCTTAATGGTGTGGAAAAAGGAGGTTTATCAATCATGCAGTCTTTGTCAATCAGAGATTGCAGGTTCCTTTTGCCAAATGTTTATATATACCTTTTTATGTAACTGTATATAAACTGACCAAATTGGGCCAAAGAACCTATAATGACAAATTATTGTTGCTGCCATCTGGGCAAGGGCACAGTTCAGTCAGGACCATCACCATCTCTGTCCTGCTGCGATTCACTCAGTGACTCCACCTGAGCATTGGGGTGGGGTTGTAACGATTGTTACATGTAAGTGATCCATCCTTAATCGATCCAGACTGTCAGCATGGACTAGACATTCACCTCTGCCTGTTATCTCTATCTGTAAGGAAGCCTGCCTCTGTCACAGCACTGACCACAGCCTAACCTAGCTGGTCAGTTCCAGTCACAACCTGCTACAGCAAAGATGAGTCACCTATGACTTAACGACAGGTTCTTGTGGGTTCAGATCTGCATCTAAAGTCGGGTTTAACTTAAATGAAATTAACAGTGGAGGGATATTGGCTGGATTAAATTGCATTAATCAGTTAAATCTGTGGTGACCTTATTTCGGTGAACCAGCGTGATAATTGGAAGTCCTGCACAACATCGGGGATTACCATGTTTATCCTCCCATAATCCCCATAAACATTAAGACACAACAACCTACATGCTGATTAGCTTCAGGCAGGAGCAATCAATCAGTGACAGATAAATAGCCCTCTGGCTCTCTGTCCGCATCTTGCTCAGAACTTTCCGTGGTATTCCACAGGCACCTTGTGAAATGAATGAATACCTCCTCAGTCGTTAACATCTACAACACGTGACAAAGCATTATTATTAAACTGCATTTTTCAGTAATATTTTAATGAAATTCTTAACTTTAAATGAAAGTGACTTTTTTTTCAATCCAACTAATTTGAATAAAAAGCTGATTCTTTCCATAACTCCTAGTTGACAATCAAAAGTGTAAACATTTATCACATGCCCCAGGCTTGTTGGTAGAATGGCTCCTTTGGCAGACAGGAAGCCATTTTGCCATGCTGCATATTTGCCTATTCAGACAGGGAATGGGCAGAACCCCTCAAGCAGAACATATTCAGGGGTGCGTTTTGAGGACTTCATGTTTGCAAATGACTTGCAGGAACAGACATAAAACCCACTACCTGCTCTTGATAAAGAGACTTGTTGAAACCCAGACAAGCGCAGCTGCTCAGCAACTCTTACCAGATGAAGGGTGGAGGAGACAGGTTGTGTGGGGAGGAGATGGAAAAAGGAAGAGAGGTAGGCAGGCATACGCCCTCTCCTTGTCCGTGCGTCGCCTTGATAAGGAGACACTAGAGCTTGTTTACATGCAGCAATGGGAAAACAAATTGAAAATTCCTGCCGGGACGCAGATGCATATCAAAACAGGATTATTTTAGAAATAATCGCCCATGCCACAAACTGTCACCAGCTAATCTCCACTTTGTTAGAATTCAAATTACTTTCCTATGTTTACATTGCCATTACTGCAAGGGCAGGGACTAGGGAATCTATGGGGGCCTATTTGCACAAGAGTAGCAATAAAAAAACAGATAAAAAAAAAAACTTTCCATAAATATTCCAGACCAGAAAGAATGTTCAGGTCCTGTTGGTGCAATAGGAATATTGAATGGGAGAGGCTTTTGGAATAATGGGAGACTGAAAGGCCAGCTATAAGGCAGCAGACAGATTGAAATTATGATGGCCTGTCAGACTGGGGATGAGATAGACCAGCAAAGAGAAGAATCAGAAGCGGTTAAAAAAAAAAAAACTGCTAGAATAGCCTCCACTAACATCCACCTGCCAAGGCCACATCATACTCAGTGGGGTCGAGCCAGGAAGATGTGGGCTTGGCTAAGAGGAATAGAAGTGCATTAAGTTTGAACTCTGTCGGAGGCAGAGGCGTCTCTTGTCTCTGGATCAGGTTGCCAGTGTTTATCACTTCTAGCTGTGCTGGCACTGAGGGCAGACACACTATCCCTTATCCAGTGCTGTCAGTCAGCGGCCCGAGCTGCCTAACACAGCATCAGCCTGCTTCAGCACTGGAGGGAGCCATGAAAAAAACACAAGGCTCATTGCCCAATATCCAACTGATCAATGGTGCTTGTCCTTAAGTGAGAACGGAAGTGCAAAATTGTGCAAAAAGGGTTTCTCAGGCCAAGTTATTACAATGTTTATTTCAAAATAAGCAGGTAGAATAAAATATAAATACAAATTCACACTCACTGGACTTGAAAAAATTGAGAAAAGGCCTGCTAAGACTCAAACTGCATTGTGGTGGTAAATCTGATCTCAAGAGGTAAGCTTCTGTGCATGCAGAGACAAGTAGTCCCTCAGTAAGCAGTATTAAAGTTACAGTCACTCTGCTTTCTCAAACTCCTTTCTCACAGTCTGAATCTCTGCGCGGGTCCATTTGTTGCTTTGCCCTGCTACCATCGAGGTTGGCCCTATGATTCCCAAAAGGATAGGGGATGTGTCTTGTGGTGAAAACCACACTGTGTGACAGACACAGAGGAGACATGAGGGAAGCAGTTCTCATCCATGTTCACTGCACCAGTGGTCACATCAAAGACGACTAACTTGTTTTCCCCTCTTGTTCTTCAGCTTTAACGTTCTCCTTCTAAAATCTCTGGACAGATTCACAAACAAGTTCATGTACAAATTGTGCGAAAAACACATATTTATGGGTTTAACCTCCAACAGTTCAGTTCACAATGTCGATCCATTGTGAAGCACGCAGTCTGAGAGGAGACGCTGTGGTGGTGACTCGAATCTACAGCTCTGCTGTGACTTTGCTCTTATGTTCCCAGCCCTTGCCTGAGGCGGCAAACGGCTTTGCTCAGTAAGGGAGAGGGTTGGGGGGTGGGGGTGGGTAGACAGAGGTAGGTTATATTAGGTTTGACAGGGTAATGCTTTGAAAAGGGGTCCCTTAGATGATTTATTCTCAAACACCTTTTCATAATGGGCTTGTGCGTGTTTCTATTAAGGGTGATGGAGACAGTGCTACGCTCACTTTCTTAGACACTCAGTGGTCTGCCATGCTGTCTGTACCTCCTTCATCTCTTCATCTTTTTTTCATATATCAACTGCTTTCCCTCACACACTCCCACAGAGATGCACAAATGCAAGATCTCACCACTTCCCCTTTTTCCACCTTTACTTTGTTTAACAATACTCACTCATCAAAGATTCCCAACAGGTATTCTGTCAGTTGGTTCAACTTTGGATCTGTAACAGCAGAGCAGACATGCAGCATCATAACTCAGGAGACAGAGCTTTGCCGGAGCTCACGTCCTCTGTCCTCAGACTCAGCATGAGACTTAGCGCCTACTAGCTGTATGTGACTGCTTCTGTAACTAAGCCAACAGAGGCCTGTCTTTTTAAATTTTTACTTTTCGTCTCACCCTTCAGCTGCTGGGCTGCAGCGCTGTGTGTGGGAGGGTAGTGGTTTAGAACACTCAAGAAATGGAGGAGGACTGAAGAGACAGTCAAATAGAAAACATCTCTGAATGAGTGAATTAAAGATGATGGTTGTACCACAGAAGCGACTGAAACCTTAAGCTGTTCTATTAATCTATATGGGGAGAGTTTTGTAAAACAATGCATAGAAGTCTACACTGTACGAACAAAGCTACTTCAATTTGTCTTCTTTTAACACTGTTACTTATTGTTGTTTCTACTTTTACATGAGTGTGCAATCCTTCTGCATTGTATGCAGTATGTTCCTGCTTATTGTATTATCACTTTTCACTCTTCTACCTGCTTTTGTAACCGTCTCTTTGGGCACGAGTTCAGAGCATGTCTTCCTGTTACTGGAGCAAACCTGACTGATAGCAGAAGTTTTAGTTAAATAGGGTCAAAGTTGACCTTGGAACATGTCAAAGCAGCTGGTATGAGAGAAGTGGCACTGGTTGGATAAACCAAACAGGAAGCAGCCCTTCACTCTGAGGCTGACAAGGATATTGGTCTAGAGAGGACTACGAAGGGGTTCTGGTCAGATATGGATGCCTGCTATAAAGCAAGGCAGGAAGGAACAGATATAGATACCATTCTTTCCGCAATGCTGGGAAGCTACAGCTCACATCTGACAGTCATGTTAGGAAAACAAGCACAACTGTAAGACAAGAAATTAGACATTGAAGGGCACATTTTAGACTCTCAGTGAGTAATCACAATACTTCTTTAAATAAAAACTGGATATTAATACACTTCTGTTAAAGTTGATCACAGATGTCCTTTTTTCTCTGCAACCTGCTGTGACAAATCAAGTCCACCAGCAAAAGCTACAGTCAGTATTGACCATCTGCTATAACCTATAAGTATTAAAGGAACAGAGGTGCGCCTGTGGTCATATTTTGGTAATAAAAGTGGTGATTATTCTTTTTTCATCTGAGTGAGTTTATGTTTTATTTTGCAGCCACTTGCTATGTCTTCAAAGTATTGATTTTTTTTCTTATCACCTCTGCATTATTTACACACACTTAATTGTATACATACACTTACACAAAGGCTGACTTAACTGGTTTTATTTTCATTTGTACATCATGTGGGAGGAGTGGTTTGTTCTCCTGACAACATTGGTGTAGAAAATAACTTGCGATGTTCAGCAAACACTACACTCCATCCTGATTCTCATGTATCAACATTTGTTTATGGGCCCGAAAAATCAGTACCTCCAAGGCACACATATTTAAGAATGCCAAAACAATATAACTATTAATAAAACGCCTTCCCACAACACACACAAATGCACAGAACAACAAAGGCAGTAATCCTACACAACTGGGTGCGTTATTGTTCTGTCTCTAACAGCAGAAAGCCTGGGTCACCATGTACTAAGTACTGCACAAAATCCAGGTAATTCATTGTCAAGACAGTGTGTGGAAAGCCAACATTCATTATGTAAGCTCGCTCAGCAGAGCATGTCAGCAGGCATTTTAGATGTTCGGAATCTGTGTTTTCATTTGCACAGCAGCAGTAGCTGCATACTGGTGACTTTTCAGGTGGTGAGAAACGATACGCTATCTGTGGCAGCAGAAACTTCACATCCTACCTTTCTGTCTCCCTTTTCTTGCCCCCCCCCATTTGCAGGTACACACGAGGACACATGCACAAACACAATCCATCACTCACACACGCCTGTGAACCTCAGTGTAACCACCTTTACCACAGGTTTTCTTTGGAATCCCCCCAAATGGCCTCAGGAGCTTTTAGAGGCAGGCAGAGAAGCTGAGGTTACTCTTGTTAAGTGTAATATAGAGATGAACATTTCAGCTTATCACTCCTCCACATGGTGATTGGATGGGTTTTTTTTAGCACAGATGCTGTTTGAGGGGCTACCTTCTCTAGTATAATGTTATTGCAATTTAAAGAGAAGACCTAATCATAATAAGGATGAACGCATAAAACCTCATGAAAATCAGCTCTGAAACAAATTTGTGATAATGCAAACTAAATACTGAAAAATGAGGGGGTTACAGAGAAAAGGAGGGTTAACAAAGAGGGGAGAAAAAGGAGGATAAAGTGTGTGTCTCGATTAGCTCACACATTACTAGAAAACAAGGCTGACCCCATACTGTGTTCATGAGGGAGGAATAGTGTGATGATGATGAAACAACTGATGATTCACACTTTACTGTCAGAGGTTGTAAAGCGTACGCTCGTTCACACGCATTGAAAAACTGTGTGCGTTTGCACCGCTGTGGCTGGCATTGACTCATATCTCCTCCATCGTGTTGCTCAGACATTTAGTCATGACAACAACCTATAATTTTTTAGACTGCCATTGCTGTAAAATGTTCCAATATGGGTTAGGGATCTGACCTTAAGCAATATATCTCTGTGTATGTACTGTATGGATAGGTGTGTGTGTGTGTGTGTGTGTGTGTGTGTGTGTGTGTGTGTGTGTGTGTGTGTGTGTGTGTGTGTGTGTGTGTGTGTGTGTGTGTGTGTTTTAGTGCCTTCCAGTTGCAGATTGTGAAGTCTCTCTTCTCCATCAGTGGGATCTCAGGGTAGAAACAGATGCTCATGCAGGCCTATGTGTTTGTTTGTTCCCATTGGGTCTAAACCTGTCTGTGCTCTTCGCCTTGTCACTGTCTTCTCCTCAACCTGGTCTCATTAACTCATTACCATGAGGAGGATGGAACAGTGAGACTTAAGTCTATAAAACATTGTTAAACTTCCTGCCAAGTGGGCCACTTCCAGTCCCGATAAGGTGGTGGTGGTGGTGGGGGGGGAGGGACAAGGGCAAACACACATAGTGAAAAAATCATTGGCCATGTTAAAACAGTCCTTTGCTGAATGTTATCTGTTACCAATGGAATGGACAGGGCTTAGAAACTACGGTTTAATTTTTCTTTTAAGTACACCAGCTGACACAGTGAAATTATCCATCCCATACATTCAAATTATTTGGCATTACTATGGTACATTTAAACATGACATCTGAAAAATAATTATTTTTGTGTCCTTTGCCTTGCTTGATGAGCAGTGTCCTGATGGCCTGAGGATAGCATGTGTTATTCAGGTCCAGCAGTATCTGTCTAAACACTGATACAGCTCTCCCAGAGCTTCCTCCTGTCATCTAAATGCTAAAACAAACACTGATCCATCCATCTGTCAGTGACATGCCACAGGTATGTGACAAGCAGGAAATCATCTTTTCTTCCAGTATGTTCATGCATATGTCCAATTGTCTGTGGTAATTGTACTTACTGTACTGTACTCTGTGGTCATTTCTTATAGAGTATAAATGTTGTCTGTTGAAGAGGCAGGTTTGTGCTAGCATATGTGACTTTCAGTGCTATTCATGAATCCAGCTTTAGTTGTTTATAGAATAAACCCACGTTCGCTCATGCTACTGTGAATGGAACGACACAGCTCAGATAAGAATGAACTCTGACCGAGCAGGCATCCTGTCCCTGTCCTTCCATGCTTTTCTAACCCTAACCCAGGGAGCAGCTGAGGGCCTGCAACGCATGTGTCTTTATGGTCCCCCTGGACTCATAAAGCTGCCAGGCCCAGGATGCAGCGCACTCTCACTCCACCAACCATGTCACTGCTTGCATCCATTCACATCAGTAGAGTCTGCACAAGACAAGAGAGGAGCTGGGTGTTTGATGGCTGTCTCTTGTATGCTGCTGGGTGTTAAGATAACAAAAGCCGGTAGTTTCTCATACCCCCACTCTACAGCCTCTCTAGAAACCCTCCAGAAAGCTATTTACCATCATTCACTTCAGGGTAATGTCTTTCTTAAAAGTCTCCTCCAGTGCACACCTTCCTCCTGAAATGACTCCTTTTTCCTTTAAGCCTGCCTGAACGCTTGATCATTTGTGTTTTAACGTCTCAAGGGAGGAACACGGAAACTTTGGTCTTGTTAGGGAACAGAATAGTTAGAAAGAAGTGTGTTGCCATGCACAGCACTTCACAAACTCCCCCTCATATGAGGTGCTGAATGCTGGAAGTACATGAGAGTAGAGCCAAGATCCCAGAACAGACTCCCAAGCACCGGGTTAAATTACAGCACAACTGGTGATGGGCCTGTACACTTTCATAACACACACAAGAAAACAAATACACGCAGTGATTAATCACAAGCAAGCCTCACAGCCGCAAACGGAATACTTGGGTTTGATTTCAATGACTATACCAGGTTCAAGCTTAAGCTGGAATGCTGTTGACTGATCAACTGAGTGGTGGATCATATTGACCTGGGTTGGGTTGCTCTCTCATTATCAAGCAGGCAGACATGATCCTGCATGTACTGTGTGTGCTTTTAATCTGAGGTCAGGTTATCAAATACACAATATGCATTTAAAATGATTTTTAGAAAGATTCCAGAGTTATTTGATTAATTCAAACCGAGTAAAATTAGATAAATAACCACACTCTTCAATTGTATACTTTTATCAAGGTAGCCGTACGACCAGGAAAAAGACAGACCACACAACACACACACACACACATTCAAATAAGCCAGGGGGTCACCGAGGGGTCTGTCATCAGTATTTATATCCTATCTATAGTGGGAATCATATTTATTTTTTGAGACAACTGTAAGTGCAATTTAGCACGGCAGAGATTTGCCATATGGGTAATGTTTGCATACTGAACACAATGTAATAGCCTGTTTGTATGTGTGTGTGTGTGTGTGTATATATATATTTATATATATACACATGTGTGTGTGTGTGTGTGTGTGTGTGTGTGTGTGTGTGTGTGTGTGTGTGTGTGTAAAAAAGAAACAATAATGAAGTCAAGCTGCTGTAAGGAGAGCAGATGAAGAGAGAAAGAATGAGAGTAAGAGTGCAATTCAGGAAAAGCCCATGCTGAGCCTGTGCCTGGCAGTCTGTGTGATCAATAAAAATAGAACCAAATGGGCTGTTACAAAATTGTCGAGTGACAAAACTGGAACATAAAAGAGCAAAAACTTGTATGCACACATTTTGCAAAATTCCATTATGTACCCAGTATGTACCCATTACCACCACTACACCCATTACCACCACTACACTTTCACAAACACGTGGCTGATTTCTGAATGGTCGAGCAATCAGCAACGCTAATACTGACTACTGTGTTGTAGAGATTTAAAACAATACGCCTTTTTAAAATAAATTACTATTTTTTTTATTTGGTGGGCACACACTCAAGTAAACCTGTATTTTTAAGAATGCATGCACACACGCACACCCTGCTGCTTAATGCTGACCCAAAGCAATACTTTCACTTCAAGAATGCAAACAAACATCTTTATTTCTTTGTCGGGTGGATGGCATGATTTATGAGAAAAACTTTCTATCAGCAGTATTACAATTGCCGTGTACCAGGGAACAGTGAAAGCGGCTGACTGTAGGAGAGAGGGGAAGGAGATGCCACAGCCTTGTACCTGAGATACACATCCTGCGCACGCTGCCCCTTGTGGTCATAAGTAGCACATTCAGCTGTAAAACTCATTAACATAATGATATATTACCATTGTTTCCTTTTTTTTTGAATGATTCATTTAAAGTTTGCATTTTGTTTTTGCCTGTTTTTTCCCTCTTCCTCCCAGTTTAAACCTGTTCATTTATCCCAGGTAAGTCCTGAGAAGAAGATCCAATGATTATAGGGACTTATTGTATTATAACTCAGCCAAAGATTAAAGTGAGAAATGTGGGTGGAAGGATGAGGGAAGGCTAAAGTGCTGTGCTGGCATTTTATGCATACAAAGACTTTTTAATGCATATGCATCCCGCATTTCTTTTTCACAAATGGGTGCACCTTGAGTGAATATATTCCAAGATATCTTTTCCAACTAACTTTTGCGGCGGCAAAACTAAAAGGGGAAAAAAAAAAAAAGCCCTCAGTTGGATTCCGGCTGACAACAGAGGAGCGTGTGCGTAACCAGTGGATGCACTCACTTCAGCAGAGTGCTCCCGGTGACGGTCGCTAACAGTAGTCGTGATTCGGCGGATATCACACAGACTGGCTAATGAGCATTAGCATTATAGCTAAGAGACGCACAGGTAAAAACATAGAGGAAGGAACCTCCTGAGGATATGTCTAACTTTTTAAATTCCCCCTTTTTTCCTCTCCTTTATTTTCCCCCTACGGACCATTAGCCAGTAGATCCCTCCCACCTCCTCCTTCTCATCCCCTCCTTCTCCCCTCCTCCCTCCCTTTTGTCTTTCTTTCAGCATGGTGCAATTAGCGCTCTCATTGAATATTGAAGGTATGAAGAAGAATGGGGCTTTTTAGCCGTTTCTCTTCCGCTAGGACCATAGCTCTGCTGAGGGATGGCTGAAGGCTTCGACTAAATCAGGATGCTGAGGTACAGCAACAGCACTTAAAGCCAAACAATCACTGATCATTTATTTAGTCAGCCTTATTTATGCATCCCCGTTTGCTGTTGCTCAGAGCTGTGATTATTCCACTCACGATTATTCTCATGTGATTATCTTTCCTTGAAGCAGACAACTGGTCTGAGCTCCTCAAATTAATGAGAATCCTCAAGCTTAGTTTTGCCATTTCAGAAGATTTTATCACAGCTGATCCTTCTAGATGGAAAAATCAGAAACATCAATTGAGGGAAATTTTATTGCGATTACAACCTTTTTATCTTCATTATATTTTTATCCCTTTTTTTTTTTATCTCCACCATATCATCATGATCTTATTTTTTGAAGTGCATTGTTACATAGAGCCTGCAGGATGGATCTTCTTTGAGTAAATCAGAACAGAAAGAATAGCCCTACTGTACACACTTATGTTGTATAAGCATTTGCCCGAGGGCTACATGGTAGGTCACTGGCAGAGGAGGGAGTACAGATCCGCCAGCTGATTTTCTCAGGATCCAGCACACCAGTATGCCAGCACAAAAAACAAGCATGCCCATCAACCTTCCATGCCCTATGGCCACATTATCAGATATGATCCCGATCGACACAGTCCTGCTCCATTCATGTAAAACATCCTCAAACACACTCCATAGATCACACACCTTCACATGCACAAACACCAGAGATTGATTCTCACAAATGCCAGATTTCATTCTCTCACAATCTAATACCCATACCCAGCTCACATTGCACTCCATAAATACATTTAGAGTCTCAATAGGACTCGGTATCAGGTCTGCTCTGCTGCTAAACTCCACCACGTGTTGGTCATGGGCCGGATCTCCCACAGCAAGCATCCGTGGGCATGCGGACAGGTGACGTAAGGTGGGCGCAAATAAATCCCTTTTCAATCTGCAAGAGTTTGGATTTGTCACTATGAGCTCCTCTGCTGGTCACTGAACAAAATCAACATACTAAGATTTGGGACTCACTGCATGTAAACTTGTTTTGATTCTATGACCAGGTATCTATGATGTACCGTATAAAGCTGACATTGCATGCTAGATTAACCAACATTTCTTTACATTTTGAGAAAATGAAGCAATAACGAGGTGTTAAGATCATGCTCGGATGTTATGCAGCAGTATTGGAACACATGTACAAGGACATACACACACACAACACACTAACACACCCACTGATAAAGGAAGGAAAGTACTGCCGTCTTGTGTCTCCTACCACTTCCTTTCATATAGCCGTGCTCTGTGGTAAGAGTCATAATGCATAACATAAATGCACCACACACAGACAGAGATACAAATACAGGAATCAAATACACACACAGAATCATTTCCAGGAAGTCACGTCTCACTGGTGTGCAGCATGGCCACAGGCATCAGCAGAATCTCTTCACTATCATTTCTTGAGATGTGTCTCCTTATTCTGAGCAGCACTTGATGCAGACAGCTTCACTCGACCAGATTCTCATAACTATGGGAGTAGCAAAGAGGAAGGAGGTGAACAAATTGAAAGTAGACAGGTTGCAGCCAGAGAAGAGACTTGCTATAGGCAAGGGCCAGACCACAGTAGGAGACAGGCTCCAGCCTTCCCTTACAGCTCCATCAATGTTTAATGCAGTGGGGCAGAGAGGGGAGCCGAGTCTGGGCAGCCACCCTCATGGAGGAGGTCAGCACTGGAGTCGTCAGGTTGGAGGGAGGCCCCAGTGATGCTAGAGGAGTGTGATGGGAGACAATGGTCCATCATACAAGTTGTCTAGTGGGAGACACTACATCTCAGAGGTCACACTCTCAACGCTATCTCTGAAAAATTATACTGACAACTAAATTTCATTAAGAAAATTATTATATATTATTATTAAATATTGAGCTTGTCTGTCAACATTTTTATTCATGCCAATACTGGCTGATGATCACAATCACTTGAGTCATGTATTTATGGTTTAAGTAAATACAATAATTACATGCTCATGCGTACAGTAAAAGTATTACTGGTTACTACAGCTGTTCTACTAGTCACATAAAAATCTATTTCTAAATTTACATTTTATTTCAAGTGATAGACGACAAATCCACAGTCCTCGATCTGTGTGAAAACGCTTCCTCAAATTCATCTGAAACTAATATGAGGCTGAACCTGCCATAGTTAGACATCGAGCCACAACAGCAGGCCAGTAACACCAATGTGGTGACCAATAATGATTTCAGTTTATATATGTGGGTATTGCTTTTAGATGGTCTTAAAAAATAGGATTTCTGTTATCGTGGTCATGGGTAAAGTGCTGCCTGACATGAATCATGAGACCCACTAATCATTATCTTTCAGGAACTGTAGTTTTAGTTATGAACACAGCTTTATTTTGTAGGAGACAATGTTGAGAATAGACTATAATAAGGTATCGCATCAAATGATAAGTCAAGACTCACTCAAAATCATATGTGACTGTCTCCCATCATCCTAAACTGACCCGAAACACAGCACAGACATGCAGTATTTACCCTTTGGCAGAAACACAAGACCGTGAACGAGAACACTTTGTGAGTGTGAGTTAAAGGTAGGCTTACATCGTTTGAGCCTGTTTGTGAGAGGACATCCTGCCATGATAAACACACAGCACCAGTCTGTGGCTAACCAGACACCTACTCTGTGATCAGAGCACAAACAGGGCTGCTCTCTTCAGGTCCACTCCAACTCAGTGGGATACACTCGCAGTAGGACACAACACAAACACACACACATACACAAAACACACACGCACACAGGGAGATAGAGAGAGAGAGAGAGTGAGAGAGAGATAGAGAGAGAGAGTGCATCCCTGCACACATGGTCGAGTGCAGATGCCTATAGGCTGTGATTACCTACAATAGAGTCTACCTTCCTTGTCAATCAGTTGAAGGAGGGTCATATTTTGAGGAGGAGGAGGTGGATTTGTTTGGGGAATAAACACAGTTACATAGCGACCTTCATCTGCTCCGCCAATAGCGTGGGCTGTGGCTGTGGTTTGAGACTGACCAGATTCCATCTATAGAATGATGCATAACTAGTAAGAAATAGTCATTGAGTAAGGGGCAGGATGGAAAATATTCTTAAGAGAGTGTGAGCCATGATTTTTTTTTTTTTTAAATCTCTACTACATTCATAAAATTGCTTTTTTGCAGCAGTTTGCAGTTATGTGTCAAAGTGGCAGTGCCAACCATACGTCCAAATCATCTGTCAACACTTACAAACATCCAGCAGTGTACATATTAGCTCAAGTGTGTGTCCTGAAGGGATGTCAAACCTGCGGCATCTGTGGTTGGCAGTCAGAGAGGGAGGGATGCAGAGAGGGAAAAGGAGAGGGGAACGTGGGAAGAGTGAGGTAAAGTGCTGACTCTGACACTGTCTCTGTGTGCCGTTAACACAGGAACCAATTAGCTAGGAGCCAGCTTCCGTTGCCTGCACTGTTATAGGACCTCCTCTCTGAGTCCCCAGGGCTGACTGCAGCTCCAGGGCTGTTGTGGCACATATACAGTAGACAAGCTATATCAGAGACACAGATACTAGGCAGACATGTTATGGATGGGGATGTGGTGTGGCCTTCCAGACAGAAGGGACACACAGGAGGGCAGACAGATGAGGCGAGTCAAAGAGGGCAGTGTATGAAATAGCCAGTAATAACACACTGCAGGAGAGCAGGCTGACGATAAATGCAGCGTAACACTGTGACTGACCCATCCTTATATGAAAAATTTCAACACCTCACAACATCACTGTCTGCAAATTACTCACTTTACAAACGCATTTAATTCCACAGACATTTGTCTTGTAATAATTCACCAGCATATACCACATCTTACAAAAACATGCAAAATCTGTGATACCGTGCACACTTGCACAAATGTCCCTTTCATATCAGATGTGCAAGCAACACCCAGATATTCCCTCATCCTTACATGGTCGCACATCTAAAACACAGACAACATTTCTTTTGGGTATGCATACCCACACACACCTCCCTAACCTACACACACCACCTCGCTGTCCTGCTCAGAGAGGGCACCGGATGACGCAGTCTTTTTATGACAATTATTGATCCTCTGGAGCGCAGTAAAAACTATCCCCAGACAAACAACAAAAATAACTGTAACCATATAACTGCTTCCTGCCAGGGGAACAGATCCCACACAGTGGCCACGTGACTGGACTATTCCTGGAGCATACTGTAGACCCCGAGCAGGCCCAGGACACTGACCAGGCATGCACTCACATACATTGAGAAGAGGGGAAGGTTATAGAAAAGTATAGTTTATACTTTGTCACTTCCTCTGGCTGAAATATGAGTATTTCATGTTTTTCTGTTAACTGAGAGGCTTTCAATTTGATTGTTTTTGTGCTGCTTCTCTCCCTCACCATATGGTGCTGCTCACTTTTAATTATGATAATATCAAAGTCTTTGTCTTGGATAGTCCATTTATGTAATAACATTTTCTTAATGCAGTAGACACAACGTACCTCCCCTTCATACCCACACGCACACACGCCTCACGTTTCTTCCGGTGGACGTATGACCTATCGAACGTATCCCCTTCAAAAACCGAAATGAATTTGGCATATTGCACTGACAAAACACAAAAAGGAGAGGAAGCTGCATACAAGCCTCATTTCAAGTGTAAAAATGTGCTATTGCATTCATTGCTATGTGCTTGAATTTGTACCACAGGAACAATGGACAAGATAAGTCAATATTTCTCCTTCAGAACAATTTGGCTGCCGGTAGGGAGGAATTACTGTTATAAAGCTGTCTTTTTGTTCAGCCATGCTGTCATTAATAGAGCCTGCCAAAACACCGCTCATGGACAAACAGTGACCACCTGGAATTATCAATGTTTGAGTGTGGGTTCCAGTGCCTTCTCGTCTTTTTCTAAGATGTTGAAATTGACTCAGGTTGGTGGAAAACTGATCCACTTCCTGTGGATTCAGCCTGTCATCAATGGACAAAAAAACCTACTACAGATGGATCAGAGGAAATTTGAATATAATATATAAATATACGGGTGTAATTAATATCAAGCTAATTTACTATCTCTCACATACCCGCTGTAAAATCTAGAACCTGGGATATGTGACCCCTGGTTGGGTTTCACTGGGAAATGGGATGTAAGGGAGAGACAGAGATAAAGCGGGTGTGACAACAACAACTGAAGGAAAAAGAATGGAGGATAGATCTGTGGGAAAAAAATATATAGAGGTGAACTGCCTTGTAAGACTTGTGCAATAGTCTTCACATCAGCCGTGATCATGACCTGTGTGTGAAGAGAAGAGGAAAAACTCAACAACATGAAAAAAAAAAGGAACAAAAAAAACAATACATGGAAGCAGAAGGGGATCTGGATGTGATCTGGTCTCAGAGACAGAGCAGTAAGCTGGTTGTCAGACAAACAGCGTTCAGTCTTGTCAAACTCTAACACTTCACAGTCCACATTAGAGACTGGCTCCCGGCCAGCTCAGTGATAGAAACCTCTCATCAATGTCTTTCCTCATTTGTCCTCATAGTCCCTTAGTTTGCCAAGTTTGGAGCCCTTCAGCTCTGATCTTAGTCATAGAACAACATAGAAAATATCCACTTATGTACTAAAACCTTATTCAATTATATTTTCATTTTGCAAACTGTAGATGTTGGAATTTATTCAGAACTGCAGTGCCCGCTCTAAACATGCCTGTTCAGAATGGGCCGTTTGCTTGGCTGCTGGTTGCAGCTTCCTTGTGCTATAATGTTGGTAACATTATATCCAGCATCCAGCAGCAAAAGTGACATTCAGTCAAAGACACGCAGCAAGTTAAGACCAGCTGCAGACGTAGGTGAGGACATGCTGGACTCAGTTCTCAGGGCCCTGAACTGGAGAATCAGTATTTTGATTCAGCATTTGACTTAAAACTTTTACCAGATGTATGTCCAAACTGAAGTATGCAGTTAGAATAATGGCAAATGTATTTGACATGAGTGTGGGGTCAAGAAAACAACTGAAATGATTAAGAGACTGTACCAACAGTTTAAGCCACTTCCTCACGCATACCCGACCGCTATAAGCTGAACACAATATATAAAATGACATCTTGATACATCATGCTGTGATGGGTCATTTCCAGTTTGCTGAGCTTACACTAAACTACAGTGTTGGATCTCTGTTTGAAATACTCACACTTCATGGGTGTGGTCTTTAAGAGAATAGCAGCAGTGCAAAAAATGACTGGTGTTGAACAAACAGTTAGAAAATCTATAATGTGAGGAATCTCTGACGTCTGTCTGTCTGTAATTTGCCTATCGTGAAAACCGTTTATCTGATTTACTTCAAACCTAGCATGTGAGTTGCTTGGGGCCCAGGGAAGTGATTTCCCGACTTTGGTGCAATTTGGCTATGTGACACGCTCAATATTAACATTTATAATAAACAGGCGAACCGTGCTCTGTGCAGCAGCGGGGTTGCAGCTTCAGGGCTCTGCTGAAACAGAGCGACACCACTGGAAACGGTGGGGACAGTGTAGCTACAATTCAAGCAAGGCATAACAAACGTGTATTGAAACAATGAAGAAGAAAAAAGAAAAGGGAAATCCGTCCTCATGCACCAACAAGTACATTGTTACCTCCGCTTTTGCTGCTTTGTATTTACTAGGCGTAATATCACAACTTCCTCTACTGTCGCCATATAAATGGTCTGCGTGTTAAAAAAGTAAACAGGACTTATGGCGCTGTGTGGTCTTCCTGCTGTCTTGTGCTGCTCTGGTGTTTTTTTCACTTCTCACACACATCACACACACATGTCCAGTTTGCAGAGCTCACAGAGCACCACATAGTTCGGTCTCTGTCTAAAATGTTCCCACACTTAAAATGATCGAGGGCAAGGATTTTTAGCTCCTGATTGTTCTCTGGAGGAATAGAACACGTTGATGGGCTGGTTTGGACTGGGCTTACATTGTTATGTCTCAGCCCCTGCTTCTGCACAGAGCACTAGTCACCTGTTAATTGTAAATAAAATATATATATATATATATATATATATATATTATTTATATATATATATATATATATATATATATATATATATTTTGTGTATCTATATAGATATAGATATATATATATATATATATATATATGTTGCACATGTCGCATATCCAAATTGCGCCAAATTCGCCACTGGACTTCTTTGGGCCTCAAGCAACTCACATGCCAAGTTTGAAGTAGGTCAGTTGAACGGTTCCCATGATAGCTGAATTAAATTCAGACAGACAGACAGAGATTCCTCGCATTATAGTAAGAAGATGCCATTACATACAATCCAAATTACAGCACAGAGTGAGCAAAGTAAAGTCACATAAGTGCTCTTTTTTCTTTCTTTAATAACTTCTTGTCTGTCAGCGTTATCACCTCATTAGAGGTTGAGGAGGTGAATATACTAAATGAGACATATACACTGAGCAGCGCTCCTGCCCTTCGAGGGGAGTTTTCAACAGGGGGGGAAGTCTGTTTGATCTCAACACTTATCTGCTTCATTTCTTTTCTCTTATGTGGTACTCGCCAGCCATCACTTTGATTTGTGGTCACTCTCAAGTTAAGTGCATCAACCACATACAAACACAGATGTATACATTTCTCTCCATAAACAGAAACAAATACAGACATCATCAAAAAGAAATGGTGTCTCTGCAAACCATAGGGGCAGTGAAATGAATGTTCTTGCTCTCAGGATGTTTTCACAAACTGTTTAGATTGTACTCGTGTACTGCTGAAGAAAATACCAGCATGCTGTTATTGCTATGTGACACGGTCCAGAGAAAACTTATTTTCACTGTGACGTATCTGTAAATCGCTCCCTTTCTTGCATTCAGATGTCCAGTTCCACAATTATTCCAACTCAGAGCAAAATTCCATATAACTTCCCTAAATGCAAAAAAAAAATGTCCTGACTGTAACTTGATGTAAACTAATCTTTTAATGTTTCTCACTCACACTGAGGATTTGCCTGCATATGTACTTGATTTCCCTGCAGTTTGTAACCTGCATGAAGGAACATTGATGGTGACATGAAAGTTGTTTAGTTTGTAACCTGCCAGTAAAACCTAAGAACAAAACTTTGCGCGTGTGTGTTAGTGATCAGTGTGTATAAACTGTGAGATTTTAGAAATGTTGTTATTGAATTCCAGCTCATACTGTATGAGTAAATCATCTCTGTTGTGGGTGTAACTTGCTTGTAATTTAATTAGGAAAAATATAGTGTGTTTGATTTTATTTTCTATTCTAGTTTTACATTTGAGTTACCTTATGATGCAATTACAATTATTACTTAATATTATTTAATGATGTGTTTATGCTATCAGTAAAATAATTCAAGTCAGTGCTGTTGGAGTTCACTTGGAATATGCTACAGTATATCTTCACTTGTTCAAAATTCAGTTTTTTGGAGATCAATACTAGTGAATAGATTTTATTTAGTCTACAATGTCAGCTACAGTGCAGACTTAATATATTTCATACAGTTATACTGTATATAATTTATTTTATTATTATTTCTATCACTGTTTTATTGCATGTGTCCATCACTGACCTGTGCTCTTATACGGTACCATATTGAACCACATGAAAAATAATTATACTTTCATTGTAGATGAAAACATAATTACTTGTCCACTCATTGACGTCTCCACATTAGATTATTTTAATGACCTATTGACTGATCACGTCTTTAGAGGGTCCAAAGTAATGGCAAATGATCATAGGAAGGTTTTTTTTTTGTGTGTGTGTATGTCTGTGGGTGTCTGAATTTGCCACTTCCATTCATATTAATTAACATTTCAAATGCAAAAAAACTTATTTTCCTCACCATATCAAACTTTATCCACACAGCCTTACTCTCCACATCTCAAGTTTACTGTCCTGGCATTTTGGTTGGAGAGGTTTCACAACATTCATCCATCTTTGGGCATTACTTTGTAAGAGATGTATGTAACTATGGACTATTTTCATAAAATGTATATCCTGATAGAAGAAACAATCATTTGGATGTGTTTTTCTGTTTATTAAGCTCTTTGTTGAGTTCAGTCGAGCTCACAGTAAGAACCTCAAGAAAGACTCTGGAAGCTCTGGACTGCCACTCCACTTGTCTCATTGACATCTTCAAATCCATAAAATGAGTTGTAGGCCATTCACTTGATTGCCTCCTCCATCCAATCAATACACAAGTAGGTGATGTTTCAGATTCTTCATCATAAGTCTTCTAGTCCTCTGATTATTGTCTTTTGTCATCTTTTCCATTAAACCCAAGACATCAACACAACATGCATTGTCTGCATTTTGAAGATGTTTCCCGTGAGTTCTACCTCAGCTGTTTACCTACACATTACATCGTGTACGCTGTCAGGCATTGTTAGTTCTCCCGTTCCAGTTTGTGTTTTTTTTAGTTTTTTTTTTACAGAAAACAGCAATGATCGTTAGACTTAAAGTCTTGATGTCTCAAAAACTCTTTCCAAAGTTGTGAGTCTAGCTGAACCTCAAACTAAACAGCCACAGTCCAATTCAGGCATCAGGGCATATGCTATCACACCAGTTACTATGAGAGGGAATTGAATGTGAGGTAAGTTGTGTCCCAAAACATTTCATGTTCAACTAGTTTAGTGTTTCGAGTGTAAAGTTTCTGCAAACTGCTATTCTATGACAATTTGGTTTCAATTGTCAAGTTTAATGCAGGAATTACAAGGTTTTAATTTTTACAGAGAGACTAAGTCTTGACAGGTCTATTTATTCCTGTGAGACATTATTGAGGAAAGTGTCCATTGAGTAGAATTGAAATCCTCAATCGAGAGCCTACCTCATAGACTAATTCTTAAACAGTCAAATCACTCATACTTTTACACATATGGATTCTCAATCATATCCTCACTGACATGCACTTATTCTCCACACACGGCTCTAACTGTTCATTCTCAGAAGGGTCTGGACTAATGCTGAGCTGTTAATCACAATATTAATAAATCACCATATGGCCAAGTACAGTATTATTCAAATTAGTGGGGCTGTAATTTACAGATGAAATACACATTAAATCTGGCAGGCTCCATAATGTTTTTGTTTTTTGTGTGTGTGTGTGTGTGTGTTGCTGCAGGGATACCCTGATGTAAAAATGTACTTCTTTGTTCATTATTACAGAGGAATAAAACACTTTATAAAATGCATTTTTTTACTTTTTACTTCTTTTGACCCTTACAGAGCAACACTCCTCTTTGATGATCTCGTTATCGACTCTAAATGAATGTCAAATGAGTTAACAATATTCAGGATGAACAGCATGTCACACTGTCACACAGCATATTTATTCATGTGACTCATAGTTTTAGAGTTTAACAGAATGATTCGCAGCTCATTTAACTACAGAAGATTTCAAAATCAATCACTTTCACCCAAACAGAGAAAAGAGGCTGTAATTTGTGCATAAAAACCAAAAGCCTTCCACATTTACAATAATTACTGACCATGTCACTATTTGTCCTGCTGCTTTGGGGTTTCTATTCATGCCACTCTATCTCATGCTGCATTCATGCAATGATTGACAGGGAAGGAGAGGAAAACTTCCCTTTATTCTGACTCGGGTGTGTTCACACACATTTCCACGATTGCTGCCTTTTTGGAGGCTCGTTCACAAAGAAACCTGATACGATTGAAAACTGAAATTCTTTATCTGATTTGTATTGATTTTGCATTTCATTTAAATGTACGGTAACGGCCATTTATTTAAGTGTAGCTGCCATTTTCTTAGCGATCTGCTGACTATTTTGACCAAGAGGGAGATATTTTAGTCAGAAATTCTTGATTTTTGTGAATAGGAATTATATACTGTAGGTGAGTAAGTTTTTAAATTTGGTTTTAAATGTAGTTTTTAAATAAAGATGTGCAATTATTATTATGTGTTATTAAAGAATGAATGAAAAATAATCAACAGATATATTTAACACTGAGTGAAGCCATGATACTGTATTTACTCTGGTGTTCAACATGCTGTATATTTGCCAGCTAAGACAACACAGTCAAAGTCAAAAGTAATCAAGACTAAAACACAAAACAAAAATGATCAATTTTTCAGCTTTATCAGTGGTACCAAAAAGTATCATACAGTTAAGAACACTCAAAGAATTAGACACATAACATGGACAAAACAAGAGAGAGTGTGTGAAATTGAAAGCACACTATTTCCCTGCTCTATATCCCCTTCGTCTACACTGCCCCTGTGCATCCATATGTGAAATAGATTCCTATGCCATCCAGAGTCCTTCACGCTACTTGGTATCGACATCCCTAAATATAAGGAAGGTACGTATACATGTAGATTAGGCTGAGCACGGGAGGTGTACCCTCAGAAGGAGTTGGCCTGTTTTAGTGGGGAAAAGTATTTTTTTTTGTTGAAGAAAAAATAGCACTGCAGGGTTGGCTTTTTCTGCAGTGTCTGCAATAAGAGTGTTAATTTCTGGAGGTGTCTCCTTTCCATGGTTTTTCTTTTTCTTTTCTTTTTTTTTTTTTTTGAGAAAGCCTTGGAGGCAAGAAGAGGAGTTAAGAGGTTCTGGTAATGCTGCTGGCTTCTAGTAGCAGGTTATCTGTTTAAATAAAGCCCTGCAAAGCTGTGTGATTAGGGAGGAAAAACACACACATCTATGCAGACACACTCTCACACATGCATTAAAAGCAACAAATTGCATAAGTTAACATGCATGAGGTCCCATGCAAGCAGGTGCAGCCCTCATGCCTCTTTTTCCTGTAGCTTCATGACTTATTGTTTCCACTGTTGAGAAATGCCTCGTCTAAAGTTGAAAAATAATAAAGGAGAAGTTTTGTGAGAGCAGATGGAGGATGCAACACCAGATTTCGCTCTGTGTTTTTAACGGTATATTTTTTGTGAGCTTACATCACAAATAAAACAGTCACAAGACAAAATGATTATTTAGTATAGGCCGGAAAAAAAACATAAAGAGTGTGCGGTGCTTGTCTGGGTTTATTTTTTGTCTGTGCTTAATATCTTTATGCTTGCAAGAAGCCAAGCAAGAGCAAGAAACAGAGATAGCAAGGAGGGGAATGAGAGGAAGAGACACTGATAGACACACTGAGAATGACTGTGAAACTATAGAAAAAAGTGGTGATTTCAGATATAGCCGTTAGCAGTTCAGCCATGATGGTGGCTGAACACAGCTGTCAGACCCAGATGGTGAGGTGCTAATAACATTCAGAGTTTTGCAGCGCACCGTTTATTTTCTAATAATAAAACTGTTAGTGCTTGCTAATAGCATAGCCACTGTCTGCCAAGCACACGTTCCATCTGACACTCACACCACTTTGGTGCCATTTATGTGCCGTTCTGCTGAGCCGAATGGGTCCATAGTAGGATCTAGCACAGCAAGACAGACACAAACACACAAACACACTGACCAGCAAGCTGTTATGTGTAACCAAGCAGAGCAGAATGACCTAAGGTAATGATCAAGTGGATGTGAGTCTTATAAAAGTGAAGAAATAAATATACATGTGGAAGTGAGCGTAAACACACACACGCACACCTTATCTTTATGAACACATCTGAGAAACTATGTAGAATGTGAGTTTCAGGAACTTGTTTCAAACATTTTGAGAGGCCTCTGCCTCTGAGTACATCATATTTAAGGAATAGCCTTATATTACTTGAAAAGTGACACGATGCATCAAATCAAATTTAAAATGTCCAGACTTAACTAAATATAAATACAACTCAGGTGACTTTTTTGTGGGGAAATAGAGATTAGGATTAGAAATTAGATGATCAGATGCTTTTCTGTTGAAATATTCTTATCTCTTGTTACAGCACAACATGTGTGTTTTAAAGGTTAGTAAGTAAACTTGTGGCTTTTTGTTTCATTAATTGCTGAATTTGAGAAACTGATATGGAGAAGTCCCAGTGGGTGTAAATTGATTGAGAACCCTTTAATATATTGAGAATACCACAAATAAAATCACTTAAATTATGGGATAAGTAATAAGTGAAAATGTACTACGTGAAAAAAAATGTAAAGAAAAATATAATTGATGAATGGGTTATATCTGGACCGTTGGTCTGGGTGCAGACTCTTATGGACACAAACAAAACATGCTATTCTTTCAAGGTGTTGACTCATCAGACTGTGTCCAACAATACAGAGCTACTGTAGCATGACACAGTATGTCCCTAAAAGAATGCTGCCTCCTTTAACAGACTTTCTCATTTTAGGATAGATCGATGATGTGCCCTCCTCCCGAGTTTTACATAATTGTATCTGCTTGTTTTATGATTTGTACACTCCCTGTTTTAAATTCTATCCTTTAAAAACTGACATCTGTGATGTCATGTTTACATACAATGCGTCTTAAACTGTTAGAGTGGTACCACTCACTTTTTTCTAACTCTGAGTAGTTGATTGACAGGGAGCTGTATTTGCATGTGTGTGTGTGTGTGTGTAAAGATTAGGCTATGTGTGTCAGTATCATACAAAATTGTTTCACCTCACAACTTTATTTATTAAATATTTCAACAGGAGCCAATTTCCTGTTAAGTGTCATTACAGTGTTTCTGCACTCACGTACGCCTGCAAAGTGCCACAATTAATTGAACTTCATTTCCGGGAGATCATTTCCGACTGTTAGGCAGGCTGTAAAAGCACATAATTACATAGGAAAGCAGGAGCAGCCAGCAGAATTTATCTTCCAAATATGAGAGGCTGGTGAGTGTGACTCCGCTGCAGCCTTTGAAAAGTCATTCAAGTCTACATGCTAATGATCTCTAAATGAGCTAGCACTGTCACATCACATAGATGCAGCTTCATTTAGGTAAAAACTTACTGAGTCAGGGCCTCAGGATCTCTGAGCCCTACAAAATATTTAGCAAATTATTAAATTACAAAGATACTTGGTTTAATTAAATCACCCTTTTGGATAAATGAAATTGAAAAAATGAAGAGAAAAAAACAATGATGGGGATAAACAAAACCATAATAGCAGAAAAATAAATAAATAAAATTACCTCTAAATTAATTCATACTGTACCAGGTCTCCAGCTGTCTCCTGTAACACAGAAACCTTTGTTTTGGGTAATTGAGCTCCCCTCTGCCACAGTTATCATTTAGCTTATTATGCAGAGAAATGTAACGCAGTAAAGCAGCTAGATTTTCTCTGCACTGCATGGTTTGAAATGTGCAACACTAAAGACAAAATTTGAAGAACAGAGGTCCTTGCCAAGTGACACAGCAGGGGGCTTTTGTTTAAGGTCTTTGCAGTCAGAGTTTGTGGAAAACTGGAATAGAACAGAGGGACGAGAGACAGCGTGTTGACTTAAAAAGGAAATTAAATGATTCGTGGAAGTCTATGAGCTGGATGAAGCACTGGTAGGTTGTTAACATGGAAAAATCTGGTCTGTCTGTGTATGCCTGCTTGTCTGAATTTGTATGTGTGCATGTGTGTGTGTGTGTGTGCGTTTGTGCGTGCGACAGAAGGTTCTGGGGCTGCTGTGTGCAGTACCGGCTGGCAGGGTGGCTGTCAGAATGGCCCTGTTTCCTGTGTCAACTCTAAAATAGGTCCAAACACAGCAGATATGCACGACACATTCTGACTATTTACAGCACTCACAGTGTGTGTGCAGGATGCTGCCAAATGGATGGAACCAGACACATTCTGTGTTGTACTGTATCTGCTCTCAGACTTTAAGTATATATTTACTGTGGAAGACATGCAATATGAAAAGCACAGACAAAAATTGAAAATAAAAATAAAGATGCCGATAGGTTAATATCATCTTGTTGAAGGTTAAACCATCAAAATAAAATGTGGGAGTGTATGTGTGTCAGTGCATATGCCCTTGACCCCTCCATATGTAGGTATTGTGACAGTATCGTGTACGTTAAGGGCATTGTGCCCTGCTTATGTCACTGCACCCGCCTCCTGTTCACTGGAACATTGCCCTCTGTGTGTCCGTGACAACCGTCAAACCTCCCAAATGACGCAGACATGCTGCCACCTTGCTGCCTCGTTCTGGGCATGCCCAATAAAGCTTTCCATATCCACAATCAGAAAAATAGATACTCTTATACTACAGTACATAGAAGCAGATTATTGCTTAAATTGATGATCACACCAAATGTCATTTCATGCCGTAGTTCCGTGTATGATTTTCTCTTTTTTTATTATCCTTGTTTCGTCCCTATCACAGATGCACACATGCTGATTGTAACAGTTTGGGGCCACATGTGAAAATCAGTAGCCGATCAGTGGTTCACCTTATTCAGTGCTCTGAAACCAGGCCACCTGACAGACTGTGCCATTACCCAACACTCTCATAAACTCATCTGTAACTGGCACTGGCCATTTCCTGCCACAATTGTTTGTGCAAAGCAGTAGGAGTACACACTTTCTAAGTCATGTCAGTCATTTTCATGTCCAATCAACTACCATGAACAGTATTAACAATTTGATCCTACCAGACTGTACATGAGGAACTGAGCAATTATCTCAAGTCAGATTATTTTATCTCAGGGATATATCTGCATCTGTTGGACCCATTTACACACAAGCCTGACTCAACATTAGAGACATGTCACCACCAATGATTGCCTTGTGCTTATTGTATTTATTATAGGCTGCTGATTCTATTATCTCACGCAGATGGACTTATATATTGTGCTGTTTTATGTAGTGCATTTATAATAACTTCTACATATTGTGTTGTTTTATGTGGTGTAGTTTTTAGTAATTTCTATATATTGTGCTGTTTTATGTAGTGTACTAATGTAGTGTAATCATTTTTCGATGAAATGAAAAAGAGGAAGGGAAGAACCAAAATGCAAATCTTTTGATTTTTTGAAAAAGCATATTATGCTATATGATAAAAGATTACATGCACACACTGACACACATAGCAAGGACATTTCCTAAAATGCATTGCGGGAAACAGACAAGATTATAAACTCACATTTTAACCATTGCTAAATTTTAGATGCAGCTACTGCTCTTTCAGAATCACGTTAATGTCTAACAGTCAACCTGTTTGTGCATGTTTATGTGTATTTGTGAGTGAGTGCATGCATTTTTAAGTGCGTGTGCCACAGTAAGAGCCACACGTGAAAGGAGTTTAGTTGAGAGGAGGTGACCATATGGTAGCAGCTATCAGTGCACACTGTGACAGTGTGTTTTCAGCCAGGAGGACCTCTCGTGCATCCTGCATGTGGAAGAGGAGGTGGATAAGTAGGAGAGGAATGAGGAGGAGGAGGAGACCCCTGGAGGCTGATAAGACAGCTCAGGCTTTTCTTAAATTATACCAAAATAATTTTAACTACTAGTGAGAGCAGCAAAGCTTTGAATTTTATCTCCCCATTTATCTTTGCCGGCATCAATTTCTTTGTCTCTCAATATCCCGGCCCATGACTCCCCTACTCCTCCCTCCTGACTGGCTTCACCTCAGCCTCTATCAAGTTTTCCCCAAAATATCTTTTTATATAAGCGCAACTGTCAGCCTCCATCTGGGGCTGCTGGTAAGAGAGTGTGAGTGCTTATTTCAGTCAGTGCTTTATAGTGTGTGTGTTTGCCAGTGTGTGTTAATATACAGAGGGCATAGGGTCAGTGTTTAACATCCAGGCACTGTATGACCAAGCTTTGAACCAAGAAATCTCAGCTTAGTAGATTTATGTGTGCGTTCCTATGTGTGTGTATGCATGTCTTGTGAGCATTTGTGCTCCATGAACCAGAGAGCACGGGTCAGATGCCTCCAGTGTTGGGCTTAAAGATGCTTTGAATAGGCCAGGCTTTGCTCATCTCCTGTCCAATCTTCCTGCTCTGGCGAGTGTAGGGGGAGGAAAAAAAATCTATAGTCTTTTCATCCTCCTGTGACCACTGTGCCTGTGAGACAGCAGCCGTGGGAATGGAGATGGATACAAGCAGCCCTGCCTCTGACCTCCCTCTACTCCAACACAAGGGTGGAGATAAACAGGGCCACAAGGATCGCTAACATCTTTCTTTCTCAGGCGCACACAGACACATCCACATACACTCATACTGACACACACACACACACACACACACAGAACAGCACAGACATCTCATTAAAGCAATAGTAGGTGAATGTTGCAACAGCAGTATGCCACTGGGAGAGAGGTCTATTAGGGATACTATCAAGAGACGGGGTACGGAAATGAGCGTCGATGTGCTCGTCCTACCTGCATCTAATTCTGCTTACGTATACGTGTTTGACGAATGTCTAATTTTGACCTAGGGATCTGGCCAGGCGGCGAAGAATTAATACTCACTGGCTCAATCATTATGATAATGTAGTGACCAGAGAGTTAATAAAATAATTGCTACAATAAATATTTCTAACCCAGAGCATAAGTCTATGTGTCAGAGAGAATGAGCTCACATGAGATTCTGTATGTAGCCCCAAAAGTGAGAAAGACAATAGAAACAGACGGGCATTTCATCCTCAATTACTCTTCCCTCCTCTCGGTTTCTTGGTGATTTTGGATTGATACTCCCCTCTTGTTCCCTCTTTCCCTTAGCTGTCACAACCCATCACCACAACTATTCCACTTCAGCTGCAGGGAATGGAGGGAAAGCTTTGTCGCTCTCCATCACCCTCTCTCTCCGTTGGTAGTTGAGGCATACTGGGTTGTATCGTGAGAATGCATTTACTTGAAACCATGACCTATTGGTTTAAGGACACAACAGAAAACTAATGGCAGTTTAAGTTTTTTGCTACCAAAAGTCTCATCCTGCAGAACATCAAATTAGTTCAAGTAAACACAGAAGCATTCCTTTGGTCATGGCTATTGTCCATAGATATGCAGGTGTCTCCTTTTGGGTTTGGGGGTCATTAGTGTTATTCAAGCAGACAGACGTTTATACTGAGATAAATGAACCATAGTATTCTCTTTCTGTTTGTGTCTTTTTTTTATCTACATGCAGCAATTTCCGATAATGTCATCCTACACTGCTCTCCGCTCCTCGCAACCAGAGACTATCAGCCTTGAACTCATTGCTCTGCATTAATGGCCATGTCGCAGAGAGGATGAAAAACCTAAGAGCACTGTAAAGAAGCAGTGAAGATGTTGGCTATGGTCGATAGAGGGACTGTGCAAATGTGAAAAAGAGGACAGAGTGAGGAAACCCAAACAGTGGGTGTCACTTCATTTTTGAGTTTATGAATGCCACAACATTCTTTCCCATTCTCTCCCAGGGATCGCAAATCGTTCCAAGCCAACAAGAAGATGACAGCGAGTTGACCAACTGAGCTCACAGCTTGCAACATTCCTGTGTTGCACTTCACAGGGTGACCTCACAACACTTTGTCGTTTACAGAACGCTGCAAAAATTCAATACCTAAACTGATAAATTTGTGGAGATACAGATCACAAACACGTGAATTCATCTGCCGGCGCAGTAAAACAAATGCACTTGGTAAGAGTTGTTGAAATAAGAAAAAAATATTTAGGGTCTAGAAGAATGAGACAAGTCTTGAAAGAAGAGGCAAGCAATCAATTCCAAGCATTTATAATGGAAATATCATAAAACCAATGCTACAAAACGAGATTATTCTTCTTAATTCAAGAGTTGCAGTCATTGAATTGTCAGTCTTAAAATTCTGAAATAAAGAACGCTATTCCTCCAGCTGAAACTGGGAGAAAGATTTCTCTTATACTGGTTACCACACAGAGCAGCCCTAGTCTTCTTACCGTGAGGCAATACCACTAAACACTGTACCTACATTACCCTCCGTTGAAGTGATCCCCTGAAGTCAAGCTTCCATTTCTACCTCAACCATCTTGATATAAGGTCATCTGTCCTGGAATATACTTATTTTAGGCACGATATCCTATTACAAAATATCGCATCATGCCTAAAATAAGTAATCCTAAGTAAGATAAATGTGCATGTACCACTACATCAAATAGGACAGGTTTGTTAGAAAGTCATTCATCTCAGCCAATAATAAAAACGTAAGAGGTTTGGCAAGATGATAAAATTGTGATAGTGCTGAAATTTTCTTTTTACAATAAACAACAAAAAGCTGTCTTTTTATGAAAGGTTCTTGGATCAAATTATACAAAATGATGTTCTTAATATTTGAAGTGATAAATAGGATAAAATGTTTCATAGAAGAAATTCTTACTTCAACAGAGTTTAGCACTTGTCAGAGTCGATCAAACAGCTTTTAAATTCTGACAAATTTACTTTGAAGTATTAAATAGCTCAGATCCAGGGAAAAGTGTAAATATCACAATATAAAAGCATATTATATTGAAATTAGACCCAAACCCTTTTAACATAAAAACTGCCTGGTAAGAATAAATATCTTGTCAGACAAAAACAAGCAAATAACATGCCTCCTCATACAGCAGTGACATGCAGAAGTGAGCCACCTATCAGCCTCCACATTTCTTTCCGCTATATTGTGTGTACAGAAATCCCTCCTCTCTCAGGTATCTGAGGTCATGTAAGTCCAAGGGTGACACAACCCAAACTCTGCAATTACAAAATGAGCAAAGACCATTCCTCAGTCGGGTTAGCCAGAACTATGACAGAGGGGGACAAATATTTACTTCCCCCACCCGTTGCCTCTCTTCTCCCTCCATTAACACACCCCCACCCTAATAATTTAACAGTAAGAGCAACCCAGCCTTGTAAACACAATGGTTATGTCTGCGCTCACAGAGCCATGAAGCAGACATACAGGCTCCACTACCCCTGCAGCTACAACTAATACAGTCTCCTCTCCTCTCCTCTCCTCTCCTCTCCTCTCCTCTTAGGATGTCTTGACATTCAGCTGTCAGAATATTTTATTTTTATAGATTAAATGAGGAATGACAGAAACTCAATGGGACATGGTGCACATGCTGTATCAGTGTTGTTGTTTTTTACTTTTCATTTGAACTTAACACAAAGTATTTTGCAATGTATGTTGGATGTCTTGAAAAGTATGCAAAAGAAAATCGATATAACTATCCATGTTTTTGTCTTTCTTCTTAATCAACGTTTATTTTCACAGTCTATGGAGGCTGCAGCAGAGGCTCTTGGAAACTATTACCTGCCAAAGTTTTCAAACAGTTGGCAAAATAATATTTGGAATACTGAAATAAAGTAAACTGAAGTCGGGTTAGAAGTTAAACGGAACGCACTACCTCTTAGGTCCTTCACACTTTTCACTATGGAGTCATTCTTTCATGTCTGCATAAGCTAATTACTCTGACATTTTCAAGTATAAAGGTCAAACAGCAGTGTTATTATCTTCACACTAAATATATAACACTTCTTCTTTCTTTTGTCTATTACATGCAAGTGACAACATTTAATTCCTAACAGTTTGACAGAAATATATTTGTGTTTTTCACTGATTCGATAGGGCAGCCTACAAAACTGAAGTCGATAAATTACTGAGGTGTCAGGATAAAAGGTCTTGGTCTTAATGTGTATTAGTGTGATAACAAATATTGTTTAAAATGTCTTAGCCAGGGGGGGGGGAATCGTTGCTACAAACACATCCCACTCAAGAGTGTGTGTCCCTCAGACATGTATAAATAGTGTAATGCGTGTAAATTTGTTGTAAACAGTGTAACGATATGTCAGGTTTAATATCTGTGTCTGTGGTGCATTAATGGGATTCTGTTTTTTGATAAACCATTCTAACTCATTTTAACTCAATACATAATATAGAAAATAGCAACTTTGAGGATTTCTTTCTGTGACAGTAAGAAACTGAGAGAATCATATGTTTCAGAGCCTGACTTGTGTTTGATGTTAATAGGCAAGCACAATGCATTAAGCCTGGAATGTAAGTTATGTGCACTTAGAGCCCCAGCCATCCTGGGTGGACAGCAAGCGTTTAATGTGCAGCAATAACTCTGTTAGGTTGCTGCTTCTTATAGCCTCTCTTTCACCCTGCATCTTCTCCATCTCTCTTCCCATTGTCACTCTGTATACATTTCTTAAACGGTGCACTGGTGTGAAAGATGAAAGATGAGAAGGGACACTGCAGGTCTCTTCAGAGCTATTTTTCTTTGTGCCATCCTGTCTCCCTCTGGTCTCGTGAACGAAGCAGGACATTGACAACACCACAGAAACATTTGATATGATGTAACGATGATGAAAAAGTTTTTTTTCTTGCTTAAAAAGAAAACTGAAAAGCGATTCAAGAGCGGAGCTGAACTCTATCAGTGTAAATGCAGTCCTGGCCCTTACAGAGGACTCGTGTTCTGGGTGAATGACTCTGAGAGCTGCTGTATGGCAGGATGAAGTGTGTTCATTTCCTTATTTATTGACTCACTCGCTTTTCTCTGAGTGTTTGAAATTAATAACAGCCAGCAGAAATCAGACAGAGGGATGAAAATCAGCACTTTCCCTGCAGTGAAGCCATTCATCAAGCTAACGAGGGGGAGAATAAGAGTGGAGGAGTGAAGGGGAGGGGAAAAGTGACGTTTGGAGAGGGAGCAGAGAATGGGAGGGTAGCAGGTGCAGTGTGAGGCGGGGGTGTAGGGAAAGTGACATTAGGAACAGAAGTGAAGGGGAAAGAAGCTACGGTTTTTTTTGGGGGGGGGGAGGATGAGAGTCACTGGGAGGATAGCAGGACAAACAGAAAGGAGGAGGAGGAGGAGCTGTATGTCAGTCTAAAAAGAGGTGTAAATATAGGAGGAGAGGTTGACTTTGGAGTACAAATAGAAGGAGGACACAAACAGAATGGGGACTATTTCTTTGGACTGAATGAACTGAGGAATTGACACATAGATCAAGGCAGTATAGACACTAAATATGATGTGTTTATACATTTTTAAATCATGCCTTTGCTAATTGCTAATGAGGGCTCCTGCAGTTACTAGACTTTTACCTCATCTGCTACACAATCACTGGGCTCTTAAGCCCTCTGCAAGCTGCATCCAGTACAGTAGAAAAACTCAGTTGCATGATGATGAAGACTGAGGCAGATGAGGTACAGAGCCCTTGCCCCCAATATTTTACTCCTGTTTATTGGGTGACCATAGTGCCTGCCCTCTTCTCCAAGCCTTCGCCCTTGTGATGGCTCGGTCCCATCCTGCTCCACTTCGCCCACAGTCCAACAGAGATCCGACAGTATGTCACACTCTTGTAGGGCTGACTAAGCACTTACCGCCGAGCCTCTCTTCTCAGAGTGAGAGAGCAGTGCCATGCTGAGAACTCTGCCTCGAGAAAATAATTAGCAAAGTGGTGTTCTACCCAAACACACTGGACTAAATTTAGTACTAGTTCACAGTCAAATACAGCCAAAAATCTTGCCCTAACTTTTTTTTCCCCATTCTCACAGTCTGGAATAAAAATTTTGCTTCCTTATTTAAGTTTTATGTTTGTGTTTCCACGTTTGAATTTGATCCTTTGTACCACGATTGCAGGGTAAATGTAGAATAACTAAAAAGCCAGTGAAAACCAGAAGCTGCTTTATGTTCTTCCCATAGCTGGATCAAGCTCCCAAAGTTGTGCTTGGTGCCTTGTAGTGACGCAAACTGTGACCATCTTACTGTACATGGATATCTGTATTTTTAACTTTAAAGTTACACCACAGTGTCTTTGGTCACCACGGCTAAATATAGTCAGCTCCTCCTGAGCAGTCTCCAGTTTCTCACTCCTTTCCGAGAGGCAGGTGGAGCAGAGAGGAGGAGGAGGGATAACACCAAGTTTTGAATAAATCATTCCTCGACTTTTGACCCATATGGAGCAGGAGGTTGTTTTTGTACTTCTGAGCTGCCCCGTTCTCTCTATGGCCTTTGCACCCCTCCTCTATCTCATTAATTTTCTCCTCCACACGACAGGTCAATCTGGATCGATTTCATCTGCCCTCGATGACTGAGAGCAACATCTTAGCACCCAGAAATAGAGCTCCCTGTGATAGAAGAGCCTCTGACCAACTGTTACAGTTAGCATGCAGCTCTGAAATGGGTTGAGCGAGAGAGGATGGGGGAACAAAACTATTTAGAAGACGAAGATGCAACTTATTGTGCAAATAAACTACACTGACATAAGGGAAGCACTTATGAAGATGGGAAATGGATTGTTGTAACTAGATGCTGTGCAGGGGTGACAGTGTTTCAGCAGGTTACATCCAAACCACCCTGCCATACAACAGGCACATGGTTGGTGGCTTTGCCTACCTGTTACAATATGCTTATGTGATCACCCACGCACACACAAAACACACACAAGCCTGTTTCTGTAGTCTATATTTGTACTCTCTTCTTCAACGCCTCGCTCACACACTTACAGTACATATGCACACACCTGGTGTTTTATCTTTGTCAGCATATTCTCGGGCCTTCAACTCCCTGCTGGGCTCTGAACTCAAGGGTCTCTTTGCATGGCAAACCTCTGAGGTGTGTCTGCCTTCATAACACACACACCAGTCATAGGTAAGACACCCTGGCAATCTCATCCCAATGTTAGCCTCCCTTTATATCCTTACCAACTCAAGATCATCCCAGTGTAAATACATTTGTGCCTGAAAATGTTTTTCTCTTGCACTATTTGGGTGCAGGCGCAGTGACACAGTGTCCTGGTAGTGTCTAGGCAGTCCTGGCCAGAGTCAGGACACTCTTTCCCCAGGCAAGGACACAGAGACCTGGCTCTCCTTCTCCATCACTCAGCCTGTCCTCCTGGAGCTACGTGGCCAGACTGCTCATCACCCCCCCACACCCCACCCCACACCCCCTCATATGCATGGATTTGCATAAAACAAAGACATGACTCTGCCTGCAACGTGTGCCACAGTTGAAACTGCTAAGAAAGGGATCGACCAGACCACACTACATGCAGTCCCTCTGAGCTGGGCTGGCAGTTTGTCAGTGCGGCGGCGTGGCAAGGGAACTGAGATTTACGAGGCTGACAAAGATAGACACCCCTCATGGTTTTCCACTTTCATTCATTTAACATCCGTTCCCTCTGCGTTGTTTATATTCCACACCTCTCAGCGGTGAGCAGAGGGCACCTAATTCACGGTGATGACGTGGGAGGAGAATCAGAGCACTTAAAACACTTCATCTAAAGATGATTTGTCCTTGTCTTCCTTGATGGCTTTTGTCCTACTTCCCTGCCTGAAATGAAGTGGGGCTGGAGAAAGGCCAGTTACTGATCCCACGACCCACTTAGACACAATCAAGTAAATAACACGGGATACAAATACATGTCCACACAAATACAGACACACGCACATACTGCACATACATTCGGCTTCCCCAAGGTGGGAAGTCGTGAATGCAAGCTCAAACCCGCTCTCATCCTTATGTGTCATGACATAGCACATCATGGGCGGTTGCTATGGAACAATGAGTGAAACCATTACAGGAACAATTGGGTTTGCAGTATACATTTGCCCAGGTTCCTATCTGTCTCAGTGAATTGATTCCATGACTAGAAGCTTATTCTTCACTCTGCCTCTCTCCTCCTGTCCGAGACTCTCTGCCTTTCTCTCTCTTCCTTTTTCACACAAAATGTGAACATGTAATTTACATTTGAATGAGCGGCCATAATCTGCTGGTTATGCTGTTGATCCATGAGGAGTGAAAACATCATATCTGTGTTGTGTGTGTGTTTTTTTCCTTCCTCGTGGATTTGAATAAGGTGGGAAAATGTGTACAGCACTTTGCAAAGTTGTGGCACCGGGGAGATAGAGATGTGATGAGGAGAGACATCGTCAATATAAAGAAGGCGTGTGTACTTTAACATATGAATAGGAATTGACAATCTATACCGCATTATGTCCTCATCATGGAAGACTTACAGCCACCTGCAATTTGCTATAAGACACTCAATAATATATGTGGTGACTGTATCTACTTTATATTTAATAGGCCTATGAGAGTTTAAAATAAATGAATAATTAATATGAATTGCATTGTGTACACATACAATAGGAAAATAGAACCAAAATAAACAGTATTAATTATGTCTGACAATATTTTTACAGCAGGAATCAGGACTAGTATTTTAGGGACTTGTTTTGCAAATTGCATTTCTCTCTTGTGAAATAACAGGGCAAAGAAAAACAAAAAAAGGTAAGAGAGATCAAACAATAAGGGTGTTACCTCGAGATCCCAGGGCAAAGAGGAATGGGGCTTGAAATCACAGATGAAGGAATTTTCTCGACGACCTATAGGAGAAGATAAGATTGGACAAAAAAATGAAAGAATAGATAAATGACAATCAGAGCAAATACACATGCTGTCTTTTTCTCTACCTACTCCTATGTCATCCCTAATGTGTGTCACATACACTCAAACACACACACGCACACACACACACACACACACACACACACACACGCAGACAAGTACAAACAATCACAAATATACAAGTAGATCCATTTTAAGCAAAATCCACTCTCACCTTGTCTAACTGGCGAAACACAGTACATGTATCACAGTAAGTGTTCGATGCAGAGGGAAATGTAAAAAATTTGCATGCAAATAGATTCTAAAGGTAGAACACATGCATCAAAACACTGTAACCAAAAGAGACAAAACTAAAATATCTACGCAGACACGGCTGTAACAGAAAAGGCAAAAATGGTGAGGCCTTTACTCTTGCTCATTTCATTAAATTACATATAGCTAATTGTTTTAAAAGGGAGGGAATGCATTCTGCAGACAAATAGAACAGTGGAGGATGGTAATGTATGCCTCCCTAATGACAGACACAATCATAAGCACTTCCCTTGAAACAAACACAAGTAGCATGTTGCACCCGGCTGGCAGAAATAGATTTTTTTTCATATTCTGTAATAAATGTAGCTACAAGTGTGATAACATTATCTTAGCTTTAAGCTCACTGAACACTGATGCCAGGCAGTATCCCCTTAAAAATGCTGTGGAAAATGATAGTTGTGGAAACACTTTGCCTATAGACTCCACCCGAAGGACATTTTAAATCAATGGGTTTTTGTGTAAAGGCCACAAAGCTCAGTCTAACAGGATATAGAAAATGCAGGGAGACATAATTTATGCAGCATGGTGACATACTTTAACCACCTCACCAGAAGGTACTAAAACTAAATCACAAAGTCTCAACTTTCTGTAGAGACAGACAGTTCGGTTTTAAAGACATTGTAAAAACGACGTTAACAGTGCAGAAAAGGCAGCAACATCTGTTGAAAAAAGCCAAAAAGACATTTGCACTAACGAAGTTAAAGAGCTGAATTAAAATCACAGTGGAGGTATTGGTACATCACCTGTTACAAATGTATGGACGTATCTCATTTAAGGCATGCTGTATTTCTCCTAGCATGCTGTCATTCTCTACGATCTGGTTTTACAATTACGTAAACTGTAGATGCTGAAGAGGGAAACACAAGGAATAAATTATCTCCAGGTAAAGGGCAATTGCTAAACATTGGCCATCGGTATTGCTCTGCTGCAATTCTACATTTTATAACAATCATGTTTTCACTAAAATGCTAATAAAACCTGACATTTATGGGTTGAAACTATAATATTTGTCATATATCTGTATTTTTTTCTTTTGCAGAAATTTGAAAACTATTCAATTTTGAAAGAGCAGAATCACACTTACTTTTAACTCTGTCACCTTTTGTGCAATGGGGCTGCTGAGAGATGGTATTGCATTTATTGAAGTTGCAGACTCTTGGTTTGGGTCCATTTACAGACATATAAAATTACCCCAGCAAACCCTAACCACCTCAATACCAGCATAACTTGCACCCAGTCTTTCAAGGACAACTCTCTGATGACACCACACATATCCCCTTAATGTCTTTTTGAAGCACGGTGTGACTTTCTGCCACAAAGAAATATATATGTATGTATATATATATATATATGTGTGTGTGTGTGTGTGTGTGTGTGTGTGTGGGCCTATCATATATAAAGTGGGAGGAGTTTTTTTGCCTCTGGACAGACTATTTGCATATGTGACTACCACCTGACTTTTCTGAGACACCTGACCACCATTACCATTAATTCACTGTACAGCCTTTATATCCTCTATTACGTTTGTGATTTGTAACTGAGAAAAGGTATCTTTCAAAATCCTTACTTTATGAAATGATATTCATAAAGTGGTGATGAAGTGATAAAATCATATTTATGTACCTGATGATTTCCATAAGTATTTCAAAGTACTTCTCTTCATTTCCGTTGGGTTGTCTTGCGACACCCACAATACATTCCTATAATAATGTGAGAGTGACAATAAATTGAACTGCTGTCTGTGATCGCCTGAACATGAATGGACAATGGTCATCATACTGAATAGTTAAACCATTACAAAAGCTGACTTATTTTTATAATAATCATAGAATAATATTGACTTTGTCCGTTTGGGAACATGGAATGAAAAAATAAAAATATTTGACCATATGAAACTTAACCTGCGAGACTTCAGCCAAATGCTTCTTCTGCCCTATTTTACACAAGCTTAAGATTTGTGCTGCATATTGCATGCAAGTATACATAAACACCCATTTGTGTATTTGACTTATCGTACATGAGTCATTTTATTACCTTACCTAATAATAATGTTTTTACACACACAGAAACACTAAAAAAATTTGCTTTTCCTTTAAGGGTAATTAGATTTTGTTTAAATCCTCCTCTAAATAACTCTCTTGGACAGTGCTGAATACAGGACATAGGTGAACAGAAATGGCAGTGAGGAGTCCTGAATCCACTGTGTACTGTTGGATGTGCATGTATATCTTATTCAAAGGGGTTCTGGGCAGAGGAAATGAGCATAAGCTCCCCAGGGCAGGGATTACTCTAATGACTTTGAGAGCAGCCTTGTGCGCTGTAACTTTTGACCTCTGCTTATCCTCTTCTCCAAAAGTCGACAAGAGAGACACACAAACATGCATGCATAGACACATAGTCACACACTTAGACGAGCACACGTACCGTCTACACTAATCAACCTCTCACACAGGCTGGCGTCAGTTAAAAGATGCAGAATCACACACAACAGTAACACAACAGATCCTCGCCAGCCCTCCCTTTGGCACCATCTAAAGCCTGTAAGAATTCAGAACCCCAACCAACTCACATTTTTGGGTCTGTCAACTGGCGCACTGCGCCTTGAGTGAACATCGCACATCGCATGTTATGCTGCCAGCCCGCATAGCATCAACGTTCCATATGAGTGCATCATTGGAAAATCAATAGATTTACTACTTACACATGCATTGCACACTGGTGCCACAGATATAACAGCAAACAGCTTTTGCAAATCTGATCTGCTGCACGCAAATGTCATTTAGCTTGGAGACTGAAGTATTCGAGGCATATAAATGCCAGAATACGGAGAAAAACAAGGAACATCATAATGTGAAACAAAAGGAATGGGGCAAATCTATGTACGGCCATTATTTGTCTGTGTAATTGTGTTTGTGCCGATGCATGCAGGATGGTGGGTTTGTTTTCTTTTCTAGTGCATGGACATTAGTGGTCTAACTGATCTATCCCAATAAGGACACAGTGAAAACAAACAAGCAAAACAGTCTAAGAGGGCAGCCTTAAACAGAAACCAAAATCTTAATTTTTTACATGCCACTCTTAACACATCAAAAAACCCACCAAACAAATGCACAGCTTTTAAAGAAGCAAAGCCTAGCTCCTAAATAAAGCAAAGAGGAAAAAAAAGTTTCCTCTTTGAAATGGCAAGTTAAAAATGTTCCATGAAGTGGGAAGGAACAATTATCCTTCCTCTAGTTATTCAATACATTGTTGTGGTTAATGTGAAGTATGAAAATATAGCTACTGCTTGCATCAAATAGATGTAATTAGATAAACTGAGAAAGAAGGAGAGCGGCTTGGCTGTAAATTGCGTGGTGTGTGCATGTGAAGACCCAACACTGGCACAGCTGCACAGAGCTACACTCGCGATTTATCATCTCTACATCGCAGGAGCCAGCGGCCCACACCACTATTAATCATCAGCAAAATCATTTAATTCAGCCCAAGCTCGACTATTGTCTCAGTCTCTTGCCTCACTCTGGGCAAATCAGCCACCACAGCAGCAGCGAGCACCTCAGAGGAAATCATACACAACAGAGTGGGACACAAGTGTTGGGTTAAAACAGGCTTTTTTACGAGCTGTGTAGCAGATCATTGCAGGCAGATGGTGTAGAAGATGGCTTTTTTTTTTTTGTAAATTTAACAAGTGTGATATATATAAGTGCAACCACTATAGTGTTCATAGTGTAGAATAACAGTTGATCACTCAGTGCTCAGTGAGGTTCATTTTTATGAAAGTTACCCTTTGTTCTACAAACTGTGGCTAAGTTACAAAACACTGACAAATCCAAATTCCGTAAGTCCTCAAAAACTTTAGTGTTTCTTTAAAGTGTGTTTTGGCACATTGATCTTCCTGTTTCAACCATCCAGTACTTTGGAATAGTGAAACAAGATGCCCAGACAGCTATTCCTTGTCCCAGAACTTACAAAAGAACTACTCCTGTGGTGTTTCATAAAAGTGGTCTTTTCAGTTAGTGCACAAGCGCCGTGAAAAAGTTCTGTTCAAAGAAATCCAAATGAGACGTCTGAACACAAACTGAAATGCAAGTTAGGGTAGAGCAGCGCTGAGCCTCTTCTGACCACCGCAGCGGCTGACTTAGATTGGCACCTTCTCCAGCGCCCCCTCACATGCCTGACATGACTGTGCCCTCACTGCATCCCCTCTGTAGAAGTATGCCTGCTCCGGGCCAACATCCAGGCCCTCTGACAAACAGGATAAAGCAAAGAGAAAATCGAGGAAAGCCAAAGAATGACGGACTGGTGACAGTGAGCACACAGTGTCTGAAAAACACAGAGAGTGGTCACACTACACTTACTCAGAAGGGGAAGGGAGAAAATATGCAGAGGGGTAAATGGAGGATGCAAATATAGAACATGCATAGCCACAAGAAATTCTAATTGCGATGTCATCCGTACTGTCATTCCATGAAAGACACACACATTGATACCTATTTAAGTTCAGACACACATGCACAACCCCATCCACCCACACACCCAGACTCACACATACACATGCACAAATTAAAGGTCACACTTTACAATAAGAGTATAACAGAATATAATAAAAATCACATTGGACTTTCATAATCACATATGACGATGTCATTTGTGAACCGAAATATAAATATGTAAAGAAAATATTTCATCACACATAATAATTTGATTGTAGATGATTTAGACCGGACATGGAGTGTCACAAATGACACAAAAATGGCAGCAAATAAGCAAATAATAGTCTACGTTTTTGAGATCATTATATTGTATAAAGGATCTTTCATCCACAGTTAATTTGGTAATGTTCAAAGAATAAATGTGATACCAATAGCAAGCCTGTGAGAACAGAAGAATATTTCAGTGGCAACTCTGGGTCTTAATATTTGCTTGTGGTCTCATCAACTTAACTGCTACACCGGACTTGTGTCTCCGCATTTTTAACTGCAGCACTCAAGCGTCAAAATGCAAAATAGCTTCTAAATCTGAACTGCTTTCTAGTTTTTGCGTTAACCATTTGGGCAAATTTGTGAATAATTTGTTAAAAAATAATATTTCTGATTAGTTTGTTCTTTCAGGTCAGTATTATTACATCAGTGTTAGAAGAACGCTTATTAAAAAAGGCAAACAACAGCAAAACAGTGCTATATAGTGCAGTTTTTCTCAATCATGTTTTGATTCTACTTTCGTTATGTGGCACCCACATGAGAATAAAAACATCTAAACTCTCTGGACAAGCCAAAAACAGTGAGAAACTCATTGAAGACAATTACATACATTTATTCATTATATCATTTAATTGTATGAAATGAAAAAAAAAACGAGCCAACATGAACATCACATATGGTTAGTGAGTGAAATAATTTTGCACAGCAAAATATATATAATATATATTCCATATATAAGATGAATGATCAATTAACATATTCAAGATTTATTGGCAAATGCTACTCCCTTATTTTTTTTGTACATGTAGGGTGTCAATCCCTGGCGATCTAACAATGTCCAGACATTATTGATTAAAATAATTGTTATTGCTTTGCACATATTAAGTTCGTTTAAGACAAAACAACAGTCTCTCCTGAACTGATAATAAAGAATGAAAATGTTACGATTAGGTCGTAACAGAAGTTCAACCTTTTCCTCTTGAGAAGTGGAGAATACAAACTTTTCCTTTAACTTCCACATGATTACAGGCGAGTTTTTTTTTTTAGTGCATTTCAGTCCAAAATACGTCAGTTCGTTGGAGACACATTTCAAATTCAGCCTGCTTTGACTTCGGCTGTAAGAATAGTCATCTCCAAAAATACTTTTTTTTTTTGTTTAAATACAATAATGAAATGTGTTGCAGAGAACAATGCAGCTCTCACACTTCTGTTTAAAGCATGCTGCAAAAGCGCTGTTTATGCACTGCACAATACTGCTCAATGTAGGCTATAAATTGGAACCGAGCCAATTTCTCTAAACCAATATTCAAAAATACTTAATGCAGCAGTCTCCTCACTAATATACTGTTAATTTATGTGTCAACCTGTAGCACGTTCTCTCTTGCAACTTGCATTATAAAACTTTGTACTTAAATTATGCTTTAAAATATTCAAAGGTTGTCAAATGCAGAATGGAAAATCTTTAAATAACAATATAGGCCTTTACTGTAAGCTATAGACTGAACTTCCAGGAAATGAATTGTTGGTTTCCTTCCCAGTTAAGTCTTTTCTTCCCCCACATCGCACCAGGATCCCCGCCGATCAACTTCCATCAGGAATGCATAGCGCATTCACTGCAGCCTAATGACAGCCGATGGTGGTGCACTTCAACACAGCTGAAACGCACTTGCACACAGATAACAAGGGGTGGGAAGTCTTGTCACTTTTTTGTTGCTGTCCCAAAAAAGTGAGGAGGCCACAAATGAAGTATGAATGCCATGCTGGAGTCATCCGACAAAAAAGGACATCTTCAAGCACATAAAGAAAAAAAAACCATACATGTCCAGCATGCAGGGTAGTTCAATAACATATGTCTTTAAAAACAATGAATAGTTTGTAATGAATATAGTCTTTTGTTACTCAACACAATAACAAGCAAACGCATGAAATGAGGTGGCATCAAACGGCAGGCTCGCCACCCTCCAAGTTTGGCAGACGAAAAAGAAAAGGTAAAAAAAAAAGACCAAAAACATATTGTCGATGGATGCAGGTTTGATAGGACTATGTACACTGAATTAAAGGTAAAATGATGAAAAAGGGCAAGCTGAACTTCAGAGACGAATAGGCCTACTTCGTGCGCACTTCGTATTCTGCATAAAGTTGGATCAACTTTCAAAAATCATATTTTACGCAAACACTGCAAATCTAATGAACAACGATGAAAAAATCGTGACAAATAACTATGCATAATAAACTGAGAATGATGTCAAAAAGTAGACAGTTTTCTAAATATGCCGATCCAAAATTAAAATTGGGGATGACAAATTTAAAAACAGTCAGACTTGATAAAACTCTTTGCAGGGGAAAAAGTATAAAATGAAAAAAAAAAGTTGACAAATCTTGGCCTTGTGGGCATTTGTGCCAAATTGAAATAAAAGTTTCATAATGAAACATTTTGTAAGCGGGGGTGAGCACTTCATCTGATATTCTTTTTTTTTCACGATAGTGTCGAGACTCACATGAAAAATTCGGGGGATGAGGGGTTGTTGTCGCTGCTGGATCCATTTTCTCTGAAGCCGTTGCTGATGAGCTTCTCATACTTTTCTTTGTATGCGTCCCTCTCCCGGACCAGCCTGGAGATCTCTTGCTTTAGGTGATCGACCTGCTGCATGAGTTGCGTCTTCTCTCCTTCCAGGACGTGCCGCTGCTGGACCCGCTTGTATCGGCAGGACTGAGCGTAGCCTCTGTTCTTTAGGGTCCTCCTTTTCTGTTTCAATCGGATCACTTCTTCCTTGCTGACCCCACGTAGCTGCCGGTTGAGCTCCCGCACTGACATGGTGACCAGCTGCTCGTCTGAAAACCGATCATCCAAGCGCATGTGTGGGTGAACTGTCCCAGAAGTGCCGTTGGACTGGACGCCAGGTGCCTGGTGGTGGCTGCTGCTGTGGTGATGATGGTGGTGGTGGTGGTGCTGCCCTCCGTTTTGAGCGGCTGCCGCAGCGATGACTGCTGACACCACCGCCGCGGCGGACCCCATCTCCTCCCCGGCCATGGGGCCTCCTGTTCCGGCTGCGCCAGCAAACTGCTGGCCCCTGGCGTAACCATCGAATGACTGGAGCTGGTGACTGCTGTTGATCAGTGCCTCAACTGCGTCTTCAGGGCTGAAGCCCAGCGCCTCTGGATTCAACTGCTGTTGATAACCGGACATCCAGTAGAAATCCTCTATGTGTGTCTTCTGCTCGCTCCCCGAACCCGGACTGGGTGCCGAGAAGCTTGGGGAAGGGGGCACCGAGCTACACGGCGTGCTCATCGGGGTGGAAGACAAGGATCCCCCGGCGATAAGGCGACTGCACTGGCTGATGTTGCGATCAGGCTCCACCGGCTCCTTTTTCACTTCAAACTTCATCAGATCGAAGTCATTAACATATTCCATGGCCAAGGGACTGGTGGGCAGGTCGGAGTTGCTCATTGCCAGCTCTGATGCCATCCTCTTGCTGCTGACAGTCCTCCAAACGGGATGAAGCCCAGCTGTCAAACTGTGTTGGTTGGGAAGAATGTGAGCCAGTTTGATTTTTAAATGTTTGTCTTGAATCTGAAAAATGAGATTTTCAGCGTCCTTTTCGCAGCCACGGACTTGCAGGGGTGTAAGAGTAGTTTTTCTTTGCAGAGTCTATTGCACAGACACACCAGTGCCGCGCGCACGAGTAGCGAAGTCCTTTTTCAGCATATGAAACTCGGCGGTTTTGTATTTCAAACATTTAACACTTTACGGTTTCCTCATGGATGCATTGCGCAAGCGGAGAGGGAGAAAAGACGAGAGTAAGGGAGTAAATGCAGCCTCGTACGTTAGAAGCCGCTGACTGGTGGGGCGATTTTTTAGAGGGATCACACAGCAGATGAGTTTAAGAGCATTGTAGCTGCCCTGACGTCAGGCTGGAAATGGGAAATTGACTCGGACGAAGAGCCAATAGGGTCGCACACTCCGAGAGCTAATTAACATATTAGTAGCCTGGAGAAACAAAACTTTTCGCAACTGTCAAAGGCCATCAGCTGACTGTCAGCTGGGACTCAGACTTTATGGCTGTTATTTAAATCTCCGTTTTTGTGCGCAACAATTTACTTACTTTAATTTCAGTGGAATAAAGAAAAATGTTGATGTTTTAAATCCATTGACATGGGATGTGGAGCATTTAGAGAAAAGAAAGAAATGATGATAGAAAGATAGATGGATAGTCTGCAATTTGTAAACTTGATCGTAACTATCACCTTTTCAATGAATGGAGAGTATTTAACTACTTGCTTATGCAGGACAGTACATTTATAATTGCACTTTATAATATGTTGCAGCGTTGTTGTTGTTGTTGTTGTTGTTGGTTTTTCTCGCCCAGAAAACATGAATTTAACTTGTCAAATTGTAACATTTCTGCAATTTCACAACGCAAATAATTCTATAAAAGACAAGTGGAATATATGGACGATGTTGAGCGCAGAAATGTGGATTGAGGACATGTATCATGCCTCTGCTCACCATTATAAAACTCAACACTGCCACCTTTTGGACATGGCCGTGCAAGCAATGCATTCACTTAAATGGTCCTCATGCACATTTCAAACAAATAATAAAAGTTGTCAAAAAGGGATCAAAAACATGTTGTTTCCAAAACACAAACATACAAATGAAGTGCATATGTATTCTCTTTATGCCATTAAGTAAAAGACAGCAGTACTCGTTTTGTGTATTTCAAAGGAGTTATGTGAGGAAGTTAAACCTGTGTGGAAGAAGTCATGTCATCAAATAAATGCCAGTGAACCCAGTGTTCCCTACAAACTGATATTACATCCCATAGCCATAAAAACCACTTTATCTAAGCATTTGGCCAGGTGTTGCTCTGGAGTCACATAAACCACTGGTGTACGTTGGACTTTATCTCAGTTCAGAGGTCTCCTACTTTTAATTGACTCACGTACAACAGCAACACAACAGACTAGGTAACTCCCATTTGACTGTGTTCTGTATTGCAAGATGATACAGGGACTGGTTGATATATATATCCTCCCCCTGTAACTATATTAATGGGGAAAAGAGTGAATTAAGTTATACTCAGGCTTGGGCACACTGGCCAGGCAGTGTTGATTTATTCTGTGGTCTCTGTTGACATGATGCAGACAAGAAACAATTTATTTCTTGTGACAAATGCCTATAATCATGTTCTCTCTCTCTCCAAATGTATGATCTCATTTTTGCAACAATTTAGGATTTTTGGTTTCCTTGGTGAACACTATTTAATGATAGGCCAAATCACTCATGTCCCTGATGCCAAAGCAGCTGAGGATGAGTCTGCTGATCAGCCACATTTTCATATTGGTAAGGAGTTTAACACATTGATATGGATGTCCAAGACTTCTCCCTTTCTGTTTCGTTTGTCTTTATGTGATGTCATAAGGATAGGATAGGATACGTATCACAAAATGAAGTAAACTAACACACATATCATTGCCAGTCACTGAATATAAAATTGATGTGTTTGCTTGCATATTAATACAACATTGTGTGTGTGACTCAAATAAAACCCAGAGAGAACCCTATTGTTTCTATTTCAGTTCTGTTGTCATCTGTTTGGGCTTACCTGTTCATGGAAAGGCACAGCATGGCCCATTCCCTGGGGTATGGCCACAGCAGAGCTAGGCTAATACAAATGAAGGGAGAGCTCATTAGTCAGGACAGAAGAAAGTGGCAGACCTAATTTAACTGCTTTTGTGTTTTTTGACGTAATTGATGATGTGGAGCTGAGAGATCTACAGTGAGAGGTTCTCGTTGTTGTGAGAAGGACTTATCAAAGGAAAGAAGAAATGATGAGGTGGACGACCAAACTGTTTGTCTAACAAAGATGTAGAACATGAAATCTCAAAGGCTCAATGCTATATTTTGTAGTACTAGATTCTATGTAGATTGTGCATGTTCTCCCCATGTCTATGTGGGTTCCCTCCAGGTGGTCCAGCTTCCTCCCATAATCTGAAGCTATTAGTTACTAAGTGACTCTAAATTAAGGAGGCGTTACTGTTAGTGGTTGCTTGTCTCAGTCTACCTTGTCTTGACTCTACCTTGAGTCTACCTTGCCTCTTGTACAGTGTCAGCTGGGTTAGGCTCCAGCCCGACTGCGACCCTGCAAAGGATAATTGGTTATAGAACATGGAGGGATGGATGGAGGATTTTCAAATCCACAGAGGAAGGTTGGGCATCAACAGCTGGTTCAAAAACTCATTCATACCAAATGATATATTCTGTCTACAGAATAGTACGTTGTATAACGGTTTTTTTTAAATACATTTTTCTTCTGTGAAATAAGCATGTGGCCTGTGTTGACCCTGCTTCTCAAAGACCCCAGAATTGAGAATCGTCAAGAGCCGCAACCAAAAAGCAGAATTGGAATTGAAATCAAAACCATTAAAATCCAAACGATACCCATCCCTAAATAGAAGTATGGTTTTTAGAGCCCTGTAGCATATATGGCATTCTCATTGTTTATGCGAATGAAGTTTGGTGGCCCGTGTGTTGCAAAGTTTAGAATGACTAAATTAGAGTTTATGCAAGCTTTTCACATCATGATACAATCAAGTATCAAGTATTTGACTAACTACTGACAAATCAGTATCTTGCAATGACTCAATATTTATCTATCCATCCAATTTGTCCCACTTGTCTGGATTTTGATGACAAATGCAGGAGGCAAAGCTGACACCTTGCTCTTCCCAAGAACATTTTCCAGTTCCTCTTGGGGGAATTGCAAGCTGTTCCCAGCTGAGATAAGATATGCAATCCCTCTAGCAAGCTCTAGGTCTACTGCTGGGTGTCCTTCCAGTTTGGCATATACAGAAAACGTTCAAAAGGAGCGCCCATGAGGCATCCTTTTCAGATGCCCAAACCATCTCTGCTGGTTCCTTTTAACGCTAAGGAGCTGTGACTCTACTCTATGTCCCAGCTCTTCAAAATATCTCTTAGGTTGAGCACAGCCACCCTAGGGAGGACACTCATTTCGGCTGCTTGTATCCACAATTTCATTCTCTCTCATCCAGAGTTCATGAACAAAGACGAGGGTTGAAATTTAGATCTACGTATAATTAGAAAGCTTTTCTTCGGCTCAGTGCCCTCTTCACTAGAGTGGTCCAGTATAAAGCCTATATGACTACGACACTGCACCAAACTGCCTGTCCATCTCATAATCCAGCCAGAGAACCATGGCTTCAGACCTGAAGGTGCTTACTCTCATCCCGCTTCTCCCTCGGATCCCTGAATCTGTCTCAGTGCATACTGAAGTTTACTGACTGATGGGGCCTGCAGAACCACATCATCTCCAAAGAAGAGAGAGGGAATTCACCATGTAGGTTCGTAAACCGGACTCTCTCCTTAATCTGGCTGTGCATTGAGGTACTGTCCACAAATATCACAAACTGGATCAGAGACAAGGGGCAACTTTGGTTGACTCAAACATCCACTGAAGACATGTTTAATTTTGTACCGAGATTTTGTACCCTGGACACAACTCTTACTTTAATTATTTAAGGAACCCTTGTACACAAACTCCATAGCACCCCTGACAGGACTGTCTGGGGTACACAGTCATAGGCTTTCTTTAAGTCTACAAAACACATGTAGACTGAAGGAGCCAACATAGCCTGGGCCAAGCCCTTCTTAACCTTCCTTAAATATTGAAATTTCCACAATGCCAACCAAAAGTTCTTCTTCATGGCCTCCCCAAACTCCTCCCACACGCAGGCTTTTGCTTCAGTGACTGCTGATGGTGCATTTCCTCTCACCTCCTGGTGTGCAACTTCAGGATACCCATGGTCCAGCCAAGCCAAAAAATTCCTTCTTCAACTTGACGGCTTTCTTCACCGCAAGCGTACACCAGCAGGTTATTTGGTTGTTGCCACAATAGAAACCAATGACCTTCTAACCACAGCTCTTAGCAGCTGAACATGGCCCACATGGATTTAATTTCACCAACTTCCCTCAGGACATGTGAGAAGTTATTCTGGAGGTGGAAGTTGTCGACTTAGTGTAACTTAGCGGGTCACCCTCATTACCTGTTTAGGTTGACCAGATCTGCCATGCAGCCTCCCACCAGGTGGTGATCAGCTGACAGCTCTGATGGCACAACCACAGAGTCTGTCAATAACCTTTGGCCTAAGGTGATGTGGTACCAAGTACCATTCTGAACCACTGTATGCTCGAACACAGTGTTTGTTATTGCCAATCCTCGACAAGCACAGAAGTCCAATAGTAAAGCACCACTCTTGGTTCAGAACAGGCAGGTCATTCCTCCCAATCACCCACCTCCATGTTTTTCCATTGTTTCCTTCCTGAACCGTGAATTCCCCAGCAGAACTAGAGTCTTTAGAAGGAATCCTTTCCAGAATGCCACCCAGTGACTACAAGAATGCTGGGTACTCTGTAATGCTGTTCAGTGAATAAGCACATACAACAGTCAGAGCCTTCCCCTCAGTGACTCACATTCACACAGAGGCAATTCTCTGGGGAGAACTCCAACACAACAGCATTCATTTGGGGGCTTGTGTGGTGTAGCATTGATACTACAAGATGATTTGTTGATTTGTATTGGAATGGTGCAGGTGACTCATACGTCTGTGAGGGTTCCGAGCTGTCCCTCTGTGAAATTGGCAAGTGATGTTGTTGGTTTTTTTTAACTCGCTGTGGACAGTTTTGAAATCAATCAAAGTTGCTAAATTGTCCTTACATTCCTGGATAAAAAAAACTAACAGAGATTTTATGATGCCAAATGACAAAATAAATTAAACATACAGCTTCCACTAAACTGCTTGTCTACTGAAGCACTTCTTTAGAATTTGAGTATATAGGACATCTGTCAATAGCTTTCAATAATCTTCCCAGAAAATACAACAATTTAACCTAAAGTCAGAAATAATATTAATACTGCCATTTAGATAAGAGTATTAGTAGTAGTCGTCTCAGTCTGGTAAGTGATAGAGGTGACTAAGTGGAAAGAGCAGAGGTCAGTGAGTTGTTTGCCTTATGTCTGCAAGACTGTGTCTCCTTTTGTGTGTGTGTGTGTGTGTGTGTGTGTGTGTGTGTGTGTGTGTGTGTGTGTGTGTGTGTGTGTGTGTGTGTGTGTGTGTGTGTGTGTGTGTGTGGTGATTGCTGCTCAGTTCCAGACAGGGCTGGATAAGGCCATCTAATCAGCCTTTTAGCATTCCAACACTTTTGTAAACTGCCCCCAACTGAGCATTATGCCTGCATCCATGTCTGCATTGGTGAATACCTGGAAGGTGAAAGCACCTGCAGAAACACAGGCAGCACAGGTGAATATCTTTTAATAGGACTTTGTTTGAGTGTCACTTTTAACTTCGAAATGAGGGAGACAGAAAAACTGCTCAAGCTTTACATCTTTATTAAAAGCGAAGAGCTGGTATTGCTGTGGGGCGATGCAATTCCATCAACAGTTTAGTGAGAACAGCAAAGCTGGGATATCAATTTTCATCCCACCAACAGAATGTGACCACAGCCATGACATAATTACCTTAATCTATTAGTCAGAAGGAGGGTGACGCTGAGAAGGTTGAACAGAGGACAGAGCAGACATAACATGGTCAGGGTAAGAGCAGATCTGTTTTCTGAGATGGCTTTTGGATGGCCCCTCTGACAGACTGTAGGTGGAAAGTATTTTGTAGCCTACATCTAGGCTTTGCGCATCTGGAGAGGTAAAGACCCCAAGCTCATATCAGTTCTGTGGCTTGATGTCGAGGGACTAGCAATAAAATGGTGACTATGTTACAGTACTGCCAAAAGCAAGACTCACACATGTTTTCTGGACTGTCTCAGTGTCACATGATCAGCAGTGACATCGTTTTGAGGTCGAGTCTGTCATATTTATTCCATGTTTTATTATATATATATATATATATTTGTTAATTCAAATAACATGGTTGCTAATTAATACTGTTTGGTCCATAAATGCAGGGTACTCTGGTCATCAAATTGAGAGTAAACTAAGTTGACTGGTCCGTATTGCACAAGAGTTGGGAGACTGGCTTGCATGTTAGCAATAATTGCATTCACATGAACATAATGTATTGGTTTACTGTCATGCATAAGGTTAATGTATAAAGCAATGCAGTGGTTTATTAACTCTTAGATAGCTTTCCTGGCTTATCTCCTTTAGATGTCCCGAATGCTTTATGTGATTTTCATATCGAACTGAACTCTCTCTCTCTCTCTCTCTCTCTCTCTCTCTCTCTCTCTCTCTCTCTGTGTGTGTGTGTGTGTGTTTGTGTGAGTGTTTGTGTGTCGATGCATGCATTTACATTTGTATGTGTGTTTGTTGTTTGAAATTTAATATGACAAATACTCACACTACATTGGCCCATATTTATATCAAGTTGAACATAGTTAAACTTTACTTGATAACAAATTTGGACAATTCTGAGAAAGCAAAGCAATTCTGAGAGAAATCATGGCAAAAATATTTTTAATAATTACCTCTGCCAAGGAAGTTGTCTGCCATGTCCGTTGGTTGTTCTATTAGTTTGTAAGTGGGATTACTCAAAAACTACAGGATGGATTTCCACAACAGTAGATACAAGGATGGGGTATGGGTCAAGGAGAAATCCACTAAATTTCTGTATGGATCCAGATAAAGGGGCAGGATGGGGCATTTTTCAACATTTTCCCTAACTATGCAAAAACTACCAGACCAATTTCCACAAAACTTGGTATCAGACAAGAACCAATTGAATTTTGGTGTGGATAGTTTTTTTTTATAACTTTCCATAGCATTACATGATTGGGCATTAAAGAAATCTCTATAATCCATATATCATGATGTAAAATATCACATATATTTATGTTGTTGATAGGGTGCATAGTGTGGTGCATATCCAGATAATAATCTGCTGGAGTATAATATGAATTTGTTGGGGGTGATCTTTATTTAGATGCTACATGGTACCAATAGAGCTAGAAACATGCAACTACCAGCTGAGATAATGGGATTTTGAGTCATTTCCCACAATTTTATAAATATATCCAGACGACTATTTATTCTGTGATTTTTAGTGGGGATCCATATCTGGTTTATGTAGGGATTACTCAGCCTTGGCAGGGGTATATGCTGTACCGAGTGCCATTGCTTTTTGCATGAGAAATTCACAATTTTAGAAATCTGCAGTATAGAAAAAATGACAAAATATGTTTTGCAATAATGTATATGGACATAAAAACTGTTAAATATGGCCACAAACATGAAGTTAAACTTAAAGTCTAACACCTGCTGAACAAATAATTCAAAAAGGTATAGTTTGTTTCTGGGGTGCTTGTATCAGTTTGTATATTCATTTATTATAATGTGTCCACCTTCTTTAAATTATCCATAAAGGGTCAATAGGAATCGCAGCAACATATGCAGGAGTTGTCACCTATAAGAGTCTCTGGCAAGTCTCTTGCTTCCACCCCCAGCTGCTTCTGTGACCCTGAGCTTCTGTAGCCTGGAACCTACATAAACAATGGAGTATAGTTTTCACAATGACAGAAACAAGGAGGTATAATTACAGAGTTACCAAGAAATATCAGAGAGTTGAAATGTCTTGCAAAACTCTTTGTCCTGTCATCTATCCTTGAGGACATTGAAATGCTCTGAAAAAAGAAATGTGTGGTGAGTTTGTGTGTGTGAGCGGAGGCCGAAGATAACACGCTAACCACATGTACGCATGCATAGTTTGTAAACAGACAATAGCACGAACTCAGTTGTTTTTTTGTTGTTATTTTTTTTAATTGCTGGGTATTGTTGTTTTCTGATTCATTCCTCATCACTTACATGATCATTACGTTGAACTTAATGAGACCCTCCCATCATTGTGTTCAAAACAGTGTTTGTCAAATAGGCCAATGCAGGCCATTGACTTGTTGAACACATACAGGACTCTCGTATCTTGTGTTCTTCTGATATCTCCAAATACAGTACACACCGCCTTCGCACAATCAAGTAAATAGAAACACAAAACCAGACAACATGACGCAAACCTACTCCCAAATGCATGCATGGCTACGGCAGTGCACATAGGGGGACACACGTGCGCATGCTCACAGCTTAATGAGAGATTTTCTGACCTTTCTTCATGTACCCCTGGAGAATATTGATTAATCCCCTTTTAAAAATAACTCTCGCCTTGTAGGGTCATTAAATGATTTACAGTTATTTCAGCAACACATAATTATTACATTTATTATGTTGGACTGTACAGGGTTTGGCCATTGTGGTAGGAGGTGGACCTTTTAGCACACAATAGAGGTGACTAAATGTTTATTTCTCGTGAACACACTGTACTGATAATCGAGTCTGAAGTCAACAAGACAGTTTAGTTGTACATTGGCCACTATGAAACTAAACCTGTAGCATTTACAGTGGGTTGTTAGATTAGTGAAAGAACACCTATAATGAATGGGAGACAACAGAGAGTCTTATGATTTGCTTGGAATGCTCATGATTAACCTTCCCATAATTTCCTGCAACTCTGCTCCTGAATTTCAACCATTACTAATTATTGGATTAGTAATGACATTTCAATATTTTATTGTCACACAGTTCAAACCTTTTGTCACATGAAACATGAGAATGAATTTTGTTTCCTATCAGATTATTCCCATTTCCCATGTCAAATCAGACATAATCTAACACTGTGAGCTAAATAATTACGAGGTAATGTCACATTTTGGTCTTATGCCAAGACTAACATTCACATTCAAATTGCAAGATTTAGGGTATTATCAACAAATGTTCATCACTTGCTTTCACTGTGCTACCAATATCATCTCCAATATTGTAAGGGCCTTTGTGTGTTTGAATCTGTTCTGTTCCTAATAACTGTATCTTCTCAAGTGTTACACTGCTAAGCTGTGAAAATGCCATCCTTCTGTGATGGTGAGTATGGCCCTTCAAACACTCCCAGTGGGTGAGGAGCTTAGTGTTCAACTGAGCCCTGCCTTGAGCACCCGGCATTAAGAAACCTGACTGAAGGCCAAATGAAGATGATTTAATTGAACTCATTTGAGGAACATTATCATTGGAGCGTAATTGAATGTTTCTCTGAAGTGCTGAGTGACTCCTAATGAAATGGGAAAGACTGGGGAGATACTCATAAAGCTGTGCACAGATGCGGATAGTCAGGCCCATAATCAACCTACAGGATAGGTAAAGTGATGAGAGAGGCCTCCACTTGATAAATAAATCCGTCACAGTTAAATTAGACTCAAAATTTCAAAAAGTAAAAAAGTCTACTGATCCTTGAAAGGTAGTTTTGTTCATTTTTAAGTTGTAATTTAATGATTCACTCCAAATATTGTTGATAGCAATTCAATAAACAGACTGAAGTTATTAATACATTCTAAAATCTAAGTAGCTGTTTAGTTTTAACAGGAACGTTAATGTAGAGATGGATGAGGGAGGTGGAGCACATATAACAGGGGAATAGGTGAGTATTAACACTGTATTTATAGGGCAGGTGTGCTACTTGTCCACTAAAAGCCCCTTCCTCTAGACCCATGCTGTTAAGCCGAGGCTACTATTGGCCTGCATATTTCATGACCTTCGGAAATTCCCGTATCACAACATCCTCACACCTGCACCATCCATGACAGGGAGTGTGTTAGAGGAGAAGAGAGAGACAGCCAATGCCTCCACATGTAAGTAAATATGCGTCAGTCTTTACAAGTGGCAGAAACAGCAGCTGCTCCTCCTGTGAACCTCTAAGTGTCTGGAAGCCCAAAGGCCTCAAGGCAGAAGATGCCAAACAAATCTCCCCTTTAGCTGCTTGTGGACTTGAAGCAAACTGTCAAAACAAAGACACAGATAGAATATTAAAAAAAAAAAAAAAACTCTGTCTCACCTCTTGTCTCTCTTGAGCTTCTCTGAGAGAGAGCCCAAGTTGACATTTGTCAAAGTCTATTTTGTATTAGTTACAGGGCTTCAACATAAAGCAAACGGAAGCTGGTTGGTTAAATGCTGGTGACGCTATTATGAGGTTAAATCTAGAGTATACAACCCTGCAGTCTGTATGGTGACAGCATTTCCTGCAGAACAATGAGTCTCCGAGCTTGTCTGACAGAGACAGAAACAGAGGGAGACAGAGGGAAAGCGAGCGGCAGAGAGGGAGAGAGAGAGGGAGAGAGAGAAGCAAAGAAAAATATCATCGTAGAAACTGTGAGCATAAAACATGTTGATTCTGAGTTAATTTAATGAACTTTCATCCAGGTCATGGTAATCCTTGAAGGTTGAATCTGAAGCAACTGGACCTCTAATTTTTACAGTCGACTCAAAAGCACTATTATGGATCATTCCATTCATTGAGGACACAAGTGGGCTTTTGAGTCAACTGTAAAGGTGTGATCTGACTGTCAATGTGTTAGCAACCTCAGCAGAGTTTAAATATCTGAAACCCCCCACCAGTCAGATAGAACTGAAGAGGCCTCTTGGATGAGAGGTGAAACATCTTCAAAGCCTAAATAGAAGTCCAGTTTCTTCAGATTTAACCTTCAAAGAAAGACAAACAACCACTCACATTCACACCTACGGGCAATTTAGAGTCACAAATGCACCTATATTGCATGTTTTTGGACTATGGGAGGAAGCCAGAGTACCTGGAACTCATGCAGACCTGGGGAGAACATGCAAACTCCGGTCCAAAAGTGCTACTCATTATGCCATCATGCTGCCAAACACTATACTACAAAAATGCAAAATCCTTTAAAGCTAAAGAGATGCTAAAGAGATGCTGGACTGTGCATAAGAATGCAGAAATACCAGACTGAGCACTTTTTGTTGTCTGGGACTTGGGGAACGTGACTGCCATTATCACAACAGTGTGGATTTGTGCCAACCATTGATTCACGGTACCCTACCTTACTCCATGCAGACTAAAGAACCAAAGGGTTAGGGTTAGGGTTAGTGATTCATGCACAGTAATAACTTAATAATAATAATAATAAGTTTGTGATTCACCATTGTAAATTTGTTTAATAAATGGCATGTAAATGACTGAAAGACATTGTCACACTTGACAGGTCTGGATGTGAGTATGGCAATATTCAGCATATCGTCAGCACACACATGCATCCATACCCTGACCCCACTGACACACACACACACACACACACACACACACACACACACACACACACACACATATTGGACAAACAGACAGAAGTATACTATGCATATGAGAATTACTTTAATTTCATCACAGACATCACATGGTGTTGTACTGATAAGTCAGAGCAGTTAGTCAAATGACTCTTTGTGCTGGATGCACTTCCCATGGAGACATAGGGTCTATATTGGTTAATAAAAGCTCATAATCTTAATTGTGGTTCGTGACTCCAGAGTTCTGGTGTTAGAGCGCACATGGACAATGACACCCAGTTGTCAGACCACATCCTCAAGCCAGACTGACATTCCAAACAGCAATTATAGCACCGGGCCCACCAATCCAGACCAAAACACCTACTCACAAAAACAATGGGCATCGCTGTTAGCACACAAGGGCAACCCTCACGAGACCCTCTTCATTCCTCTCTCCATCTCTCCCCCTCTGCTCCTGGTCCAATCTTGTTAATAATCTTAGCTTGTTCATTAGAAGAATTTTCAGTCATTGCAAGTTCTCAAATTGATGTAATGACCATGACAATATGTTAGGTCTCAGGACTCAGTTAAAACCGATCTGAATTCAGAATTTCTTTGTGTTACTTTATAATGAATTTCCAACAGCTTCATCACATTTTCATCATTTTTTTTAATTTGCAGCATGATTGTTTTTTGTTTTTTTCTGGTTTTGAAAGTGCCGACACACATAACAGAAGAAGAAGACTCAATTATCTTGCAATAACAACATTTGTCAAAGGCCCTATTTGTTGGAGGCACACTTTGTAGAAATAAATCAAAGATCAAAATGTTTGATATAAAAATGTAGGAGGGGTGTGATGTGAAGGAGAAATGGCATTGTTCCCATTTTGTCAAAAGAAAACAGATTTTTCTGACAGATCCCAGACATGTTCACTTAACTTTCTGTTCCTGACACATAAAACTTAATCAATGCTGTCAATGCTTGTATTTCATATCCATGGTCATTATTCATACAACATTATTATGTGTTAATGGCCAGCACTGCAGTATTGTGAGGCAAAATCTGGTTTGTAATTCAGTGTGAGATGAAATATCACAGATGTAATGGAAATAGCATTAGTCCTCCTGAAGTCTAGGAATGTTATTCTACCTTTTCCCTGAAAACATTGCATGTTGACCAGACACAGTGCTTCTAGCAGCCAGTTTTTTTCCAAAACCACTAATTACATAGGGTCAATCAGTAAAATTATTTTGCATATGCTTGGCCATATACAAAGTGAAAAATACAACAAGTCAAACATGTATCAAGTTGCATTGCATCACCAAGTTTGCCAGTCAATGCTTTTCAAACCATCTGCAACAAAGCTAGCTCAAAGCTGGGCTGTGCAAGAACCAAGTCTCGTGTAACGCTCCTTCAAAAGAACATTTGCTCACCATCTGTGACAGATGCTCCCACTCCATGTGGAGTTGAAGCAAAAACACTGTACTGCTCACTTTCCTACTCTGCAGAATATGTTGAATTTTATAACCTTGCCCCTCTCACCAAAAAAACTAAAAACAAAAAAATAAATCAAATAAAATGAAAAATATAAATCAACTCTATCTGTGGCAGAGATCATGAAAACATAATCAGTGCATAAATTAAATCCTTTTTTGGATTTAAGATCCTGGCAGTGTGTGTTTTGATGACAGCTATGTGTTTCCTATTGCACCCCATTCAGGCTGCTGCGGGCTGTTAAAGGCATTAGTCCAGGCTGGAAATATTGCAAGGGTGCCAGGTAAACTCACATGTCCACACACAAACTCAGAGATATATGTCAGCTGTAGAACAGCAGTAGAACAGATCTATTAGAGGCCACTATTATAAGACCACTTATATATAAGTGGCTGTGAATTAATGTCTATTGCAGTACAATACTGATTTTGTATGCTTACTTGCAGGTGTCGGCAAGGAGCACAGTAAGTTTTTACTCCTAGATAATAGTGGAAAAAGGAGAAAGTAAAGAAGAGTTACATGATAGCAAAGAAAAGCTGACATTTTACCACTTTGAACATTTCATCAGAATTGGTGACTCAGGCCACAGCACGAGATTGTGACTTAGACGTGACGTGACGTAGAGAGATAATGGCCTCTCAGTTAGCTTTCATTTTTCTGAATGTTTCCATTCACATATGTCAAAACTACACTATGTCATTGTCTAATGCTTTGGGATGTCACAGTTCATTTCTTTCTCTCTTCTTGTGTTTGGTTAAGCGGGGGCCAGAGATTTGGTTTTGTCTATGTAGGAGGAGCTTATAAAATCTTACTGGTTTGAACCGCCAAGAGATAGTTTGCTGTACACCAATTTGAGGCTGTGCTTGGACTCTACACAGAACTTTGTATGCTAGTAGCAAGAGTGGTATATACTGTATGTATCATTTTTCATCCTTTGGAATGTACAAGAATTAGATTTTTTTTTTAAACCCACATCCAATAACAGTTAAGAATGCTGATACTGGAATTGGAAAAGCAAACAACCAAAGTTCAGTTATACTTCAATCTATTGATTTGTTGATAGTGTGAGTGTTAAGTGACAATGTTTATTTCTGGGGAAAAGTCAAAAAACGTGTCCCTTGTTGTGTGGATATGGTTGTGAATAAGTGAATGTCTGCCCACCCTATGATAAATACTCTTTGGTCCCAAGTTGACATGTCCTCAGTCTTTCCCTTCTGATAACCCATAATTCATTTTCAGCCTCAGGATGATGAGTTCAGTTACCCATGACTGAAGCTAAATCATACTGTGTCAATCAGAATTTGCTTAAGTTTGAGTTCCGAGTGCTAAAGGGTAGGCTATGGTGCCTGTTTCATGTTCAAGACAAGGTCTGGGGGGGGCAGATCAAAATAGACTAGTGAAAAACCTGTACCCAACTCTCACAAATCGTTTTTCAAAAAGACGTGCTCAGAATACACTTCAGGATAATCAAAACCTGATCCAAAATACAGTCAATCTGAAGAAACCCAAACTGGCAGAAGCATGATGCATCTCCAATGAATGAGCAAAACAGGTAGGAAGAAATGTTCTATACATTACCATGCACTTAACAAAAAACACAGTGTTTTCACCTCAAAAAATACTGTTTTCTCCTGATAAGATTGTGGTTCAGCCCTACATCAATGCTGATAATGAGACACACAGGACCAAGACCAACAATAATGATGTGATTTGGGACCAGCACCTAAGTCCCAGGTAAAGTCTTGGACACCAGATTCTAAACAAACACTTGAAGACTTCTAGTTGTGGTCTCACTCAGCATGGACTACATTGTATCCATACAATGATCAAGTTCTATTTCCATTTTGTTCTGTCAAGAAAGAAATATATGCAGTTGATCCTGGTGTAAAACATTGTAATAAACTGATATCATGTCATATAATTATCCATATTAAAAAACTTGTACGTACCTAATGTGAAAAAAAACAGGATTACAGTCAAAGGCAGCGAAGTCTGAAATTTGGGTCAGGGAAGCACGGCTAGGAAAGCGAATCCAAGCTGGTTTAATGAGAGGTCAAAGGTCATTCTGGGTCAAGTACCTGCCTGGGGACTACATGTTAAACACACTCCCCAGGGAAAACGAGGGACTGCACAGTGTCTGACAAGATCAACAACGCTGGCCTAATTAGAACAAACACAAATGCCCACGACTAACTATATCTCTAAGGAACAAAAGGAAGAGAGAGTGTGCAGTTATTGTTTTTGAACGAAGTTATTTCCTCAAATTATCCTTTCCTTTCCACTTAGTGTAGCAGTCGTCAAGACCAACAAGGATTTACTGTTTGGAGTGTAATTTGGAGAGGCTCCTTGAGGAAACAGCCTCCTCAGGGGGAAAGACAATTAGTCCTTCAACAAACAGCACGGATCAGTCGCTTTAATTAAACACCCTCCCCCATCGTTGCCTCATCCTTCCCCCTTAAGTTCCCACCCCTTCCTTTCTTCTCTACTTCTCCTCTCTTTCAATGTGAGGGAGTCTAAATTTCAATCCAAGGCCAGATGACACCCTAATAATTTGTTGTGTGCCTTGGTGAGCTCCTAACCAGTGGATTAGATGGATATCGGTCGGTGGAGTAGTTTGTGGAGCTAGCGCTAACAGGATTTACCTTCTACTGAGTATATCAAAGGCAGAGTCCTGTGCTAAGCACTAAGCACTTCACCAAATTAAAAAGTGACCGACAGGTGGGCTCTCTGCACTGTTTGTGCCAGCAGGCCACGATGCTAATTGCTTTCTAACTCTGTTATGAGTGCCATCAAATTACACTTGTCAATTGGAGTGAAGAGGGGTGTATGGAAGGTCTGAGAGCTTATTCCACTGATCACTTCTGTGTGCTTTAGTCATTATTGCACACTGGGCATTGAGTCAGATACAGACACAGCAAAACAACTTTTACTGTTGATTAATGTTTCCATTTTTCTAACTCAATCCTGCTATATCGCTTTAAGAGGTGTTTGACTGTTATTTATGTGCTTTGTCATGTTCATATTACAATGTAGGCTGATTGGGAACAGCCCCGCTGAGCAATCTTTCAACTTTTTCGATAAAAATATGGAGGTCATGGTCTACATATTTCCCATTATGTTCTTGAAGATCATAAAGACGTCAAAGAGGTTAAGCTACAAGCAGACTGCGAAAAGTCTAGAAAGTAGGTGAAGTACAGTAGCAGAGAAAACAAAACTGAAATACCACAAAAAACTACTCAACTCATCCTTTGTGTGGGAATGTGCTCAAGTGTATCTGAGTATGTGTTTCCTCAAAGTGATGTGGTAAGTCAGTGAGAGGAAGACAGGATGTGATGCAGCATGATCGTATACAACATCCTATGATGTTGGGGAGTCCCACAGTTATCTTTCGCCTATACATTGAGACACCACAGTCTTTCCTGTGCTAGTATAATGGTGTCAAACAATCATTTTTGAGCAGAAGAAAGTTCTGACGTGCTTTTGGACATAATTTATTCTTCTGAAGTGCCGATGATCAAGATATTAAGTCCAAATTTACCAGTTTCAGGACTGCTGCCATGAGACTTACTCTATAATCCAATGGGGTTAGAATGATCAAAACCCAAATCAAAAAGTCTAGTTTTTCCTTTTTTATTTTTGTGTATACTTATTGCTTTAACCATGTTTGTCTGGTTTTGTGTGTCTATCTTCTTTGGTTGTGCTGATCTGACCTAAAGACTTCCAGGGAAGTTTTTTTGTAGCTCAGTTAACCCAAAACCTCAGTTTAGTAAGTGACATGAACTGTCTTGACGGATGGGGGTGTGACATCTGTACACGATGCTTTACTGGCAGTGCAAGGCATACCTTTCCTGGAAGAGTAGCAAAATAATGGGGCAAGGGAACAAAGAGACAACTGACACCCTCAGAAAAACAGATCAGACAACACACCTGTACCTGGAGATGAGCGAGTGGAGTTTCATAGTCAGGATAGTAATTCCATGTGTGTTCTTCCTCCCGTGCGCATGAATAGACATAAACTGCCTCTAGCATGGAGAGGCAACAAGTTGGAGACACAAATACGTAGATATTTAATTGCAGGGGGCAAACGATAATGAAGTTAAATCAAGTCCTTCATATTGATAATGTCAGATTTACTATGCCGGCCAGAAATAAGAGCCTCTCTGTTTTCTCAGTTTCACAAGATGCATGTACAACAGTTGCTTTTCTCTGCTTTAAGTGTTACGATTTTCATTTGCTCGGCTGCTTCAGGGCACCGCACCTATAGTGTGGCATACTGCACATCTGGCATAGCAGGTATTAAATAAACAAAAGGCCCTTGTTATACACCCTCTTTTAATGCAACCCATCATTCTGATTTTGAAGTAGAAGAAAGAAAGGAGGGGGAGGAGGAAATCAATCTGCAGCATGGTTAAGTGGATTACTCAAACTTTTAACTGTCACTGTTTTAGTAAAAGGTGTCAACTTAAGTGTTCAGTTTTAAATACAGTTGTTGTTGATTCATGCAGGTCGTAACAAAGCATTTAATCTTAACTCATTCTGGGACATGTTAAGATAGATAAGATAAGATAAGATACGATAAGATATCCCTTTATTAGTCCCACAGTGGGGAAATTTACAGTATTGCAGCAGCACAGTGTACAAAAAACACAGCAGGAGGAGGGGAAATAATATTTTTTTAAAATACAATACAATAAAGGAGGGGGGTAAAGTTATGTTAGGTGTAAGGACAGTACTGGCCTGGTCAGGTCCAATCTGAATAGTATAGAGGCCATTAGTGTGGTGCAGTGGCTGGAGCTGCAGGAAGGCTGCCAGTTTCTACCAAAAGACGAGGAATATGCTTTGGTTGTACTTGACCAGACAACTTGCCCAACACTGCAGGTAACACAACTTTTGATCCTGGAGGAAGTTTTTCTGCAGTGCTTACTGTTGATGAGAAAACAAGACTATCTGAAAGTAAAAAATCTAAGTGGGAATGAGTAGTAGTAGTAAAACACTTGGCTTTTTGATGTGCAATTGTGTGATAATTATTTGAAGAAGAAGATTGAATATACAAACAGGTGTTTAACACATGTAAAAACAATGCTACAGCATCTTAATTTCATATTTTCTGACATTTAGAGCAGCCTCTCAAGTGTTTAGTTTCACATTCCTTGACAGTTTGCAGATTCAATATTGTGAGTTGTTGCATCAGAATTTATATAGAATACATGAGTCATGTTGTCTTATCTTGAAATATGGAAAAAAAAGGCAAGCAAGGTTTGTGGGGAAGTTTTTGCATGTCAATTTCTGTAAACTGTGTGTGTGTGCATGTGTGTGTGTGTGTGGGTGTGTGGGTGTGTGTTTTTCCACAATGCTGCTACACAGATGTTTCGCTGTCTGCACTTCTACATGCAGAGGCATGTCCTTGTCTGGGATCGCTGCCAAGACAGGAAGTCTCTGTGTTAACCCATTGTGTTCCAGAGAGGCTAAGAGAGAGGTAGGCTTGCACCCAAACACTCTTCAACGAGGAAGAGTCAGGAGAATGATATTTAATAATGACAATGAGAAGAGTTAAAATTATTGTAACTGTTTCATTGACTGACCTGATGTTTCGTTGCTGTCTGCAGCGGGTGTCAAGAACCTGCTGCCACGAAGCTTTCAAAGACAATGAGGGCTTTGCGCACTTTGACATAAAAACACGCTCAATGGCATCTCACTTTAAGGTGCTAATGCTCATTTTAATTATCACATTTAGGTATCTAGGTATCCACAAGTAGCAGAGAGGCCTTGTAACATCACTGATTTATGTATTCTCCAAATATTTTACTGTATGCATCTTGATAATCCTGTTGACACAGACACATTCCAGGACAGATGTCCAACCTCTATGCCCTGCCACTCAGGGTTTTCCTATTCTACCAGGCTTGGAGATTCACTCTTCCATGTTACTCGCTTTGCACACTTTGTCAGAGTTTAAGAAGTTCCTTTAAGTGCTCCATCCCCCCACTGACACCTGCCCCTGTTCTTCACCCTACTTAGCACAACCTTCCCTTGTTGAGTCACCAAGGGCTCTAAAAGTAGTCCTCAATACCTTCAAATTTAATTTCTTCTCACATGTTAGCTCAGTGTGGTTCTCTCTGGCCTGTTTTACTTGAATTAAGAAGAAGCAAAAAGAAGAAGAAGAAGAGGCTTTATTTGTACAGTATACATGGCACAATGTAGAGAAATTGGTTCTCTGCATTTGACCCATCCCTGAGGAGCAGTGAGCAGCCATTACCATGCCCGGGGAAGTTGGTTTAGTCAAGTTGGTTTAGTTTAGCTCATTCAACCATTTAAACAACATAATCTGTTTCATGTTTCCCATCACTGCCAGCATGGATAGTTGAATGATATAAAAGAGACTGGTACCCACACAGCTTTTAATTTGTTGCCTCACTCTAAGATGTATTTCAGTGATGATTTGATAGTGTGATGAAAAATGATGACTGGGTGAATAGATAAATGCCTGGATAATCAAATGAACGCCTGCTTGTCTGAATTGACCAAGGACTTCACTTTCTGACTCTTGGACATCTGTCGTCACTGAAGTCTCAGTTTTTCCCAATAATACAAACTATAGCAGAATTTCAAAAGGACAGGAAGCTGGTGCTAATTAACACTACATAATTATTTAACAAATATGTTTAAAGTAAAACAAAAACTAAGACATCCAAAGCACTCAATGCTGTTTGACTCTATGCAGCTGTACTTCTTTTGGCAGATGGACAAGTGATTTCATTTGCACCTCCCATTGCAAGAAAAACATGGCCAGAGAAATGAAAACATTATACAGAGGCAGTGGATATAACTTGGACGTGAGATAAGGGAAGGGGACAAAGGGTATGCATTAAATTTTCAACCAGCCATGTTGAACACACACCACTGGGGCGTATTCGTCTCACACCTTCACCTGCTGCCAGACAGAAAGATAAAATTGATAGACGAAAACAAACAACATCTTGTGAGAAGATATTTGATTTTCAAAATCAGGATTTGTGAAACTTGACATGTTTCCCCCATTTGAAATTGAGCTCAGCATTTTCTTTTTGCCATATAGATTCCAAAACATGGAAAAATAACATTCAAAAACAACAATCTTACAACTATGCAAACAGAAAAAAATAATTTAAATTATGTGCAGTTGGATTTATAATACACAGATACAGTTAAACTGTTAAGCCTGCTCATTTCCAAAACTCCAGACTTTAAGCACAACACTTCACAGAAGGGTTCACTTGGAAAAGAAATAATTCATAGTCAAAACCGAGTAAACACCTTGTCCATCTCATAGAAACTCACGTTGTGTAGTACTATGTTCTGCCGACCCAGTAAGAAATGCGTCTAATTGAAGAAGACATGATGTTTGTCTTAACGATTTGGGTTGGGGCCAAATGCTGAGCATCAGGGGGCAGGGCCCCTCCAGGCCATGGAGCCTTTAAGATTCTAAGATTACCTCTCTCAGCTAGCTTACATTTTGACAAGCTTTGCAGCCATCCCCCTACCTCCCCTATTTTCTCTCTCTACATGATGCCTATTTATTGTGGCAGGCATGCGTCTGAACATCCAGATCTTGTTACACAAATTTAGGTTTCGCTAGAGGGTTTTGGATCTGGTCCAGACCAGATAGACTAAGCAGCATGTATTTCTGAAGAGAGTGAGGAGAAGACACTGATATGGGCTGTCTGATTATATTTAATAGGGTGGCTTTGTGTGGTGTACAAACAGCATAATCTGTAGGCTATAATGTTTCAAATCATTAAGTGTCAGTGAAGAACATTATTCCACTTTGTTCCACTTCATGAAATAACTGAAAAAAAGCTCTCATGATTGTGCACAAAATTACACACATTGTACGAAACATGAAAATAATAGGTCCAAATGAATAGTTATTCATTTTGTCATTTCAGCTAATGTTCATTTAAGCTCTTTTCATGACAGTCCTCCTTAACCAGGCTCCACCCATCAAGACCACAGACATAGGATTAGTTTAGAAAATCCTCATCTTTTCCTGGATCAAATCCTACTGCAATGTCTCACATGGGAAGCAGTAGACAATGGTTTTGTGCTCATGAGGAAGAGGGGCTTCTGTGGTTTACACAGCACTGCCTTTATCTCCCCTATTGTTGTTCTAGGGATTGGTTGGTTGATGAGGGTGAGCTGGGGTTGAAGTGTTGAACAGGGATGTCCGGCAGCGATAGCCATCTCCAATCAGTATATTGCAAGTTTGATGATGGCAGTGAGGCCCTTCCAGATGAGATAACATGTTCTCATGGTTCAGTAGCAAACACAGCATTCATGTAAGCTACACTGTGTTCTGCTCTGCAAATTTAAATTTAAAAATTTAAAGATCTAAATAGGAGCCTACACAAACACATCATATAGTATTACGAAAAAGCTGTAAAATGTTCTCAGCTCTAGTGCTTCATCAGAGAGACCTGGACTTTGTGCGTCCTTCTTTTATCAATTACTTACATTACATAACTCATATTTAACAGAAGGTCTAGCAACCGTTACAGTCTTTCTTTCACTTCTACAAAGAGGAGTGGCAAGCCAAGCAGAGAACAGAGGGCAGAAGGTAAACAGACAGAATGGAAGAAACAAGTAAGAAGGAGGCATCTGAAACATGTGGGCATTATGGTAATGTCAGATTGGATGGACAAAGGCTAACTGTGACTGCTGAAAAATAAGGAATTGTCCCACATAGTCTGGAAAAGATTACATGGATATGACCTAAGCCATTTTCCCACAGACCTTAGGTAAACCATTGTGAGCCCATTTCTCTGACAGACCTTTCAATGTACAGGCAGAGACTGGGAAGACATGTTGATATGAATGAACTTGCTCTCTGAATAGTAGACACTTCCCAGAATTAGACGCACTTTTTCATCTTCTGGGCTTCTTCGGGTCATATCGAATTCATTCGTGGCCTGTAAAAACAGCCTTTGACCTGACAAAGCCTTTCATGCCGTGTCATGTAAGCCATACGTCAAACAGCTAAAGACTGTACAGAGGCAAAGTAAAAGAAGTATGAAAGTCTGCTTAAAACGTGACATTTTACTGTCCTTAACGACATTATTATGCCGAACTACAGTTATAATGCTGTTACGCTGGCTGACTAGCAGTGGATTTAAAGAGAGCTGGATTTCTCTGCCAGACTTTTAAACATCTCATTTTCCATTTACATGAGACCCTGAGCAGCGTGTGTCACAGAAGGACATAAATCTTCTGTTCCCTTCCCCCTCCCCTGGCCCCTGCACACTGTGGAGTTAGAGGAACACAACCCAGCCAGAGCAGCTCTCTGCCTTACCCTGGTGTGTTGATGAACAAGAAAGCAGCAGTCACTAAAACTGTGCCCTAAAACTAAGACCTCATCAGACTTTTTTCCTAGTTCCAGTTGCATTTTGCCATAGTTTCAATCAGACAATGAAAATCATGCTCAGTCCCCAAATCTCAGTCTGTGCCTCAGAAAAAGGCCCAGATATACCCAAGAGCTCCATCCCCATCTTTACCAAAGCAGTCATTAGCCGCTCATCCCCTTGCGAGAGGGCTTTCACAAAAGTAGTGATGGATGACTCCTCTCAGTCGTCTCTCCTGTGGTAGAAAGGAGCATGCTCCTTCACCAAAGACCCTGCTGCCTGCTGTCTAATCTGTTCCAGAGATGACATGCAATCAGCTTGGAAAGAGCCCATTTAAAGCAATATCCCATACTGTTAGAGGGGTATCGCAGACTGGCAAATGGTCGTCCAGGGCCTTTTTTAATGGGTGTCTAGTTCTACGCTCTCAAGGGGACACCAAGCACACCAAAGTGTAAGAGAAGGATATTCCTGGTGGTCTATTTAAGCACTGGTCAAACACTGACTTTCATGTTTCCAATTTTAAACAGGATTTAAGAGATCCTCTGGGAATTAGATAGATTGTGGTGTGATACAGGAGACTGAGATCAGAGAGTGATATCCTGTACCTACTCTCCCTCCCTGTCATACACACATACAAATATGTTCCAGTCCACTTTGTGTTTCAAAGCAGTCATAAGGTTTCGCACATTAGTCCATCTTGTTTGCTTATCAATCAACGCCAATGGACTACAGATTGTGCCTCAACCAGCCAGAGAATGTCATCTCAAGCTGAACCTCCTTAACGTCTGCATTTTTCCTACGCTTGTTCCCATGCCATGTCGTGCCATGTTCTCCAGATAATACTGCCACTAAACAGCTGTTTATCCAACATATAAAACAACTAATTAACTAACTAATTATTGATTTGATGACAACAGCTTTGCTTGTTGCTTTTTTTTCTACAGCCCTGTAGCTAACACTAGAACCAAAGTTTTGGGTGTCCGTGGCAATAGGTCAAAGCACTATATAGGCACATGGATAAAGGGTGGCCTGCAGTGTAATGTTGTATTTATATGACTGTGGTGTGTTCAAAAATTTTACTTTATCACTTATATAAGTTTTTTTTTTCTAGGGTAGGGTCAAGGAGGCCATTCTACGTCTCGTTTCCTAGTAATGTTTTCCAGCTCCTCCGGGGTTGTTCCCAGGCCAGATGAGATATGTAATCCATCCAGCGAATTCTGGCTGTATTCCCACTTGGGCATGCCCAGAAAACCTCCAAAGGGCGGCACACATGAGGAATCCTAATCAGATACCCGAGCCACCTCAGCTGGCTCCTTTTGACATCAAGTAGCAGTGGCTGTACTCCAAGCTCCCTCCCGATGTCCCAGCTCCTCACCCTATCGATAAGGCCTAGCCAACCTCAGAGGAATCTTGTTTCTGCAGGTATCACCAATCTCAATCTTGCCAATCATTACCCAGAGCTTCGTGAGGTGACCTTATGTGAGGGTTGGACGGTAGATCAACTGGCAAGTTTAGAGGTTTGTCCTCCAACACTGCTCCGTTTTCATCCTTACAATCCACTACAACACCTTCACTACTGTTGATGCCACACCAAACCTCCTTTTATGCTCAATTTTCCTGTCACTCAGGAGCAAGACCCCATGTTTCATAAACTCCTTTGCTTGAGGCAAGTCACTCATCTCCTACCCCAGAGGTGGGCTCAGCTATATCTAGTAGGTACTGCTCCGCCACCTGCACCAGCTCTGGGTCCTTCCTTGCCAGGGAGGTGACATCACATGTCCCTAAGACCAGTTTGTGATATCATGAGTCAGCACAGTAAGTCCCTGCTTTTGCCTGCCACCCAGCATGCAATGCACTTGACGCAAATGCCTTTAACTTCAGATGGTTTGGCCTTAAGGTGGGAGACCTATGAGGTCTTTTTGAGCTATGCCTGGACCAGCCTCCTGTCCGACGAGCTGTTTTTGAATTATTTTTGTCATTCCCTTTTGTTCCATTCATCCCCATTGAGTTTTACTATACCACTTCCAGATGTTTTTCAATCAACAGGATAAAGGTGAACAAGACACTAACAAACTTCTTGTTTGTTTGGCCACATCAGCCTCCTCTCATGCTAACAGGGGAGTTTGTTTGATGAAAACCCCCAGCTGTGGCTGTTGGATCAGTTTCTGGTTTGATTTTAGTTACAAGCAATACATTATGCTGTTCAAACGTTGCTTTTAACCTGTTAGTTAATGAATTTAGTTAAGTTTATTTTTGAGACTTCTTGTTCATTCCAAGCTTTATACATTCCCCACCTTACTTACACATTGACCTACGAAAGCTAACACACACACACATGCACACACATGCACACACATTATTTGGTCATTAAAACCGTATTCTCATTAGTGATGGGTCTTGATTAGGGGCCAGTTCACACAATCCATCTGATAGCTATCCACAGGGACTGCATGATAGAGGGAGGCAGGAGAGCACCAGACAGTCAATTAGATAGCCTTGAGACTTGGATGGTTCTGCTGAAGGGCCACATTTGGACACTTCTGCTTCCCATTGCGGATTTCTTCCCTCCCACAGGCGCATATATCCTTCTTTTCTCTCAGCATAAGCAGCTACACTTCAACAATTGTCTGTGGCACTTTCTGTACTGTTGCAGAAAACACACACATGGTCAGAGATGTCAGGCGTCATTAGCTGGCTTTGACACTTGTATGGTCCTGTGATGTTTAATTGTACAGGTATTGGAATGTATGCTCTATCTTTTGTATTCTCTCCATTTTTAAGATCGGTCTCCTATGCAACCAGGATTAACATAACACTGACATAAAAGGGTGTATCATAATAAAATGTTGGGTGTAAAAAAAAAGAAAAACGCATGTACATTTTTTTTCTTGGAAACAACACAAAAAGAGGAGCTGAGTGTTGTGCAAAAACTGAACAAACTTTTGTTATTTAAAAAAAACAACACTATAGTGTTTTCATGCATAATGCTATCACAAAAAACAAGTCAAAAACAACTTTGTCAACTCCATGCATTCATTTTTCCTATATGAATTCAGACTATTAATATAAACAAAACAAGTGTGAGAAATAAAAATCATGAAATAAACAGTAAAATCTACGAAAAACAGAATATGGAGTCCAAACTTATATGAGGTGTTGGTGCAATGGAAACACGGTAGGAATGTAGTTGACAGCAGATCAAAAGGTTTGGAAAATGAGTATCCGACTCCAGTTTATCCTGAGGTGACACCGACTCAAACGGCATACAGTATGTCTGGAGTGGGCGTGAGGCTTGGGGCCCACCCAGTACCCATCACAGACACTGCTGCTGGGCATGGAGCTAAAAGCTCCATTCTGAACTCAGCCTCACAGACAGTCACCAGCAGGATAGGTTTGGTGTCTGTCTAGTGAAATGAGTGGCATGGAGAATGAATGAAGGAAAAACAGAGGGGTTGGTGGGGGCTCAGATAAGTAGTGAACAGGATGTTATCAATATAATATTATATATAGTAGTAGTACTTATATTCAGTAGTTTTGTTGGAACGGTATGAATGACGGTGATGCAAGTCACCCTCTAGGTACCAACACTACTATAAATAGATTGCATTTGAAATGCAAAACCTACTCAGTGCTATATCGACTGGCTGGGTGGGTCTCTGACAATCTTGGTGGTGATCCCAGATCGGCATGGTTATAGGTAGACTGCAGTTGTTAGGCCAGATGGATGTAGATCCTAATTCTCTGAAACAACATTGTAGATTACATATGGTAATGAAATGAACAGTCAGTTCATAGGCAACAGCTCTGGTGGACATTCCTGCAGCCAACATGCCATTAATACATTTGTGTGGCAATGTATTTTGTGATAAAACTGCATATTTTAGAGCACCCTTTTATTTTTGTTACCTGTCAAAGGCACACCTAAGTAATTATGTTGTTTAATCAGGGTCTTGACATGCGAACATGGTCAGATGGATTATCTTGGCAAAGAACACGTGCTCACTGATGCTCCTTTTCCACTGTGTCGTACCAGCTCTACTCGACTCTACTCGACTCGACTCGCTTTTCTGCCGGTCATTTTCCATTGCCAATGGTACCTCCTCAGGGTAGATTGGGGCCGTGCAAAACTGCCATGGCGTAGTCTTTAACACGACACGCACCTTGTCCACCTCTTGTGATCCCACCATCAGCTGTTTAAGACAGGAACATCTGCACCTCCTCAATATAGTGGCTGCAACAAATAAAAGTTACGGTCGCTAAGTAGCTTCGCTGTTTGAGTGTTGCGGCCATTGATTTGTGCTGTGCAGGATACTCCGTGTGTGCCGGGCATTGACCAATCAGTGGTCTGTAACGTTTCACATGACCTTTTAGTATCTGCTCGGCTTACTTGGAACCGCAACAGAGCAAGTACTAAAGTAGTACCAGGTACCAGGTACCTTTTAATAAGGAAACACAAAAAAGGCGAGGCGAGTCGAGTCAAGTCGAGCTGGTGCTATGCAGTGAAAAAGGAGCATAATACAGATTTATGACAGTCTTCAAAAACAAAGTGTCTTGTTTATATTTTTGATGAGTGTAAATAAAGGAAAGACAATAACTGAGTTGGAATAAACAGGACATGGGACATGACAAACGTTGGCAATGAAATCAAAATAGACAGAGTGGGTGTGTAAATTGAAAAATAGACATAGACTGAGTGGAGAATGAGAGGGAGAGAACGACAAGGCGCTGGCAAGGCCATGTCCCACAGAGAAATCACCAAGCCACTGTGTCTCCAGAAAAAAAATGTTTTCACCATCCTCTAAGTGCCCATTAACTGTCTATTCCCTTTCCAGCCACGCTCTGCACTGAGCTCCAGCACAGTGGGAGCTGTGGCCAGAGCCGCCCATAGTATTCCAAGGAGGCCAGTCTGAGCTGAGAGCTGATGGAGGCAGAAAACAGTAGAAAGCTGGCTTCCTGGTGCGTGAAGACATGTAGGTCAGTCCTTATGCACACAATGCACAGAAAGAAAGTGAGAGATCTCATAAACAGATGGTGTACCCCATCTAATTTAAAATTAGGATGTTAATTATTATACATGCATCAAAAGTTGTACATTTCTATTATTTTTATTTCTGTAGAATATAGAGGAATACATACATATATTGAGTATTTTTATGAGTAGCATCCAAAACTATTTACAAATTCATAGCTCATAGCTTATTTGCTTTCTGCCATTTCCATCATAGATTAATTAGAGAGGTTGCACCCCAATAACGGTCTGCTCAGCTACCAGTAAGAAATGATTTGGCCCATGGGAAAAGCAGTTCAAATTATACTGTTGTCAATGTTAAGAGCAGAGAGAGGAAGACTGAGTGCAGTAAAGTTAGCACAGGGGGTAGGTGCATGTCTCTTATTTGTATGTTTTGTTATAAAATGCATCAAGGCCTGTTTTTAAATAATTCAAATCAGAACTTCATGCACCCTCGTTACGCATTTCCTCCAGTCTAGTGGAGGAAATGACTAACGCCATGTACAGTAGTTTTCTGTAGGGGGTGATCTATACATCTCAGGCTGAATTATGTGGTGCACAGAGTGAGTAAGTGGTGGAAGGAGGTTTTTCTTACAACAGCCAGCACAGCCAGAAGCAGACCACGGACAAGGACACCACAAGTGGAAACAGGAAGAACCACTGCAACCCATCCAACCCCATGCCTTTATTTATGTATTTATTTTACCACGCTAAAACCACAAATATGAAGGAAAATATGCAATCGCACGCCAGTAGGTCTATTTTTAAGTGCTTTGCTTTACCTTTAGAATTGCACTTTCTGAAATGTGTTCATATCTTTATATTTCAAGCAGCCAGGATGATTTTTATCATCACAGAATTTAGTAAATTCTCTTTGGCTTGATTAACATTAACCTACACAAAAATGGTTCAGATTTATAATTAAACAGATCTCTGAGGAAATACAACAAAATTCTGATATTCAAATGAGAATCACTCCTCAGGTAACAAGAAGAAAACCTCTTAAGATATCCACATCCAAAAACCTTTCCTTTAAAGTATTATAAGAAGTAATCCCTCAATTTTATCTCTCGCCTTTGTCTTTTTTCTCCTGCTGTCGAATGTCACCTCCAAGCCAATCAATAGTTTAAGTAATCATTCAAAGCTAGTCCTTATCAAAGCATGGTGCTCTGGAGCATGGCCTGGGCCATCCTCTATGTGTGAATAGATTAGTCCTGTCTTTTTCAGCTCTCAATCAAACTGGTGAGACGGGGCCAGTCCCGTGTCAAACTGAGTGGATCAAAGGGGAAGATTTCAAAGAACAAAGAAAATGTGTGAATTAGCATTTGCAAAGGCATATATTTTGTACAATAATTACAGCTATGATGCAGAGTTTAACCAGTAACTGTACTGTCTTGTCAGTTTTTAATATGATGATGTTGATAAGCACATTGTAGTGTATTGTTAGAATTTATTGTCCTTTTTTAAAGAATATAGCAGACATCAGTTAGGAACATATTTATAAATTACAAATATACATATATTAGAAACTTAAGTTGTAATTAGAAAGTAAGAGGATTTTGAAGTTTTACTTTTCATGGAAGAACCCAGATTAAAAAAAATCAATTGATTACAGTCTAGTCTTTGATGCAACCTAATCCAAGTCTTAGCATGAAGATGTTGGGAGTAAAGCATCTGCATATTGAGAAGTTTTGGGCTCTAGGTGCAGCTTTTTTGCTATTAGTGATGCGTTGCATTAATCTCTTTTGCTGTCAGAGTTAATGAAATAGGGAGATAGATGCATGGGAGATCTTGAATGCACATGTGAATGTGTGTGTGTGTGTGTGTCCATGCTCAAGCCCTCTGTCTGTGTATGTGTGCCCTGAAACCTCTAGCTCACTCTCATGGTGTGTTTGTGTGACGCCTCTGGAGGAATTCAGTGAAAAGGAGCATTGTGCTGAGGGTGTGTTCTCCTGGTGGATAAAGCTTGTAAGCCCCTCTGCTCCACATGGGGCCTGCAGTCGAGGATCTGAGCTGTGGTCTGGATGGCACCAGAGACTGCTTCCTCTGAGACAATCCGATAGTCACACTTGCTGCCTGGGGAGAGGATGAGGGACATGGAAAATATGTGATATGATTCAAAAGAGTCATATGTGTAAAAAAAAATTAACATTGGCATCAGAGAAGGACAATTAGACAAGTAAGAAAATGGTGGGATAGACATTATCCAATGATGGTTTATGCTTTTAGCTATTAATGTGTGATAGGGACAGCTGAAGATGAGACAGGAAATGCAGGAGAGGGAGAGGGGAAAGACATGCGGCAAAGGGCTACGGGCAGAATTGAACCTGCACCGGTCATTAGAGGACTGTAGACTGTAAACATGGGGCACGCTCCACCGACTGAGCTAAATACACCCCCAATTTTGGTTTATGTTTAACAACTTTCCTCTCATACATATACATATATAGCCAGTGATGGCACACGTAAAGTGTTTTTTCCTCATTTGTTTTAAAAAAATCCAATGATTTTAAATAGACTAATGAGATCAGAGCAAACGTCAAGTCATGTAAGGTCATGTTTTTTTTCCCTCCAAACTCTGAAATAAGGTGTTGCTCCACACAATGTCACAGGTTTAGACAGAGGACATCTGTATGCTATGCATGTATGGTTCTACAGTGTGAATGCTTTTTTATATGTAGCTGAACAACTATATTTTGACACAATCTTATCGAATCATATATTATCTTGTCACATCAGCAATCTAAATTTTATCCTTGCTGTAATCGCAAATCCTCTGTAGATAGCAAATGGGAATGTCAGGTATGAGTTAAGGGAGGCAGTGCATTGATATGACTCTCTGATAAGGTCAGATGTAGTACACATGAATATGTGTGTATTTGTTTGTACCTGTGGGGAAGTTTATTTCACACCGTAACAAAGCATCCCAGTCAGTGGCTTCTATGATGATAAATTCAGTGCAGGTGTCACCCTGGTTGAGGTATATGAAGATTGATGGTCTTCAGAGGCCGGCGATCCATCACCATTGCATCAAGATTTCAAGAATCTGTTCCTGATCACCCCTTACGGTAGGGGCAATGTGATAACGACCCCTCTCAGTACGGTACCACAGGAAATCGATACCAGGCACTCAAGGTCAATGTACTGTTGGAAAACTACTTAAGCCCTGACGGATGGAGGGCCCGCCTGCAAATGAGACAAGGCTCTGACAGCTCCTCCTCCTCCTCCCGTACTCAAGCAAATTCTCGTGCATGCAGACATACGCAATTTGCGTGTCCTTTAATGTTAACAGTTTCTTTGACTGTTTCCCTCTCGCTAGCTCTGTTTCTCTCTAACCTGAATTAATCTGTTGTGATTCCAGATACAAAATAACAGTGGCCAACAAATGGGATGCCATCATGTGAAATTCAAAGTGATGTAAGGGTGTAGACACATAAGAAAGTCAGTTGCCCTGTTAGTGATAGTCCTGCAACCAATGGATTGGGGAATATCTTCATCCGAGAAGAAGATATTCTTCTTTATTCTTTTTTTTGTTATTATTATTAATTGGGTTCATAATATAATTGTATTATTCTTTAAAAATTTTGCAGATATTACAGCTACAGTATTGCTTTCTGTGGGATATGATGATGATAATGATAAAAAAAAGATGTCAGGAGTGTAAAAATTAACCCTATACACATAATCTACAAGTCTTAGTGCCATCAGGAAGACAGAGCAGTACTTTTTTTTTCCCGCAACCTGAAAGTGAGTGAAGTGAAATTTGTAATACATACTACCATTAAATTTTTTTTCTTATTTTCATTTTACTTCATTTTTTTTCTACTTTTAAAAATTAAAAAATGCAGGGTAGAACATGTTGACCTCAATTGAATAAAATATGAACCATGACAAATATCAAACTTTTATAAAGAAGTCAAAAGCATAATGACATTAAACCTTGTTTTTGCTACATCTTAGATTGTCTCGCTCATAAAATAACACTCAATATGCAAAAAGCAGAGTAATATGTACAACCAGGTTGTACATATAAATGTCCATGAGAAACATCTACTTTTAAACAAGCACTTTATTCTGTTCTGTAAAAGCAGTGTAAATGAATTTACCATTGCTTTAATCATACTGGATATGTCAGTGACTATGCATATGTAAATTTCTTATGTGTGTTACAGTTATCTGTTATACTGTAGATACCATGAATTAACAGACTAAACTTTGGGTGAATTACTGGGTTTGTGTCAGCTTTGGCAGCAACCATGTAGCCACAAACCCAGAAGTGGTGTAGTTATCCTTTCTTTTTCCAACCCCCTCTTTAGCTTGTCCTCTTTTGCGTCATGTTTGCATTAGATTTCCAGCCACTGGCGTAACACAACTCGATCATTGGTCGATTTAATACCAGCAAGGCCGATGAGAAACCCACAGTACAGCTACATATGCCATGTCCATCAGAATTTCCAACATTTTTTTAATCCACAAATTACTATATCTTCATACAAAGCTCAATATTTGTTTATCATTAACAAAGCAACGAATTACCTGGTTTAATTCTTGCAATGTGTGCTAGTCCCTTCAAATGTAGGCAGGGTGGCTTTGAAAGCATGCTGCCTGATGAGCACACTGTGTCAGGAAGCACCTGCCCTGTTCAAGTGTCCTTGAGTCCTCCTGCCGAATAGTGCTCTCCCCTCACAATAAATTGAAATAGGTAATACAGATTGCTTTCAAGCACTACTGCACTCAAAAGTGTTCCACTGTGCTGACATTTGATTTGTTGACATGCTGACATTTGATTTGTTGTAAGATTGACATTAATTTGTAGAACATGCTACCCATTGCTTGAACCTGAACTGTCCAAATGAACAATGACACCAGTAAAAGTGTAACAAAGTTCTCTCAATTTGTGTCCCGAATGTTAGGAAACAGTGCTCAAAGTATTTGATGTGCGCTACTCATGAATGATCTCAGGGGGCGGCTGGTACAGCCTGCAAAACAGGATAAGAGGGGCAGTGACCTGGCCACCGCTGCCGGCCTGCCAACCAGAGAGTGATGAGGATAAAGGCCGAAGCACTCAGTGAAGTTTGGGCACCTCCTGAAGACCTCGTCCCACAAGAAGAGTCTCCCACCCACAAGCCCAGGTGCCATCAGGATAGTGTAACTACCAAGGGATTGAATCAACTTGTCCTAGGAAGAACTATCTCATGTATTTTGTTATAGAATCTTCATTCACTCTCTGACAGACAGTCCTAAAGCCACAAGGTACTTTCACTGAGGTTACATCTATGTTGTATGTGAAGTTATCAAAGGTTAACAACCTGTACAGCAGTAACAACAGGCTTTCATCAGAAACCTCAAGAAAAAGTCCAGGTTCGTTGACAAGCAGAGAATTAGTTTGTGTTCCTCAAACAGGAAAGCCACAGAGATGCTTTCAAGTAAGGCATAAAGGGCTTCTTAGTGCGGTACTTTCTGATAGATTGGAGTTGTGAAGTGTGTGTGTGATGAGATGTGATGAGATTTATTTTAATAAATTTGGATACTGGCCAAAAGGATCATTAGCAGCCGATCACTTATACAAACTAGAGGGCACTCAGAGAGCGCAAACCTACTCCAAGTGAATTTACAAACTACCACTATGGAGACACCATGACCCAATCTGATCCGCCTCTGATTGGTTTGATATCACAATAATGTATCTCACGATTTATAAAACAAAAAATTCTGGATCCATACCACCCTCTGGATGAGCCCCCAAATCTAATTGCCCGCCTTTCCACAAAATGTCATTGAAATCAGTTCAAAACTTTTTGAGTTATTCTGCTTACAAACACAACTAACAAACAAACAAACAGGTTTTCCAGTCGGTGGATGTAAATATAGTGAGGACTTAATGTCTTTATATTTCCATCCATATAAGTACATTTAAACCTGTATGGAAGAATCACAGATTATATCAAATTTTCATTTAGTTCCTTTGGCAAACAACTTTCAGTCAGTCATTGGTTGATTTGTCTATTGGTTCCATTTTCTGTAAACACATTCTTTGCAAGACAAATCAGCAGGCTGGAGCATATCCCAGCTGACATTGGGAGACTGTGTCAGCTTTGATAGGCTATTGAGAGGCAGAGTTCATGTAAACTCCACACAGAAAGGCCCCGAGTCTGGATTCAAACCCAGAGTCTTCTTTCTGTGAGGCTATGAGGATATATATACTGTATATATATATATATATATATATATATATATATACATCTTCTGTTCACATATGCACACACCAACAGTAAATGAATCTTGACAGTTGTGAACTTCCCAACTTCCCACACAACACATAGTGAATATTGCCTTTATCTACATAATGGATTATGTGGGTCACCATAGAGGTGGTCTATTTTTCTTACTCCAGCTCATCTGTGTACCTTATTCTTTTTATACCTACAAGTAATTAGTGTATCTAGACAGCACAACACATTTGTGTTAGCTGCACTCTTCCCACTAACCTATTTAAAGTCTGAAGTCACCCACACATAGTGTAGCCAACTTTTCAATTAGAAAAAACTAAGGATGCACTGCCTCCCATAACTATATTTCCATTTCTTTGCCACACAGCACTGAGAAGGCTGTTCCCAATACATTTAGGATGTTACATTTCTCTCTGTTGGAAGTATGATTTGCTCACAGTTTGTTAGAATGAACCCATACAGACCCAGGCGAACAGTAGCCTCACCAGGCTGAAAGGAGAGTGAAGCAATGGGCCTGCAGTGCTAGAAGCAGCTGCCCCTCAGGGAGCACAGGTCAGAGGACAATGTAAATAAACTCACATGTGTGAACTAATGGGAACAGGCCAGGATCCAGAGTAAGAAGCCCTGGTTGTCAGACCACATGAACAAGGGTGAGCTGATCACAAGAGGAGAGAGCAGGAGGGGGAATAATTCGAGTTCCCCACTCCGTAACACCAAATGAGCCTCCACAGAGCATTTGAAGAAGTCAGGGCAGACGCATTTGTGTTTAGAAAACCAAAAAAGTAGTTGAACATTTCACATCTTAAAAATGCATTTATGAGACACCCTTTGAATAGTCAATTTGAGCATTCAATAGAGAATAGTGGTGAGCTCCTTGTGTCAAAAAGCTGTTTGGAAAATGTGCCGTTTTTACAAAGTCTGTCACTGCCACAACTAATGGCTTCAGACAGGCCTTGGTGTAAATTGTGTAAAAGAGATCAGAGGCTCAGGTTACCATGTTTTATGACCCCTGGAGGGCACTGGCAAACCTTATATTAGCCCGAGTCTGGGCATGGGAGTCAGCCGCCAGTTTGAACATGAAAAATTAACCAGGCCCTCAGACACTGGTCATTATGTGGTCACTACTCGGCTTTTCCACCATAGCCGGGCCAAATGGGACGTGGTGCCGGGCCAAAGAGCTAACCTTCAAGACGAGCTATTCATGGTAGAACCTCCCTCAGGAATGGTAACAGAACACAGGGAACTGTGCAGTTAATGGAAGGATGTGGAAGTGGACATTTGAGAAAACTGACAGGTGGCACAAAACAGAAAAGAGGAAGACAAGAGAGAGAGGCTGGTGATGCAAAGACAAAAAGAACATCAGGAGATGCAGAGCCGCAATAAAGAGGGATACAGCACAGGTCTGGTGTGGAGGCCAACTTACACTCAGGCATCCACGGGCACAAGACAAGGAGATGCCATAACAGTGCAAACCAATATTACTCATAAGCATTTAAATACATTTAATGAATATGTGGAACATTTAATTCATTACAATTTTATTTTTTCCATCTATACCAGTGCAAATAGAGTAACATTTCTAATATGTTCATGTTCATTGATGGTGTAATGATGAAATAAATGCTTTTAAGTAAATTGTTGGCCGCTAAGAAAAAAGGCTTGCACAGCAAAAAGGACATGATGCAGCTCAGTTTGTTGTAAATTGAAAGAAATGTGCTTTTCCATTATCAACATTTCTTTTTCAGTGCACTTACTCAAGCCAAGGTAGTAAACCATCTTCAGACTAATTCATGATACACTGGTAAGTAACGTAATTGAATAGTGTTGATGATCCTGTCCAGTCAAATGCATGCTGGGTACTGTGTGTTTGTGTGTGTGTGTGTATTGCATATGGACACTCACAAACAAACACATAACACAAATAAAATTCTAGCCTCCATTAAGATATTTTTCCTTCACATCGATAGAATTAGTACTTATACTGAGGTTATCGAGGGGAAGCTGACCTCCTTTTCAAAGAATAAATAAAGAAGCAGTTTTGTCTATAGCTACTTAGACTGTAATGTCATGTAACTACTGAGGTTTGTATGAGGCCATTGTTTCCAAGCTACAATAAAGACAGCCTTGTCATAGTTGTTTTATGTAAATCTCATCTTTCACCTCAACCTCACATGGCCTCTGATGATAATGGTCAGCCTACCCAGAACCTCATGGGCTTCAGTGGGTGTTTCAGAGGAAGGAGACACCAAAAGACAAGAGAGACAGAAGAAGGAAAGAATATTAAGTGAGTATAATGGGAAAAACAATAAGGAGAGTTGGATTGGGTGGACTGGAAGCCAAGTCGCATTGTTTACGGTCTACTCTTGTTACTCTAACCACAATGCAAAAATTCCTTATCCTTGTGGCTTTCTTGTCATGACAGTGGTCAGAGGACATGGAAATGATGCCAGACGAGCTGAAGAGATCTCCTACTCCACAGTGTCCATGCCAACCATGGCCCACGCACTCTGAGCATCAATACAAGACAGAGGGAGACAACCACACACAGGCACAAGTAGACATGAAGAATGTCAATCAGAGAAAGGTTTGAGAATTTTTTCCAGTAAATCAATTATATCAGATCTGCAAAAAAACACTATTGAATTCTATTAATTATATGCATCCTTATGATTTGAATTAGGAAATTATTTGTTGTTGTTTTGTTTTATTAATTGATATTGTTTTAGTCTGTTGTATAAGGCCTCTTGACCTCTCCTGATGCATGTTGTCTTCCTTTTTTTTTGTCTATTTGGATTTTTATCTGGTTTCGTGTGTGCACAAAATAAAAATTGTAATGTAATGACAAGTTGAGCAGAAGAAGTGATGCAACTGAAGCATTAAGAAAAAAAAGAGGAAATATACATCTGAAAAGCACAAAAATAAACACTAATATTGTGTACATTTTCAGGAGACTCTATCTACCCTATCAGTAGGTGGATTAGACTGAAATAATTTCATACAGTCAGTGTTGTGGCAGTCTTTTTAACTGAATGGTAAATCCTCTTTGCTGGTTTGTAACACAGTTATGCCGGGGTTTTTGGCTTCCCTTTCACTTTTCATTCATTCTAAGTGAAAAAACCCTTGTCAATTTGTGCCATACAGTGAGTGTCATAAATGAACTGAGATGGCACATACCTGTATATACATGTAAATGCTGTTTATGTGACAAGGTGTGCATTCTCTAAAGGGTGTTTAAATTTTGTGAAGGACAAACAGTACATGCAGGCTTTTGTTGAAAATGTGTCAACTTGCAAAGAGATGAAGAAGAAGAAGTAACCTAATGTAAAAAGTCAGTCAATCAAATTTATAAGAATGTTAACTTTATGTTTCAGCTTATTTACAGAGTGACATGTAGTCAGAAATAACAGAATACTGTCATGATTACTATGAAAAGCTCCCACCACATATGTCTATGAAATCTGTGGGTTTTCTGCTGAGGTCAAAATAAACATATTCATGTATTTTTACAAAATAAAAAGTGAGGTTGATTTTAACACGAAAGATGGATTAAAAAAATGCTTGATAATAAATTGTGCAAGTTAAAACATTAAGCTTCTCTTTGATTTCTCTGAGTTGCAGTCGTGCAGTAAACGATGCTTACCACAATAGTCATTTTTGTGGCTTAAAGCCGGGAGAGCTGGCAGATCACCACAGCACAGAAGCTCCTTCCTTACGACCCCACAGCATCACACACCAGGGAGAACTTTATATTGTTAAATAAAGCTCTTTTAAGCCATCTTTTACAACCTCACGTGACCTCACTGCATAAAGGATCTCCTTTGTTTTTGCATCTAATCACAGCCTCTTAAACTTTTAATGGCAGCCAGTAAAATATCGATAACTAATATCATCTGGAGGCTGCGCTGGGTTTTTGGCAGATAGCATGAGGCCCCCTTCTGTGCTATGTCCGCCCTAACTGGCATGTGTCCAGGAGCTTGAGGGTGTACAGATGTGTACTTGAGAAGAGACAGTAAAGTCAAGACAATTTTATTTATATAGCCCAGAATTCCAAATCACAAGGGGAATTATCTGCACAGCATGTTCTGTCCTTAGAACCTTAATTTAGATAAGGAAAAACTTAAGCCCTCAAAAAAATTTAAAGTGAGGAAAAAAGGGAAGAAACCTGAGGAAGAGCAACAGAGCAGGGATACCTCAGGACAGATGTATGTATAATAAATGTCATTATACAGAATAAATTAGCAAAAATGACAACATATACAAATTTAGATGACAGAAATACGTTGTAAAACACAAGAGTATCAATCCAGGAAGATGTGAGCAACTTGGTGTGCCAGACAGGGAGGACCTGGGCAGCATGATCTCCTCTCAACCATGGAGAAGTAAGGAGGACAGGTCATACAAATACAGAAGAGGAATCAGCATTTCCAGAAATAAACAGTGGGTGATGGTATTGAGTAATAGGAGTAAAAAGAATTTTGAGCATGTGAGAGCTTTTTTTTTGTTTGTTTGTCTAATGTCACAGGTTTTTTTTTTGACTGACAGATGAGGTAAACAGAAATTAAGTCCATAGATCAGCAGTCTGTTCTTGTCTTGCAGGGTCACTTACCTGACAAAGACACCATGCTGATTATAATGACCCTGAGGCAGAATTTACCTCCGTACCGTACTACACTGGCATGACAGGTAAACACAGCATATTTGTTGGCAATTAGCCCAAAGGCACACAAATACAGGTCAGCCCCCTATTAGTGTAACCCTCATTCAGTGTCAAAACTGCAAAGACCCACGAGTCAGCCAGTATTGAATGAATAAAAACTTTAGCAAGGTTGCAAATCTCTAAAATAAAATGTCTAGTCAATATTTGCATGTTCTGCACAATAAAACAAAACCATAAGTAAACTTTCAGAAGCAGTTCAACAGGATGAGAACGGGATGGTTGTGACATCAAAATGTGTTAAACTATTTCAAAATGAAGAGGACTTGCATGGTAAAAAGGAAAGATAAAAAGACTATGTTTACTCTCCTTGTAGATTCCAGGGAGATCTCTCATTTATCTCTCTCCTTAAACACAGTGGTTCACCCTGCTGCAAAAAGTCCACGTCAGCAGTTTCTCTCCCTCTCCTTACCCTTTAATATTGATGATTCTCACAGGATGAAATAAGTTAAGTGGAGATATGGTAATCCCTCCTCTGCTTGCTGAACTCTTTTGTTTACTCTGGGGTGACTCCGGTGATATGGCTACGCCTCTCTAGTAGCATATAATTTCCCGTTTAGCAAATGCTCCTCTCTTTAATGTGCCCACTATCAAGGTCATGAAGAGCTTAATTTTTTCATCCTCTGGAATTGCTTATTCACAGATTAAAAGCAAACAAGTGTTCTTTCTGAAACATGATGGCAGTACTTACCTCTCTGTCTGGAATATATTTGACCAAATGTTGTTGGTGTTTTGCCTGCATATATTTATTTTATGTTTGGGATTCAATTTACTTTTCATCTTTTCCTCTTTTTGTAGAAAACTATTATATGTGTGTGTGTGTGTGTGTGTGTAATGCAGACTTGATCATTTTTATATAGTTTTGGTTTTGACTGTGTCGATATGAAGATATAGAAAAAACTTAACTCCAATAACCTTCTCCTGTCTGCTGTCCAAGGACCTGGATATTTTGTGCTCAGTCACTGTTGGGCTAAAGAACAAACTAATTTGACATGTTCATGTGAAAAAAGTCTCCACCTGAGCATGAAATAAAATGTAGGCCAGATTTATATCCTGGTAATAAGATCAGTTATTGTGCATGGAATAGCTGGATTCCTACTCAAGGTTATAGCAGTGTTGGGCCAGGACACCCCTGTGGATCCACTCTATCCAAACATTGGAACTGGACTGTGAATTCCACTAGATTAGGGCCTAGCTTCTTTGTGTAGTCTGTTTGATAAGGGATTAAAGTCAATAAATCCGTTACTTCATATGGGACTCCATGTTTGAGTTATCCTCTGCATTTTAGAGCAGCTGTTCTCACTCTCACTTTTCTCCTATTTTATAGTTTTGGCAGAGGACTGGTACGAATATGCTTTTTTATAATGCCCTTGACAGCAAGACAGTGTAACGTATACCAAAATCAACAGAAAAGACCAATTCTTTCTTTTTTTTTCCATTCATTTCTCAGTAGCATTACAGAGAGAAATATGTTCTTAAATGTATTTTAAGTATTCAGAACAAGGACATTCAGAAATAAGAATATAATAAATAAATATAAATATTTAATATTATATATATATATATAATATAATAAATGAATTACGTTCTATGCTGTCAAGCAAATCAAGAGAGAGACTGAGAAACAAGATTTTTCTGTGCAAAGACAGTTGAGAAATGTTATACCATTAACAATTTGCAATGGCATCTCCCAACCACTGGTCACAAGATTATAGTTTTCAGGTTGTAAACAGAATGAGCAGTCAAGTTAATGATATTAGGCAATTCAGATCAAGGTTCAATACGTCTCAAATAACTTAGGCTTAGACTGTGCTATTGTAGCATTCAGGATTGCATTCCTTCCCATGAGGACCATCTTTATCAGATACACTGAGCACAATTCTGATGATTGTCGCACCTAGCAGGGTCAATATTTATAAGGAAGCTGCACAACTGAGATACATTCAGATGGGTTGTGAACTTGTCTCTTTAAAAAACACAGTCCTACAGCACCTCCAGACTAAGTCTTTAAAGAAGGGAACTGTATACTATAGAACATATTCAGTGATGTAATTTTCAACTTAGAAGTCAATTTTTTTTGTCTCGGTTAATATTTTCCATGATCAGCTGTGCACTCAGTTACACTTTAACCAGTCTGTTATAAACAGCAGTGAGGATGTGTTGTATGTGACTGGAAATAAGGAGGGATTCAAGCTGTCATCGTATTTTACGATCTTATGCCATCAAATTGGTCCATAAACAAATCAAATGAATATCAGATAAATCATTTTTATTTGCAAATTGTGTGCCCCATCTTGAGGTCAAGAAAGAAGACAGATTTGTGCTGTGCATTAGCTTTTATTTCCTCATGCTGCTATTGGTATTAAGAACATGAGGTAAATGATATTGACATATTTTGTATTTGCTCATGCACACATGCATAAAGTAAAGGCTGTAAAGGCTCTCATAGATAAACATATCCTCACAGCAAGGTCTCTGTTAAGACAGACACCCCAGTAAGAATAATCCATTTCAACTACAGCCAGCGTTTGCAATTAAACTTCATCTTTACTGCTATGTTGTCAAATCCTCATGCACTGCCTTCTCTTTGAATGAATCACCTGTACAGTTTAATTACTGATTTTTTTTCCCCCAAGCCCACCCACCACCATCAGCCTTTCTCATGTAGGCCACATCATCAAACTAGGGCAATTTTCCCCCCAGCAGCTCCATCTCTAATGCATGGTTGCTTTAAACAAGAATGATGATAGGCAATAAAAGTGTGAGAGTGAAGCTGTGTAAATGCACTGCAGATCTTTTGAAATGCAAACAGGAAACAAAGGTGAGTCTATGATGACTTGGAGCCAATGACAGTGCATGTCTTCCATGTATATTGGATATATCAGCCCGGACAAAGGTGGGATAGGCAGTGTATGATTTATCAAGATCAGACATCAAGTTCCCTCCACTGGTATTATGCAGATTCTGCTGCACATTTTAAGGTGATGCTTTTCAGACCTGGTCTCCATTGAGGATGTGCCATTGCTTGTTTCAGGTTAATTCATATTTTCCCTATGGTATAGTAAAATAATAGGCCCCATAATAATAGCCCCATTACTTTTCTTCCTTTTACATTTGCTCAGCTTTGATTTAACCACAAAGCCTGATGAAAATCTACATTTTAACAATCAATTTGCAAGAAATGCCCTCATAACATTATCTTGCACCTATATCTTTATAGCAACCAATATATATTAATTTCTCAGGTAAGTATATCTTTGTTTCTACATCTGTAATGTCACTGCCATGTGCACATGAATGACAACATTATGAAGACACTGTGTGCCATCTGTTTGGGCAAAACAGAAAGAGAAAGATTTTGTGATGAGTAATTGTAATGACGATGGTTTGGAGATTCATGACATTTACTCAAGTGTCAGTTTCAGTCATTAACACTAAACAGAATAAAAATGAAAGAAGCACAAGTAGAGAGTTTGGGTATAGTTCAACTGTAAAGCACGCTGAGTTTGTTTGCAAATGGAATGAAAGATGAGCTTCCAGTCAGTACCACCTTATTACAGTGCCTGATACAGCTACTGATTGTTATGGCAAGCACATTTCACTTTTTCAAAATAACGCCACAAAGTGAGGTAAAGGATTGGCTTTTTCCAAAATGCAGATTAGCTTGAGCATACCAGCAAGTATCAATATGTGCATTGTATAGACTAGACAGCTGTGTATTGTGGCAGGGCATTCTTTAACTCCCCACAGTGTCACTGACAAAGCCATAGATTTCTCAAAGGAACCTGCTGCTTATGTGATGACAGATACATGTTGTTGAGAGAGCATGTGGAAGGGCCTGCTAATAAGCTTTCCCAGATCAATAAATGACTGTATGCTGCAAATGAAACTGTAAATCTTATCAGAGATGGTAAATAATTCTCATGTCAAGCACAGGATCTAACAAATCTATTTGCTACCTCTTGAGATATACTGAAAAGCATAACTTCACATTTATCAGAAAAAATGGGCCAAAGTTAGGATCGTACAAAGATAGTTAATTCTGACTGATGCAATGTTTTAATATGATGCATACAGTGCAAGTTAATGCTGAGTATCCCTCTCAGGCAGGACTCAATAAATGAGTAGTCACTTAAAGTGTAGTGCAAGCATGGTAACAGGGCATGGCGTCTAATAGCTGGAGCATGAAAACCAGATACTATGTCAAGCAGCAAAGCACGATGCGCAAACAGAGTCTGATTAACCATGTATTCATTCCTTCAGTGATATGAGTGGCACTGAGAAAGTAGCAAGAGTCCTGTACAAACTTAAATTCAAAGTTATGTTTTAAATAGAACATGTTTTATCAAGGAGAAATCATCAAAATCACTCTAGAGAGCATGCAGTGAAGCCTGAAGACAGCACTGACATTGTGGTTTTACTTGTTATGTAATGACTTAATTGAGGCCTTGTGACTGGAAAGGAAACAAAAAAAGTTTTGTTTTTTTTTCCTTTTTTTTGTATCCACTTTTCTTTTTGTAAGAAATGTATGCAGTCTCTCATTGTAGCACTTTAACACATATGATGTGATGGCCTGGTGTAACCTTCCTAGAAATACACGTTATTTCCCTTTTAAGGATTTGGTGAAACTGAATCCTTTATTTGGAAAAAAAAAAAAAAAGCAATGGCAAGCATTATATTAAAAGAAGACGATGTTCTTAAACTAGTTCCGACCACAGGTACTCAAAGCTGTCTGACTTGGGAGTATCCCTCAGAGCTGTGGTCCAGAGACTTCAGGAGAGCATCTCTGCCCTGTGGCTTTGTACTGACCATGAATGTGAGCAGCAGTTGATTGGACAGAACTGTGCCTTTGGGTAAGGCCTGACCTTGCACAGTATGAAGAATAGAGACTTTTGCTCGATTTAAAGAAGCTTGCCATAGAAGTACATATGTCATGTGTTGTCCCACTTTCTTTTTCTGATGCTCGTGATGAAACTTCTTATGTCTTTCTCCTCTGCGGTGCAAGTCCTGGGTCTAGAGGCCAAATCTCTGGTGGGTAGCCGTAAGTCATGTCTGGGTTTAGCACATTGCTGAGGCTGGCTGAGGTTCACTGTGGAACCACAGCCTAATTCAACCAGCACTGTGAGGAGTCTGTCCGTCTACAGCCCAGAGACATAACCAACCAGTGGCTTTTTTGTGGGGATGCACACCATTATTATTCCCTTCCCCCTATTGCTACATCACCCCCTCCTTTCTTTTGGCTCTTATCTTCTTGATTTGTGTTTCATGTCTTGAATTCTGGCTTTGTTTACATGTGTTTCCAACTGTATTTTCTCTGGTCATTGTCTTTTTTTTTATGCACTCTGCACTTATTAGCCCTCAGATCTCCTCTCCTCCAGGCAGATTTTGTTTTAAGCTGTGCTTTATCTGCAACTATAATAAGCACATGTGGCAGAGTTTCACTGCCAATTGACAAGTGAGATAAACGTGTGTGTGAACATTTCACTCAAGTGCTTTACAATACTTGAACAGATAGACCATTTTAAAGGAGTGAGGAGTGGGTGGGAGAGTTTGGGTTCTAAACAGCAACATAATCTCCTCATATCTCCTCCTTGACACGGCACACTCTTTCCCCACCACTTACTGGAGATGTGTGAATGTGATAACACAGAGTAAACATACTCGGGCTGCATGTTCCAGCATGCACACACACACACACGTTCCTTTCAAATCATTCCCTGGTGCCACCGCAGCTACTTTACAAATAATGGCCCCCATGTGTGTTCAGGGCTCCAAGGCTGTGTGAGGCAGGGGGACTGGGCTCTTTGCCCAGACTGAAACCCTGTCAAGATCACTGTAAATTTCTCCTAGTTTTCAGCAGCTGTAATTTAAAGGCCAGATGTACAGGAGACTGAGGACAGAGTCAGATAAACAGCATGTTACATATTTCTTTTCCATGCATACTAGGTACATGGATATCTGTTCACCACACTATTTGGTCAAAAGCAAATTCCTTTCAGTCTAAACTTGAGATCAATAAGCAGTACACACAGGGCAGTCTGCTATAAATATACGTATAACCTATTTATATCGTACCATCAGTCTTTTTTCAAACCAAAATACATATACTGTATATATGTACATTTTTTTGAATTTCATTGCAAAAATATACAAAATAAAATTATACACTGCTTCACACATCTACTGGGATCTCCTAAAAAACAGGAAAAACACAAGTTTTCATTTACTAACACTAATATTTCACTGTGTGTAATAAATATTAGTACAGACAATTACTGTATTCGTGACCGTATGGTTGCCTGACAGTATTTGTCCAAGTTTTCCAGGGTTGAGAATTTACCGTGGAGCCCATAGGTTGTGTAAACCATGGGCTGTACCAAGGAAAATTATGTTAACTCCTGAAAATCCATGCTAATTGGAAATATAATGGAGGATGAAGGGACACTGCTGGACTAAGTGGGAGGCCTGATGTATGTGTGTGGACTGGATGTGTGGGGGTTCTTTTTTTTGTCGAGGAGGGACAGCCTGCTGCTCAGGCCTTGTGTGAAGAGACAAATTAGACTGACATTGGACACAGTAAGGTCGACTGAATGTAGGTTTGGGTAAGATGATCAGGATAGTAATTTATGTATTTATGGTCACAAAATGTCATCGACATCCAATAGAGGTTTTTATGTTTATCCGCACAGTAGAGCGTATTCCTAACTATGTCTTTGTCTGTGTGTTTTGACGCATGACCTATTCAAGGCCCAACATCCACGTTGTATACACCCCCCACCGCCTGCTTCATTTCATTCCATCCTGTGGTGCTGCCAGTTTCAACTCAGCCTCTACATACACACAAGATTAATTCTGTTTAATTAAGTACAAAGTGACTAATTGGGGGCACATGTCAGACGTATATGTGCAATTTACCCATCAGTAATGATAAGTTTGGGGAGCTCTCTTGTGTCAAAACATATTTAATTGCAGCAGGGATTTATTGCATTGGTTGTTAATGCCAGGGTAATTACAGAAGTACAGATTACATGCACACATGCATGTACAGTAAGTCTTTTAAAATCAGTTCTATGTCTTTAACCTATTACACCAAATACGCTCTTGTTAAATTTCATGCCACAAGAACCAACTCAAACTAAATCAGACATAGTGTTGTGTTATGGACATGAATCATGTAAGTATTAAATCCACCACAATGTGGATTATTGCTGCGTTCATGACACATCAGAAATTGGGGAAATACACGCTCCGACTTGGACAATATGATTTGGATTGGATTTATTGCTCAGAAACTCTTGAGGGAATCCAGTTCAGTTGACCTGACTTGACTTCATAATCAAGCCATCCTCCATTGTGACTTGTGATAGTAATATTATAAATGCTATTTAATTGATTTTAACAGGTCATTTACTATTGTATGTGATATGTATGTATACTATATTAATGAAGTCGCCAATGTTACAGTTTTTGTGAAGATGTCTGAAATAGTTGATATTAGCCCACTAGTCTGCTCGAGCTTTATTGATATAAACATGGCTATTGATATGGCCAATCATGGAGTTTTGCATCATACACTAGCACAGAATAGGCATGATATTTTCCCCTGTCTCACAAAGAGGTGAGCTCAGTTACATCCAGGCAGGTAAGTAACACCACATGAGGCTGTGTGTATACAACAGTTACATTATGATAGTGTCAGATGCAATCAGCTGCAGTTTCTGTTGGAAAGGAAGCATCAGAGAGAAACAAAGTCTAAATCAAATCATGCTTTTACACACACACGTTCACTCCAGCAGAAATTTTCTTTCCGGTGTGTGTATCGTGTATATGATATATTGTGTGTGTCAGGGTTTGTGTGCATCCTGTAAAAAACGGTTGCTACATCGGCCATGGCCAGACAGTCTGTGACCACACAGAGAGTATCAGCAGGAGGTCGACACCTCCTTGGTTTACAGCCTTCTGAGGAAGGAGCCTTATTTTCTCCCAGTGTTGGCTTCACCCTTCATTTCTCTGCTCATAGTACGAGCACTAATATTAGATCAGCAGGGACTGCTGCTCAATAGAAAATGCTTTATGCTTGTTAAAATAATTGCTCTCAGTTTTCCAACTCATAAAATTGCCTTTGTAATTCGGTGGGGAATGTATCTTCTGAGACAGTCACTCTAATGCCAGAGTGATGGCAACAGTTTTAATTAGTGGCATTGAATTTCCACACAAATGTAGCCTGGTTACTGCAGAGTGCGGTAATTGTTGGGGTAATAGTCTTATTAATTTTGCCACACTTAAGGGGGCAAACAGCAGCTCCAAACCCTACACACACAATTTCAGCACTCCATCTTGATGGAATTCAATTCACTGAAAACATGGTAATCATTTTTGTGCTCTCTTATTGTAGTTCTCGCTATAGGGCCAGTATGGAAACATGTCGGCAGGAACCTACTGTGCTGCTTACTAAAGGCCGCAGCTCTGTTAGTCATGGAGAATTCCTCCTAGAATTACTTTGTGCCATGGGGCTCCTAGCTGTACAGCTGGTTGCTACAGAGGTCCCTCACAGGCATGGACCCTACTGGTGTAATCCTATAATCCTACTGCACAGGGGTCTCAGACCTGGGGTGGAAAGTTGGGTCGGGTGGTGTGCTTTAATTAAGATCTGAAAAGGGGGCAATAATGTTGATGAACAGAGGAGAGAAAGTAAAGTAATGGGTGAAGCTTAAGAAAAGGAGAAAACATGGACTATATATATATAAGATCTCATTTACACAGTGCGACTGCAGATGTAAAACACACAACTAAATGCTTACTGCATTGCCTGTTTTGTTGAGGACAATAACATTCATGAAATAGTGCAGATACAGAATATTTAATTTATTGTTGGATTAAAAAACAGTTACAAAATTGAATGCTGCTGGCCAACACTCACAGGGTCTGTGCTTAATGAAAAGCCTACTCTTCAATACAAATCACCTTATTTACCTCTTCTGTCCTCTGTTGTTGTGTTGGATTTCATTACTTTCAATTGCTCTGCATTATTGTTCCTCTCCTGTGCTATTGATTTTGGTGAATATAGTTATTACAACATAAAAACCTCTGAATCTCCATCTATTCATTGTACTGTAGGAGGCAGGCTGAAAAAGGCGCAGTAAACAATTTCATGTCCAATTTACATTCACTTTAGCTGGAAAACATTCATTTCTGTGCAGACAATCAATATCACTTAAAGAATAATTGGAATGTTATTAATCTAGCAATATTCCTGTGTGGATGTATATTATCCTACATTGGATGTGTGATGCTGGAGAACAGGAGAACGGTTATTATGTATTTGAATATGCTCTCACTTTATGTTTTTAGAGTTATCCTCACAAAAACATATTCAACACAAAATATTTGTGGGAATGAGTCTTTTTCAATGTGTTTTCCCCTTGATTTCCTTCAGCGCCATCACCAACTGAGTGTCTTGGGGCAATTTTGAACTTGGGTAAACTATCAAAGGCCTCTGAGGCCAGGCAACAGGAAGCACCTGGGGTTCTCTTGTAGCTGGCAGCAATGCCAGACCTAGTCTAATCCAATCACAGACTGACAGCAGGGTGGCTTCAGCTCTGCCTGATGGATATTTCCCCTGTCAACACCAGACCACAGATCCATAGTTCCCTTGTTTTGGTCTTTTGACTGTCTCACTTGTATTTCTTTTTGTGTGTGTGTGTGTGTGTGTGGTTTATGCCTCTGAATCCATGTACAGTACTTGTGGTAAAATTTTACATTTACGCATGCATGCTTTTTAAACTGGATTTATTTACACAAGTCAAGCACACAATATTTTTTTCATTAAAAAATACATTCAATGCAAGGTAGCATTGAAGACAAATAATGTATGTAGCTACTGTCAGAAACAAATAACAATGCGATCAACATTTTTGTTTATTTATGTAATTATTTATTATTATTTATCCTATTATTAATATTTATCTTATTATTATTATTTATCTAACTGTCATAGTTATTGTTTTTTCTTGTGTCCTCCACAGCAACACCTTCACTGCATCAGCACAGTGGCCTCATTGAAATGAATGAGGAGGCTGTGGACCTGCTGTTGGCCTGAGGCCAAGGGGATATGCCAGCCCATATAATTTTTACATCCAACAGCATGAACATAAGAAGTGGAGCATACAAGTTTAGTACATAATGAGCATTTCTAAAGGGTTTGTGATTATAATAAATTGTAATTAGGCTATTATCATTTGAAAGGGCTATACCTAATGAAACTCACAAAATGAAAGAATCTTACAAGGCCAAAGGCCACATGTTCATTCATACTGACATACCTCCCTTATCAGTGTACAACGTTGTAATCACATGACATGCACAGTTGACCCGAACAAGAGGGTTTTTTTTATTGACTGATAAAATCTAATTAGATTTCAAAGGTTCCCAGAGCAGGACCAGCAGGAGGAAACACCCCTGTTATAATCATGATGTGATAGTGGTGTTGTCGTCCTGTAGATGGCCTGTAGCAGTTTAAGCTACTGTATAGAAAGACCAGGAGACAGGCCGCTGAAGGATTGGTGTCTCATACACTTACAGTATATGAGCTTTTGATCCAGTGTTGATATTTACAACCTTTTATTTTGTATGATGCCATGTCCAGGCATTGCATATCTGCACATATGTCCAATATGTAAATGCATACACGTAAGAAAGCCTATTTGTTATTAGACAACCAAAATGACCAAAAAATGCCATCTGCATAATGTGAACCTGGCCTCAAACCTGATAAATGCAAGCCTCGGTGAAATAGTTTGGCTCAGGTCTCGCTTTAACACTTCCTGATGAGTCTTTGGGGTGAAAAAAAAACCTTTGACTCAGTCAGGAACCCATGTAATTAGGTGTACTGCTGGATAGGCCTATTGTATTACAAAACTACATGAGTACTTATTCTAAAGTCTTTCAAACCCACTGCTAAAAGGATAATAGCTCGGCCTTAGAATGAAACATAGCCACGGAAAAAGAGATATTTAGTCTGATTGCTCTGCTGAATACAGAAACCAAATCAAATAGGTTTAAATTAAGAGATTGGTTAATTACACCGACTGTGAGTGCGAACCAGTTAATAAGAGCTAGTTGAAGATGAGACGATTCCCTGGTGGGCAGGCAGGATTACCTCTGTAATCTCTTCTGTCACATATAGTGATGCCCCAAATCTCCCTTTGCTCTGAGGAGCATTCAACCCGTCAATTGAAATGAAAGAGGCCTTAACGAACACCTCTCTCCCACTCATGGAGCACTCTGCAGTGTAGCCCCTGCTGATGGTGTATGTGCTAAAGCTGAGGGATCAGAGTCCATTGTGGAGCAGGGTGAAAAGGGAAACTTGCAGTCTTTTGGCTATTTTATGTATGTGTGCATTTGTATATCTCTGTTTGTGTGTGTGTGAGAGAAACAGAAAGTGCACTCTCACTGAATGGGTTAACGCCTCCATACAACTCAATCTCAGATGGCTGCATTAAAACTACAGTATACTACCAGATTGCATGGAGTATGTAAAATGATTTAAACAATTTCACTAAAAAAAATAACTAAAATGAAATAATTCACATACTGTAAGTCATGTTAACTGTGAATTCAATAAATGTAATAGTGCTGGCAAAATGCTAATATCCCAGTCCCCAGTTGGAGTTAAGGGAATGAAGGTATGAGCCTTGTTTCTCTTATGCATTATCATAAATCATAGTAGGCCTATTTAATCATTCAATACCACACTGTCCCATAGGACCATAATCTGTTTACAGGAGCACTGCAACTTTGCATAGTACTTTCAAATCCATACCAAATGCATTTTTAATTGGTAAATAAATGCAAAATGTATGCTAACAGACGATTGCAGCAGTGCTCCTGAATGCTTAAATATGGTCCTAAGCATGATATTCACATTATGGATTTTGCATCACCATGTGTTTCCAAGGTGATTCATAATCAGTCAAGCATCCTGTCCCTGTTGTAGCATAATGGAAGGTCCTGAACCAAGCACTGACTTCATCACATTTCAATATGAATATAAAAGATTTCACAGAGTTGTTGAAGGAGAACCCTCATAAAGTGTGACAGTATATACATACAGCTCCTTATATTTCTTATTAAGCACCTCCCGCAAAAAAATCCTCACTTGTTCTGTACACTGTCAGCACTCACCAGGAGTCAATGTCCCCCTTGTCACATCAGATGAATATAATAACATGTATAGAACTGGAGATCGGCAGCTAAAATACTATCACAGCAGTTGCATAGTCACGGCATCTTTTCTCTCTGGTGCAGTATGAGGTGTTGACATTGATGCATGTGTAATTAAATCGTTTTCAGCTCTTGGAAAATACCAATGTATCTCTGTCATTAATAGCAAAATGTTTTTATGTGTTTTCATAGATGTTTTCATCAAGAGCGTGCTTTAAAACGTGACTGCTGTTCCACAGCCTATAGAGATTAAAGGTCATGGCACAGCACCACGTGCTGGAGCACATAATTATGTTACAGGCTGGGACCTAAAGAGCATAGACATCTGTTTGATTGCACAACAGTTATCACGTACGATGGTGTTTATGGATAGTAAATTACATTCTCTTATTTATGGATATGAGAGTCATGCACTAAGGCTTGTTTAATAAGCACAATGTTCCACATTTTCAGATACTGACTTTAGCAACACTTTATTTTGAATTAGGGGTAGTCATCATTCCATTCTCCTGAAAAAAACAATGCTTAAAATGTCTAGCAAACAGTGTGAGATTTTACCTGAAAATATTGACTTAAAGATCAGTTCTAAAAGGAAATTTAATTATGAATATAATGACTTTACAACAATCGGTTATTATGACACCATAATACTTTCCTGTAAACACTCCTGGCTGAACTCCAACAGGATACAGTTTCTTTAAATTAGATCAGCAGCTGGAGCATTTTTATTACTTTTTATTACTTTAATTGGTGGAAATTAAGATGTCTTTATAATTTAACAGCTAATCTTGCTTGACATTAAGTGAAGCCTTACAATGAAAAGTATGCTTTTAAAGTACAGTTTTAACTTTGAGAAACATTTGATATTGAGCTTGCCTTGCTCTCAGGGGAATATGTTCATGGCAATAAAATAAATACATTTTAAATTTTGGACCTAAATTATAATAATTTTGGATTGTGGAATTGGTGTAGATGCTTTAAAACCAAGGTGTGTTAAAATTGATCTTGACTTAGATGTAGCTTAGACACAGTGAATACAGATACCATAGCCTTACATATAATGACACAGTAAAGGGGAGGAATCATAGTTTTATTATATGTATAATGAGAAGGAGCCAAACCGAAGGAAAGAGGTAGTGGTTTGCCATTTGAGCACATACCAGCAGTAAATCAATACAGCCAAAGATTGAAGATACTGTCTTCATCAAGCTTTTATCGCATCCTTATCAAAATATGAGCTCCTACAGCCTCATGGGTGATCAATGAACATTCCTACTGCTACTGAAACAAACACAAGGGCATCCAGTGCTCCATTTGTTCTTATCTAAACAAGCAATCACATGGTCATCATCCATTATTTCGTCAGCAGTGCAAAATTAAATGCTTCTAATCTGCTTCACATCTGCCATTGGAAAGACGCACTTCTTAATAATGATTTAGGGAAAGGGATTGTGCGATTAAACATAATTCTTACATGCATGACCACAGTCGGACATGTTCCTATAGTATATATGACTGTACTCTGTGACATTGAGGAGTGTGTGTCTTATCGAAAGTTGTGCAAAGCTGGTGTCAAATATAAGGTCCAAGTAAATGATCAACCACTGGGAGATGGCAGTATAGTAAACCTGGTAAACACCAATGAAGAAGAGTGTCCAATGATATTCTCTGAAAGTATACTGTACAACATATGTACATACGTATGTACATTTTTCCCAACCCAGATACACAATTAATTACAATTAATTAACAATTTTTTTCCCACACAATCTATCAAAGATGTTTTCCAAGATCTCCAAAGTCACATTCACTAACAAAGAGCAATTGTGTGTGTGTGTGTGTGTGTGTGTGTGTGTGTGTGTGTGTGTGTGTGTGTGTGTGTGTGTGTGTGTGTGTGTGTGTGTGTGTGTGTGTGTGTGTGTAAGGGTGGTAGACAGCTTACAACAACCCAACAGCATATCACCTCGTCTGTCAATCAAGCCACAGGGGAGGTGAAGGGTAAGGAGGAGACAGGCACGCTAACTAATCATTTTGTAATCAGGCGTCAAAACAAAACAAAAAAATGTTTATCTGATCAGAGCAGGCGGCTGCCAAAGTTGACATGGATGGGGTTTTTTTACTCCTGTGTCATCATGTCAGGGCTAATGGACAGTGGTAAGGAGGGGAGTTAATTACTTTTGACGAAGCTTCCCGCTAATTTCCCATTTATATGGATTCTCTTTTCTCCTCTGCCGTCGGCCAGGCAGACAAACTGCTCTTCCCCGGCTGTTGTTTGCATCAGAGCCCATCAGAATATCTAAACCATGTCTGTGCTTATCAAAACATTATGGATGCTATTGTGTTCCTAAGTTAATTATTCTTTTTTTTCTTTTTTTTTTAGCTCTTAAAAGGATGTCGACATTGTTCAAAAACAGGGTTAAGGGTTAGGGACAAATAGGCCCATTTCAACAAGCGCATTCACATATAATACTTTATTTTTCAAGGGTATTTAAGGTTTTCAGAACTACTTAAGCCTTAGCTGTTCATTGTGTCTTTATTAATTTTGATTGTCCATTTCATAGATTTTTGGGCTCAGTTGCTCTACCCCAGGCTCTTGTGGGGTTTTTTCTTCAAATTAAATACTAGAGGGTACCAGTCCAAGATGATTCAGCAGAAAAGACTAAAAAAAAATCAAATCTGTCTCCCACGCTTTGTCTTGTATGGACATTTGTCTTTGTCTATCAAAATCATATTAAAAGTTAAGTATGCTCACTAACTCAATTCTCTCTGTATCTCTTTTTCACACAGACCCACCAATCAGAAACATAGGTTACATTTCTAAAGCATTAGTTCTTAAAAAGCTGAAGTTGATGGTTAAACATTATTTTTGACTGTGGATTCCTTCCAAGCATATAGCTAACACTGTAACGATGGTCTTCAGTGGTGACACAAGCTGTCTCACTCGCAAGAAAAGTTGTTTGATTGGCAGACAGGCATTGGAGAGGTTGCTCCTCTGTAGAGAGGAGGACGGTCTGTCACTGAGTGTGAGTGACACACAGTCACAACCTCTGTCACTTTCTTTGCCTCAGCTTTACTCATGTTGATATCACATGTTGAAAGGGCCGTGGCAACAATTTACATTCCATAAACCACGAACACACTTAATCTCACTCCTCTCTCTCCCAGTTAGCATTTTAAACTTGATCCTCTCACACTGACCTTTTTTTAATTTATTCATTTACCCTTTTTCAAAAGATGCAGAAAAGATGAGGCTCAATTCTCTGCTTTACTTGTATGCACCACAGGCCGTCCATTAATCATAGCACTGTTGGGTAGATTCACAGCTTCTTCTGTTCACATATCAAAGTGTCCTTCAGCAAAACACTGACTCCCAAATTGCTCCAGGTTGTTAGGCCAGTGCACTCACATGGCAGCTGTGTGTGAATAGGTGAATAATAAGCTGTAGTTCCTATTTATACCAACACCAAACAGTTTTTTCAAGGTAAGAGATATTTTTCCTTCGAAATTTCTCTTGGCTACATTTAAATCCATGCCCCTGACAGCTGGCTCTGAAGCCCAAAGAACCCCTCCTTAAAACCTTTTTACATTATTATACGTTATCCTAATGGTAGCAGTCAGCATACTTAATACTAGCATTGGGCCTGATAAATGGTTGGCCTCCTGGCTGATGTATGTAGAAGGGCCAAAAGTGAAGAGAGACATTTCATTCTAGGTCATCAATCTGACCAGGATTTGTAGGCGCTAGCCGAGGTGGTGCTAAATCATTTTAAAAGGGGTTCAGTGGGCTATGAGGGGCCCTAAGGAGTGGTGATGGGTCCTCACCCTGGGTCCTAACCCTATTATTAAGATTCTAAAAGTGAAGCTGTTTTATGGGAGTCTTAATTCAGAAAGGCAGACACTGCCATAGATACCTTGTCAGTGAAGAAAAGGGGCAAATGATCTTCTGAGGCTGACCTCTGAGGGGGACATTAGTTGCCACAAGTTGAACTAATTGATCTCTCTATATATTTGCCTGTGTGCATATCTTCGGGGAAATGAGGACTGAAAGCACTCAATATACTGTACATATTAGGAGTTTTTAGACAAAAGGAAATAATCTATTACCAGGTTGAGGAACTGTGAACTGTGTAGGTGTATTCAGAGTCTTAAAAGATTTATATTGGTCATTTATTTTTGATTGAAGAGGAAGTGGTGACATCCATATACCTTGTAGGTCATAGATATAAATGATGACACATAGACAACCATGTCCCCGGTGTCTCCTCGCCGTCCACACAGAGAATAATAATCAATCTTTCTGCCACAGACTCTCTGGAAAAGTAGCTGTTGTTGAAGTGAAGAGCACTTCCTAAATGCTCCAAGCAGTGGGTGTAGGAGTGGTTGATTCTTTCAGGAATGCCTCTTAGAAATCACAAGATTGATAAGCATTTAAAGCACCGAAGACAAATCGTCTGTGTCACGCTCTGGTGTGTGCCATTCTATGGAAGACAGGCATTCTCCTTGCATGCAAACAATGTCCCCAATTTGTCAGAGACACAATAACAGTGCTGGGAGATCCAATTTGCATCACTGTGTGAACAACAAATGTAATTGATTACAATATTGATTATTGTATGATGGAGAAAGAGATGTCCCTTTAGACCAGTTGAGGCATTTGAACAATCAGACCCTTAGGTTTCTATTTTTGACCTGTCTGGAGAAATCTCAGGTTTCTTAAAGTAAGAGGTAAATGAAATGAGATGTCACCTGGTTCTCATTCATGAGGAAAGAAAAATGTAAGTGTGTTCAAGGAACAGTTGTCCTCAGTAACTGTACAATAATGCCTCCTGTCATCAGACATGTGAAATCTTTTATCTTATCATACAACTCCTAAACCAACAAGGAAATCAGTTACCAATAAACATTTGGGATTATGTAATATAATAAACTTCTACAACCATGTAGTGCTGTAAAGTAAGAACGAGACTACGCTGTAATGACATGAGGATTGGGACCAAAGTAAGACAGTTAAACAGAGTCACAGATAAGAGTAAGTTCACACTCCATTGTCCTGGTACATGTACATTTGAAGTCATGCTTAAAAGCCCTCTAGAGTAAATGACCACTCCTTTATATGATGGGTTAAAGGATTTATCAGTTTATTCAAGAATGTGTGGGGATGTAGGTGAAATGCAGGGATGGAAGGAGTGCTAGAATATTATAATTTTTTTTACTAAAGTTCCTTTTTTTTAAAGTAAGTAGTAAGTAGGTCACTTAATAAATACATAAAATGTTGATGGACACCAAAACAGGTGCAAAAAGCATTATTAAGCTGCATAAATTAAATAACTTTCCTCTTCTGATAGAATCAACAGTGGAATAAATCATCATCAACTGCGGGAGATGCAACCTTTTTGAAATGCTGCTGAGGCACAACAATGCAAAGCAAAACCACCATAATGATGTGATCCTTAATGTTGTTGCATCGCTCTGCAATTTTGTACTGTTCATTAACCTTTAACCTCCAACCGCACCACCCCGACACTTAGCCAGAGGACATATACACGTAGAACATGTATGTTAGCACCAATGTCAGCAACTGAAACCTCTCCTAGTAAGATTATTTTGAAATTTGAAAAAATAACACACAAAATAACTCTTTTATGCTAATGACAGAAACTGTAATTTGTTACTTCCGCCTCTGCTGAAATGTCGCTACAACACTGTGTTAAGAGGACAGATTGATGGATGGATGGACAGACGGAGGGATGAATTCTCCTTTATGTCCCTCATAGAAGAGGAGGGTTTTACTAGTACTTAGGTTACAGTAACACTACTTGTTTAAGTCAGGCAGCAAACAGGGTAACTCTTTAATTGAAGGTGTACATTGAACTGCACGTTATTAACACACAAAACAACGGACAATTGATCATTAGTGCATCAATATGTAGTTTGCATAAAATTATTTTCTTTAAATAGTCTGTGTTTGAGGTGACACGGGGATGGCTCATCAATAATGTAAATGAGCCATTAGGGTATTAAGAGGCTGTCTTTAGGAATGACAGACCACCAGGCGTCAGTGAGTTAATATCCAATACAGCGCTCCTCGTTCCAATGGCTAGGCTGATTCTACACCTACCTAAAGCCTGGTCCTTCTTTAATAGTTTAAACTGAATATTGATTTTCAGAAGACCGAATATATTTTAAGTGTGACATTGATTCACAGAAGTTATTTAGCTCTTTGAAGTGAATTTATCAATTCTCAATATCTTAAGTTCTTCGAGTTAACTTAAAGCAGACTGTTGTATATGACACAGTTTCAAATAAAGAAGCGATTAGAGATGACTGCAAATGTGATATACTCCTGTGGAGAATCTCCAATGAGGCAGGCAGAGCCCATCTCAGACCGTGCCCTTTGCCTCAATCCATAAGTGTTCCTGGCTGCCACCTGCAACCTTGAGACTCACCCCCTCTCTCCCCCTGTCTCCCTCCACTCTTCTCCATGTCTGCCAATAATGAGGCAGATGAAGTGGCAGTGAGAGGAAATGTTGACCATGGAATTGGTTGTGTCATCTTTAAAATCTGTGATGCAAACCACAGACAGGGATATCAATGCAATCCATCACACCATTGATTCCTGCAGCATAAGGAATTCATATTTAGCCCAAAGGTTATATAGACAAGAAAAGTCTGTTAGACAGGGGCAAGCTGCTAATTTTGAACAATGGGCACACTACGTATCTCAAGGCCTAAATATATTTGTGACAGTAAACTCTGCTACCAGTGGGTTCCTCAGTGATGGCACAACAATGACGCGTGTTAACAGTCTTTATTTTACAACTCACAAACTTAAACGCACAACTGAAGCTTTTCAGCTTCTTGAGTCAGACGCTTGTCTTGCGTCTCCAGTCTCACACAGGCAGAAACTCTTCCAGCTCCAGCACACTACTGACGGTAAGAGAGAGCAATCAGTTAAACACAAACCACCTGTCATAAGTGACTCTCTACCTCTCTAACCCTGCTCCCTGAACCACCCCCACACTCTCCTGCCTCTGTGCCCTAACCAAACCAAACCACCACAATATTTCAGAAGTGTTCATTTAATTTCAGCCTTTTAAAAAAAAAGTTTTTACTTTTCTCTTTGTTCATACTTCTAAATACAGGAATGAGTTGTTTCATATGTGGTGACGGACATCACTAAAGTATGGCACATGGTGTTGAGGGCTGAGGAAAAAAGAGACTATTTTGTTACCACCTGCTGCTTGTAGAGATTCATGTGGAAGCTTTATATACTTTTGTGTGGAGTGGAAATTGCATTGGAATTTAATTAATTCAATTATTTATACAATAATACCTGAAGTCATGCATATGGCATTGGAAAAAAAAAAGTATATTGTGTCATGTAATATCAGAGCGGTGGTGGGAAGCCAACCTATATTTAAGATGTTAGGATGATGATTTACAGTAATAGCTAGAATAATATGATCATATGCTTCAGTATCTATGTCAGTGCTCTGTCATCATCTCTGAATGCTAGCACATGAGGGGGCTTGCTAGACTACTATTACAGATGTGCCAAGCACACCATAATAGCCCAATTATCCTAAAATGCCAAATTTCACTCCAAAGGAAAAGGAGTGTGCAGTGATTAATAGTGAACACTTAAGGGGAAGAGTTAGACAACGCTGTTGGATAGGAGAAAATATGTATCAGGCTGCCACCACTACAGATGCTTCCTCCCTCCTGACAACTGCAATTCATTTGAGATGCTATTAACATGCATAATTATGCTAATCAAGCAGTAATTAAGTGCCAAATCATCAGAGACCATTTTTGTCTGTAATTTCATCAAGCATGGCTGTTTGTTTTTTTTCTAGCATATTTCTTCATACAATATTGCCCAAATGAGGGACTCTCATGTCATCTCACAGCTCCTTTGCTGTATGTATTTTGAAGATCGCAAAGAGGATGTGTTAAAGATGGGATCCCATATCTAACACATTCATTGCATTTGTATAAAAGGTTCATAAAATTGCAGCACATGATGTATTCATGAATAAACACAATGACATCAAACAGAAGTCTAGTATGGAAGCAAATGTCTAGCTAAAATTCAATTCCTAACATTTTGAATAATCCTCTTAACAGAAAGACTGATGACTTACAAGATATTTTTCATCATGTTGATTGAAATGGAAATAGAAATTGGAATTGAAATTTGGAACAGATTCCCTTGCCAATGGCTTCCATCCAACCTGAGATCTGCTACCGAAACGGTCATCAAATTCAAATTCCATTTTCATCAAATTCATCAAATTCCAGTTTCAGCAGCTTCATCCAAAAAGCAATACAATCAAACCAAAGTTCCAACACTGCGAAGTAGTCCCAGATGTCCCACACACTTTGTTATTACCAACTTTTGTGCTGTAGCTGATGTACTTATGTGAACCAATAACATAATCTTTTCCTGAACATAACCAAATAGTTTTAATGCCTAAAAATAACCACGTAACAAAGTAACAATTTAACAAGTTAACAATTATTACAACCATTAATACAAAGGTAAGCTGAATATGACAATAAAGGTCATCTGACTATTATTACCATGACAGTGAAAGTCACTGAAAGCAACTGATGGTTGAAAATGCAGGACTTGTGGTACACATGTATGTATAAATACACCAAATGCACCATAGCATTGGCTGGCCACTTTTACTCAGCAATGCTTTGATGGTGGCTCGAATGAAAGGATTCAAATGAAAGGACTCTACTGATTGACTTACTCTTTATATCCATATATGGGCCACAAAGAATAGGAATAAACCAATCCACATACAGAACAGTCGTCAGTGTGCATTTTCTAAAAGATGTCTAAAACAAAGTATGTCTTAACATGATCCCAGATGATGCACAACTAGTAGAACAATGTCAACTGACAATTGAGACAACAAATATCATTAAACCTCTGCATTACCGAAGGTTACTGCTACATTTATGTACTTTAACAATTTACCAACTCTGACTGCGTATTTCTTTACGTATCCATCACTGAACTTATTTTTTGATAATAATCAATTTTGTGATTCTCTTTTTTTTTTGTCATACTCAATAAAAATTGTCATTCTCCAGAATTATTGTTACATTATTATTTTCTGTATTCCTGCCCGTTTTGGTGCATGATGCCATCATAGCTTCTGTGGCTGTGTGGCACATGTGAAATGTTATTTGCAATGGCAGTCCTCTGTCCAGTTTCACCCAGGGAGTCGGACAGGTGTTCTCATTGGTCATGATCGCTTCTGGTGATGCATGTCAGTCTTAATCACTCATAATGAAGACCTGAGGTAAGAAAACTGCATCTATTTCTCTGTCATGTGAACTCTTTTGAGTTTCAGCACTTTTGTGATAGTTCTGGCAGCCAGACAAACCATTCAGACATTGAGATGGACTGTTAGAGCTCTATTTTTATCAGTCTATATATGCCATTTTTCTATATCCTTTCTCTTGACTACTGTAGAATTTGTCATTTTGATCTCTGTCTACATGTGTGCATCTCAGACCACTTGCAAAACTGCTCTCTATTCTTATACCAACAGTGTTTCATATGATCCTAAAGGGGATCTTTATGTTAGTCACGAGGGTCTGTCCTATTTATCCTTTAAAATTCGTAATGGGAAAGAAATTGCCCAAACTGAAACTTGAAAGACTAGAATACACTTTGGGGCAAGTGTATTTAACAATGTAACATAACATATAACATATTTTGTACCACAGTGACATAATGGATTGGTACAAGAGTGATATCCTATAAGATATGAAAAGTCAACAGCAACAGAAGTACGTCATCTTGCTTTGTATTCAATCACAGTAAGTCAAAGCTTGATTATGTAGCTTGATTGAAATGTATATATTTTAGCAGTAGCAGCTGTATGATGTAGATTTATACATCCTCGCATTTTGGACTGCCGGTGTCACTCCTTCTATGGTGACTTTTGACAACATCTGTGTTTAATTCCGGGAGATTTATACCCACTGAATTTACGAGTACGTTTTATAAAACAAAATCCAAGCCAGAAAGAGCTGTTACATGGGATGCACTCAGCATGGAAAGCAAACAGAGAGAAACAGCCTGGTTGATGGTGTCTGGCTGTACGGGATGAGATGAGCTCTGAGGTTTGATGGAGCAGAAGAAGGCTCATGCAGACGGCTGGCTGCTCCTTTTGACGGCGTGTCAGGGTTGGCTCGCAAGCTGCTCTGCCGCATCTGGGTGATGCAGTCATCATTGTGGCAGGCCTGTCAGAACAAACTGGTGTGCCAGAGACAGATAGAGCTTTAGTAGCTGGATGGGGAGTATGCAACACATCCACCACCCTAACACTGAATATGTTCCACAAACTGGCAAGCTGGTGGCAAGTTAATAACAGGACAGAGCAGTGACATCATATAAAAACATGATTACGCTCCACTAACAACGTCTGAGCGAGTCCATAGATCAAACAGACAGGGTGATGACACGAACACACTGGCTACTGGCAGTACTTTAAACAGGAGACTTGGTTGCAGAACAAAAGTCTGCCTCTATAATCTTAATAGAAAACTTCACCATAAGAGTGATACAGAATAGTTAATAAATATTACTCTCGCTTTCTCTCTCTCACACACACACAAACACACAAACACACACACAAAATGGAGATGACACAGAGACCAGAGAGCAGGCTCAGGCATTGCCAAAGAGGTGGGGTTACGTTGCATTACTGTGATTTTATTGCCTTCGCCAACAAGAGCTGGAGGAGGTTGTGTGATAGGCAATTTTTCTTGTTTGTTTCTTTGATGAAAGTTTGTGTAGGGGTGGATCATAGGCCATGGAAGAGTATATTCAATTGCGACATAGGTGCAAGTACAAATGCAGATTCTGTGTCACTTTTTCATTTTCTTTAACATTGCGAGATATGACCTTTTTTTTTTTTTTACATTTTGCCAATATCATGAAAAATAATAATAGGTCAATAATAACACAAACACCCAAGTATGAACAACTCATCACGTCCCATCACTTTGCACTTTGATCCACATGCATGCTTGCCCACAGTAAAAAAAAAAAAATCAAAACACATGGATAGACACACACAATAGAATGGAGAAAACAGTATAAAAGAGAAAATAATTTGGACACATTTACAACTATAGTTAAGATATTTTACTGTTTTTTTGAGATTCATCATTTGCAGTGTGACTATCAAGTTTTTTTGATACTCAAACCCCAGAGCTCTCCTTTGTAACCACATGAGACTGAGCCCAATATTTGATTAATGATATCATATCCTCTCAGGTCCTTTGTGCTGGCATGAAATCCATGCTCCATTCTGTCCAACTGAGTGTAATTACCTTTGCCAAGAAGGTAATGTTTGCGATTTGTTAGTTTGCCTGTCTGTCTGTCTGTCTGTAAACAGACAGGGGTAGGGTATAGCCCAAGGGACGATTCATTAGAATTTGGTGGTGATCCAGATCATCATCTGGGTCTAGATTTTTTTTTAAATGATTATTTACCATTGCTGTATAGGAGTAATTACAATATGTTTGCTTCTAACTTCATGGGTAATGCCTACAATGACTGGACAAAAAATACACAATGACATCCCCATAAGATCCATCACACATACAAAGTATGATCTGGATCCAAGTAATATTCTGGATCTGGTGATCCAGAATGTTTAGATTTATAGGGCTCATGGAAAATTCACTTCTGTGAGATAACAAATGATTCTACAGACTTGCAACGAAGATCAAATTTTACCTGAAACTGTGTTGATTCAGTTTGTTGTCAAATATGACACCTAATGACACCTTTTCAAATGTTACTAAGCAAGATCCTGAAGAAAACCACCATTAGTGAAATATATATATATATATTTTTTTTTTTTTAGAAAGATACCTATGTGATTTCATACTCTACGGGGAGGTTTTCATGGACAAGGAGTCATATTATGAGGGTCAAACTATCATGGGACTGTTGCTTGCACAATGACATAATGGAGAAGCTGTGCTGCCTTGGAGGAGGGTTTTGCTTACTGGGTGGTGTCTACTTACAATTGCTGTGGCGTGGAGTCATAATAAACCAAGGGCCAAGGCAGTATCACAGGCTCAAAATAATAACAATCTTACCATCCATTGACAAGTACCTGAATTAAATAATTATTAAAAAAATGGGTAAAGGACAAATACTGTCATATACCCAGTGGTGCACTGAGTAAACTGTAATGGTTCAGTGGTGGTAGTGTTTGGGGCACATGGCATAGCTACAGACAACACTGACATCTGCTGGTTGAAATAAGGATTTATTTTTAATAGTATCACTTTATTACATTAAAAAAATGTGTATGCTGCTTTTAATCATATGCATCAGATAGTTCCTACTGAATAAAAACATTCATACATCACAATTACCTTGTTTGTATGTCAGACTATCCTTACTCCTTCAGCCCTCTTAATAGCATTTAACAAGGATCAATTGAATAGTGTAACACACCTCTATCAGTGGGACTAATTTATTTATGAACCTGTCATTTAGAATCATTGATCAGGATGTACTTTCTAGGAAGCTAATGATATGCAGAGGTAAAGTATTCCCTAATAATTTCGTTTGGTCTAATTGAGGCCGTGTGCTTCTGTCAGAGGGTTCAGAGGGGAGGTGACTGCTGCCTTGTCTGCCACAGTATTAGATATGCCAGCTGAATTGTAGCATTCACTAGGAGTGAAATCGGTGAAAAATGCTCCCACCTGTATTATGGTATACTTCTGATTACATAAACTAATCACAGAAACACTTTCTGGGGTCATCAACGTTCACTGGACAATTACTGCAATTACTAATTGCTTCTTTATAAGAAGGCAATGTCAGATTAAATACTAGATTAGGTTTGAACTTTAATATTCACCAACAAGAGGGCCATTGATTGTTAGATTAATTTATTTTTGATTAACCAATCAAACCAAGATTCTTTTCAGTCTTTTCAGTTACCGTAAGCAGATATTCAGGCTCTTCCACTTAAAAGAACCTGGGCTGGAACAAACCGAAACTCCTGTATGATAGTGGCAAATCGAGGCCAGTGCTCTCCCTGCATTGTTAACTGTTTCAACCAGTAGTGGGCAGTCCAGGATCAACTGGTTTCATGAGCCATTCTCAGGAAGTGATATCATTCTAAACATTAAATGTCCTAGCACCTCACTAAACTATCTCTTATATTATTATCAAATGTACTTCATTTTTACTAATAATCAAAATTAGCAAAATGTAAATGTGAAAAGTTCAGGTTCACACTCATTTCTGTCATGCAAGCTATAATTTAGCTAAAATTTAAATATGATCCAGCTGTTCAGAGACAGTAGTAAGTATAAAAGCACTAGATGGCAGCAAAAGCATTTGATTTCATACAGACTAGAATATTTCTTTGGTAATTTCCTCTCAAGATATCCCAACAAGATTGACTTAAAGCCTGATGTTTATTAAAAATTACAATGATCATATGAAACAAGGCAACATGTATGTAGGAGGATACCAACAAGTCTCATTGGAAGGGGCAGAAGAATAAGTGTTCAGTCAAGAATCCAAAAAATTTAATTTTAGGGTTTGTCCTTCATACAGAAAATGAACCTCTGGTGTCAGTGGTGTCAACTATTGTCTGGTGTCAATTATTTTCCAGTCAAAACATTTAATAAGCAGAAAATGTCATCAATATTCTCACTAATGTTTACATGCAAAGTGAGCAGTAAAATGCATTGTTTTATAGGAGAAGTACATTGTATAAGGAATGCAAAGAGCAGCTTCTTTGAAAAAAAATAATAATTATTTATAATTTATATATCACAATTTAACTTTCTTTAAGCAATATCTGGATAAAAATATATTAACAACAAATACCATCTGTTAAACACTGTGTCTTTCCAGCAAATCACCACATGGGTTCATCTTTAGATTTCTGCATTGAAATTCCCACTGATTCATAAAGTCACTTGGTTGAGGATGGAGTTTCCTGCTGTATTTTTCTCAATTATTGTTTGGGACCATCAGCCTGGGCTGATATCCCCACCTGTTCCCGCCTCTCAACCTGTCTGTCCGAAACAGGGCTGAGGCCCCTAAGTGGTGCAGAGGGCAACCGAGAAACGCCATTCACTGTCAGTGTTCCACTGTCTATTGGGCAGATATAGTCTGCAGATTCATCAGGTTTCCTCTTTCTAAGATGACTGAATTGGGTGAATCCCAGCTTCTTTGGCTGAAAACACAAAAAAAAGTCCTGCCTATTAAAAGATCGTTTTGATTTGATATTGCAACAAACACATTTGATTCTCAGATTGTGCTCTTACCTTTACTTTAGCAGTGGTAGTGAGGGGCACATGGCCTGTGGCATTGCCATACTCTCGTTTCTCCAGCGCTGCCTGAGTCCCCACCAGGGCAGAAAAGGCAGTGGTGAGGTGGCGCCGGAGCAAAGTCTTCTGCGGAGGAATATTCAACAGTAGGGCCAAAGTCTCTGAGCTGAAGCGAGGTTCCAGGATCTATGGAAGATCATGTTGAAATCACATGGTAGTAACAAATTTAGGCCTCCTGCATATAATGCAAGCATGCAGACTCCCATAAAGCTTAGGTCTTTTAATGTTTACAGCAAGATGTTGCATAAATTTTTGCCAGTCTGTTATAACAGCTATTAGGGCGACATCATCAGACTCAGTGACACTAAGAGTTTGAACAAGCTGATAAAGAATGCTCTCTCTGCACAGGGGGCTGCTCTGGAGCCCTTAGAGTTGATTTTTGAAAGAGGGCTTCTGCACAAACTGCTCAACAGAATAAACAACACCTCACATCTCCTGCATGACTGTGAAGGAACTGTGAATATGCGATACTTACAATCAGCCCACCATGAACACCGCTGCCCCGTAGATTAGGAGCGTATTCAGCTAGATCCACTGCTCTTAGCCACTCCATCACACGATGGTTGGACCACTGCACAACCTCTGAGGGAGAGGGCTGTTTCTGAAGACAATGAATATAAAAATATGAAATAGTAATTGTACCCCTTTCCATGTAATGTTTCCCATTCATTTCAAAGCTTAAATAGCCATAGGACTTTGTAAGTAATTGTACAAAAGAAAAACAGACTATGTTTGAAATTATTTAAGACCAGTCTGTCTCCATCTTGTGGTTAAATGTGATGACACACGTAACAGTTTTAGCACAGAATCTCAGTAAAATATTTTTAAAAATGTCCTTATGTGCAGTATATTTCACATAAAACAACTGCTATATGCAGTACACTCAGGCACAATTCACAATTACCTCTTCCCCCGGCCGTCGGCGAAGACAGTTGGGGTTGAACTTGTTGGCATGAAGGACATGAATGGCACATTTAATACTGAGATGATGAAGCTGACTGGTGACCTTTAGAGTCAAGAGGTCATTCTGAGTGAACACCAAAAAGACATCAATGAACTTTATGGACAGAATACAAATTTATTACATTGTTTTTAATGCCTGTAAATCACGTCTGAATTTAAATAGATGTTTGCACTATTGAAGTATGAATTGTTCAATGCAGGATTAAGTCTTACCACTGTCAGATATTGTATCATTCGACCATCTACTCGTGCTTCATGGAACTGGTCTTTATACTGAGGCAAACCGATGTCATCCAACCAGCCTAAAAGGGTGAAAATCAGACATTAATTCATGTCACACTCTAAACATTTTAATTTTGATACATAAGTACAGTCAGCTGCAGCTACAACTGCTCAGTCAAGATAAAGTTTTGATTAAATTATGATTAGATGGTTAGATTAATGAGTACTGGCTATACTTGCATGTGTTCAAATATATTTCTATCACATTTTTTTTGTTTTGTTTGATGTGTGGCATGTGTCTATGTAGATGTGATTCAAATGAGAATGTGCAGCATGAAAAGTTCAAAATAATCCATCTATAAAGAGTCTTACGGGTGACCCAGATGTAGTCGAGCTCAGATGATTTCTCTTTTGCTTTTGTTGTGAACGCAGTCAGAGCAAGCTGCAGCTTCTTTCTGTGCAATGGGTTCTTCATACCCATCTCCTGAGGTCAGAAAGCAGAGTCACAAAAAAGAAATGGAAGACGGGGATGTCGTTACCCATCTTTCTGATCTAATACTTAAATTCATTTCAAGTCTATCTGCTTTAGTTTCTGACCTTCTCAAAATCCTGCGGTGTGGCAGACAGGAGTGTCTGTCCATTTTCAATCCACTGTCTGGTGAGATTTACGTACTGGCCCAATCCATAGTCCTCTAGCCAGCTACACACCTGCCCCTTGGTCCACTGGCTGAATGGAATATTCATATCTCTAAAATAACAAAAAGCACAAATATGGGTCATTAACTGATTAAAAAGACATGAAAAAGACATAAATCATGCCACCCATTTCAAACACAATTTGTTATAATAAGAAAAGCCCTTGAGCCTAGTATAATACACATAAAATTATAATCATGTAATTAATATTCTTTAGGTCTCCTTTTGTCACCACAACAGCTCTGATCCATCGAGGCATGGACTCCACAAGAGCTCTGAAGGTATGTTGTGACTGTATGTTAGGCTATCCTAATGGCAACCTGGCTGATATAAAACCCTTGAACACTTAACACTGTACTAATAGGTGAGGTATAGAAACACTGAGCCTTACCGTGTGGGGACACAAGATTCAGGGGTCCTTGTCAGTCTTGGTCCTGCTGTTGCACGTAACCCCCCTCTTCTAAACTGACCCGCATCTTGATCTGCTGCCTGGAGCCCTCCAGACTGGGTTCTTCGAAGTCTATATGGATGATGGTGAACATTCTCAAAGTAAATAATGAATCTGGCACAATCGATATAAATGAACTTCTTTGTTGATAAATATAAATAATAAAATGTAGAGGTGAAAATAGAAAATACTCTAAATTACTGCAGTCTTTTAATACTGAATGTCTCCAAATGCTTTATTATTCCACATATGACAGTTTGTGTTACTGTGTAATAAATGAATAATTTTATATTGTGTGCTATAAATAAGTATTTTCTCTCCTTAGGAACTACATGTATTTAAAGTCAGGTCTATTTTGTTGTCTAGTAGTCCTTTTTGGCCCACATCAACATCTGTGTTGACATATTGTTGATGCATCAATGTATTTTCAGACACTTACTTTCCCCACAGTCTCTTGAAGCTCCTGTTATTCTTCATGTACTCTGGTGATCCCACAACTCGCGGGCCAGACTGTGAATTTGCTCCAGAATGAAGTGGGGAATTATCACTTGAACTGCTGTCATCAACTTTCTCCAGCTTCCCTTTCAGATGTTACAAAAACCATAGTCGGTGTAAAACATACAGATATGATTCAAACTGAATGAGCATACTGTCAATGAGTCTCTCAATTCCATAGATCCATTTGATTGTTAAAATGGCAATTAAGTGGCAATAATTAGAGCAAACATAGCCTCACTGTCCTCTTGCTGGATAAAACGAATTTTGAAGTAGCATTTTGAAAATCCATCCATCCATCCATCCATTTTCTTCCGCTTATCCGGGTCCAGGTCACAGGGGCAGCAGTCTCAGCAGAGAAGCCCTAAACCTCCCTCTGCCCAGCCACCCCCTCCAGCTCCTCCAAGGCATTCCAAAGACAGCCGAGAGATATAATCCCTCCAGCATGTCCTGGGTCTACCCCGGGGTCTCCTTCCAGTGAGACATGACTGAAATACTTCCCCGAATGATTGAGCTCCTCACCCTATCTCTAAGAGTGAGCGCAGATGCCTTCATTTCAGCTCATTTCATTTGCTTGTAGTCACGATCTCGTTCTTTTCGTCATTACCCAGAGCTCATGACCATAGGTTAGGGTAGGAACATACATTGACCGGTAAATTGAGAGCTTAGCTCCCTTTTCACCATAGCAGACCGGTATAGCATCCACAGACGCGGCCACCATTCTTCCCTCACTCGTGAACAAGACCCCGACACTTGGGGCAGCAACTCATCCCTGACCTGGAGTGAGCAATCCACCATTTTCCGACTGAGAACCATGGTCTCAGACTTGGAGGTGCTGATTTTCATCCCAGCCGCTTTACACTCAGCAGCAAACTGTCCCATGACAGTCGGAGGTCAGGGAATGATGAGGCTAACAGGACCACATCATCCGCAAAGAGCAGAGAAGTGATCCTGAGTCCATCAAACCGGACACACTCCGCCCCCTGGCTGCGCCTAGAAATTCTGTCCATAAAGATTATGAACAGAATGGGTGACAAAGGTCAGCCCTGATGGAGTCCAACTCAACAAGTTGAGAGAGAGAGAGTATTTTGAAAGGATTAATCTGAATTTATAGTTTCCCATAGTTGGCAACGTCTTGATCATTGAAATGATACTGATTACTGAGTAGAAAGGAATCTACAAATGAATCATAAGTTTAAGGGCAAAAGTGGTCTGGTGTAGTGCTTCATCCAGAGGGAGCAGGTGTTATAGACCACTGAGTTAAGTAAATAATACCTTGGTTAACGGACCTTGAAAAAGAAGGACTTTAAACTGAAATTTTACAAGGTGTGAAGTCTATGAAATGGGCTGCAGTTAGTCACCAGTCTACAGCAGAAACCAACAGAGAGAAATCAGGGTGGGGCTCAAGTTAAAACTGGTCAGTGAAGCCAAGGAAGGGTGGTGCTAGCTAGGATTAATGTGGTCAAACAGCGGAGGGTGTGTTTGGTAAAAGAGTCTATCCCATGATCCATCTGCTCTTGCAGGATACTCTGCAATTATAGCTGTGATCAAGGGCACAGTGCTCGTCTAGTCAAAGGAGATTGGTTTACTCCAAATACGAATACTGCCTTTACTTGTGGGATTTACTGGCCTCACAACTATTCCACAGGAAAGGGGAGGTCTCATCCTATATCAGGGATTATTACTGCACACTCTCCATCATGTCATAAATAGAATCCAGGGTAGCCTGGGGTAATATGCCTGCATTTACTTTGGCTGGACTCTCCATCTTCGCTCCCATCTGGAGACCTCTGACTTTGGATTTCACTGCTGCTGTCTCCAATTCCGTTGTGCTCTGATGGAGAGGAGTTCACAGGCAGCATCTCACCACTCTGGATAAGCCACAAACAGACACAAATACAAGACAACTCATTTGTTACACCAAGGACTTTAAATACTTGTGAAAACCTTATAATATTAATACTTGTTTGCATCAAACATGTCAGGAATACTACAGTATTGTGTCCTGTAGAAAAACACAGAAGGAAAGCATTCAGGGTTGATTAGACCCATTAAAAGTTTTTTTTTTTTAACTCTAAGCATATAAAATGCTTACCTTTTGTAAAGATCCATTTGTTAGGTCGCTCATGCTACTGGATAAAGCCTGTGGTTCTGTTCTGAGAAGATAAAAGAGCAATCATTTACAGTAAGTAAAATCCAACTGAGAGATATTGGAATTGTCGAGTGATGAAAAGCAGCTTCAATACCCAGAATCACTGTCCTTCTGGACTGATGGCAGAGATGTTTGTTGTGTCAAAGAACTGGTTGTGGAAACATTTGAGACCTGTGATGATGTGTAAAAATTCAATTTGTAGAGATTACATTGATAGTAGCAATCATGATCATGCAAACAAAACACTTTATGTGCTATGGAACCGTATGGAAGCTGGAATTGTTAGTGCTCACTTCAGACTTGACATCCTCAGATTTTGAACTGGCAGAGTCAGTACTCCTCGTCAGTCCATGCTCTTCCTCCTCACTGCTGCTCGAAGGAGTCCTGCCGTTTGACAATGAACGAACAGCAGGTGGAGCTACGGTAACAGAGAGAGGAAACCATTTTTCAACAACTCAAGCAGAGGCACAAGAAGCTGTTGAGGAGGAAACTTCTTGACTTTCATTACGCTAAAACACCGTTGCTCGCATAAAACAAATGCCTCAAGGGAATGATAAAGGAGGAAGAAAAGGCTGATTACCTTGCCTTGTGGTATGAGGGACCTCTCTGAATTGTCTGCACTGATTCAGGAGTAGAGAGAGCTCTTCAATACGTCGGTCCTGAAGAAAACACAGATGGAGAGGTTGGAGGCCAACGAACCCAATTATGTTTATCTAAGGTTAGGAAACACACATATGGACTATGCTTCACTCTATTGAAAAGCCATGCAAATGTTTCTCTTTCACCATATGGCCTTCACATCAAAGCTGTGGATAGGGAGGGGTTCAACACAGGCCTGGCTGGAAATCTTAGTTGCGGTAACCAGCTGCATGGAGTGTGTGTTTTTTGAAGTGGTGTGCATGAATGGTTTTGCCATGGTTCTCTTAATGCAGCTCACTCCAAAATTAGGCTTGGCAAGGCGAGCCTTTGCCTAAAATGGCTCGCATTGGGGGTGGTGTGTATGTGTGTGTCCTCTCTTGAGTGCCACTTTTAGGCCCAAGTGTGTAAGTTTAAAAAAGTCCCAGATTCTGTCGGGGGAGAATACAAAAGCCCCTCTGTGCTGTTAATGTTTGGTGGGCCCGCACCTCAGAGAAATTACATCTAAAAACAGGTACTGTCTAAACATTGAAACAGCAGTGATGATAGCATGACTGCATACAGGTCAGGAAGACACTTTACAGATGGCAACACTCACACTGCTCTGTACTGCATAATCACATACAGCTGTGTTGACCAGAAAGAAAAAGGATAGATTTCCAGATCACTGTTAACTTACCTTTTCATCATTGGCAGCTACCAATGATTTGATTTCACTCCTAAGCTTCTGCAGCTCCTGATCTATAAAGAGAAGCATTGAATATTAATATGTATAGGCAGCTGCTCATGTCATGTTAGCATTTAGTATAGACACCCAGTGGGATATGGTTATTTAGAAAGACAGGAAAGACAGGAATACATGCTATCATGTTGTATATTTATTGCTCAGTGGAGGGCCATCTAATCCTCATATTTTTAGATTCACCCAAGCCTTTTTTATCCACCTATCGTAGCAGCTTTTACATATCGGGACCCAGAGTGCATGGACACTTCCTTTGTAACAACTTTAGGCACACTGTACAAATAGCATTGGCGGTGAGTGACAGTGATTATACTAAGTCAGTGCCACAGAGGGGTGGCTATCAACAGCAGACAAAATTCAGAACAAACAAGACAATATACTTTCAGAAATCCGCAAAGATGACAAAGAAGCCAAAGGGGAGAGAGCTAATGCATCAAGTTGGTAATTGTCAAAGCTGCCCCATAGGGCAAAAGGAAATAAAAGGTAATAAAATAAAGAGGCATGTCTGTAGAAAAGAAATAAATGGAATTTTAAAAGCAGACATGGCACATGGGTTTGAAATGCTTTTCATTAAATACTGTTTAGGCTTACATTTGGTGTTTAGCCTCTTCCTGTACATCTCCTCTGAGAGAGAGAGACAAAAACCCATGATGAGACAGTGTATTAAGGGCCAAGACAGACTTTTCCCTCAGCTGTTACTGCAATGATAATGAATTCAGAAAGGAGTTATTAACTGTGTCACCTATCAGGCTACTCTGTCAGAGTGAGAGGCTGTGGTTAGCAGGCAGGTAGAGGATTGGAGGCTGGGTGCTTTGCTTACCTCTCTCTGAGCTCTCAGGGGACAGAGGGGGTCTGGCCAGCAGCTGAGTGTGCAAGCTCTCGATCTCAGTGTTCTTACTGAGTAGAAGCTGCTGAAGGCTGCTGATCTCTACCTGTGGGAGCCACACAGTGAGAAGCAGAAAAGACATGCAGTTTATCGCACGGGTTCTGTCTGTGCCCAAAACATGTCTGTTTAACAAATCACTTTCAAACTCACAAAAAGAAGACACTCAGATGCATCTTAACTTAAAGTGCCAGCAAGATAAACACGCACAGCAGCACATAAATGGTTCCTCTCTGAATTTTAGGGAATCAAATATTTGTCTGATGTTTATAGTTTGTTTTAAAGTAAGTTATGAGGAAGTATTAGGAAAGAATAATGGCAATAATGCTAACTTCAGTTGTTTTTGCCGGTGTGTTCTGTCTGTATGTTGTAGAAAAGAACAAAAAAGGTCTCATACTACATTATACTCCTATTTTGCATTATCAAAACCTTATTTCCCACTGGTTTGATTTAAATGGTAAGAGTCAGAAAGTCACAAATAAAACATTTTATTTTTCTGAATATCTGTCACATCACCCTCTGAATCCAAGAATGCTGATGTGAATTAAAATTTGTTTTAGCTTGATAAAAATATTAGTGCAAACTACAAAGAAACATCTCTAAAGTAAGAATAACAAGAAATATATTTCCGTACATGTAGTATTTGACCATTTTGCAATTCTGGGCCTCCGATATGATCCTAATGCTAATTATCTTGAGACTGTACGTTGGCCTGACAACTCTTATCATCGTTAGTTTGTTGTGAGATCATGTAATTAAATGTGAAGCAGCAGATGTGTCTTTTAAAATCAAACTACAGGAATGAAATACATAGACACAGACAGCAAGAAAGTCAGAGAAAGCGATAGATATGAGGAAATATTGATTTAAATTACATTTTTAATTTAATTTCTAAGGAGCTTATGTCGTAGGATCATGTCAAAATGCAAGTAGGACAGGAAAAACGAAGCACAGCCATCATTAAATCTATTCTATAGTACTTTGAAATCGAAGGTAAAGCTTTTCTCAAACATAGAAGTCCATTAATGAGATTAATCGCTGTGCAAACAGAATGACTCACTTCACTGGCTGGAATATCAGACTGGACAGCATTCAGGAAAGTTGAATGGACAGTTAGCAGTGGAATGTGAGCATTGACGTTGTTCTGCACAGTCTAGACAGCATGAGAAGTTGTTCTTTTACCTTTGTTGCTTTGAGTTTCTTCTCATACTGTAACTTCTGATCCTCCAGGTGCTCCACTTTGTCCTTGAGAATCCTCAGCTCCTTAATTAAGCCCTAAAACAGAACACATGAGAGCATTTAGCTGATTTAAACACGCTGGTGAATAGTAGGAAATCTGCTTAATGTTATTTCACAAAATATTGAAATGCATTAGTTGTGTCACACACAGATGAATACGATTAGCTTTGCTGTTTTTTCATCAGAGACAATGAGTGCAGACGAGGATATTTGGTGAGTTTTTGTTTCACACTAAAGTGAGACAACCCATGCAGTACACAACATTAGAAGACATGCTGGCAGACTGTGCCTACACTTTCTCCTCCACAGTGGTACTGCTGCTCTGCATCTGAGCTACCCTCTTCCAGGCTGTGCATGTTCCCATATGGATCCTCTTCTAGTTTGTGCATCACCCCTGAGGTTCTGTCACAGGACGGCCCAGGGTTTGAGGCCTGGCCCTCAGCGGACTCAGTGGGACATGCCACTGAAGAGTTGCTGTCAGCTGGGATCTCCAAGGCCTTTTTCTCCTGGATCTTGCTATTGATCTCCTTCTGAAACCTACACATCTGCTCCTGCAGCTCACTAATGAAATTCACCACAGTCTGACATATGGAGTAGGGAAGAAAGAATTGAAAGATTTAGAAGGAGAAGAGGAAATACTGTAGAGTGAGTATATACTGTGGTTGTGTGTGAATACATTATTAGAGAATTGATCTTTCAAACCATTTTTCTTCTACCTCGTGTCTCTGTTCTTGAGCATGAACACATAAATATGAGGAACCTGGATTAGAAACACAGATCATTGTCTGGTCCCCATACACACACATTGAGCCAAATAGTCTCATCTGGAGAACACATATTGTTTGGTATTAGTTCATGAACCGGAACTTTCCTCTATCCTTGGTTATAACTGTAATGAATCTTAGCAAAAGTCAGGAAGACAATCTCTTTGCGTATGCTCTTTGTATCACAAGCAGTTTCCCCCTAACTTAAGGCTTCACTAGCTCATTCTCCACTTCATCCAATCACAAACTGTCACGTTCTCCTTTAGCGAATCATTAGTAAGCTGTCAAACATTACATTTTCTCTCTGTCATTCGGCTGTCATTTCAGGATGGCAAATATTCGCAACCGATCTCCACCTTTACTGCCTGAACTCATGCATTCATACAAAGTATTGTATGATGACTGAGTAGATGTGCCATCTTTTAGAGGTGATCCATACCCATGTTTTGTTTTTGTTTTTTTCTTCTTTTCAGAAAGAGTGTAAACAGCAGCCGAGCAATGCTCAGAATGTGGACAGAGGAAATATCACTTGGGGATCTGGTACAGCGGATGTGGAAAATGATATTGAGTGCCTCCATGTCTAAATTTAACTTTGAGTTTACTGGCTTCACAGCAAGGAGGCTTCCACGTGTGTGAGAGTGTGTGTGTGTGTGTGTGTGTGTGTGTGTGTGTGTGAGAGAGAGAGAGAAAGAGAGAGCAAACATGCATATGTGTGGACATACACATTTTTTGTAGTGGTGGCAGCATGGAGGAGGCCAGCAAAGGGTTCAGAGTATGTTTTTTTTTGTTTTTTTCTATTCTCCCCAAGTCGAAGCAGCTGTTGAGGGGAAAGTTGGGCTCGTGGTCATGATCAAAGCAGGATTAAGAAGTACAGAAACACTGCTGTGTACCAAAACACACCAACAGAATGGGACTTCTTTCTGCTAAAAAATATAAATCAAATCCATATAGATATTCAGGAATATTTAGATCTTTCATTTCATTTTTGGGAGCATGGCATCAGTTAGGAAGAGGGTCCTTTTTTTTCCAAAAATCCTTTGGGCTGAAGCCTACACTCACTCATATTTGGCTCACCGTCCATCATGCCGGCTCTGCTATGCCTGAACTCTTTAAACCTATAAGGACACAAAGGCTCTTTGACCACCAGTGTTTTGACAGTAACAACATACATAGTATCCTGTCTGGTACTAACTTGGCTTATCCCGCTTCCCCTTTCTCCATTTCATACAGTCACTGAATGCCCAGGATGTCTTTTGGTAATCTAACACATCGGTCTAAGGCAAATGCTTGACTCAGTTTAAGCTCACAAAAAGTTTAAACCCTTTAGAGACTTTTTTTTTCTCATTTCCTATTTTGACAACAGAGCCAAGGTTTGGGCGAATTCCCCCACCCCTCTATCTGCCCCAAAAGTGTTTATGGTCTACCATAAAATCAGCAGCTGACTTCAAGGTTATATTAATGAGAACACAAGGCGTGTTTTGTTGTGTGTGTCATTGTCATTCCTCTCAGAGTTAGCTTCAAACTTCCAAGGACTGAAGTAAAACAGAATTTCTTAAAGATTTTTGCATTCAGATTTATAAATTTGATGATCAAGAGTATGGAATTTAATTTTAGTGTAATGTTTTATTGCTAAAAACTTTGAAACTGTGATACTAATGAATGAAAATCAAGTAAATCATACTTCTCAACAAGGCAAGCTTGTTTTGATGGCCGCATATCAATTTTAAACAAGTTCTGACACACAACACGGCCATATATCCACATATTGTACTGATATTAGAAATAAAACCTTTCCAAACACAATTGATATGCTGCTGTGTAGCCAGCCCTACCTCTGCTTTGTGCTGCCTTTCAGCACAGTGTCCCTGCTTTCCCTCCATGTCTGCCAGCTTTATTTTCAGGTGGGACACCTCCCCCATGAGACTCAGCTTCTGGTTCTCCAGTGACGTCCTATGCAGGAGCTCCTGAGACAATAACAAGCATCAAGAGAATGAAGCAACAGGAACAGACGTGGAGCTAAATGCAAATGTACATGAATACATTATTCCTTTAATGAGACACAGCGCTCAGTACTTACTGAACAAAGGTGACATGTAGTGTGAGGTATAGCAAGCTTCCACTTCTGTAATGACAGTCCCCTTAGGAAACCAACTGGTTTCAGACACTGTCTGTGGCTAAATATACACAACCCATGACCACTATTTATAATGCCTATTTCAAAGCTCACTCAAAGTGCACAGCAGAGAGAGAGAGAGAGAGAGAGAGAGAGAGACCATACACATGCAGAACATTCATAGAAAGAACATTGAAATAACTTTGACAGGTGCATTTTCCTTTCAGTGTGACCTGTAGCCAATCAAAGCAAACCTACAGTCGGTCTTCCACACAGTTCTGTGACTATCTGTCATAAATGGCTGCAAGCACAGAGAGTAAACCAGGGTATCGATGCAGATGTATTATTATTCTGGTTGATGTCAGGCAGGTGCTAAATCTCTTGAACTCTAGAAATGAGCGCCAGAGGCAGACAAACAGTACATTAGGATAGATCCATTTAAAACGCTGGCTTTGGAAAATATCTGGGCTTCTTCTTGAGTGCCCATGGAAAATAGTTGAGCTTTGTCACCAGGAAGGGATTTACGGCTCATGTCCAAAGCCTCATAATGACCATGTCTCAGAGAAAGCCCTGGACACATACAGCACTGTATACATATACGTAGACAATGAGAATTTAGTTCACCGCCCATCAGATAAATAAAATACACATTAATTGGCCTCATGAAATAAGTCTGAGTAAAGTCCAATTTCAGAAGTGCAGCATTATAAGATCGTGTGTAATACCTGGTTCATCTTACTTCAGTGACTGCCTGCAGCAAAGGACGAGTGTGTTTATTTCCCTCAGGGATGCATTGGTTCAAACATCTTGTAACTTCAGAAAATGAAAGTTTCATACATCCACTTTAACGAATATTCTTTGTGACGTTTATCAGAGTCTCTGTTGTCGGGTTGAAGTCAAAAGCAAACAGCTGAAAGTTGCAGACACACACTTCTCACTCTTAAGGTTGCGCCACCCCTCCTCTTTCTCCCTCCCATCCCTCCACCCTTTTCAGCTTTGACTCATTTGTCCCTCCTGCCTCTGTTGCTCTCACTCTCTCTCTCTCTCTCACTCTCTCTCTCTCTCTCTCTCTTTCTGGTTAGAGAGTTTGTTTGGGAGTGAGGCCAATGGTCCAATAGTCACCTGCCCAAACAGACTAGTCTAGCCCTGCATGAACCTGAAAAACACTCTGACACACTGTCTAGGAATGAGCATGAGCTACCTTAGTATTTTGGTTGGTTACCTGCAGACAGAATCACTGGAAGCAGAACTAATTCGAAACAGCAGAACGTCCTACAAACAGCTTTTGAGAAAATAATTGAAGTGGGGAAAAGTCCTATTTAAAAGATAGATGGACAGTCTGGGGACCTATCATATTTCACAACATGAAACAATATGGATAAAAAAAGCTCTAGATATCTCATGGTGATTGTCAGAGTTTCCTGATTTTATAACATGTTTTTTCTTCAATTTCAGGTCTGTAAACGCTGTGTACCTGCTGTAGCATCTCCTCCGTGGAGTTGAGTTTGTGCTGATACTCCACCAGAGAACTCTGTAGATCGCTGATCTTGGCCCCCTGAGCCTCCACCTGGTCCGTCAGCACACTCACCTGTGTGTATTTGTGCGTGTGTGAACGGACAGTTTTGTTGAGATGAGAACACAGTCAACACAGTAACATGAGAATTTAACGGTTTCACCGTCATTTCATGTATTATCACATAATTGCTAACCAACCCTAGCAAAATTCTTTAGGCCTAAATCATTTCTCACAGTACACACTAATATCAGCTATTCCAATTTAATTGCTGTGTTTATGCTGAACTTTCTACATCTGAGCTGGTTCAAACAGTGCGCACGTTGAGAAGAAATGAATGACGATGAATGAATCCTTTGTTCCTTAGAAGTTACTTGTAACACTTCAGCGGCTCCAGAAATCTGCAGAGAAAAAAATGTTAAGGCCTATTAGCACCGCATAATAGCTAATCACATCCTAAGAGGCGGGTCCAACCGGCCAACTGGGGCAGATTTTACAAAGGAATGTTTTATGTAAGACCTGAAGTAACAAACAGGGCACCTGCCCTCAAACACACCTACACGCCACGGCACATGGTGGTGCTAGCCTCAACTTGTTTGAGATAAGCACTTGTTCAGCAGTCCTGTTAACTGCACACACCTACACACACGTACGTACACATCAGACAGAACAAGACTTTCTAGTATTATAAAAGCACCTAACCCAGCTTTATAACTGTGGCTTCACCTGTGCAGTGGAAAAGAAATACAGCAATTGTGCAACATTTACAACACAATGGTCTGATCTACCTTTGCCCTTTCTCCTTCTTTTCCCCTCGTCAAACACTGTTATATGATATGGGCACTGTTTAGAATCAGTTCCCACTAACAGTGTGGTGTCATATGTCCTCTTTTATTCATAGGTTCATATCCAATGGAATTGATGCACCTTTAGTTTAGGATTTAGGTTAGGTTTGTTGGCAAAAAAATATTTTTACAGTAAATGTTGCATAAATCTCATGGAAGCAGAAGCAGAAAGATACTAATGTAGCAGTGATTAATCTCACCTGCAGAATTAGAGCCTCTTTGTCTCCCTCCAGACGTGATAACCGGTCCAGATAGGACGCACTGATGCCAGATGAATGTAGGTTTACCTTCAGAATAAAGGTCAGCTATTGAGTTCACTGAGTGCTAAAGCAGAACAGTTGCCCAGTGGGTTGAGTTTGGTTTTAATTAATGACATTGCAGCCTCAGATACATGCACGTGGATGCATGGACACACACACACACACAAACTCCTAGTCAAAAACTTCCATTTGTGGCAGTGGTATGTGTGCAGAAGCATGTATGATTACAAGTCCCAATCCAGCATCAAATGTTGTATACAACATTTTAACCAGCTGATTAGTGGAACAGAAATGTTGGGTAAAGGCTGAACTTTGCTGCTTATGTAATCATTCACATTTCAGAGCAATCAGTGGACGAAGAAATTAAGTGCAACCGAATTTGTTCAAATTTCTCAGAAATCCAGGCTTTTAACCACAATCAAAGAAACATTTTGTTGCTCAGTGTCAGTGAGTACGGAGGTTTGCAATAATTAACATAATAGATCATATTTTACTTAAGTTTTTGTGATTAACTGCAGATGTTTTCCACAAAATCCCTCCTCTGGTCCCTTTGATATTTTTTTTTAGACTCTGGCTTACTTTAAATTGTGAGCAGCCCTCTTAGTTCTTGCCATTTAAATCTTAAAGAGTGACACTGCGTGGCCATAATAATATAGACATAAACATTGTAACTCAATCTATACTAAAGACTTTCTTTGTACAATTACACCATTGTAATTGTTGTTGACAATGTCAGAGAGCTGTTGATCTGAGTTGAAGAAGAAGAAACTAGAGGGTGGTTGTATTTCATGGTATTACGTGGTGCAGGTGTGTCTACTTTTCTCATTTAATGTTCTTTTATCTTTGCACAGGTTAGGCGATCAGTTTGTTTGTTTGTCTGACCGAGCAGGACTACACAAAACCCACTTGACAGATTTTCATGAAACTTGGTGGAAGGGTTGGGCTTGTGGCACGTGGGTGCCACTTGGGATGTTTTGGATGGGATGCACAAACTTGTTGGAGGTTTGCATTCTCCAAACACTCCTGTTTCATATCTGTGATTTATGTATCGAGTAATACCTATCGTGTCCGTGACACATTCTGAACTTTAGGCTAAATATTGTGCAATGATTAGCAAGTATATACATGAAAAGACTTTCTCTATGTATTTTACAATGAATAAGAATCAGAACCTAACAGAGGCAAAGAGGGCTTCTTAATGGTAGCAAGATGGCATGTGTTGTCCAAATACTCCCGATAGGTTCAAGTGGAAGGAAATGATCTCAGCTGACATGCATATCCATTTAACACTTTAACCTCATGGGCAGTTTGTCCGGTCAACACTTTACATGTGTCACATCAACAGTTATCCATTTAAATATACCATATTATATATATTATAGCAATTACATGTAAATATTTGATTTTGGCTTTAATAAAACCCCTAACATTTACTTTTCCAGTCTAACGGGAACATGCAAATCAGAGTGCATCTGCACCACACGTCTCACATCCAAACTCACAACCAAAGCATGCCTTCCTCCCAAATTATCTACCATGACAACCACAATTACGTTGTAAAAAACAATAACACGGCAAGAGCAAAATAAACATCCCAACATCCTCAGTGCATGTTTGGTGCAGTAAGATATGAAAAGCAGACATGCAACTATCTTACCTTCCTAAGCCACGAAAAATGTTTGTAGAAATCAATATCATACTCCATTCTGCAGGCCCATTGTACTCTTTGGTTCTTAATGTTAGATAGTTACTGAACTTAGCCACAGAGCATCAAGGATGATTCCAAAATCCACAGCACGACAAAGCAATGACTCCTAACTGTGCTGTTTTCTCAGTCTCCCTGAATCCAACTCTCTTGTTTTTACAGATATTCCATATTGCAGCTTAGAGAGAGAGCAGAGAGGACCTTAGTCCATGCGGTTTGGGTCTGGGCAGCCTGAGACTTTTTAGAGCAGAGTCAAATAACCCAAACGACAGTATGCCGGCTGACTGTGCTCCCTTCTTCTCTTCACTGTTTTCTGCCCTTTGTTAACCCTCTCTTTTTCTTTCTCCACTCAAACTGCTTCAGTAATTACCACATCTATGAATTCCTGCTGCAGCCCGTGATCCCTCATCTTTGTCTGTCCTCCCTTTCTGTATCCCGTACCTCTCCCCATGTGTCTCTAGCCTGCTCCCTCACTCTGTCTGAAGTACCTCTCAGTTGGGCCAGTTTTGCGGGGCTTCCTAAAGGGGCACAAGGGAGAGGAAACTTTTTGCTGCACATGCTTGTCAGATGTGGCGCAGGCCAAGAAGTAAAGATGACGCAGAAAGGGAGGAGGAGGAGGAGGCAGTGGAGGAGTCTGATGGGGAACGTGAGCGTTAAGTTGTCAATAGCTAATTTAAGCAGAGTAGAAGAGGATAAAAGATGGTGGTGGCTAACCTAGACCAGACAAACAAACAATTTTTGCAGAGAAGTGAGGACAGGAGTAGTGCAGTTGTTTTAAGAATGGAGGGAAGAGGGGTAGAAAGGGAGGGGGTGAGGGAGAATTGGACAGAAAAAGGGGGGTGCAACTGCTTGCACTTTAAAAAGAAGTTCTGGATCTCATTACCGGTGCAGTTTGCAGTAGACCCAGCTTACAGCTAACAACAGAAAAAACCCTCCACATGTTGATGACCAGGATCAAAGAGCACCACCATATCATGCCACTAATAAACTCCATGGACTCTAAAGAAATGGAAAGAAGTAGACTGTAGAATATGTCTTTGCACACGTTATAACAGAGCCCCTTCTCATATATTGGAAACTTCAGATTGGGTCTTTGCATCCAGGATGTTACGTTCATTATCCATGACTTCTAAGTGTTGGGGGTCCTCAGACGAGACATCTACTCACCTCATCTCTCCCCAGACCTTTTGGTAGAAATTGTGCTGTATCATTGGAGACTTGTTTCCTGAAAGAGTCCTGTTCTTCCTCATTTCCTTGGCCCCCCAGAACTGCCCCGAGGGCCTCAGTCAAAGGAATAGCCTTAAGGGCAGGGTCCACGTGAGGGGGGATGGTCAATTTTGACTGTGAAGATTGGTAATCCTGACTACCTAACCAAATATGAGCACTGAACAGCCTCTCTCCAGTTTTGCCTGTAGAGAAAAGAACAACAGGGAATCAACAGAACATCAGTGAGAACTCAAAAATTAAATTTTTTCAGCATTCTAATTCCTTGTAGGCCTACATCAGTACTGAGTGTACAACTGATAAAGAGGTGACTGGCAGTGTGTTCCCATGCTTCTCACTGAATATAATTAGCAACAAATGGCTGAGTACTGTTCACTGAGGGTTCTGAAATCAACATATGAGAGGTTCTACTTGTAGGCTACTGTAATCGTGAAATTCAAATTCCATAAAGTACTTTTCATGCATGCTATACTAAGTTGAATCATAGGTTAATGCAATGCAGTCAGGACACAATGTGGGGAAACATTGTGTCCTGACAACATTAAACATGTGTGACACATGTTTAATGTTGTAAATCCAAAGCATCATGATGTGATTATTTGATTTTATCTGTGATGTGGTTCGTCTTTCTAATGTGCTAGTAAAAGAACTTCGTCTTACGACATTGTGCAACTAACAGGCTGCTGAGGTGAGCGACAAACAACACTGACTAAAATGTATCACCTCCACTTGAAAATGCAGAAGGGAAGACACTTTGAAGTTACTTGGAGCTTAAGCAATTAGCGTTCTGTGAAAGATATGAGCCCAGGGGGAAGCAATAAAAGTACAAAAGATTATAATTGAGTGAGTGTCTGATTAAGTGAAGAAAAAATAGGAGAAGAGGGAGAACAGAAAAGTTCAAAGTACTAATCTAATCACAAATTTCTCTTTTGGTCAAACCTCCCTGACTAAATCAAACTGGTAAACCATCCTTAACAAACGCTTTACTAACTTCTATTCTAGCTCCTTTTCAGTACTTATCACCACAATTAAAAAAAACCCTTATGTGTTTTTTTTTTCTCTTTACTATATATGCATGTGAAAAAAGTGTGGCTAATATTCATAGAGGCCTGCAGAATACAAGCTTGACAGTCTGTGGAAGGTCTGATAATGAAAACAAACTCTTACCGGCAATAATGCTATCCATTTGCTCCAAGGCAGCCTCCAACATGTGGCTGGCATTTGATGCCATGGCACCAAGCTGTCTTTTAAAGCACCTCTAGTTAATCCTCATTTACTGGCATGAAGAAGAGTGTAAGCTGGTGGAGTGAGAGAGGGTGAGAGAGTGTCACAGACTACTCCCTTTTCTTGTCACACATGTATTCTTTAACAGCAAAGCTACAACAGCTCTCCTGATATCTCACTGACTTCCAAGTGATGTGGCTTTTGGGTTTACACTCTGCTCTCTCATTTCGTGGCCATTGTCAGTGCTGTTGTCCACATGAAGCCAAAGCTCATACAGCATATAGATTTTTGTTTTCTGTTTGTTTCTGTATATATTTACACCACATCAACTCGATTTGTGAATGAGTTTCTATTGGTTAGGGCAAAAAACAAAGTGGAAAAAGTGGTGATAATTGTAATTGTATTGTACCTAGCCTAGTGTAGTTTCTTATTTAGTGTGACTAATTAATAGATTGAATTAACTTGATAAGCATGTTGGTTATCCTCTCTTGTCTTAGTTCATAATATGTGTCATATACAGTATGGCCAACAGGGTGCATCACTAGTCTAGGAAAAATAAAGTGTCTTCATACAGAGATCACAGAAGCTTACTTCCAAAAAAAAAGCAACATAACCAGGCTGCTGAAACAATTAATAATATATGGACTTCATTTATATGAGGAAAATGTGGCTTACCAGCACATATTTAAATCTTACATAGTTGTACTGACAATATTAATGCACATATTTCAAATGGAGAAAAAACATTCAAGAACCTTCTAAGGATGTTGATTACAAGTTGTATCTTAATACCAGATCTTTATTATGAATATATATATATATGAATATGGTATCAATAATGAACTTTTATTGATACCATTTAAGTATACTATGTATACATAGCCTGCATTTTATAGATGTTTATTGTCTGTTCATCTCCATGTTTTGGCTAAGCACTTTGTGAGAGTGTGTTTAAACTAAGCCTTTCTTTTGTTATTATTCACACTGAGGTGCTACGTAGTCTTTAAATTCCTAGAGCACATGCAGATGTTAAGAGGTCACAGTCTGGCCTTATGGTCCGTGCAGATGAACAAACCCAGGTCACTCACCAGGTCGTAAGCAAGCAACACCCTCCAAATCCAGAGAGAGGACCGAGTTAAGGGAGGGGGAAAAAAACAAGCATATAGATCATATTATTTGAAATGATATAAACCAGGAAACACATATTTGAGCCCTGCCATTGGGATTATGAGACAGATTTTCCTCATTAACAAGTTTTAGTACTTAACAATAATAGTTCCAGAGATTTGAAAAAGCTTATTGGCAGTTCCAAATAATGTCCTCTTATGCAAAACCTTATAACAAACAGTAAGATTTTTGAGACCTTCCAAATTAACTAGTCAGGACCTTGATTGTTGCACTATATAAAAAGGAAGCGCTGTCTGCCTTTTGAATGTATGACAATTAAACTAGTTTACGTGCTAGGGCTGGAGGTTTACCAACAAAAAATCAGTTCTAGGAAAAAAGAAAACACAACATATGTGGAGTTTGTCAGGTACTGGTACATTCTTTTAGTCACTGCTGAGTTGCATTAGCAAATTTGACAATTACCAGCTATGTGTAATCAAAGAAAATGGCAGCATACCCACAGTTCTATATGTGTACACGGTGTATGTGAGACGGCACTTATCAACTGAGAAACAATCATCTTGGTCTCACCAGCCTGTTCAAGCAAATGTAATTTCCACAGAGTGGAGAATCAATCATCTTGAAGATGAGCATTAAGCCATGGTGACTTAAAGCAATGCTCCGAGCAGATCCTGTCCCAGCTGATAGGAGCCATTATTGCACCAAGGGTAAGGGGAAAGGCACAGCAAAGCGGTTACAGCAGTAACTGCTTTATATCAGTCAGACTCAGACAGTCAGACAACACCAACAAACTGCAAGACACTAGTAAATGAATAAAGACATTATCTCTCAGTTTCTCAAATCTTCCTCTCATTAAAACAGTATTGCTTTTCAAATTGAAGAGTATTGATGACTTGGTTAAAAATGGAAGAAGAAGAAGAAGAAAAAAATATCTCATTTGAAACTTCTCCGATTTGTTATCCTGCACCTTCCCATAGTTGCCTAATAAACAGGATGACTTCATTGTGTCACAACCACTGTGGCAAGGAGGATTTAAGGTTTTAATAGGAGTGAGTTGAGCCACAGCGGAAGTCTGGCGGACGTTCAAGCACTTACTATTACTGCATTTCATGGACAGTCAACCACAAATGGTCCTAATGACCACATGTACGGAGGGAAAGCAAATGGCACACTGTACAGAGTAAGCCATATAGAACCATATGCTCTCTGTCAGTGCAGTAAAAGTAGAGTTAAAACAGCTAAGGGGCCATTGATGCTAAACTACCCCAGTGTTATATGTGTGCTATGTATTCACACTAGAATACATAGCCTATAGGGGTCATACATCTGGGGACGACCAGCCGTCTTCTGCATCACATTTAAACCTGAGATACAATATGTTTCTGTGATATATTCATTTTGAGATTACAGCAATTTGAGACCGTTTTCAGTAAACGGTCTTTAGTCAGCTCCACGAAGAAAGAATGTTATGTACTGTATGAATAGCATAATGGATGCAATGTCATACAGTTTAAATATTATATGCATCCACATTCTCCATTTCACTGAAGTAATTAGAGACCAGCTTCATTAGACCAGCATACCAAAACAAATGCCAAACACTTCCAAGTGTGATTAACAAGATAGTCAAAACCTTATCGAAATGTAAGAGACTAAGTAGAAGATGTCACACAAGCATGCTGGCTAAATTGGGATATACTATTGTCTACATGTGTTTCATTTCAATACAGTTAATCACATCACTGAGGAAGAATTGACATCAAATATTTGCTTTTGATTTCTAATGTATGTGCAATTTTAAATTTCAAAGGTTTTAAAATATAATACTCTTCTTGGAATTCTACATAATGTGATTAGGAAGGCAATTAAGATCTGTAATATCTCTGTTTTTGCTCGTAAAACTATGTTGTATAATTTGTTCCCCCTTTTGCTTGTTGTATAATAAACAGGATGTGCATCTAATCCCTGCAAAAGCATGCAGTGATTACCATCACTGGAGACGCATGGCAGTTGCACCTCAGACATATTGATGTTATGTGTGATAAGAGCCTTGTGGCTAGAGCATCAACCAAAGGACTGTGACATAGCTTGGGTGAGGATCTGAACCACAAGGAATTAGATCACTGCTCTCACTTTAATAAGGTAGATTCATAAATTATAAATTCAACTGAAGGTGGAGAATCTGCTCCAGTAGGAGATTTTAATCTATTTTTCACTTAAAAGAATAAAAAGAAAGGGATGACAAATGGATTTGCGGCAGCAGTAGTAGCTATTCTAGTTAATCTGCTCTGCATCCCGTACCCAGACCCTGAATAAAATATACTGATAATATATCTTGATCTACAGCTTTGCTGTGCAGTGATTTCCTTATTCTTTTTCGCATATCATTGCCGTACATGCTGTTTTATAAAACTAAAATACATTTACACTCGTCAGGACCATTAGAAAGAGTCATTTACTGTTGAAATGCATCTAATTAAAAGAAAAGAAACATCAGTCTGTGATTAATAGGGCTCATTTATCGATAGCAGCGCATATCTGCTGCTTGCTGGATTTCAGTACAGCATTTGGTACCAGCATGAAAGCAAGGTGCAGCATTAGTTAACAAGTCCTGAATACAATAATGTGAAAGTGAATGTTTTTTGAGTGGAGGTCAACCGTGTTTACCATGTGGCAAACTTACACAATTTTGAGGTCTTCGATTTTATATGATGGGAGGGCAGGGAGGTTAACAATAGGCTAATGATATACTTTTGTTAATGATGCTTTTACAAAGTGTCCATAGAGTAAACAGTTAAAAACGTACTTAACACAAAAAAAGAAGAAAAATATTTAATTAAATTTGCTAATAAGCCAAATTCATTTTCATTTTCAATGTATTTGTTTTTTTAAGTTCATCTTTTTATTATACTATTTCAGGAGAAACATTTTCTGGACTAGATGAAACAGGTTTCTGTGCCTGTGGATATTTGATACAGCAGTAAAAGCTCCCTGTACTTAACTCTCAGCTTGATAAGCAAAACTGATTAGTTTCTTTCAAGTGACAAGTGAAGTTGTAATGATATGGAAGTTACATGATATAGTACATTCTGTTCACGCATACAGTAGATTAAAACGATGAAATTGGCAAGCTTATCTGTGAAGTGCAAGGCATTATCTGATTCCGCTGTTTTCATCCTGCCATTGGATACATATTACTTGTCATGCAGTGCACATTGTTGCTTTTAGTCCTGTGTTTTTCAACTTCAGTTAAACTATAACTTAAAATATAAGTGACAAACTGTATGTCTCCGCTGTGAAATAATACACTATGATATTAATTTAAAGTTTGTATTTCCATGCTTTTTATCAACTACCTGTGTCTATAGAATTATAATGACAATGTGGGAATTTTATGTTCTTAATTTGAACAAAATGGACAAAACTAAAGGCTAAAGTCATTTTGAATCTCACAGTTTACTGCTGAACAATAATCTTTCGAACTTATGAGCAACACATTTTAGTGCTTAAACTCCACTGCATAGTCTAAATTAACTGATCAATGCAAGAATCATTGCAAGTGTGTGCTGTAGTGCAGTATTTCCATTTATGCTTGATAAATTAGCTGCTAATTTGGCAAAGTTTCACTTCAGAACAGTGCAGATATTCTTCACTTGCAGAAACAAGAGGCCGTTCTGCCTTTTTCATTAGACGACTTGGCTGCCTTTGTATGGATTGTTCTTCTACACACTAACCTTAAACACTAATAGGGTTGACATGCAACAAAATTAATTCCGGGTTTCTCCCAATGCAATTGTTTCCAAACTCTTTTTTAGATTGTAAGTATCGGATTTTATTATTTCACAGATATTCTTGTTTGTTTTTTTCCTGAAGGAATAAAAGAAAGAAAAACTGAACTGACAAAAAAATAACAATTGTTGTTTTGCTTTTTTTAATGGAATAATATTTAATCATAACATTAAACATATTTTTCTTACAGATAGTTTGTTTCAGAAATAAACCATCACTGCACATAACTGACAGAACAACACACAGATCAACACATCCCAAAAACAGAAACAGAAACAAATAAACAAGTTGAATACATCCCACCAAACCATGACCTCATGCACCAATTCACCACCAAATAAAAAAAAAAACAGTATGGCAGTTCAACTGGTTGTAAGTACATTGTGCAAATACAGACTCACCTCATTAAAACAAGTTAACAAGACTATGTAAAAAACAGCAACTACTGTATAAACCCAGGAACAGCACAGACTTAAAATGTCTGCATAGACCTGTTGTTTTTCTCATGGAACTTTATAGAAAACATCCATTTTTGCAGTCATTCAACATGCAACTGATCCAGCTGAGCTCAAGACAGTTTGTGTCTCTCATTTCTAGAGTAGTTTATCAGCATCTGTATTTTTTCTTTCAGGACCATGTGTGTGCTGTACTCAGCAGCACTCCTTTCCAAAGGTATGGCCGTGGAGTTTCAGCTTGATTGGTGCCCTTATGTGAATTGTTGCTCAAGGCTATGGTGACGGAGGTGTCTTCAGAGAATTACAGGATCCTCCTTGGCTACTACCTGTGGTCCCTTGGTACTGTGAAGGAGAGTCAAACAGAAGCAACTAAGATTCACGATTCAAGAATCTTGATTAAAACAATGTCGCAACAGAACTGTGTGATCTTGTCTCACACAGTCATATAAACAGAAAGCCAGTTATATTGAATAAATCCAGAGCCAAATTTTTTTTATGTTGGATTGTCCAAGAAAATGTTCTAACCACCTACAGAGTTAAGATTTTGGGCAGTAAAACAAACAGTGTATGTTTCCCATTTCGTTTTTATTTTTTTGGAGGCTGGTTTATTTATCTATCCACTCAATTGTATTGGAATAGACTGTGCCTCTGTGACTGATATATTTGCCAACTGCAAGCAAAAAGATTTGCACGCTTTTGCACACAAAGTGACTTGCTTTGTAAACAAATATGTAAATCGGCCTGTGCTTGAAATGTGTGGGCATGTTAGGGGGACAGTGCTTTGCAGTTTTGAGAGTATAGCTGAAGTAGCAGTAGATGAATGGCTTGTAAAGACAGAACGACTTTGACTGCAATAAATTGGGAGGAGGTAAATAATGAATAGATTTCAAATACTCTATTAGCCTCCGAAGAGACAAACTGTAACAAGCTCAATTTCTCACTGTCTCTGTATTTCACAGACACTGTGTTTTGATGTGCACATAAATACACACAATAAACCATTATTTAACGGCTGAGTACACAGGTCAGAGATGCCATCCTTCAACTCGGTGCAACTGCCTTTTTGTTGTAGTAGAAATGTTGCTTTCATAGTGTGTCTTCGCTATCTGCCTCAGCCACTGTTCTGTAATCTAGTGGTAAAACTTACAGTAAACCTTAGGTTTTTTTTTACAAGGGTAGATCGTGGGAAATTGACTTTTTTTTATTTTAGATACTGTATTCATCCTGCAGGGGGAAATTCTTTCTCTGCATTTCACCCATCCCTGAGGAACAGAGGGCTGCCTTTACGGCGCCCGGGGAGCAAATTGGGGTTCAGTATCTTGCTCAAGGATAGACTTGTAGACTTGCAGGGGCTGGGGATCAAACCACCGACCTTTCCTTCCTTTAACGACCGCTCTACCTTCTGAGCCACAGCTGCCCCAATTTACTGCTTATGAAAAATATGAACTGCCCACAGAGAGCTGAGTGGCTTTCGTCTGGAACCACCTGCACACCAATTACTGCCTACTGCCTACTGTAGGGCTGAATCTACTATGTGTTCTTCTCTAGTTTCCGACTGAACTCTAATCTAAAAAAGGAGATAAACACTAAGAACCTGTGGGTCTGTTCCACACAGAGAGTGATAAAGAGCGAGTGCTCCGTTATTTTTTTACTCCCAGATGAGTAAGTATAAATTACCATGTTATTGTCAATTTTTTGGGGGGGGGGGATTTTGTGTTTCTTTGCAACAGCACTGTTCATTTTAATGTCTTTAGCCTATATCACCTTTTAAATTTTTCTAGTTTATAGATGAATTTAAAAACAATTGTAAAATTAATAAACTGAACTTTGTGAAGTCTTACTTATTATAAAAAGAGATAGATTAATGACATTTTTTTCATTCCAGCAGGGAGTAATAATGACCCCATGGCAGTTCTGGGGAGAACTGGAAGGCTAGTGGTTCTAGTGTTAAATGAGATTGTGATTCTGGGTCGTCTACTGTAGGTTATTTGCATCTATCAAAAAGTTTTCACTGTCTTTAATTTTTACTATGATGTTAAATATCTTACAGCCAAATAGCCATTCCCACTTAACTGAAAATCTTTTCACTTCCTCATTGTAACAACACACTAATGCATCACTGGATACGAATGAGCCAATTGCATCTAATGAAAGAGCAGTTCTAATTGTAATCACAAATTCACTACATACTTATTTTTATAATGATTTTTACATAAATGTCAGTAACGCATTTATTTGTCTTGAGTAACCTTAATTTTTGCTCTACTGTAAAAATTGTTTGCATATGTAAGAGCTACATAACAGTAAAATGGAAAAACAAAAATGTGTTTGTGTTCCAAATCTGGTCATACATGACACACTCATCACAGTAAAGTTGTCTCACCTCGACGAGAGGATGCCAGTGGGCGACAGGTTTTCGAGGATATGTGAGCATTTCACCCCAGTGGTCTCGTCCAAGGCTGTCTGCATCGTTGCCCACCCGGCACACACCAATCACCTCATTATGTCCCACACTGTAGGTGCAGTAGTGACAGAAATGTAAAATGTGGTCATGACATACCCTGAATTCCAAAAATAATGATGCATTACATCTTAAACTGCAACTGCCAGACTATTTATGTGACAGGAATAAAATCAGACTTTATAGTCATTACAGTTTGCTTTGAAATATTTCACCCTTTTTGCCCATCAGCGAACATAAATTGAAAGTGACTCATGCAAAACATATTCCAAACAGTTTATAGCTTTTATAAAGATTTGTGAAAGCTCCTAACCGGTCATAATCCATAACTGCAATCAAAAGGCTGATCTGTTCTATATTTTCTGGAGGGACATCAAAGACAATGGCCTCATTATAGACTGGATTCAAAGTGTTCCTCTTCGTCGATGTCTTCCTCTTCTTCAGTCTGCGGCCTTCACACATTAGTGAAACCTTCACATATGGATCTATGAAAGTGAGGGAAACAGAATGGGAAGACATTCATTTTCAGTCAGAGTATCAGCGAGACTGTAGTTGAGTGAGAGCGCATTGATTTTTAGTTACCAGATGCACCAGTGATATCCATGGCTTTGAGGTTGCGAGCCTTTATCATTGTGATGGTCAATCTACCCGCGGTAGGTAAGTAACAGAGCGAAAACATCAGATCCCCAAGGTCCACATTATCCTGGAAGACAATACAAAGCACGTTTACTTCATTGTGAGCTTTATCTTGATGATATTACCAAATGTCATCAAGCAAATATATTTAATTTATTTTATTTAATACTGATTAGAAACTTGGCAGTCACTTTTCAGCCATTCACCAGCCGAAGGCCTCAGCCATAGACAGAAAAATGATACTTTATTTCTTTTCTTTTTTTTACTATACAGAGCGCTCAAAATGCTATCAGGTGTCCTTCTCATGTTTTTGTTTCTTCTACAAGACAATTGTTTAGGCTATACACTATGTTAATGCGTAGTTGTGGGTGTCTTCACACTAATAGCCATCCCTTCAATAAAAAACGATCTCTGTGCAGGTGTGTATCAGATCAACCTGACACGTATTCTTCACAAAGATGAACCCCCTGAACACACAGGCTGTCAACACACACACTGGCCACCATGTGTAATGAGGCACACATAACACACATAGCACACGTGTCCATTCTTTTGACAATTTGTCACATAATCATAGCTTATACCACCCTTCTACAGGCCATATAACCCAGGACACATTACACCTGTGTGAGCAGCATGTCACGTTTGTCTCACACCGCTCATGCAGGTAGTGTGTCCCTGGCATTATGACAAGTTGAAAACAATACAAATATGAGTGGCAGAATAAAAGGTCTAGAACATGATTACAGTAACTTCTAATGTAACAGAGTACACTCATTTGTAACAGTGATTGTCAATGTCATGAATGTCTGCACCAAAATAATCATGTAACAAAAAAACTATGCTGAGAGTCTCTACTGCAGTCTGGTGACATTCACTAATGAGCAGGCTGCTTCTGTCCTGTCTGCTGTCTGTGTTGTAGATTGTTCACACGCAAGGACTCCATGATGCATCCAAGTGCACCCCATAAACTCAGGAATCTATACTTGAGTGGTCACAAAGAAGTTTTGCACTTTTACATTTGCACAGTGCATTATTTCTGGACTTATCAACCTTGATTTAGCACTCAACTCAAGAGTTACCTGTTTTGTCCAGGTACTTGACTACAAAGTGTGACTTGAGACTTCTTTGTGACTTACAAAACAATAAAAATCTTCCCACACGTCACCCAAAAATGGGGACTTCTGTTCAGCTGCAGGAAAACAGAAGCTTACTTATCACTTGTTCTAAAAATAACTGTACTGTAGAAAAGAAGTGAGAACCAGGAAAGTAAACATGTCTGGTGAACACAGCAACTCCACAAGAATCTCTGGCTTATGTATGACATCGGGAAGACTTTGAATCGGGTGCTTTGAATCATCTGCTATTTACTTTCAGTGTAATAATACTTAAAAGTAATCTCCGTGACTTAAATCATTTTGCGGACAGAAAACATGAGAACGAAGAATCTATGGTGTAACATTGAATTTCAAGTGCCCCACCATTAAGTGATGAGATAATGAGATAATGAGACAATGACACAATGACGGAGACGAGGCAGCTCTCAGGTTAGCATGGGCCGAGCTCTCCCAGGCCATCAGGAGACCAATACGCCAGTATGCACAGATGATGCACGGTTTGAGACACCCATGGTTAAGACTCCCTCCTTCCCTCCGTCTGGACTCAGCTGATGTGTGGAGGACTCTGTCCAGAGTTAACCCACGTAGAGCTGCAGGCCCCATGTTCTCGGCGACCGCGCTGACCGACTGGCAGATGTCTTCACAGACATCTTAAACATCTCCCTGAGTCAGGCTGTAGTCCCCACGAGCCTCAAAAGGACAACCATCATCCCCGTGCCCAAAAAGTCAACTGTGACATGTCTCAATGACTACTGCCCAGTAACACTGACTCCCATCATGATGAAGTGCTTTGAGCGGCTGGTCACGAGACACATTAAGTCTGCCCTCCCTGCTTCACTGGACCCTCTCCGAGTCGCATAACGCCCCAATCATTCCATTGATGACGCCATCCGACATTTACACACAATAAGATTGGTCCTTTATTTACTAGTAATGTCATTTTAAAAAGTATTTAAAGTCCTTCTTTCTCATTCACACACAATCTATTTGTCTTTTGTTTTTTTAATAGGAAATTGCTATTTTATACTACTTTTTAGTGTGTGAGAGAGAGAGAGAGAGAGAGATCTTGTATCTTGGGAAGGTCCGTTGTTACAATCAGGATGGACTATTCAACATATGGTATAAGGAATTGAATTTGCATGATAGATTAACTGACAACCCATCCAGAAAAATGGATTTCACATTCCCAGTGGATCCTGAGAGCATTTTATGCTTCATGGTCCATGGTCATTGTGCACACTCAAGATACAGGTGGAAACATCAAGATAAGTGCTTTTTCAAATAGGATGTGATGCCTACAGGGTGAACATCATGCTCCAAGTCTCTGATGAGCTACATGCCAGATCTCACAATTTGCACATACTGTACTAGTCATGTTGTACTTGATAGTGTCCTGGCACATTAAAAAAGCCAAAAATGTTAATCAAAATGATGAATAAAACCAAAGGAACCAAAGCACTCCAACCATACATTATGTTTTCTTTTTCTTTTTTTAATAAACATTTTTAAAAAGCATACGTTGTTTAATCAGTTTGTTTCTATTGCAGAGACAAATATGGCAATAAAACAAACCATATGCTCAATCCTCAGGCCTGACTTCATGATAAGCCTATCCTGCCTTTTCAGTCAATGAATCTGTACAGTGTGACAAATGGGTACTGCAGAGTATTCAAAATGCCCTTCCTCTGTACTGGTATCCAAAGATGATTAGCTTGTATATGAGAGTATATGTGGGGCATGTGTGCAAATGTCTGAGAGAAATCATTTGTGCAAGTCTGTGTGTGTGTGTGTGTGTGTGTGTGTGTGTGTGTGTGTGTGTGTGTGTGTGTGTGTGTGTGTGTGTGTGTGTGTGTGTGTGTGTGTGTGTGTGTGTGTGTGTGTGTGCATAGGCTGAGCAGTGTGAAATTGAAAAAAACTGAACGGTGTGAGAATGGACTAGATACTGTGAATCTCTGGGCCCCATCACCACCTGTCACATACAATTCTATGCTGACTGAGTGACATTGATTGACAATCAATAATGAAGGGCAAAAATGACACCGCTGCCCAAGAAAACAACCAGGCATTGAGTGTTTACACAAAAACATCAATACCTCCGTCAATATCAATATTCCTCATCTTAACTCTCTATCTGACATACTGACAGAACAAATACATCATTCATTTTCTGCAAAAGCAGACCCCAAATCAGCTATCTTATGATAAATGAGGACCTTTTTAATTAACCAGTTACCTTTTAGATAATAATCACACAATATATCTTGATACTTGTGACGGATACATAAATTATTATCACTTTTAGATAAATATGTTTCAGACAGTAAACAGGGAAGAATTGTGACTTGCATAAATTAATGGATCCTTTTCCTTATTTGGAGGGAATGGATATTGCCTGATTTTGCTTTACGAGAGGTAAAATACATTTCATTTGAACATGACTCCATACCTTTCCAACAGCATTGCTGGGTGTACTAGAGTGTTCAACTGTCACCAGGTATTACTTTTTATGTGTCATTAAATTTGTCAGGTTGGTGTACATTGCCTCAAAGAACCTGTGGGGCTCATTAGAGGCTGAAGCCTGTGACTAACAGAGCGGTAAAATAATATAACCCCAAGCACAGGGAGAGCACTCTGAACTTGTCACTATGCTGCGCCTCAAGGTGCTAATCCCCCCCCATTAAATACAGTACTACACACATGCACACTACGTATAGTTCATTTTTTGCACTTAGCTTAAATTAAAATAATGTACTTAATCAGTTTGTACATGACATTTTGTCATAAACATATTTTTTTTACATATAGAAACACATCAACTAACTGCAACTACTCAAAAATAACTAAAAGAAACATTTTGAACTATTCTCAAAAATTTAACAAACACCTATTTTTATGCAGCTGTCTTAACTTTTTTCTTTCTTTTTAAAAAAAAATTACATTTCCTTTAGTGTGACGACCCGAGGGCAGGCCTCTCCCTCCTGGGTTGTTAGGGTGATTCAGCTCGTCTTGTTTCACAGCCACATAAACTGATAGCAGTCAACCAGTCTGTCTCTCTCTCCCCCTCCAGAGAAATTGTGACTGAGAAATATATACATCAAAGACTTCAGAGATATGTTTTACCATGAGCTTGCTTCATTAGCATGGATCGAAGGTATAGCTTGTGTAATTCTCCTCCTCTGACAAAGGCAGCTTTAAAATACTGAGCCTGCATGTCACTTCCTAACAATAATCTCTCTATCTAATAAGAGCGAGATAATCAAGTTTTACTAACAGTGATTATGGAATTCAAAGTTCAACTTCGATCTACATGATCACATCATAATTTAAGTTTAAATTGTCAAGTTGTCATGAGTGATGACCACATTCACGTTCTGTTGGAGGCTGATGTTTTGTCATCTGTTCCTCTCTATATAACTACTATTGTCTTTTGGGTAAAAAAAAAAATTTTTTTTAAAAACTAGATGATTTTATGGCTGACAAATTCATCACTGTTAAAACAGGGTCAACAGATGCCTTTTAAATCTTGTACAGCAAGACTACCATCTGGCCACTGCAATGATATTCATACATAATTACATAATGGAGCAGTTACTCTCAATGAAAACGTGAATGACTGTGAAATCCGTATGAAATGATGCTGATGATTAAATTAATATGAAACGATGCAGCTCTGTCTTCTCTCTCAAAGCAGAAACACATGCAATCCATTTTAAATGTTTTGACAAGCTGCAACTAAATTACATACATCACATGATGACTATATTTATCCTGGAGTGACCAGTGGCACACAAATTCACGTCACTGAGGGACAAAGCTCATTAAGCAGAAATGGCTGCAGTGCAGACAAGTTATTTGCCTGTAGCTACGCTGTGGAAGACAGCTGCTGGAGACAAACCGGGAAGCCAGCAGAGGTAGAGGATGCTTTGTATATTAGACACACAGGAGACAGACATGTGCAGCTGCTCAGTCATATAGTTCCATGCTACTTCATGTAGTGCAGAAGGGTTTCGCTGAAGCAAAACTACACTATATTTAAACTTGGGTTTTGCCATCCAAGCTGTCCATTGTAACAATTACAGTTTCAACATGACCCAGTTCCAAAGGCAGAACAGGTTTCAACCAGGATCTCTGCAAAGTAAAATGTTATAACATATACAAGCAAGGGTTGGGGCTGGGAGATTTTCTAATTAAAACAGTTTTCCTTTAAACAGCCATCCATCACTGTAGTGAAATTAATTGTCCAGAGCAATCAATTTTAAAAAGTCTTATTAATGCCACTTAAGCATGTCGTAGCAAACCAGATCATTTGCACATAGCAGCTGGCTCAGTCTACACAGATGATGTCTGTCTATAATGTATAGATTTGTCATGTAAGCTGCAGGTAGACTTACTAAGAGGAAACAGGTGAAAAAACATTATGAACACACATACACGCATTCTTAAAGAATGGAAAGTCAAAGAAGAAAAACATAATTATAATACAGCAGTGCAGATGCCTGAGATGTGTTGTTGGCAGAGACAAAGCAGTCATCTTAAAGTTACCGAACCAATTAATTCTTCTTTATTCAAACCAGAAAGCTCAGGAGTAAAATGCATTTAAGTTTATTTTATACCTTCTACTGTCATTGAGACTGTAGAGACTGTGTTGAAAAGAAGGACTCAAATGTGGACCAAATGTGTATCTGTCAATAAAGTTGCAGTAAATCTGTCCGACTTCATATTATTAAGTTATGTGTAATTAATAAATATAACATGGTGTATTAAAGTAAACATGACATCATTTTCAACGTAAGTGCTGACTCACCGAGGAGATGTACTGGATTTCCCTGCAGAGTTTTGTCTCCCTGGGGAAATCGGCCAGATCCAGGAAGTTGTCCACGACCACTTGGCCAATAATGTCGTGGCGTGAAAAACGGTCGAAGTCATAAACACTGAAGTGCAGCTTACGAGTGGGAAGCTCAGAGTATGCCACGGGAAACAGGAAGACTTCATCAAACACAGGGTTCAACGTCTTGCGGTGCACTTTGGTCTGGTGCTTGGTCATACGATCGGGGAGCAGGTAGATCTTTACATAAGGGTCAGAGGTACCAGAGAAATCCTTGGCTGGGAGGTCCTCTGCTTTGTGGATCTTAACTATTAACTGTTCCAGGTCACAGTCAAATTTGAGGATAAAGTGGAGGCGCCCACAACCACCATTCCTGCGACTGCCTTCATCTCCTTCAAGGGAGCGCTGTTTGTAAAGCTCAGGTTTGAGGCGACCGAGGCCCAACCCCATTCCAGTGAGGGAGTCCTGCCTTTGGAACTGGGCCACGTTGAAATCTGGGTTGGAAAGGTTCATATGTCTGCGAATGGATCCTTGTCTGTGGGCAGAAGAAAATCAAAAACAAAAAACATCATTCAACTTCAACAGGTTTATTTAGAAGAGGCATGGAGGCATTTATCCATAATGAGACAACCGCTACCAATGCTGTACGCCAATGCAGGAAGTACTACTGCCCTGTATCACGGCAGACAGTAGGGGTGTTCCAGAACTTCAATTGACTTTTTCTTCTTCTCTAACCTAAACCAAGTCTAGCTGCCTAATGGCCAGGAGACACAGGCTTCATAAGCAACATGTGACAACTGCATCACTGAACTCCTCTAGCAAACAATGACCGTTAAAGATTATGGTGACAATGGCTGTGAACGACATTTTTGCATGATCATCTAATATTAATTTTTCTTTTTTTTCTGGAAACAGTAGTGAGAGGCATGCAGAAGAGCACAGATCAGTTCAAACCAATAAACACTGATGATGTAAAAGCTGGATGGAAACAGTAGTATCACAAGTTTCTAAAGGAAACATTTTGTATTTCCGACAAAGGCAAAGAGATAAACATAAATCTGATACTGACCCAATTTCAGACATTGAGGGACCAGAAGGTGGAGGTTCAGTGGTCTGTCTCTGCATACGTGGATTAGTGTGGACTCCATTTTCTCGGCTTTTACTCTGGGCATCCAGTGGGATGTCTGGAGATGTGTGACTGATCTTCATAGCTGCTTCTGGTGCAGCCAAGACCACAGGTGGGGGTGATACAGGAGTCTCTGGAGCCTCTACAGATACCACAGACGCCATAGGAGTGGGCTCTCTGACAATGGAGCAGTGTGATGACTTACGGGGATTGTGTGCCGGGGGGTCCACGGCCGTGTACATAGGCTGCCTGGGTTCGGGCTGTGAGGGCAAAGGGCTCATGGTAGGGTTGAGGTGCCCATGGGCTTCCTTGGTGGTGGGGGAAACCCCACGCTCCCTCCATGGTATCCAGCAGAGCTTCCAGGAGACAAAGAGGGAGACGCCAAATAGGGCCAAACCACAGGCAGTCACTACCAGTGACAACAGACTGACTGATATATCTGAGAAGAGGACATGAGAGACAAGAAATGAATTGACATTGAATTCAGTTTGCTTTCCACTTGACTGATAAGATATACCTATACCACAATACATAGTGTAAAAATATGTATGTCATATAAGTATGTATAGTAGGTTTGCTTTTCATTCACCTTTGGTCACGTCAGAAGAAGTTCTTGACAAATCATGCTTCTTGCACGACTTAGCAAAAGTAGTTGATTGATTCTAACAGTGGAGTTAGCTTTGTGTGGGATTTTCTTGTCTTCTTTTTTTTAATTGCTACAAAGAATCCTTGACAAGATTAATTAGGATTAACTACATTTATTTAATTATCATCTGGAGCCTCATATCTGCCGCCCAAGTGGATTATGCGCCATGCTGTAATCTTCAGTCCTTTACAAACCTCCCAGGGGAAGTGCGTTGAAACAAAAGCAGCAAATGTTTTTGAGCAGTTATTTTATTTAAAATAATTTGAAATGTGTTTGGTTAATGGTGAATTTTAAGTTAAAGTAAATTGAGATTAAAACCTCTTTATATTCAGTCTATGGTTACGACTGTGTATTACTGTATGAATGAAATAATGCAGAGTGAAAAATTATCAGCAAACAGTGACAGAAAGAAAAATAAATTTCATTTATCAAGAAGAAAGCTATAAAAAAAACAATCACCTTCCTCCTTTCCAAACGTGTTTTTTTGCCTTGCATTACACAAATCAAGTTGTGAAGATGTCTGTGTTTGGCAGAATTAATGTTGTTATTTAGACATGTTATAAAACCCAACCAGACGTACCAACACCTTTGTAGTAGTTTAACCAGACACGTTCCAACAAAAATACAAAGGTAGCTGTCAGGCACGATATGCACTCATAAATGTGAGAAATGTGGCAAAAGCTTTGCGTCACACACTGAGCATGACATTAATATTCCTACAGCGCATTAGTTTACACCAGTACAGGCGGTAAGAGTCACCATGGAGGTGTGAACTGAAGGCCTTCCTGAATCATCACTGTTCACACTAAGTGTGTGATTCTCCTTGAGAGAATTCTTATGTGTAATATAAATTACAAACTGCTCCAACACAAAAATGCTGTAGTCCAATGCACAATTCTATGCAATCTTTCTCTATATTTCCTATTGTCATGGTAAATAGAGGGAGAACCTAATCATTAACATTTAACCCTTGTGTTTTGTTGGAATTTGCTTTACTTCGTCATTGTCTGGTGTCCTATAGACCCAGTATGTGTAAAGGTAATAATAATACACCTTTTTTTCTTTGCTCTTGACTTAAGTAAACCCCAATATGTGAAAAAAGATATTCAAATGATCACCATTCCCTTTGCCATAAACTGGGCTTGCACATTTGATTAATTTTTTGTTTGTTATTTGCATCAGATAGACTCCAGAAAAGTTGTACTGCCAATTATACCTCCTGCAAAATAAACTGACATAAAACATGATAACAGAAAACGCAGGAGACCGCAAGGAAAACCATTGCCTCTATTTCTGTACCATTCTTGTGAAACACTTCAATAGTTTAAAATCAAGTTCATGAGCAATTACCATTAAATTAAAGTCACAGTTGAGTCTATTTTGAGGACCATGGGGTCTCCAGGATGCGATACAAAACAACAAGATTAAGGTGCACTTGCCCATTTCTTGTAATAAATAGTAAATCGTATGAAACATACTAATAATTAAATCAAAAGTGTTGCTTTCTGTATTTAACCGTGATTTATGTTTAAAGTAATGAGCCTTCTGGCTTTAAACATATTTCTGGTATCAGTGATGGATAACTGAAATACACAGACCCTCACAATACCGTCACAGTCACAATACCATGAGGGTTTTTTGAAGACTATCTTACTAGGTTTAATTATCTAAGGCATACGTGTTATGTAATATGCCCCTCTTCACCAACTGTGAAGATTAAATGATTAATGTAATCACTCAACGGCATAAATGAATGCAGTTCGGAACGTAATTCTCTTGACAGTATCTCCAACAAAGTCTGCAGATGAGCAGTGCTTTTCACATACGTCTGGAGGGTAAAATACAACAGACACTTATATAATATATATGACTGGCCCATAAACCAGACCAGGGCTGGCCAAATCACATATCTTCAAGTGGTACCTACATTTTCAGGTGAATGCTGCCAAGTATGCAAAAATAACCAATGTGTTTAGTACGTTTGCTGCAGGGGCTGTTAAAGCTTCATCAGCAGTACCCCACATTCTGCAGGTAGCTGGGAGGAGGAGGAGGCATGTGACAGGGAAGAATCTGAGGAAGGACAGACTGACGATGACAGGGCCGAGGGACAGAGTGAGGAGATGCAGGAGGAAAGTGTAATTGAAAAAGTGGTAAGGAGTAGCTTATTAACAGGGATTACAGCGGGGGAGAGAGCTAGTGTGTGTGTGACTGTGTATGCCATGCCATAATGATGATGATAATTGCTAATTCAATTAATGTTGACCTACTGATGGCTGTCACTCTTATCAGTCAGTGTCAAATCGCGCAGTATGAGCTATTTGACATTGTTTTTATAACTTGCAAACTTCCCTAAGGCAGTCGTAACTTCGGCTGACTAATATAACAGTGACTAGCTAATGTTATTTTGTCAGAATTGGTTTGCTCTGCCCATGTTGCTGTGAGTGACATAGGTCCATATTGTAAAATCATGTAGGCTACCTCCCTTGATTAAAAAAAAAAAGAGAAAGGGCTATAAAATAGGCCTATAGAACACATCTACAATACTAAAACGTATGTCTGCTTATGTATTAGATGAAAAATGTTGTCAAACTGTTTAGTGCTACTGTCCATTGACCATGCACCTTCTCGCGGTAGGAACATGGAACTGTAGGTCAAATTCCCAAACAAGCACTTTACAGATATCAGACTATTACTCCTCTTTGAACATTAAATATAAAACAAAAAGGTGATCTATTGTTATAATATCCATTATTACTTTATTTAAGTAGCAGTAGGCCTAGTTGTAGTTTGGGTGTATACCAGAAGGGTGGTCTACGATTGGTGGTGTTGGACTGATTGTAGTTAGCCACAAGGGCCAAAAAAAGCAGGGCTGAATTGAAACTGCTGTCCCTGAAGCCCCATAAAGAAGCTACATGGATGCTTTACACACATTTTAAACCTGAGAAATAGACATAATGCATGCAAACTTAATACATGGCACCGAGGCATAAAAAAATGCTGCAATTTGGGAAGTAATCACTTGATTTTCCTGACTGACGCCTCGTGTTACTTTAACCTACGGAGGAGGAGGTATGGAGGAAGACAGCAGAGTTTTATTATTACATCCCAGTCTCGTTTCAGTTTGTACAAAATGAAATCATTTTCTAATTGGATAGTTTCACATTATTTAATTTTCTTATCATGATAATTATGTGCAGGAGTGAACTGTTGCCCAGCAACAGCTGTTGTGGGAAAAGATGGTTTGAAGCTGGTTTGAATATACATTATATTTTTAATTTGTCAAAGAACTTGTCTAATAATGGTTTATGTATTGTTCATTAACGGAATCCTCTCTTTTATGGTACATATTAGTTATTGATTTTGTACATTTTCAGAAACTTACCATTCTGTGTCTAATATGGTGCTAATTAACTTCCATTCCTGCATAGCAGCTGTAATCTTTCATTTCATTTACTCTACTTAAATATCTTCAATCTTTGAGGTAGATCTGAGAAGTTCAGGCTCCTGCACAGTGTGTGTGTGTGTGTGTGTGTGTTTTTAATAGCATCAGTCTGCTCGATCATCCTAATCATGCCTATTATTGGCTAATCCTCGCTCTGTGTGAAGGCAGTAATATAGATTTGTGCCCAGGGGATGTGCTGACTGTGCAAAATGCTATTAGTTGCCAACTAATAAAGTAAAAGGGATTTGTGTCCAGGTCCATGTATATTCAGCCAATGCTTATGAAGTATTTGGAAAATACTCAAATTAAATTAAATTAGTGTATATTCTGTGTTATTACTTTAATCATAGTAATGAGCAAAATTATCTCTTTTCAACAGAAATGCATGCTGATAATAAAATAATCTTAATAAACATAATGAGCATCATATCAAGTAGAGTGTTCTTGTGATGACCATAATAGAGAATGGGCATAATAACATTAAAAGTGTTTTTTTCACTTTTGCAACAATATGGTGCATATAATAACAGGCTGTATCTGAAAACTGCTTGATTCCTCACTGTTTCACAATTTAACCATTTGAATGATTTTTATTTTCCAACTGCAAACGTATCCCTTCAGTGTTACAGCTGTATGTTTGTTTAATATGAAGATACTATTACCGGAAATATGCAATCAAGCCCCAAGTACTGGGCCATTCCTACACATAAAGCTCTTTATTGAAAATCACCTTTTTTTTCTTGAATGCCTGCTGCAAGTATGAAATGTGCTATACAATGAACTATATGAACTATACCTTGGCTTGATGTTGATTATTTGGCTCCAACTAAATGACCTAAATTGACAATTTAGGGGAAAATGTTTTTTATGGGGGAAAAAGAAATTATTTTTCTGTTATTATCAATCTAAATGAATCCCCTGTCAAATAAGAGATTCTTCAAACGTGCATGTGACATTTTGCTGAGGCATAGCCAGAATTGGTATAGTTTACTTGATACTATATAAGGGTACCAAATAACCTAAGTACTACAGAGTAGTGATTCAGGTTAAATCAATCTGTTCCAAAAGAGAATGAATCCAAGTGGGAGAGTAACTTGAATTTAAACAGAAACTGAGAGTATTTGTGGCTACACTTTGCAAACTGAGTGGAGACAAAACTCACTGCAATATCTGTAATTAATGCCCAGCTGTCCGGGGCTATGTGTCGAAGACTAAATATAAAAACTGATGTCTGAACTGTCTTGGATAGCCTGAAATCCAAGTCTCCGTTAACATTTCTTCACCAGTTGTCCAGGTTGAGTTAAGTGCACAAAGTAAGAACAAGATTTCAGGTGACTTATTATTTTTTTAACAGATTGTTACGTTGTACATTTTTGTTACTACAGGGAAAGTAAAGCATCAAAAAAAAGGTAGAGTCAGATGCTGATGCCAGTACCGGCATCCAACAAGTATCAGTATCTGACCTTTACGCTAACATTAACCCACCCTATAGATACAGCTGATTAATATTGGAGCACATACCCTGGTAAAATTAGCCCAATATCGGGGGAACGACTGTAATTTCACATAAGAAACTACCACGAGAGACGTCTTTTACATTTTGCTGAAAGCATAAACTGCTTTGTGATGACTTTGACTACTGAATTATAAATGAACTATCATCATAATTTATGTTTCCATTCAACTGAACTGAAGAAACAAATGTCAAAACAAATGTCAAAAGACTTTAACAATAGATAAGCATTTTGCATTACCTCTCCTCCGAATCTAACGGCACTCCCTAATACAGGACTGCTCCTGCATGTGTGTGGGCGCTGTCATAAGACCTCACACAGGAACGCAAACTGTCCTTTCTGTGCTCTGAGACTTTGTGAATATCAGAGTATGTGTGATTTGGAGGAATGCGAAGAATGTGAAGAAATGGACGGACCCATCTGAGGACACGGTGAGCTTGAAAGGTTGGCAGAGAGTTGCCTGTTAGAGAAGAATCTATAGACATCTGGAAGAATTCAGAGACAACGGGGTGAACCAATTTTTAGAACACAGAACCTTCAAAGGTGTTACAGTGTAGGAGGAAAGCAAGTGCTGAAAAAGCAATATTTGGACATTCTACCTCCTGTGTTGTTATTTCCCATCAGCACCCCTCTGTGAGTAAAGAACTGTATTTACAATAATCAGAACTTGCTTTATTTCCCTTCATGTGCTGCAATTAATATTAACACAAAGTACACAACGTGGCATATTGCACATGTGAGCGGCTCTGATTGGTTGTCCTTAGGGCCCTGAAAACTCCTGGTTTCTATCCTCACAGGACACTAGTTGCATTGAAGGTTAATGTCCAACTAATTAGATTGCGACCATGAAAAACAGCAGTGCTGTTCATCCTGTTTGACACACTCTACATGTTGTGTACAAGAATAGTTCCACAATTTGGGAAATATGCTTGTTTGCTTCCTTGTCAAATCTTAGATGAAAGCATAGATACCTAGATACCCCTCTCATGTCTGTATGGTAGAGATGAAGCCACAATTGACAGTCAGTTGGCTTACCTTAGCCTCAAGACTGTAAACGTAGGGAAACAGAGATTTACTCTGTTTATAATAAAATCTGCCTTCCACATCCAGACTTTAGTTTTCCTAAACTCAGCTGGCCTGTTTTTAACTCCAGTTTCATATTTAACTGACAGATATGAGAGCAGTATTGATCATTGGTCATCTAACTCTCTGTAAGAGTGCTGGTAAATATCTAACAATTTCCTAACTATTCCTTTAGAGTTTCCACGGTTACATGAATTTTGATCAACAGGTGACAAATACAGGAATACTTTTCTAAACTATTTTCCAGGTAATTAGTTGTAAATTTTTCATTCTGACAAATATCTGAAAAGATGATAAATACATCTCCATTATAAATAACTTGCATAACTAACTAATAACTAATAATGACTATTGGTTTCTTCAATTTATTGTGCAGGATGTTTGTGAAGCACACCAAGCAAAGGTTAAATGTTCATGAGCATTACCCTTTAGGAAAAAAAATGAATCTCAACAACTCCATCCTGAATTCTAGATCTGATAGTGTTGGACCTTTGATCATCAATCCATTGTCATCTGCTTCCTTTGTCTTTCAATTATGGGTGCTGCCATCATGGTGGGTGATAGATTCCAGGTGGAACAGCAGTTATGCCTTATAGGCAAGCAATCCTGCTTGCCAACTCATCAATAGTAACTCCTCTTTTGAAACTGTCAACTGGGAAATACAAACCTATCTAATAAATAATCAATAACAGAGAGAAGAGAAGACTGTGAGATAAAGGAATAGATGAAACAGGAGGTACAGGTTGCAGGAAAGTGGTGCACAGAGGGACAGCAAGAGGCAGAAGTGGGTATTCAGAGAGGGCTTTCATGTGGTGAATATGTGGTCATGGGAGCAGAATAAATGGAGTTGGTATGTGGATGAATGCAGTGACTGTACTTTATCTCCCTTTTTTCTCTTATTTCTGCACACACTAACACACTCATGCAAAAACACACACACACGCATACCATTCCGATGAATATGGTTAGCCTTATTGCTGCTAATGATGTAAGATAACTCTGTGGTTGAATCTCTGTGGTCACTGAATGTTTTGTGTGCTTTGATGTGGAAGAAAACACGCCCTCTTCTGCAGCCCAGTTTGGTTTGGTTTCACGTTGTCTTCATGCTGAAGGTAAGAATTACATCTGACCTCAACTTTCAATTATGATACAGTATAGTGTGCCATGATAGTCACTGCTACCAGTGAGCGAAGGTGTAAGGGCGACTCATCCAGGACATAGAATACAGAGAACACCAGGGGTGTTGCTACAGTCCCAGTATTGACCTGCTGTGCCCCAGTAAAATCATTTGAGATTTATTACATCTGAGTTTTATTACATTACATTGATAATAAGCAGTTTACTCAACACCATATTAACCACATTTAGATTATATATATATATATACACATATGTACACACATGGCAGGCATTTAAGAAACAATGTGCTGTGACTAAAGGGGCAATATACCCTAGTAGAGCTTTCTGTCTAACTGCCCCTGGCCTACACACCCAATTTTATATGATTTGCCACTCTGTGTCAGCCAGTCTGTCAGTGAGTGCTGCCTATTAAGATATGCAACCTATCTTACAACATTTCAATAGGTAGGTTAAGGTTGGAGGAGGGGTATTGCTATCAATTTGCATAAAAGTAGCTTTTATTACAAGGCAGCACACCAGTGCGTCCGTGCACGTCTAAATATTGAACTCTGCTAAAGCCACACATTTTTGAATCCTGTTGAATCTCAACCTCCAGAGAATGTAAATTGGAAACATGACTTTAAAATGTTAGACTTCGAATTGGGTGAAAATGAGCGGCTGCCGCGGTGTAAGTTAATTTTCATTTAAAGATGAAGACTGGATTCAATTGGATAATTTGTGAGCTACTTAATACGTTGGAAAATAGTGGGTATCGAATTTCCCAACAAGGCTTATTGGCTGTGAAAGCACTCTAACGAATAGCAGGGACCACCCATTGGGTTTAGGTGCAAAATGCTTGATGAAATCAGTAGCGTGCGCGTTCACTCCAGTTCAATTAAACGCAAGCGTTGAATCAAGCGTGCAGATAATGCCTCACCTGAATCCGTATAGCGTGGCCTGGCAAGGTCTCGGAAATAGTAGATGAAATCCAGGCAGTGTTCATTCTGCACTTCCCCCTTAGAACAAAGATCTGACAGGAGTTCAAGTGCCTTTTGACAAATCTCGTCATCTCTGTCTCCAGGCATTTCCCACCAGCATCCTTATAAATGGAGGGTCTCTTAGGCACCACTACCACACCACACCGCACGCGTAAAAGTCACCTTTTCCACGCTGCTCGGAGTCAACCACGCATCCAGCGGCCAACACCGATGAATCCACGGAGGCGCACTGGAAAGAACGAAAAGACACGCGTCCAAGTGGTCCAGGAAGCAAACCTTCCCCACATGTGGAACGCAAAGAGTTTTTATGTAACATTCAGTCAAACAGCCCCCTCATACTGCAGCTCTGGTTGAGAGCCACCGGTTGAATTCACTCATCGCCACTGCGGCGCCGCGCGTTGTCCAAGGTGCTGAAATGTGCGCGCGCGTCAGAGCCAGATTCTCGCTCCAGTGAATCTTTTCACCAGGCGGTCCGTTCTCAGCATGTCTTTACGCCTCCGACTGGCATCACGCTCTGGAAAAGTTGAATGGCATTTTTAGCACTGGGGGAAAAAATAGCTGGATTTAAGAGCAGTGCTACCTCCAGCAAACACCAATCACATCGCCACTACGACGGTGTTGGTTTTACGTGGCTGCACGCGGCCAATCAGAGGTCGACACAATTTTTTTCGTTTGGTGAAATCAGGGGTTTTTTTTGAGATCCAACAAGCGATATAGTATCACTTTAAAAGCCAATCATATGACGTTACATATAAGTTTAGTGCAAATGAATGAATGAATGAAGGAACCGCACTATTAAAACCAGCACAGTGGATTTTCTGTCACTCCACTGCGAACAAATCGTTCTTGCGTGGATCGTCGTCATCCTACAATCTCAGCTATGGATTAACTCCAGTGATATCCATGTTTCTCTTTTTTTTCCCCCACACACAAGGAGAGACAGCTGGAGAGAGATGGAGATTATTTTTCATCTTTTTAAATATTCTTTTTTATCGTTTTCTAAAATGTGCAGGGCGTAATTCTGATCAATAGTTCCATGTATTTCTCATGGGGCGATCAATGTCAATATTTCAAAGAGTTTAGCATGTTGTGCTGTCATTCTTATTATTTACTCAACAGGTTTTTCAGTGGCTGACAATTTTAGTTTACAATACATAGAATCGTAATGGTTTCATTAATAGGACTACTGAAATAAAGAAAGTTTTGAATTTTGTCATGTAAATACAATATATCTGTATCAGATACTAAGATACTTCCAGACACTTCCATATTTAATCATCCAATTTCAAAAGGGACAAAAAGAAAAGGAGATACTAAGAAAACAATGATAAAATGAAAATGAAAGATATATGGGTTTGCACTGTGGTTAATGTTCATGGTTGTTTCTCCAAGAACAAAAAGCCCATCCATCATCTCCCTCAAACATAACCTCTCATGAATGGTGCCCTGTGCACGTTAATCTTGCTGTCTGGTGTCTGACAAATGGTGTGTTGTGCTATTAACTTGTAATAATTGGAGCCTTGTAGGCGTCCTAATGCCGGTTAACAGGAACATATGGGAATGTGGTTAGCATGCTATTTATGTAAAACACATTTGTATTCTTTGAATGGTGAAGGAGGTGGGAGTTTTGTAATTGGAGAGACAATTGATGATGTTATCATGGCAGAAACGTGTGTAATCGTGCATATGCATGTGTGTATGTATATGTGTGTTCCTGCGTTAAAAAAAAAGAAATTCACACAGCAAATCAGCTTCCTTGGTGTCCATGGCAACTGCAAAAGACAGAAGGCACTCTTCACCCATTCATTCTCTTCAATTCTAAATTTTGTCAGCCATTCTCCACCACATCGCTGATTATTGTGCCACCATTTTTTCAACAACAACTCCTCCCTATTTTTTAAATCTTATAATCATTTTCTTCTTCTTTCCATGTAAACTACTTCATTTTTCCTAATATAACCCCGTCAGTCTCTGTATCTACAGCGTAACTAATTTTCTCAGGATAGTGATCCAAATGTGGTAAAGGAAAATAAAGAAGTTTCTGTGTACCTTTCCCCTTACTAAATCATTAATTCATTGTACACACAGGACTGACAGAGCTAATTCAATCAACCAACAAATCACTCAGTCAATCAGTTCATCAATCAATCCCTCCAATCTTCTGAAATTGAGGCATTAATAAGCACAGTCCTTTGTTGGAATGGGGTGCAACTCAGTTTTGACTTCAGTGAGCCAAAAGTACTGAGCTATTGTTAAGTAGTCAACATTAACCAGATATGCAGATACTCACAATGCCCCAACGAATTACAGGGGTAGACAAAACATAGCCAATAATCATCAGAGTTGGTATGGAAACTCATGTGGCATGAACACATCACCAAAAGTTGATGTGGTCAGGAAGAAAAAGAGGGGTCCAATAACCAAACCATGTGGGACACCGGTGTTTGGGGCTGCAGTGAGTAATTCTTTAGTACTTTTCACACTTGTCATAAGCAACCGATGATGGATTGAACCTTTGCCGTGCTGACATCCATTTTTGCTTTCACACATAGACTAATCTGACTGTTCAGTATGCCAAAGGCAGCAATAAAATTGGTCAGTATCACTGTACTTGGAGAGTACCTCTGTGATTGGCTGGTTTTTGTTTGTGCTGCTTTGAACCATGATTGGTTTTGATGCTTGTGGCTGTTTAAATTTCAAGACTCAAGTGTGTCCACACATACATACATACACACATACAGAAACCAAAAATAGATTTGAAAAAATATTTAAGAAATACATTATGGATATTAATTCAATTCCATGTTATAGATTTGTTTGTACTATTACAGGTTGGATTTAACACAATGGCATCTTTAAAAGTACAGTCAGGCGACATCTCTTCCATTTTGTTCATTTAAATGCAATATGCCATTCCCTTTGCTTATAATCCATAATCAGTCATATTTATTGTTTCATGGATCACTCTTTCATTCCATGTTTCCTGTAATCATAGAAATGGTGAGAGCTTCTGCTTCACAATGCTGAACAGATTATCTGAGTAAGACACTGGCTTGCCTGGGCTTCATTGATTCCAGGGTTTTTGTGGCTTGGTGGTAATGATTTCCTGAACATGTGTTCCACAATGAATGAATCTTTGAGATGGAGACATCAAAAATGTTTCCTTTGGTTTCAATATGTTTAACACATAGAGGATTATCATTATGCAAACATTAAAACAATCTCCCAGCTCCATTGTAATTACTAGCTTGTTGGAGAACGTGTGAATAGAATTCATTTGAGCATACAATGCCAAATGCCTTCCTAATGTGAAGAGTACTGGATAACAATATAAAAGACCTAAATGGGATTTTTTTTGAATGCTCTGTATGATTGCATTTGTTAGAGAAAGAACAAGAAGCACAGCTGACAAACGCATCATCTGTCGTAGATGGGAGAACAGCGTGTGATTTAAGTGTTGGAGAGATTAATTTCTTGTTATTTTCAATGGAATCTCACATCTTCTGCCTAAGCCTCTGAACATTCTTTGAATCCAACAAAGTGTGGTTGTAGAGAAGCTGAGCAAAAAGGAGGAGGAGTGTGAGATGGAATTTTTTCTCATCTCAATTGGTCTTTCTCTGCCTCTATTTATCTCCATAGCTGAAGGAGAGGCCTTGAGGGTTTGAGCAATCTGGGTTTTTTTTAAAAAGAAGGAGAAAAAAAGGCACAGGCAATTCAAGATATTTTGGTATGCATGTGTGAAAGAGAGAGTGTACGTATGCGAGTGAGTGAAAGAGATCACGCTGTGTATATGAAGAACAAAATACTGTATAATGTTAGGTGGGAGCAAGCGGGGGGAGGGGATAAGAAGGAAGAACAGTAAGAAAGAGAAAAAAAACCCATCAGGCAACAGAGAGACATATTAAGTATAAAGCCAACAGGGGTTTCTCAGACTGGGATTCATGTGCCATACATTTATCATCCATGGTTGACAGCACTGCTCTGAGAACTTGAAATGTGAAATGTGGATACACAGCTGCAACCCTGTCTCCTAAAAATTATGTTTATACGCAATTAATTTCCAACAGCAAATACCTTTTTTTAAGGAAACTGTGTCTGCATTATGTTCAGGGAAAATATTTATTTCACTAATACAGAAACCATGTGTGTAGTTAGGTTGAGGCAACAAAAGCACTTTGGCTAAGATTAAGGAAATATTGTATTTTCCGTTGAATGTTTTGAAAACAAATCACTACGATTATTTCAGTCAATATTTTACTGATATTTTTTGCATCAATATGTTTGACTGCATTAATTGATAACATTTCCTCATTGTGTTATGAGAAAATATGGTCAGCATTACATTTCCATGATAAATATATTTGCTGTTGCAAACAATTCTTAAATTTAATTTCTAGGAGACAGGGATGATACATTTTTTGTATTTTTACAGGTAAGTTTCAGAAAGGCCACTAAACAATATTTTTGACTATATTGTAGGCAAATTTGACATAAATCAATAAGTAAAATGCATTTAATCACATGATGTATTTAAATGTCAAATATATTGTTTTTTTACGGTGATATTCCTTTTTGAATTTTGTCCTGAAAGTCTCAGATGAAGATTATTCTTATCCTTAACCGTTTCATGTGTGCTGATAGTGACACATTTAACTGTGAGGTCGTCATATTTGAAACCAGAATTTGATTGAAAGATTTGAAAGCAGGTCATTGTGGTCCTTTCAAAAACCACAGAACTGTGGTAACATTACATCATACATCCCCTCCTCTCCTAGCATTTGAATCTGCTCAAAAGCCAACTCTTGCAGAACTGCATTGTTGTGTTATACAAACCATATAACCGATCAGCCATACCATTATAACCACTGAAATGGATAACATTGATTATCTTGTTACAATGGCACTTGTCAGTGGGTGAGATATATTAGGCAGCAAGTCAACCTTTTGTCCTCGAAATTGATGTGTTGGAAGCAGGAGAAATGGGCAAGCTGACAGAGGTATAGTTTGTTCACCTTTCTCAGCTCAGTTGAATCGAATGGAAAGTAATAAAAAGACAATATCCAATCACCTAAGGAGATAACATGCAAGGTAATTAGACAGGCTCTAACACTAAGGCAGCTTAGACAATGTGACACATCTCTCTGGAAAGACATGTCTGTATATAGTTAGGCTACAGCTACCATGAATCAGTGAGGGACAGTTGTGGAAGGTAGTGGGTGACAGGGGTAATGAATTGGTTGGAAGCAGGTGTGCCGCACAATCACAGATAGGGCCTATATTGGGCAGGTGATATACACCCCAGATAACACAAAACAACACATGACACAGATGTAAGCATAGATGTCATCATGGAAAATTGAACTGGATATTTATAATAAATACATGATACGTTTTCATCCATCATTTTGCTGCTTCTTTCATGCAGTTTAGATGAGTTATTCCGCAAGAGCTAAAACATGAATTCAGTCTCAATCCACTCAGTTTCACTGATGAAATGATTTGAAATGATGATCTTTGTTTAACTAGTCTGTCAATATCTTGAGGAAATAGAGAGAGAGAGAAAAAAGAAAATTCCAGGATATAAACTGCTTTTCATGTCGGACGACAGTCATGACTGCGTAGCAGGGTTTACGAATCAAGAGCATTGACTCTATGCCCATCATGAAAATCCTAAAGTTGTTGCATTGCTTTTGACTGCGTGAAAAATGTACTTGGCAAAGCTCCATTCCCCCATGACTCCGAGGAGGCTAAAAATAATACCTTAAAAAGGTGAGGGAAGAAATAAACAGTTGTGCTTCCGAACTATCTTGTTTACATCAAACTGGTCAGCAAGTAACAATCAGATTTGGCTTGAACATTTCTGAGTGATCTCTGGAATCATGGTTGTTTGGCTAGTTTTTTACAAGGATACATATGAGCTCCCAGGTACTATCCCTTGGCTCTGTTGCTGAACTGAGACAAAAAATGTCTCCCTTAGGCCTGTGGACAGTGAAAGAAAAATATAATGCTGAGCTCAACCTCTCCCAGCCGGTAAACCTAACATTATTAGCTAATTACCTAATTTGTACAGACCAAAACACAAAGCAGAACCAAAAGCAACGCTTTTTTTTCCACAGTCAAAAAAGGTTGTTTATTGTTGACATTTGTGAAGATGGATTGGAGAATGGACTGGAGCAGCTGGAGGGCAGCGAGGGAGGCAGCAAGGGAGGCAGCGAGGGAGGCAGGGGTGAACCAGAGGCACAGGCAGACAATAGTTACACGGCGTTTTAAAATAGCCACACTTGATTGCTTGGCAAGAATACTAGGTGTTAGCCGAAACGTTGTACCATATAGATTAATGGACAATCTGAAGAGCGGAGCAAAGAGCCGCTACCTAAATTCTGCAGCACCTTGTTGAGTAGATAAGATGATCAGAAGCAGGTGCAGATGACACAACACATAGCTCATTGCATTTATATGTAGTTGCCACTTAAGTTCTCAATCGTTCACTGCTCTCTTTTTCTCACTGATGTATGGTGGATCAATTTGTTTGACCTTTAGGGCTGCTTGAGAATAGCATGCACACGCACTTCTCTTGACGACCTGCACCTGTCTTCAATTGCATTGTCCTTTAAGGAGCCGCTTTAGCCTCGACTGATTTGTCAGGTCAACTCAAGTCAGGTGTGGGACTTAAATCCTTGCTTTTCTTAGCCTCCTTCATGGAACAGGCCCCAGGAGAGGGACCGGGAGGGCCACACCCATCGCACACACACAAACACAGAGACTAACAGGAAACAAGAGAGAGGAGAGGCTGAGCAGATACAGGAACAACAAGTGTGAAGGGCTGCCACAAGCATAGCATACTGTACATGTGCTCTGCCACATTGTGATAGTGGGACTGGGAGCATCACAAGTGGCTCCTGTCGGATATGAGCCCATGACGTTATTGACAGCCAAACTGTAATGATTTCAGTGGATAGATGTCAGGCAGAGTGACCACTGGCCTGTCTCTACCCTATCATGTTTAAGGGTTTTCAGTAAGAATAAGTGAGTTTGGTTGGCCTAATAAATTAGCATATTTCTAACACCTATTGTTTAATTTCTAATTAAATTTTGATTAATCTTTTTATCTATATCCATAATGAATTACTGAATACATTTACTGAGGGAATACCTTGTAGTTTCTTGCATATTCATAGCTTTTTATCCCACAAAACAACAACAAAAACTTTTTAAAGTTTTGTCTGACTTGTATGACTGACGTTAAGACAAAAGACACACAAAATACAAGTAAATTGAAAACTTTATCCCAGGCACAGTGTCTCTTCTGGTGGCTGCAGTCTTTTCTTCTTCTTTTTTTTTACATCCAATATAATTATGAATACAGACATTATCAGATCACTTCAGAACTTCTGCACCCGGTAGCAGAGCAGTGGCGTTAGACATGTATTTGGAATGACACATGCTTTGGGGCTCCATCTTGTGCTCTCAAGCTCCCAAAGCAAATAACATGCTGCTGTTCATGGAGAAGGTTTTCCGAACACGTCGACATGAAATAGTTTTTCCGGTGTGCAACAATCAGTAGCCAGAGGTAAGAACCCCTTCTATTAATCATTATTACTGGAGTTGTAAGGCAATACCAAGATGGTGAGCTGACACACAGTGTTAAGGCCAAAAATAGCACACATTCATACAAAGAGAGTTAATTTGGGTGAGTACTGCTAGCTGAAATAAAAAGGAATGAGATTATTCATGTTTTATGTTCATGTGGTGAGAGTCAGGATTTAATAGTGAGGAGAAATAAGAGAGAAGCTTTCCAATACAACAGCTCTTGTAAATATGTTATATCCTCAGAGGTATAAACAATAACAGAAAACAACACCACAAACCATCAATTCAAAAATTACGATGGAGTTCAATTCAGCCCTGTATTTGACCAATAAGTTCAATTGTATCTGCAGCTACAGTTTGTGTAACAAGAAGCCCCCAAGTGTTGAAATAACCGTTACTGTGGAAATCTATGAACACTGTTTATAATTATTCATTTTTACTGTAGCAATGATAAATCTGTGTTGTTGGTCCTAAAAGTGCAAAAAAAAAAAATACACTAAAGCCTTGGGCCATTCTTCACACATGCACAGCATCTTTTCTGAAACCACACGTCTGAACTAAATCCATCTAGTGGTGGTTGAGAAAGTAAATCATTTGGAGTGTGGAGGATGGCACACTCCAAATGATTTGGAGGATGCGCAGTCAATCTATATTCACAAAGTACCACATAGAAAACACACAACAAACATAATCAACAGTTAATTAGATAAAAAGGTGTTCTAATGAACAAGTTGCTGTGAAGCCGCTTTATGAGCTTACTAACGTAGTGTGCGTTGTTTTCCTGATGGGGGGCAGAAAGTAATATTGCTTAGGGACTGAAGGAGACTCATTTGCCTGCCCATCATCTCCTGTGTGATTGGCAGACTGCAAGCTGCTAAGGGAATGAGAAGTGTCGCTTTGTTAGACTGCGACGCCTCAGGAGGGAGCCTCTCAGAGAGAGGTTAACACCTGCTAAACCTGCTGAGACTCGTGGGAGGATTCTCCTATAAAAAGGATTTAGTAAGGAGTGAAGATAAACAGAGGAACACAAATGTGTCCGCACCTGTGGAAACACACACACACACACACACACACATGCATGCATGCACACAGCTTTCAGCTGCACAGTAAGAACACTTGCTGACCTCTCTCTGTGCGTGTTTGTGTATTTGAAGTCATTGTTATTCAGGGTATTTGACTCTCTATCTCGAGCACAATAAGCCCTGAAATTAACTTAGCTGTTTTGATAGGTCTCTCAGTCTAAATCTACAATATATCTCTGTGATAATCATCAGCGCTCAAACTGCTCAGTACCAATACAGTGTAAAATCTGTACCTTGACATTTCACCTGTTGATTGCTCTGTATTTGACACCATTTAACAAACTGTCTATATTGTAAGTAGTTCTACAAAAACCTTGAGCTGTGAAATAGACAATAGATTGAATTAGCATTTGAAAATGATGAGACCATTTTGCAGTTGCTCTCTGTTTCATTTATATGTGCACCACTGGGGAGTGTTGTTGCTTTGCTAATCATTATTCCAATTTGAATCACTTGGAAAAGACAACATTTCTACCAGTTGCATATTCTGTTGCAGGCTCCCAGACGTTCCATATTTGGTCATGCCACATTATAACAATTTGAAAAATAATTTGCATCAACGCGGGGAAACAATGGAGCTGACGTTACCAAATTCTATTTGTCACAGCTTGTTGAAACAATCAAGGAATGATTATTAGCTTCCTTAAAACCTTAACATCATTTCTTCCCTGGAGAGAAACCGCATTTACTGATGACCGTTGTCATTTAATCTTGGGAATATCACATTTTATTGTGGTGTGAAAAAGTAAAATACTGTTAAATGAAGGTGTTATATTCAGATGGAGAAGATAGTTGACTTCAGGAGGAACAAACCGGACTTGCAGCCTATCACCATCAATGGGGACAGAGTGGAGAGGGTATCGGATTTCAGGTTCTTGGGCACTTACATCGAGCAGGACCTATCTTGGACTACAAACATCACTGCACTGCTGAAAAAGGCACAACAGAGACTGTTTTTCCTGAGGATACTCAGGAAGCACAACTTAACAGAGAAACTGTTAGTGTCATTTTACCGCTGCTCCATTGAGTCAGAGCTACGGCATCTCGCTGTGGTTTGCCAGCCAGCTGCACTGCAGCAGGAAGAAAGATGCTCCAGAAGGTCATAAACACTGCCCAAAAACTCATTGGCTGCCCTCTTCCATCTCTGGAGGACATTTACATAACACGCTGCCTCAGGAGAGCCCACAGCATCCTCAGAGACTCTTCCCACCCATGTCACCACCTACTTGAACTGTTGCCCTCAGGGAGGCGCTTTAGGGCCATCAAAGCAACAACAAATAGACTAAAAAACAGCTTCTTTCCCAGAGCTGGCATAGCACTAAATGCTGCACAAAACTTAAAATTTGAACTTTCATAACACCAATATTGTGCCTTGAGCATTCTAGTGCAAATCTGTAAATGTGTACATTTTATATTTATTCACTTGTTTCACTTTTTAAATTGCACTGAAACTGAAGAGCTGCTATTTCAATTTCGTTGTACTTGTACAATGACAATAAAGAGATTCTGATTCTGATTCTGACCCCACTTAGCAAAATAATGTTGAAATGCCTCGTGCATTGCAGCCTGTGATTGATAAAGTGATGAAGTAACGAGGCTCTTTGTAAGTCTGCGTCTTTGTCAGAGCGCTACCTAAGTAGACTCGGGAGCGGGGCAATGCTAAGGCTAACAGTTGTGTGTCTGTGTGCATTCTTCTATTTGTGTTAATGTGTGTACTTACATATGCTGCATAAAGGATGTTTTCTGAGCTCATATTGAACATCCAGCATGCACATGGGGACAGCTATCTCATGTTCGTGACTGTGTTACGTTGTCAGTAATGTGTTATTAGATAGAATCTGTGTTATGGCACACGTCCCCCTGGGTTCAGCGTGGTGAGCAATACACAACAAGCTTTACTGGCTGAATGTTGCAGACATGACTTTAGGGATTAGGTATGACAGACTTGTAAATATTTAATAGGTTCATCACCATGTTGGAGTGCTAGAAGAAGCGGTAGCATCATATTTTACTTTTGAGTGGCCTGGTGCTTTTGTTGTATTTTAACGACAGATGTAATAATATGTTTTTACATTAATAACACATTAATAATACAAAATGAATAGGATGCTTCTTTACTGGTAATTTCTAATATGGCTATTATATAGTCGAATGTTTCTTTTCAGGCTCCATGGGATGATCCCAGGGTTTCACTTGTCACATCTTCTCCATCTTCCCATCATAAATCCGTACCTTCAGATCAAGGTACATTGAAAACCAACTAACCTCTCTCTGAGTAACAGGCTCGGAGGGCAGAACAACCAACTAAGCTCAACCCATTGCACCAAACCACCAGCAGCAAATCTCAGAGAGCCGATGATTATGCCCCACCACCACCCCCACCCCCACATGTCCTGTTGCCGTGGTAACACTGCGGCAAGTACCTCTATAGGTCTTATGTCTCCGGTTATGGCTGTCTGTTTCCATTCTTAGGTGGAGGGATTGATCACTATTCTGCTCACCAAGCGTTGAATCAGGTAACAGCTGTAGAACAGCTGAGAATGGCTTGAACTGAGACCAACAGCATGTTTCTCACCTATCAAAACTCATGAGAAGGAAAGCCTGATGGAACCCCTGATTCCTTCGGGGTGAAAATCTGTTCCATCCACAAGGAAATGGGCCACACAGACTTGACAGCTCTTTAAGACTGTTATCACAACAGAGTCATAAAGTTGGTAAGTAAGTTTTATATTGGGATTTTTCAATCCATTTAAATTTCCAAGCAAAAACACTGCTTTTCCAGGGTGTATGCTTCGTTCAGAAGGTTTTATAGCAAAGTAGCCAAAACTATCTATGAAAGGGTAAGTTTTTCAACTAAAAATGCTAGTTTTCTAGCTTTTTGTATCTGCTGGAAGAGCTTGAATTGCTACACAGAAGTAGAGTAATGAAGACATGGTCTTTGGGGTATGGCTGTGAAGCACAGTGTCATCACATGATAAATGTGTTTGTCAAAAGGATGGCGAACCTGTAAATAGCCATGACAAACAACATGACTGCTCTCAACAGCAAAAACTGCCACAATATAAAATTTTGAAATACCATTATTGAGTCATATTAATAACACACTACATACTCTACATTCTCACATAATATTATGTTAGCTCATTACACAATTTAATACATATTTCACTCATTCCTCCAGGTTCAGTGACTGAATACGAGCATTCTATGCATCGTATGGAAGTACTACTGTTATGTTGTGGTGATGATATTCAGAGAATACTTGGGTTGTGTTGTTTATATTTGAACGAGCAATAGATTTCTCACAAGAAGTTCATTGTGCTCAGACGATACTTTGTGTCTGAATAATTCACTCTTCTGACAATTTAACTGTTCTCCTCATCAACATGGGAAATTCATAGAAAAAAATATGGGCTACCACGTACTATATGATCTTCTCAAATGTACGATAGATAAATAAATATAACTTGCATCCTTTTGGTGACCGACATGACCATCAATGAAGCATCAACCTGCATTGTTCTATTGACATTTGTATCTGTATGCGTGTAAGCGTGTTTGCTTGTGACTCCTTTTCACCCAGTTGCTTTGTTTTTTTGGTCTGCATATTTGCATGCGACATAACCAAACACATATACACACGCTTACTACTTCCTACGCAAGCCTATAATGTCAAGTGATGAACCAAGCCATGAACTGACAACAGCTTGAAACGTTTTGGTTAAAGGGGACAATACAACAGCCAATTCAGGTGGATCTAAAGGATATGAAGAAGCGAGAGCTTTATTGCCTGCGATAAAGAATTCTTTGGGGAAAAGAGAGAGAAAGAGAGAGAGAGAGACAGAGAGAGAGAGAGATTTTTAACGATATGAAAAAGCATTAGCAGGAACCATTACATGCTCTGGTGGTGTTCTGGGAGCCATTAGCTTGTATAAACTGGTCATTCCTCCGCTGAGCTCTACTCATTGATTTGCAGATAAGCTGTCTTTGCTCCTCCTGCTCACAGTAACTGAGCACAGTCTGGTCGGTGCTAAAGTATATGTGCTGCCAAAAATGTTGTGGCAGGCCTGTAAAGTCTGTTTATAGCAGAGAATCATTTTGGATAATAAGAATCACACCTCTGGTGTCCAGAAAGGTGTGGGGTACAGCGTACCTGCTAGGTGTCTGTTGTCTTTGTGCTGTCAACCACATTAACAGTGATAATCTGCCATAAGGCATACTTTTATCCATTTATCTCACAAAAATCATTGGACGACAAAAAAACAAACAAACGGTAAATACACACTCATTGTAGTTCACAGAAACATGAGACAAGAAGATGAAGTGTGCAAATTACACATGCCCATTCAGAAACTTGTATTTGATCCATATTTTTTTGCTGTGGCTTGCAGAATTTAAAATAGCAACATAAGACTGCTATACTCAGGTTTAGTAGAGATGAGAAACACTTCTGAAATTTTGGTATTTTTAAAATATCAATCATTTTTGACACCAGGGGAATTTTAGGATCTAAAGTCACACTGTCCGTGCAAAAATTAGCAGGACAGTAAGCAGAATAGCCATTTCAGTTTTGAAATCAAAAAATAAACTGGAGCCAGATAATGAGCCGTACCCACAGGGAGGCTATTTTCAGCTTGGGGCTCCCGGCCTCTGCCTTACACACTATAGTAGTTTATTTAAATATGCTCTCATATATATAATATGCTCTCATGCTTAATGACATTTCTCAGCTTCCTCCTGTTCAAAGTCTGAACAGGTTGTAAACTCACGACATTGATTGTTGCTGTGGTCTATAAATTTGTGGAAAAGAGCATTTATAGGGCTAGCCACCATATTGATTTTCCCTCTGAGCTTCATCAGTTTATGAAATCCTATATTTCCTCTGTCTTTCTCTCCAGGCAGAGAAACTTCCTGCGAGGCCAATAAAAAGGGAACTAGTGTACCTACTTTTCCTTCTTCATTTAAAACAACTTTAGTGGCCACTTTACTTACATATATGATGTCTATCATATGTAGGTATAATGTTTAGCATATCGCATGCATAATGTTTACCGTAAGAGGTAAGGTGCTTTTGTAAAACAGAAACATATAGTATCATTTAGTTATAGGACATTTTTTATTCATTGAAAGATAAACGTGGAACCTTATAAACTTGTAAGCGATGAGGTACAGACAAACAAAATGACATATACAACATAAAGTCATATAGCTTTTGGTACAGTTCCATCTGGTACAGCTTTATCAGACAACGATTGGTAAGGATTCTGTTTAGAAAGAAAACACACGTGTTTGAACATTTTCATTTCAGTTTCTCTAGAACTCTCATCTCTCTCCTCCTAATTAGACGTGCAAAGTAATGAGTAGTTCATTAGTATAGTATTGGATGCTTACTCCCCAGACCTTTAGAAGGCAGCATATTCTCTGCATAAAAGGACTCAGTCTAACAAATTTAACAGTTATTGACCAATTTCCAAACTATCACATCTAACTAAAGTTCTAGAGAAACTTGTAAATAATTAGGTGAGACCATTTTTATTGCAACACCCTTGTTTAACATCAATACGGCTTGAGTATTCACAAAATGAACAAACTGCAGAAACGTTTAAAAATACATGAGCTAATCCCTTTCAATCTATTTAATTCATTTTCAGTAGACATAGAACAATATGATTGTCAGTGTTCATCTCTCTAATAGGCATTGAATTGATGTTGCCTCCATTGTATAATAGATATTGTGATTTTGTTTTGTTGTTGTATATTGATTGTAATTTGTATTTGTATAGTTTTAATTTTTGTTGTTATCAAGGTGTCAATATAAAATAGAGCTTGCTCTCAGTGGCCTTCCCTGCTAAAGGTAATAGTGATGATTTTGGTACACACTGGTTGAATCAAAAGGTTGAATCAGTATTTTTGAATGAAAGGCAATGATTTGATCAAGATACCAAATCTGAAATAACTTTATACATGATAAAAGAAAATTAGAGATGCATTATGAAAGTTCAGTGGGTTTTATAGAGACTGTAAGATACTGTAAGTAAGTACAGTTTTAAAAAAATGCAGTCTATCAAAAGTGAGTTCAGCTGCTAAAAGATGATACTCTAACTAGTAGAGATTATGCCCATGGATCTGGATTTTCCTCACAGTTATTGAAGTCTTAGACGCTCAGTGAAAACCAGGCTAAATGAGGCCCCCAGAATATAAATATTCATTAATGTCCACAGACAGAGGAATCTGATTATAATATCACAGAGACATGCAGGGTCTACTGATTTCAAGTCTCAGTCTGATCTTAGAACTGCAGCTGGGCTACATAACCACCATGCACAGTACAGCACTAGACTGGCTGAGGTCCTAGCGGGGTTCTGACCAGATCACACAAGAAGAAAAACATATAACATACTGTATTTCAATTTCCCTTTTTTCAGCCCATGAACCATTTGACACAGGCGCCACAACAATTCTGTTTTAACAGCTCAATCACGGCAGTAATAATTCCCCTTTGATGATTCCTTGGTTCATGATGTGTGGAGGCTTCCCCCATGTGTGGTTGTGTTGGCATGGAAACAGCAATGGCATTGTGATGTGTATTATATTTTTCACCCCTGCTCCAAGTGCTCCATACCCTCCTCCCACCAATTACACAAGAGAGTAAAGGGGGTTTGGTTTGGTGTCTTTTCAAGATTTCAACCAGCAGAAAACTCACAGCACTCCAACCTCCAAGTTCCTTTAAAATGAGAGTACACCAGATCTGTAGAGAATAAAAAGACATCCGAGTACTCTTTAATTTCTGTCTCAGAGGCCATTACTGTCACATTATTTTCTTCTTCCATTGCCTTAGATTACAGGCTATTTAGTTTGCCTGTATGAATAACAAAGTCCTGCATACTTTCAGTTTCTGGCAGTCTTAAAGAATTACTTGCAAACTAAATCACTGGCGATTAAATCTATGCATAACATGAACGAGCAGCCTAAAGAATGACCAGTTTTACTCATGAGAGGCACATTTTGAAAAAAATCAGTTGTCACCATCTAGTGGCAGCAGAAGCATACCACATTGGCTGCCAGCCTAATACCTTTATCCCCCAAATGGAAAAGACAGATCCAGGTGACAAGCTGTCACATTTACTTTTATTGTAAAGGTGATGATATTCCAAAATATTAATATGTTAGAGGAACAGAGATAAAGAAAAAGAGGTGAGGAGATCTAGAAAACATCTACACGAGACTTTGGTAAGAATCTTGGGACACATTCTTATCAAAAAAATACACAGCGAAAAAAAAAGAAGAAATTAACAATCGTCTAAACATATCATATATCATATAGATCTCACTCATTGTGCATCTACATGTACAACACTATAGCTGGGTAAAAAGTCAAAAGGACATTTTGTGTCCGAGAAACAACTCAACAGTTGAAGGTATATAAAACATTGGAATGGCACCTGTGCTGTAAAAGTCTGGAATATGCTGTGCTATTTAAGGATGCCACAAGATATAGCAGGTCTGTATCGTGTTAAATCAATTTATATTTCATAAGTATATTTATATATTATACCACAGTACGTTTACAGTAACCTTGCAAAAGAGTCACATATGTGTATCGGAGCTAGTTTGAAAGCACAGAAGAATCGGCCTAGTTTAAATCCAGAGTTTTGCAGTGAGATCTTTTAAGTTCACTTTCTGTTGATGATAAGCTCTGCAGCTCTGGATTTAACCAATACAGATTCAAGTATGTGCCATTTCAGCCCTAAACAGAGTGCATTGAATCTTTGTGCAACAGTGTGCCATGCCCTGTCCTGTTCCCAGCTCCACTGCCATCTCTCGCTCCCTTCCGCACCAACCCCAATTCCCCTACTCCTTCCTAGCAGGGGTGCACATTACAAGCCCTGATCTCCTTCCTGTCCTTGCAGCTGGAAAGCTGAGCAGCCTTAAATTTCTGCTTCGCTGTCATGAGCCGCTCTTGAATACCTCCACCGCACAGCTTGGTACATTCTGTCCAACTCGACCACGGTCTCATTTTACAGCCTACGAGATGGAAATTAAGAAAAAAAAGAAGAGATAGACTGTCAGAATAAAATGTGGCATTGTTGTTCTGAATGGGATAAGCGTGAAGGTGCCAACCTGGATGCTCAGAGGTGACCTCAGCTCTGCCCTGTTTGCTCCTCCTCTTCTCCCGCTGTTCCTTGCGTCGTTTCTTCTCGTCGCTGTTGGCCTGTCCTCGGTTGCACTTCCTGATCTTACACTTCTTCCTCTGGATGGTTTCAGAGCAGGGGTCTCCTCCAAACTGAGGCTCCAGCTTCACGATGCGTGTCCGGATCATATGACCTTTACCACAGGACTTGTTGCACTCTGACCACTCAGTCCACTCTGACATGACACAGTTTATGGCTGAAGAAGCAGAATTTGACAAAAATAAATAGATTTAGAGGATGTTACACTGGCACCACAGAGAATACTTTTCTGGTTTGTCATAGGTTGTGATTTGTTTCAACATAACCACTTGGATCTGATGTAGCGTCCCCATCACTTGAAAACATGGATGTATACATACAGTAAATTACAGTCTTTAAGGAGGACGCAAAACATGAGAAACTGTGTATCTCCTGGAAGCATCAACAGCTTCTCTTACTTCTTGGTGTAGTCAACTATGATTTATCTCAAGACAGAGGAATAAATATGCAGCATTGCATACATTTTCTGCTTAAAATATGCCTCTGCTTCATGCTTTCTTTTTAATTACCGTGTAGCCCATCGAGGAACATCCCATACACTATTTAATAAGTGAATACAAAGTGCATCCAAACCAATTCTGGCATTTTGAAGCCAATATTTTTGAAAATAATATAATAATATATAATAATAATAATAATAATAATAATATAATAATATAATAATATAATAATAATATAATAGCTATAACTAAACTAAAAAAGTTTGTTTACATTAAGAGTATTTGGATAACCCCTTCCTGTTAGAATTAGACCTGTCATTTAAGACATTTCAGGTCAGTTAAACCATGTAATGCACTAAACAGGTTTGGGGTTTTTTGGGGTTTATTTGTTACCTCTCACAAAAGTAAGCACAAAATGACTGAAAAGCTGGTATAGGTACATAGTACATATAGTTCTCTCTCTGCACTGTGTGCTGTGTAGCATCCATTATTCAGCTATGTATCTGCATCAAGGCACAGGGTCGCACAACAAAAATGAAGTTATCATTATTTTCCATAAATTCTACACGTGAATGCATGATTTGTATGTGGTGTGCAGATAGAGAGTGTTATTACTTACGACACTCTGGGAGCATACACTTCTCCACCTGTTCTAACTCTTCTGTGCACTCTCCCAGCTCCACAGGGGACTTGAGCATTCGCTGTCGTGTCCTCAGACCTTTCCCACATGTCACACTGCAGTCACTCCAGTCAGACCATGGGGTCAGCATGCAGGGGATTGTATCTATACACAACAGAAGTCAGTAACCTATTATATACTATTTTCACAATTGTATTTTACTTTAAAGAAAGGACCTTTTTATAAAGAAAACAATTATAATAGAGACAGGGAAGCAGCGACAGATTACATCATGAAGGAAACTAGGGGGAAAAAAAGGGTGATTAAAACTTTGAAGTACAGTTTTCTCCAGATTTGAGGTGTAGGAGGTGTCAGGATAGTTGGGGTCCTGAAATGCTTCTACTTACGACATTCTGGCATCATGCACTTCTCCACTTCTAGCACTTCTGCCCCACAAATGGAGCCATCTGCAGGAGGGATCTTCACCATGCGCTCTCTCCTCTTCATGCCAAGACCACAAGTGGCACTGCACACATCCCATTCACCCCATTCTGTAACTAGGCAACTGCTGGGAGCTGAGGCCCAGAGGGAAAGACAAGGAACAGTAAGTCTACGGAGCTACTTACATTAGATCTATAGTATGAGTTGAAATGAGGATGGAATACCCACAGCATTCCTCATTTACTACACAGTTTTCAGTCTCCTCTGTGGGCAGGGTGCAGACTGAGCCATCATCAGGGAATTGCTTCACATAACGCTCCCGGGAACGTAAACCCATCCCGCATGATATGCTACATGGTGACCAGGTGATCCATTCTGACATCATACAGGTGGAAGCATCTAAGGTGTTACAGGACAAAGATTTCAAGACTTTATTCATATATATAACAGCAACAACACTGACATACTAGTGCCTTGATAATGAATCGTTTTTGCTGATTAAAAAGTTACTTAATAAAATATAAAATAAAGTTTGTTGAGGTAAACTCTTCTTTTACACGGGATACAAAATGACATATTGTATGATTTTATTATTATCAAATCAGTAAAAGAAATACTGTAGAGATATGATGAAGAAATTACATAATACTCACCAGACAGCAAACAAGCATGTTTTGACATGTCAGATTGTAATGAGCATCCATTTATAGTCATGCCGTGCCCTACATTATTGCACACCCTTCATTGTGTCAACCCATTCTCCTACAGTCTCTACTGTGAAATGTCAAATAACCCTAATAAACCTGAATGAATTCATAAAATCCCACACAGACACAAAAGAACACACACAAAAGAACCCACACAGACATGGGGAGAAATACGAACTTTACACAGAAAGGCTCCAGCTGACCGACAGGTTTGAACCCGTTCTTGCTGTGAGGGGACATTTCTAAGTTTAAGTTTTAAAAAGATAAGATAAGATAAGATAAGATATCCCTTTATTAGTCCCACAGTGGGGAAATTTACAAAGTCCTATATAAATAAAGTTTGCCATATTATGATGAGTAATATTAATATTTCTGCATATACTTATTCAAACGTGTTAAACATGGCAAAATAATTCACCTCTAAAAGCACAATCTGTTCACCATTAAAATGTTTACTGGCAAATCCAATGTATTGGTCAACCACTTAATTCGCAACTAGTTTGGTTTCCTCATTACATCATTTAATATAGATGTTAAATTATGAATAGTAATCATACTTGTAATGGACAGTTTGGTCAAAGCAAATGTTCATTTGATGATGGTGCTTGGCGAAAGGTCAGGAGTCATTAAAATCTTTATTTTTCAGTACATATTATATAAGATCAAACACTGAAACATAAAGACAGAACATGACAAATAAGGATGATGGAAATATATCTAGAACGACCAGCAGACATCATTTCTTGTTTGAATTCCTCCTATAAATATATTTCTGATCTCATTTAATGTCACTTAAGTCTGCTGGATACACAGAGTACTCTTGTTGCTATGCTCTCACTTCAATTCTGCTGAAAAATGGAACCTTGGATATTATCAATGGCCCACAATAATAAAACTTTTTTTTTGCCCTAAAAATGTTGAAACATTTATGGAAGCAGTAATCTAAAAAAAAATCAAGAAAAATATCAAGGAGATTAATAATGCTCAGACAGGCGCTGAACATTGACATGATTAATTCATATGTCTTTTACTTCATTGACTACATTAACCTTTTTGTTTCCCTTGCAAACACAGCAACCTTCAGTCTCTCAATACATACTCACCCTCATCACTGCATCCGGGCCCCATGCAAGGCTCAAAGTCCTGGGTGTGTGGGCAGGGCACACTCAGGTCCAACTGGGCCTTTAGCATCCTCTGCCTCATTCGCTTGCCCTTTTCACAAGTGGCCGAGCTGCACGCAGACCATGGGGACCAGTTGGAGTAGATACAGGTCTCAGGGGTATCATCTGCAGAATAGTAAAGGGACTGTTGATATATAACCACTACCTCCATGGTTAACTGCTTTTAATCTTCTTTAAGAGAGAGAGAGAGATAGATGCGAGCAATCTCTAACCTTCTTCTTTCTCCTCCTGGGCAATATCCGCGACAATGTCATCCACATTGTCCGGCACAATGTTGCACTGTTCCCCCTGTGAACACAGAGACACACAGTAGTGTTTTGATATATTCTGCCACTCTATACATGCTCTGTTAATAACCATATGCTCTCTCTTAATCCTTTTTCTATGTGTGACAGTCGGTTCAGCATAAGTTTATACATTCTCTTAATTCCACAAACACAATACACACAGGGAATAGACATATTGCATAGGAATGAAAGCGAGGTACATTCTGCATGTGTAAACTGAGTGTGTGTGCATGTGTGTGTTATTCATGTAAGTAAATAGTTGGTTGGCAAAAGAACGCAGCAATAGATCCCCCTAAATCCCCACTGTTGCCTCTAGATGCCACTAAAGGACTGCCAACCTTTATCCCTTTCTTTTTAGCAGCCAAAGTTCACAGGTAATGTGTTTCAACAGCGATTAAATTTTAGATTTTAGATTTCATGGGGAGTGAATTGTAATACCTGCCATAAATGTTTAAATTAACCTTTACTTTTCAGGTGTTGCGTCACAACATATTTGAAGTATTATGTAACTTCTTATTCTTGATATAAGTTAAGTTTGACACTGGTGGTGATTGGTTTGATTACTGATTACTCTTACATAGTGTTATGAGATGACAGTGAAAAATATATCACATTTCAAATTTTGTAATAACACTTTACCTGCTTCAAGCAATCATTCAACATCAGGTCATGTCTGTACAGGCGTTCTATCTAAACATCCAGCATAGACATCTCATGGATGTGCAATATTTGTACTTCTGACATGGAACCCCTGTCAGAGCTCTATAAGTGTGAAAAATTGGTTTAATATCTGAGCGTTTGAGTGGGACCCATTTTGGATGTCTGCGGACATGTAACATGGTTTTATTGTTTGAACGGCTGGGTAAGGACCCTTCTATAGACATGCAAAGCAGTATTCCACTGTCTGACCAAGGCCCCTTTCTCTGGAAGGTTGGGACGCTGTGTAAAACATCAATAAAAACAGGGTGATGATTTAGCTGGGGCACAAGCAACCAAACTGAGTTTATTGTCATTCAGTTAATACTCTAACCTGTGGTGTGCCAAGGACTTTCACCTTGTGAAGCACTTTTCTGATCCAGTGGACCATAAATAGAGGAAGTACATCCAATACTGATCAATAATGGCTGTATTTATGCACAGGATTGAGGTCATCATTCTCCATGTCTGGTTTTGGAGCTTTTAAAGGCATTTATATACTTAGAATTGCAGAAACTAAAGGATGCCGGTCCTATTTTTATGTTGATTAAATTTGGCTGATAGAATCAAATGTGTACAAATAGAGAACTATGTACATATGTGAAGAAGAGATTTAGTGCTGACCTAGAAGTACTGGAATTTTATTGTAATATTCATTGTTTCAGACAATTTCATACAATATGAAACAATGATATCAATGGCTGTGAGGAGTAAACAAACAGATAAGCAGAAAAGCAATCATACCAAAAGAAAACACCAAGGATTGATTGATTGATTGATTGATTTGTCTGTTTGTTTGCTTGCTTGTTTTTTTTATTTGTCTGTTGTTTGGTTTTTTTTGCTTGCTGTGAAACAAAATCGTTAATCACTGATTTAAGCCGTGTTAGTACATCATTATGATTATCTATCTTAAACACTGTATGATTGTCTGAATATTTACCTTATATATGCTGCCATGATATAATTGTACTGTGATCATTGTACTATAAATGCAACCAAGTAACATGAAAACAGACAGACCTTTCGGGCAATGCGTTCAACCATAACCCTAGCCACAGGAGTGATGGCGCCCCCCTCAGGGTCATAGAAAGGGCTCTGTGGATGATCCAGACTGGTCAGGGGACGGATCTTGTCCTGTGGCTCAGTGGGCTGGTTGGAAGACTAAAAGAAGGACAAAGATACAAAAAGTAATAATAATAATAATAATAATAATAATAATAATAATAATAAACACAATACCATGTATCTTTGGGATTTTAAAGACAACAGACTCTCAGGATTTGTTTGTAATACATTTGTTCAAGTAGAAGGAGAACAAAGTCCGACAAAGTTACACAAGGCACAAGTCAAAGAAAGGACAAACAAACATGGAGAGCAGCTTAGTTTATATGGGAGATGCTCTTATTAGTCAACAGTAAAGGTCTGCCAGCATGGGGTTGATAGAGGCATCACCGCCAGAGGCTGTCTGGAGGCAGAGGACCATCTCATCCTTTATCCCCCGCTGAGACCGTCCAGAAAAAAAATAGGAAATGTGCTGTTTGTGTTTGTGAGAGAGAGAGAGAGCGAGAAAGAGAGAGAGAGAGCGAGAGAAGGAGAAGGGTAATGTGTGACCACTAATCAAAACATAGAGTAAAGTAATGGCACGGAGAATGTATCTCATTACTCTGTCACAGGTCTGCGGCTGCGGCTTTAACAGAGGTCCCCTGCTATAAACTATGCATTTTGGATGGAGCTGCCCGTAAATTAATGAAGGCTGTTTGCTGTGAAAAAAAACTGTTTGCTGTGAAAAAAATGTGAACAAAAATAAGAGAGATGAGGGAGAAGAGTCAGAGTGGAATAATTCCAGAGGGCGACCAAAACAAGCAAGAGAGTCCAGTTCAGTGGGTTCAACTGTCCGCAATGAGGGATCAGCCAAAGGTTTTACACACGTCGTCATCGAATTTGGTCAAACATGAACACACACAGCCTAATTTCTCAGTGCTGACTGGAGACATGGAGCACGCAGCAGACAGCACATCACGGTCAGGGCAAGAGAGGGGAAGATGTTCAAAGCTATTAAAGGGGAATTGGATGGGTGATGACACTCGAATTGTTGCACAGTGGCAACATGTGATGAGGTGAGAGAGCGATTGATTGCGAATGCGAGCAGACGGGCAGATGAAGAAGAAAAGGTTGGAGGAACGACAAGGTCAAAATGTGAGTGTGAAATGAAGACTCAGCTGGCGATGAGAGAGAGGAGAACGGTTCAATGGAGGAGAGAGTAATAGTTTTCTAAAGCCTGGTATTTTACACAGATAAATAATGTTCCACCATAGGAACTACAGTATCTTAACATAAACTACCTTTAATAAACTTCATCTGTTAAATCAAATAAACCTCATCTGTAATGTTATTACTGACCTCATATGTCACCCCACTGTCAGTGCCTGCATCCCAAGGAATCAGGTCTTGGACCACCTTCTGGGCCCAACCACACTCCTTAGTACACAAGTCTTCAGCAGACAGTCCCACATTCCAATCTGGACTGGGCCCCAACATTGTCAGGAAGGACATGATGTGACGGGTCCGGTCCACGGAGAATTCAGCTGAGGGGGCGGCCCTCCTGAGGAAGAGAGTGAGAATGAAGTCTGAGTGTGTAATTAAGTATAGAAGTAATACATACAAATGAAATACACGCACTTTTAAGCCTGCATGTTAAAAGGACAGCAGCACTACAGTCCTAGCAGGCAAATGTGCCCAAAATATAGTAGCGTACGAAAAGGATCTGCATTTTATAAGGTTTATTATTAGATGATCTATGAAAATAGGCCATAATCAATTGATATGATCCTTAGGATTGGCTAGCAGCTTCTTCACGCCCCCACATACCTTATCGCTTTAACAAATACATAAGCTAGGCGTACATGAGGTGTAGACAGTACAGCTGTATAAATGGCTAAAATAACCCACAGTTGTTGTTAAACTATGTTTAAAAATGAAAACAAAGAAGTAACATTGTAAACTACCTGTCTATTTGTCTAGAGGTGGGAAACTCTTACAGAAACAGGAAAGGCACCTGCACTGCATACCAATCATAGAGAATGTCAACTATATGTGATGTATTCCAGACTCACACTGCCAGACGACATTTATCTCCACACCACATTTGCACACACACATGAACCTCGGGCCATCTGTCTTGATCAATGATTGACAGCTAAACTCATTACAAGAATTTTCCCAGGTAATTCAAGATTAATTAGGACTGGGAGGGATTCTTACTGTAGTCCAGACAATTAGCCAGGCATTCCTTTTCACCTGTCACAATGTCCACGTCAATCCATTTTCACCTCAGCCAACTCAGTCCTGCCCTTATGCACTCTAACTAATGGTTCCTATTATCCCTTTGGTATGGGTTATTTTCTTCACTTGACTCTCCTACGCCTGTGCTCTCTGATGACTGAAAATCTAAGGTTTATCTCTGAGACTTACTGGGTTCTCCTTAAAGGCCAAGTGTTATTGACAGAAAAGAAGAGTGTGTGTCTGGTAGCACATGACAAAGGGATGAATCACCCAAACTATTAACTCCAGTGCTTTTGTTATTTCAAAATGTTTCTGGTAACCCATAACAAACATTTTGTTTAATTTAAAAAAAAAAAAAAAACACTTGCTTGCTCAACCTATATTTAGGGTAGTGCTTGGCAATTCATATAACTAACTAAATTATTTCTGACACAAAATTATTTTTACCACTCATTATAAATAATAGCTAAAAAATGAAATGTGAAATGTGATTTGATTGCATCTTGGTTTTGTCTTGCTCGCTAACAAGACAATTTAGCATTATCCATGATCTCTGTTTGTGATGATTTATTTTAATGGTCAACTAATAAGACATTTGCCTAAATTGTTGAAAGATTTTGTTGAAAGCTATAAAATGTATTGATGTTCAGATAGTTTTTTGAACGGTGCTTAGGACAGTCGAAGTGCAGCCATATGATTTGCCATGTTTCTAGAACACAAAAGTACTTGGTTTTATAGTAGCTAGAGAAATAGAGGCTAGCCCAGAAGTGGGATAAGGCTCATTACAATACCATCCTGTACACCAACATAAATCATCACTATCAACCCCAAATGTTCTGGCAGTGCCAGAAATAAGAGTGGAGCTCATTAACACCTGTATTCTTGTCTTCATAAGCTTCTTATATCACACTGCTGAGAGTCTTTTTTTGCTCCAACTCAAATGTAAGTTGTAGAACATTAAAGTAGGGTAGTCCTCCAGTTAGCCACTTTCAGACAGGCATTGCACAACAGTGCTGAAACAAATTCCCTTGGTGCGTTCAAACTGGACCAGCCCAAGGCATCACAACGCCACGCTCGGTGTGTGTTCACAATGTATGCTGACGTTTCGCTGATGTACAAGGCAACAGTGAGCGTGAAAGCTGATATATTTCACTATTTCCTCAGCTTAGCTGTCATCTTCTGTGCTTGTTCTTCAAATAACGGACTTCCTGTTGCTACCGCAGTGTTAAATGTCATGTGGTAGAACCTGAACCTGAACATATTACCACAATGTCACACCCGTTCTGCCAAGCCGGTGCACTCCATACACACAGATGCCTGTTTCGGCACTGTTACTACCTCCCAAGGTGTGACAGAGGTGGAACAAACTGACACCCCCTTCATTGCGTTCAAACAGACCGTCGGGGTGGAATAAAAGCGCAACAGGCCCGGAATGAAAACGTTGTCTGAATGGGGCTATAGTTGAGAAGACCCCTGACAAGACAGTGGGAGTGAGGAGACAAGGAGCGTCATGAAGGTGTATTGCAGTGGCCATAAGTGCAACCATTGTTTTCATAGATTTAGTGAGGAGACTAAAGAGGGAAGATACTTCAGTGTATAGTGTACTGTATAGAAATCTTAAAATGCGAGAAGTCACGCTAGATAATAGAGGTTTAGCAATATGAGTTTTTCAAGGGTCAATGGTGATATCAGAGAGCCGATATTTCAAAAGGCCAAATATCAGCAGGCATCTGCCAACCAATTAATCAGTCTACCACCAACAGACAATGTTGAAAGATTTCAGTTGACTCAAAGAAAGTTATCTGGCCCAAAGATAATATTAAGGCTACTTAATTTTAATGACGATACACAATGTAAATTGCAATCTTTTTTTCTCGAATTTTAAATGTCCTGTGGACCATTTGGATTTGAAATGGCCCATTTGCACCATTAAAATACACATCCACTTTGCTGCTTATAACTTACATTGCATTATTTTATCACAAGGAGTAGACTGAATTGAGTCATTTGTCCAGTCAGCATAAAAATCTATATCACTCATGTAGTCCAGACCTGCACCTCAATGAAGTAATGTGAAGTTTGGAAATAGAAGTAAGAGGCCATTAAATACCACGATGTATATGATTCACCTGACAAGTAGATTGTGAACACCCCCACTTGTAGGTAAGCACTGCTTACAGAATGTGGAATTTGACAAACATGCAGTGTGTCTAAAGTGGTATCAGATTACATCCTGAAGCAACAGCAGCTGGATTGATATACAACTCTGCCTACTTACAGGCTCTAACTCTTTGTTGTGTAGGTTGCCAGTGACAAGACTAAAAATTAAAAATTTAATGTCCAGTTGTGAATAAATTTCCATCAACGCTTTTAGCAAATGCAACCCTGCAACGCTTCAACTCTGCTTTCTTCCTTCCTTCTTTCTCTTAACGGATGAAGAAATAAATCAACCTCAGCCTCTGTCTCATCTCTGAAAGAACAGAACAATTTCGACAGCCATCATTACACACACTGTTTTTTCCCAAATGATTACAGCTTGAAGGGAGCTGCCGCTGGGAGATTGCAGTGCTGTAAGTTTGAAGGATGCTCCTTCAACATTTTACGTTTGCACAAACACAAACCTTTCTAGTCTTCGAAATTGTCTCACAGATATCAAAAATTGGATGACAGCAAATTTTCTTCAATTAAATTCTGAAAAAATTGCGATCCTTATTATTGGTTCAGACAATCTGCATCCTTGTGTGCAGGCCTCTCTTAGTCCCTCATCATTAATTGTAAAATCAAAAGGAACCCAGGTGTGCAATTTGACTCTAACCTAACTTTTTAAGAAACACTCTAACAAGGTTATCAAGTCAAGTTAATATCATCTGAGAAGACATTGTGGCAGCAAGGCTCCTAAAAAAAGAAATAACACATTACTCCAACTTTATTGACCGTACACAGACTGTTCATTTGATTTGTTGATTGATTTTATTATTTTAATTGTTACTTTTAAAGGCTAAGAAGGCCCATCTCCAGACTATATATCTGAACTGCTCTGACCTTACCAACCAATGCACACCCTGAGATCAGGCAGGAAAGTGCTGACTGTTCCCAGCTTGCATTTAAAAACTTAACGAGGTCATGCATTTGCTATAAAGCTGTGTTCACAACCACCATTACATACAAAGTCAATGTAATGTGCCAGGTGACGCCAGTAAAACAAATTTCATCTCCATATAATGTTGTGAACCCAGACACGGCGCTGTTTGGTTTTCCGACATATCTGTGAGTTCCACAACAAATACAAAGCAACAATTGTGTTAACTCCAGTCTTGGCTGATGACAGAAGGAAATGGCGAAAATAAACATTGTTGGTATCATTCACATTACTCGTGCAAGCAAACTCAAATAATGCCGCTGCTGCCGACATTTGTATGAGTAATGTAAGTAAAGCTAAAATCACATTCGACATGAAGGCAGCATATGGGCTGCTCAGCTGAGGAACGTCTGACTTTTGACTTCTTTTTTTTAGGTCTTTTTCATTTTAAACTTTTTGAGCTACAGTATACAGCATTATAAGTGTAGTCAGAGTAATACAGTTGCAACATACATACAGGTTCTGCTAGTGCATTTGAATCCATTTTCAAAGGGTTTATTTGATCATTTCCTTATTTTTTATGGTTGTTGTTTTCCCCCCTCTCTCTCTCTCTCTCTCTCTCTCTCTCTCTTCTATTTTCCTGTCTTTTATTCTCACATCTGTCAAAGTAACAATATTGAAGCTTTAACTGGAAGGTACCCATTTTTTTAATGTTAAATGGCAACAGTCCTGACTGACTCGAAAGGCCATGGCAACCAAGGGAGACCAAGAGACACCAAAGAAGCTCTTAATTTATAGATTTATTTCCAAAAATATAAATTAAATTGCAGAAGACATAAGAGGCTGATGTCCATACAGTCAGAGGTGTAAGAGTGGATGTGTGTGCATGTGTTGGGGGTATGACTAACAACAAGACCGCACAAACACATATAGAGGACTAAAGTGGCAGCACTCCCATAAGTGGATAGCCCCACCCACCACTTACACAGGTCTACAAGACAGGTGCAAACAAAACAACACAGCAAAACCTCCTCCTCACTTTATACAGACCCACATATAAACACATTGCGTAATGCACACATTAAGCACACATACATCCAGCTATGAACCATGCGGACAAATATATTTATTCATGCATTTTTCATGCAGCTCCCATGTAAAGCTAATGAACTCTCTTAAGACTCTTTTCACACAAACTAGATGTAATTAGGTCTTACAGCGGGGTTAAGTCAAATGTAGACTTAACTACTTCCATGAGGACACTTCCATGCGATTTTCAATACAAAATATCCTTGCCTTTTTTTGTACCAAGCCAATGAAATTGATTACTCACTGACACATTCCTGCATGTGCTCTAAACAATCACCATGTGAATCAAATAATTGGTTGTCTAAAAAGCACAGACCAAGCTAATTAGCCCTAGTGGATATCAGTACCTCTATTTCTGGCTGTGTTCTTCCCTTTGGAGACTAAACTCATGACCCTCAAAGAGGCCCTGTGGTTGTGGAAACAACACTGCACAGCCCTTTACCACAGAAGTTCTTCTGAGCTATAGCTGAGCCAACAAGCTTGTTGTTTTTCTCATAAATAAGAGATTAAATGTTCCTTATGAATTCATTAGTAAATGAGCATGCACACTGTGAGCATGGTGCAGCTGGCAGTTTGGAGACACTATTGAGCCATTTTTCCACTGATCAGCAAGCTTGGTCCAACTTTGTAAACTAACTTCTTACTGTGTATTCTGAAACCTTAAGCCTTAAAACTTCAGAGCAGTTCAAAGTCTCAATTGCCATATTTGGCACTTCATAATGTGTCACACAATGCTCATTGGAGGACAGATCCGGACCACAGGCAGTCCAGTCTAGTACCTGGACTCTTTTACTCTTTTACTCTTGTGGCTTCATTAACATTTTTCACACAGAGATCCTTCTCTACAATGCCGTTGTTTGTTTACGCCACTCCGGTGTGTGTCAAGCAGGTTGTAAGTGCACACGAGTTGATTTCGTAGTCAAAGTATTGGAAACCACTAGTGAAAAACACCATAGATAATTTGTAATTTGTGATACAACTTGAACATCCAGCAGCACAGTCAGTAGCAGATGTGGGGTGAGCACTATGATGATCTGGATCTATTACTCACACATTCAGGGGTTGCCAGGCTGGCCACTGTGCTTTCATTTTGATGACCGTCAGGACATCATCACCCTACAGAAAGAGAACGACAAAAGACACAAAAACTCAGTCTCGGAGATACACGTTACAAAAACAGACCTTTGGCCACAGTTTAATCTTTTGGCAGCCATTTTCAGAACAAATTAAACTGTTAAGATGTGACTCATAATGAGGAACTTTATGTTCTGCACCTGCAAACCCAAAGACAACAACACCATTTTCTTGTCCTGGTGGTCTCTATTTTACCCACAATACTAATCCTAAAAGGCTATACAGGCTCATAATGTATGGGATTTAGAGTGGTGCAACTCTACTCTCTGTATGTCTGATAGTAATATTTATTTCTTCTCAGGGGAGGGAATTTATCAGCAGGCATACCCCTGGTAATGAAAATACCAGAAGAGCACTGCAATCTACAGCCTAAATATATCCAAGAGAATAATTATATCACCAAGTTAATCATCTCATTCAAGCTGGACCATAATTTTCAAATTCCCCAAAACATCATACCATTATGCTATATGTTTCCCACTCTCACTCATATTCTCACTCATGCCCTTTAGGCCATAATTGTGTTTTCAGTCAAATGAAGAAACTCTCTGTAGGATCAATATAGTAAATGTGATCCGATATTTCCCATAATTACTTACTAATTACTAGAAACCCATCACTTAGTAACTCCCCTGACATTTGATGGAATGGATAGGTTTTAGATTTAATTTGCATACTTGTCAGTAAATTGTCGGCAAGCTAGACTGTAGCCAGAGGCTCATCTGCCCCTCTGTGCAGTATGACTCATTTTTATTTCTTTATGATTGTCAGTGGTGAAGATGGATTTCCAGAATCCAAAATGTCATTTTTAATTTAATGTTAAAGTTGAACTAGTTTGCTTACTTACAAATGACACAAGTTACACAGCTGCACGGTTATAAACATGAAAGCAAAGGACAATTTCTGGTACACTGGGTTCAAATTTAGTACGTTTGTGTATCATGTGCAACATGCATTTGGAATTTACTTCTAGTCTTTTGCACCTGGGTCTTTTGTCAGGGACCCTTACATCCGAATGGAATGCTTCTGACAGTGATATGAATGGCTCTCTATGCAATACAAATCCACACACATCCCCCCATCTTTCATTTCATTGTTTTTTGTTTTTTTTAAACCTTTGTTTACATCATTGCCTTCTCTTTACTTTCACATTCACGGAAGAAAAATAATGTGCTTAAATATTTAACTTCTTACCTTTCACAGATAGATGAAATCTCAGCTACATTTTTTAGGTCAGTGCCATTTCTCTATCCCTCTCCATTACTGTACTGTGACCCAATAGATATTGCCCCACTCCAAATATATTTTTTCATCTCCCAGATCCGGATTATGATCTGGATCCAATTGCACGTGGTGGTGGAAAATTGTGAGTTGTCCTTGCCTTGGTATTTTTATTTTGACTGGCCTATATTTCTTATCTTGGAGACAAACAAACAAACTAAAAAACAATTATGAGCAATCATATGACCTCCAACTCTTGTTGGTGGAGATAAAACTTTTTTTTTACCGATTTCATGAACTACTATGGGAACTGATGTGCTTTTTGTCTTTAAAGGGACATAAAATCCTTCAAACTAATTTGAAATGAAACCATCTAAGTTGCAAACATAATACTTAACCTATGCATAGTCAAAAAAGGTCAAAAAGGTATACAAAAACAATATCATCTGATAAGTCCTCATTACACATGGCTTTGGAATCATGTTTCCATCATTCCTTTGCTTGGATCTGGGCTTTGCTTGCCTATGGTATGTCACAATAGGATTTGCATAAAGATTTGAATCTGTATATTTCTGAGAAATTGCAGAAATTGAAGTTGCAAATTTCAAACTCACAATATTAATATTTTTGTATGCAACCATAAAACCCTCCTCTTCTCGGCTCAAGAGAGAAGAAGCAGTCTTGTGCTCTGTCCATCCAATAGTGACAAATATCAGAACAGACTGCCATAAATAAACTCACTTTTATACCCTCACATAAGTTTGCTACTAATGACTTTATTTAATTTAATGACTGGTAGCGCAAAGATTGATTGGTTTAATGACAAACTGTGCAACACATCATTACCATCGCACAGAATTAGTTTGGAATTAGAATAAGAATTTCAGTTACCAAGCAGAATTGTGCATGCATCCACTTATTCAGTTATACTGTGAATGTTAGACGGACAAAAGTTCAAACTAGACAGCACTCAGAAAGCACGTAGGTCTTGCCAAAGCAGCTCAGTTTTGGTCAGGATCATCATCAAAATCTGGTGGATTGTTCCTTGGGCCTCACCCTACCTTTTCAAAAAAAGATCAAAATCTGCTCATAATGTTTTTAATAATCCTGCTAATAAACAGACAGACAGACAAAAAAAATACAAAAACAGAGCCTTTTTGACCAGTAAAAAATATTCTCAGCAAGAGGATTTTGTCATCTACTAGTCCCTTCGGCCTCCCAACGTAAATCACTAAAATTTGTCATTTTTAAAAATGTGTAAAATAAACCTTATTTTCCTGTCCAGTGCATATGTTATGGTTTCTCATGCTCCAACAAGAACAAGCCTACAAAGGCGCAAGAGTTGAAAACAACTGCATGTCTCATTTTCTCTTCCTGTCAAAATTACCAAAAGGGTATAGTTACATGTGCTAGTTAGCTTTTTAATTGGACATCTCACAGAGATAATTAGTCATCCCATTGGCAGAAAAGTTTTTAAATCCACTCCTTGCGTTTCCTCATGTCAAAGGGATTGCATTTCAAAGATGACGTGTAGGCAGACCTTCTGATGCTCAAATGGAGCGCATTTCAACTAATGGCATGGACGTCTAAAGCTGAACCCTATTAGCAATGTAAAATGTCACTTGCTTCTGCTTCCCGATAAGCAGTTAGCTTTTAAGAGAGCCTGCCATTTATTTCCACTAATTTAATATTGAGCAAAAAAAAAAAAAAAAAAAGCTATATTTCTGTTGTATTCAGTAGGATACAACAGCAGGATGACAGCTACTGGACAGCCTAACAGAAACTCATTAGAATGAGTTCGAGAAATGTCTTTTCAATTTATAGGTTTTAGTATAGGATTGTTACTAATGAACCCAGAAAGTGCTTCACACTGCTTTCACATTGCAATTGCAGTGCTTTCTCATTTTAATTCAATTACTAATGTTTATTTACTCTGTTTAATGACCCTGAGTCCCATCACCCTTCTTAAGATCATAGCAGTCAAAAAATATTGCTGGCTTACTGCAATTTTCAATAGATGCATCTAGGAAATATGGTGCTTTCATCACTTGTGCAGCACCACAAAGTTCACCGAATCAATAAATACTGATGCATTACTGCTGTCTTTTACTATCAGCACTCTGCGACAAAACATCATTTGCACCACATTTCCGCAGTCTATGACATTTTTAAGGGTTTTCTTTTTAATATATTTTGTCATTGCGATGACAATTAGTATTACTCTTACAATTTCCTGAACCATATCTTCCCGAAACAAAATCAATGCAAATCGGTTTTTGTATAACCAATCATATTGTATTGATGTATCATATTGTGCAGTACGATATCTGCATCATTCATCAGTGTCGGACAACAGCAGCCAGACCCATCTGCCCAACTGGACAAACACCGTGACTCACACCACAGCACAAAGTGTGACTAAAATATTCTATACAGTGACACAAAATCGGCTCCAAGTCAATTATCTCACCAGATACCGGCAAAGCAAAGGCGCATTTATCACTGTCACTATAGTAATTCATGCATTTTTTTTGGTTGTCTTTTTTCATATGCAAGTAAAACACGCTCATGAACTGGGTAATGTGCGAGTAAAATTAAAGACCTTTCTATTTATCAAATGATATCCCAAATTTCACATCATGTGGCTTATCAAGCTTTTCCACTAGGACTTATTACCCAGCTACCAATCTTTCACAGTGTGTTTTTAGTTTGATAAGCAACTTGTTGTTTGGTGGCCATATCAGAGGTCTTTAGCAACTGTAAATAAATTATAAGCCCATTTTTTAATGGTAGGACTCAACAGAGGTTTATAAAACCAGCTAGTGTTTGTGCAGTTTGGTTTGAGGCTTACACTTTTATAGACATCTATACTTCAGAGGATCTGTTAACTGCAGGTCTGAAAAATAAATGAACCATAATCAAACCATCATTTCCTCCTTTAATGTGTATCATGGATAATATTATAGTCGGCAAGAACAGAAGAGTCTGTTGCCTTTCAGTAATATACACATTTTAATTGTTAAGTTTCATCCCCTTTGACTCACATGTGAGGCTGAAAATCTCCCTGCATTGGAAAGAAACTATACTTTGATGTGAGATATATTTCTAATAATAATTCCTACTTTTCATTCCACATTCTAATCACCAACCAGATTGTTTAAAAAGTTTCCATGATTCCTCAATTCCTCTCTCCTTTGTCTTCAGTGGGAAAGACTAAGAAGCAAGGAGACGATGTGGATGCAATAAAGGAAACTGAGATGTACTCATGAGTCCATTTCTTATAGGCTACATTTCGTCTTGTTCATCTCAACAGCAATCATGGGCACCATCTAAACTGTTTCAGAAGAGCATCAGTTTGATTCTCGCAGCTCAGAAATTGCTTAACTTCAAGCTTTTTTTTGCAACCACTGGACATGATATTTGAAGTCATATTGAGACATTGCAGGAGTTTTTGGTGGTTGGTAATGGTCATATGCCGTTTGGATGAATCAAAGAGGGATTTCATTTCTTTGTGAGACCAGAAAACAGTGACACTGAGTGGCATTTAGCCGTCTGCTCAACTTTTCATCTCTATTTCAAGTTTTACTTATTTCACTGTTGGAAGATATTTTCCTTAGATTTTGTTTCTTCAAGAATGCAGAAATTAACACATTCCTCCAATGTATGCAGACAATACAGACACTGATTTAAGAGCTCTTGACCTGTTAAATACTGACACCGTGTGCTGGATTTGAGCCCATTGCCAGAGGCCTCTGAACCAGAGGCCAAGTCGATCCCTCTGAGGTGGAACAGTCCTGTCACAGCCTCTCACACTGAGGATATCAGGCATGAAATTGGCTAAATATGAGCTGAGGTTGCAGTTTTTAAATACCCAGTGGCATTCAGTGTAGTTCACACTTCTCCCATTAAACAAAAAGACCTGAGTAACCCTCAGGTCTTTTCCTTTCTTCCATTGGCACGACAAACTGTGGATGGTTCTTCTTTGTGCCTAAAGGAACCATAATGCTTCTCAGGCAACACCATGTTTCTCAGTGATGAGCTGGATGTAGGATTTATCACAGGACTCATTTTAGTAAAATTGCTTTTATCTTTTCTGGATGTTCCATCTTTAATTCTCTCTAGCTGTAGATGGCCAAGCCCATGTCGGGGAAAAAACACTGTGTAGCTAAGGAATATATTCTTATTTGTTTGCATGTAAAGCAATTCTGTATGTGTATATGCATTTCCATGTGAATGGTGTCTGTGTGCATGTTGATCTGTGCTGTATCTAAGCCTTTTATTGACAATTATGTGCCTGCTCATGCATTAATTGGCTCTCAGTGTCAACCTGGGGCCAGATGCAGTAAATTCTTTGTTCACGACTAAACCTGTGTGCACACAAAGACAGAAATGTGTCTTTTCATCAGATTTATATAGCTGTGCATACATATGCCTGACTGTGGAAAAAGGCTCTTCCTCCTCTCTCTGGCTAACTTGGCCTCCGCCACCCTCTGTATGTGTCTGAACCATTGTGCAGGGAGGGAGGGGCAAACTTTGAAAGATGTGAGATATTGAAAAATCTTGAATATTTTGTCTTTAAAGCTGAAATTTAAACACAAGATCACATTATGTATATATGAATAATTACTGAAGCTGTTGGATGATCTAACCTCAAATCAGTCACTATATCATCAAGAAACAAACTGGATCTAGATCCTCTATGTTTGGTTTGCAAATGCTCTGCTGCCCTCTTAGTAGTAGATATGATGCAAACCATCTCAAACTTATGCAAATCAGCACTGACAATAAGAAACAGCAGACGCTAGCGTAGTGTATGCCATTTCTCTATATAAGAAGTACTGTAGCTAGATCTGTCAGATCTGCTGCAAATTTACTGTCTCTGATTGTGACCCTGGAAGTTTAGCTAAATAGGCATAGACAAATAGAGAAAACAAGTAGATTATTAAAGGGAGGAATAAAAAAAAGATGATGATTTCAGGCTTCGATGATCACTGGAATTATTGAATGCAATTTTCCAACTCTGAAACAAAACAGGTGGGTAGAAATTCTGCATTACAGTATTTAGTCCTACATTGCTATTCCTATATAAATGTATTTTAGCTTGGGGGCATGAGTGAGCTGATGATAGTGCCAAACTCCCTGGAGATGAGTACACATATGCACACAGAAAATAAAATAGTTAAAGGTATTTGCATGTTTTTTTACCACTTGTAGTTAGTGATAAGAAATTGCATGGACCTGCATAGAAACTGAGCCATCTTAAAGCCTGTAGGCGGAAATCTATTGAACATAGCAAGGCGAGAATGTATAAATCAGAAGTATTGAGCATCTATTCGGTGATAAACTCACGTACATGCACATAAAAATGTTCATGCTGAGAGTTTTGAAGATTTCCTAATTTTTTCTGCATTTCAGAAAGTGAGAAGAACATAACATTACCTCAAAATTTAATTTAGTGGTGCTATGGGGGATTGTAACAATGTTGCATAAAAAAGCTCTGGTGTGCACACTTACATATAAATTCTGTGTAATGAGGAAAACAATTCCTTAAGAAAAATAGCAGCATTTGACATTTATTTATAGTTATATAGTTACTTTAATTATCGTTGAACATGTTGTGGTACATGTTGTACGACGAAATTGCTCATCTGGTGACACCCTGGTTGTAAGCTCAGTGGGAAGACTCCACTCCAGCAGTCATACTGGATACTGGTTCCTAAGCAACCATGTACCTGGTTTTATATGGCAAATAAGACATTACAAATTGGCAGAGAGTGTAAAAGGGAAGCATGAACAGAAAATAAAGGTGCAAGGCATTAAAAAGCAACAAAAGGAGAGAACAAGCGGAAGAGATCATAAAAAAATTAAGGAGCATCATACAAATAAGTCGGTTTTAAGGCTGTTTTTTGTTGTTGTTTTTGTTTGTTGCTTTGTTTGTTTAACACTGAAAAATATCCAGTGTTAACCTGGGACCTGTGACAACTAAAACCGTTTGATTACCATCCCTTAAGGATCTGGCCTATATGGGGATCAGGAGTTGAACAATGCAACTCCCAACCCAACACCACATCATCTATAAGAATTCAAATTTCACAATGAGATAGACGCCAACATTTCAGACAAGCTGGATAAAGTGTCAATGCTTCTCATGTCTAAATCATTCTGTAAATCTTAATTTTTTATATATATATATAAAATTATTATAATTATATACATTTTATATATATAATTTTACCAGATATGCTCCTCTGCCACTTCTAGTAACTGCTGTGTGCTTTCTGTGTTACTACTTTAATTAGATAATGTTAAAAAAAAAGCAGTAATCAAAGTTTAGGAAGTTCTAGGATTCTTTCCCAACTGCAAGTCCTGGAAGCGTAGGTTATTCAGTACGCATCATTATAAATGCTTTATTTGTATGTAGCTCTACATACCTTCAACATGTTTCTATTCTTTAATATATTTCAAACAAACTGGCTGATATTGTGGAGAAAAGGGTCAGTGGAATTCTTTCAAGAACCGAGAACTGTTTGTATCAATTAGAGGAGACACATCATGCAGTGCAGATGACACTCTCTAATCTTGGAGGGAAAAGATTCATATTGCATGAATAATTTCCATCTAGTCCTGACAAGCGCAGTGAACCTTCATTTGTGATGCATGATTTAGCATTTGTAATTCCCTGTTAGGCAAGAAATGGTATTTAAACTGGCATCATGGCAGATAAGAAATGGTGAGGAACAGAGTCACAGTTTAATATCATTTAATATTGCCTGCTTGCTCCACTGACAATTGAGGAGGTCTAAAATCAATATGGGCGGGAAGGCAGCTATGCAGTAGTGCTTTTAAACTGCAGAATGAAGGATCGGAAACCTGAGGATTACAGATAGACCTATTCTAGTACCTATATGAGATTAAGCTACATCTCTCTCATAACAAGGAAACAGAGCTGTAGTGCAGATGACCAGATTCCTAGAGCCATTAAAATTGTAGTACACTCAAAAAAAAAATAATAATATGCCTAAGTATTTTTACATATATCACATATAAATATATAATTTCTATCAAGTATTTTTACATAAGTTCAACAAAAAGGGTCAGATACAATACAATGCTTTTCAATCATGTACAGTCAATGTGAAAAAAATTAATAATTAATAATAATATGTAATGTAATCATTTTACATCACACAACATCATCACAATTCTACATATGCTTAATGTGCTTATTTATATGTTTATATATCATATTTATATGTGTTTATATATAAATATATATTTAGCTACTGGCTAACCAAGCGGACATAGTGGTGGTTGACAAGGAGCGACAAGGAGCAATCCCAGCTCACAGTAACATCAGGAAGAAGGAGCATGAAAAGATGGAGAAGTACCAGGGGCTGAAGGAACAGCTGGAACAGATGTGGAAAGTGAAAGCCATAGTGGTCCCAGTGGTGATAGAAGCATTAGGGGCTGTGAGCCCCAAACTGGAAGAGTGGCTCCAGCAGATTCCAGGTACAACATCTGAGGTCTCTGTCTAGCATCTTTCATGACCACAGAGCCAACCTGACTCTGAGGCAAAAGCCAGGAGGAGACTGCTGTGGAAACTGCTTTTATTGTTCACATGCCTATCATGGCTGTAACTGCAGGGAAATATCCACCCTTCTGTATAACAGCTGCAGCACATACTCATATAATCATCATTCTAAAGAGATCATTAGTAATTATGATGCAAATACCTGTGATATGCACTCAGAGGAAATAAGCTTTCCTGACAATATTAATGAGATGAAAAATAACTATGCATATAGGTCATTTATACGCTTTGCCATAACTTTAATATAAAGCAACTTGATTCTGAGGATTGTGACATGGAAGCATCTAATGTGTACTGAAGGGAGAATGAATGAAATCTCTACTTTATCTATTGATCTCTTAGTGTGAAAGTGCAAGTCAAGTCAGCATATGGTGTAGTTTTATGTGAGAGGAACCCAGAGGGAACCCACGCAGACACGGAGAGAACATGCAAACTCCACACAGAAAAGGTCCCAGGTCCTCAGGTGGATTTGAGCCCAGGACCGTCTTGCTTTGAGATAACACTGCTATCCACTATGTCACCGTGCTGCCTTCACTTTTAATTTTGTTTAGATTTATTTATAGAATGTGTTACGAAAGTATCAATATTTATGGGAACTGGCAAAAAAGTTAACCAATAATATGTAATATTCATTGCACCAGTGCAACCAGTGCAAAAAGTTAGTCTGGAGCCCTGTAAAGCCCATCTTGAGCTTTTTCCCTCTGTGAGATAGGAGCCACTCTGATGTTTTCATCAAAGTTCTGCGAAGGATTCTCTGATCTGTCTCTTTCAGCACGTACTCCAACCTATTAATAGACATAAAACATTTCTTCGAAATTCCAGTGGGATGCACGCTGGCTATTATCAGAACACAGCCTAAAGGCGTACATACAGTAGCCCCCAGGTGTTGATTTAATCTCCGGTGACATCCCTTTATCCTGCCCTGCAGAATAAGATGCAGTCCAGATACTGCATAGGTGAAGTCACTTCAGTCACACCAGTCATGCCCAAACAGGGTGTTTTTTTTAATGTGCTTATAAATAAAGTTGATGATGATGATGATGAAAACAGGACAGGGGTAACATCCTGCAGGTGAGGGAGGGAACGCGGTGACAAGAGAATCATCCATGCTGAAGGCAGATGAGTTTGTATAAGCGCTGACTACTTTTCTAGAGGGCTGCTAATTTGATTTGCTGGCTGCGGTTGTCCTCAGTGGCAATCAAACTGCAGCACAGTCTGAGGGCCTATAGTGCTGCCATGCATACTCATTCATTAAGCAACCTGAGCAATCATGCAGGCAACTCCAGCAGACCTGAGCCCAGGGCAAGGGGATATTATTAGAGATGAAGCGAGGTGACTACCTTTGATGACCCAGTTCAGGCTGTCTGTTGCTCTCTAAGCTCTTCTTCTGTTTTACTAACTTTCATTCTTGCCTCCAGGATTCTTCCTCTGTAAGGAGGTCAGTGGCCATTGAGGCTTGATGTGCACTGCTGAGTGTTTGATGTTCCTGAAAATGTCCATCGCTGTTAAGAAAACATTTCAACCAACTGAGGCTGAGCCTTGAGGATTCAAAGTTATCATAGCCAGCTATCATCTATATATGTGTTAAAACACCAGAGATGTCTTTTTTCTTTTCTATTACCTATTTTCACCAATCCCCATTAGTTAGTTAGGTAGTTAGTTAGTTCATTCCTTCATTTGTTAGTTGGTCTCGGTCAGTCAGTCAGTCCAGCCTTGCAGAGATATACGCTCTACAGAGCTGCCATTCTAGTTGAAGTGGTGTATCACACACCACCATGCACCAGGATACAGAATACAGGCCAAAACTCAAAATGGTCATTAACTTGGCATTACCTTCAAGGGGAAAATTTTTAAAAAAGAGCAAAACCATGTTAAAAGCAACCATATTATAAAACACAACTTATTTTTAAATGTTAAACCAGTGCTTTCCAATTATGTCCTGTGACATCATACAAAAAGCAGTGTGTGATTGGATTCCCATTCCAGATGTCCATAAGTTATTAACAGCTCCACAAAATACTTTTTTTTTCAGTCCAAACCTCTCATTCAGTTTAAATTAAATAAATGTTCAAATGATCCAATATTTCACCATAAAGTAATGATTAGAGAAAAGTAAAAACATTTGTGTGTTAGAATATTTTATCTTCTTTTGCTCTGGTTAATCGTCAAATGACCCCTCAAATCTATTCGGTGTCCCTATTTGTAAAACTTTATATATAGTAGATTAAAACGGTCCACCTCCTGCAGTGAACATAGTAACATGCTGCTCACACAGATACACTTCTTAACAACTAATCTGCAACAGCAAACACATTAGACAACTAATCCCTGTCTGGATTATTTATTTGACTGAATGAAAAACTATATTCATATACTGCACTGGAGTTGCAGGTAAGTAGTGGGTGGACGGCAGGCATGCAAAGAGTCCAGACTCTAGTCTGCCGTTAGGTGAGTAAAGCATTTTAGTTCAAGTTAAGGATTAAGATTTTTTTTCTTAAATGTTAGGGAAAACAAATGAACTACATGTTTTCTGCATCAACATTTTTGTGATTTACCTTGCATGTTAATTAACATTTTCTCATTAAAAATGGAAAACTTTAATGGAAAAAATATTTGATGTTTACCTTATACCTTATATGTTTAACTTATTTACTGTTGCAGATTAGTTGTATATTAACGTAATTTCTGGATACGGTGCTGCAGGAAGGTGCCAAACCAGTATTAATACTTTACAGTAGGCTACTTTATCTACTATACATTAACTGACAAGTCCTTTTTTATACACATCTACGAGGAGCACAGAGCAACGACTATTACAGTTTGTATGCACACACAAAGAGAGAGAGAGAGAGAGAGAGAGTAAAGAGCTTTTAAATGCAGTTGAGGAAAAAATAATGCAGCATTAGAAATGAAAGATGCGGCAGTGAAAGTAATGGAATAAGCAATAACCCAGAATTATGAAAAGCTGTAGCTGTAAAAAAAAAAAAAAAAAAAAAGAAAGAAAAAAACCAACAACATAATAAATCTCTTCTATCTGTCTGACTCTTAGAAAGTGAGAGTACAAGATGATTATAGTGTTTGCCACGGTCAGAACAAATGTTGGTTAGTGCTTATTTACTCTATTATATACATATAAAGCTGCAATGTGCATTTTATTTGTGTGTCATAAATACTGTGTGGTTATGCCTGAAAGCTCTACCACATCCTTAACTGTCAATCACATTGTGTCTCTGTCATCTATTTGATCCATACCTGGGAAAGCAGAGTCCACATCCCCAATGCACTAAATGATACGGAGATTGCAATGAGGCCTCGGAGCTATGGCCTCATTTACATAGGGCCAACATAACAGTTAGAGCCACTGCTGAAAACAGATTTATTGAGGCCACCTCATGAATAAAAGACCACACTGCTTTATAATGAGATTTTATTGTATTTAGCTGGCCTTGATCTTATTTCTATTCCAAATTTTTTAAAAACATTCAGAAGAATCAGTGGTTCAGCTCTGTGCAGGTTGTAATGTATCACACACACACACACATAAATCAATCACAGCATTGCAATTCCTAACAGGCATTATATGGCATTACATTTGATAAACATGTGAAAGGCATATACTCATACTGTACATATGCATCTTTCATTATGTCTACATTGTTTGTACTCCTCAGGTAATTTCATATGCTCCACTAAATCTCAGCAGAAGCTGATACTGTTTTCTGTCCCTTGCACACAACTTGTTTACCTGTTTTACTGTGCAAGCTGTTGTACCTTCACACAGAGGCCAAGAGAGTTCAACGCACCATGACTAAAGAAAACATATGTGATTCGATGAAACAGAGCCAAATTAAGTAAACAAATAATCATTCATTTGACAAAATATGTGCTGCAGACACACAGAACAACCCAATTAATAAACGTGCTACGGACAGACACACTGCAAATTAGCCAATATTTTTTTATTTTTTTTATTTTCTTATCAGATATGGCAGGCTAATAATACAGCAAATTTAAGGTTGGGATAACAGCAGACATTTGCAATTATTTCATTATCATTCGATCACGTTGTTAAAATATACCTAATAACCTGGCAAGTATCCAACTTCAATAACATTATGAATCACCAAATGACAAGTGTGTCCAAGCAAATAACTTTATCATTTTTTTGGTCTCCCCAAGACACAGATCTGTATCCATTTCCAGTAGATTTGCCATGTTGTTGTCAGGGTGTTGTGTGTCTTTGCAGTGCATATAGCTGTCAGATTGATGAAGATGTTTTCTTTGTATGTTTGTGTTTTGTCTATTTGCAGGTGTTTTCTTAAGATACGGTGTGTTGACCTCTCTCGGCCACCATACTTTTCGCACTAACAACGCATACACACAGTGACACATCAAGTATGACATCTCCGGTTACATTCCCAGCGGTTTAAAGACACAAATGTCAACATAAAAACATGTGAGATAAAAGCAGGAAAATATTTCCACTGGAGACTAAAGCTACAATATAAACTAAAAACACTATTATTTAGCAACAAAAAAATTAAGCCATAATTTCAATATTCTGTGTAATCTAACTCACATGAAGTAACAAATAGTCGGAAAATGTTCTGACATATCTTAATAAGACAGACAAGACAAAAGCAGGAGCTGCCTCCGGTCAAGATGTCTGAAATTAAAATATAATGCAGATGTTATCCAAATGGAAAGCCCTGAGTCCTGGCTAAATGAACATTAAGCCCACACACACACACACACACACACACAAACAAACCAAAGGGATGACATATGCAGACTGTCCTGCATGGATATACTAAGACAAAATAACCACACAAAAAAAACTCATTGCATCTTAGTAACAAAATAATTTTCATTGTGAAAAAAAACAACAACTCAATTATATGACAAAACTACATGCATGTGAAAACTCAGACAGACCCACATATAGTAAACAAAGCACATAATGGCTAACTCTAGCTCACTGCATTTCAAAATGTGCAAGCCTCTGGCTGTATTTCTCGAATTCGGCAATCATAATAACAGTCCTGGGAACCAAGGCAGGCATTAAGGCTTTTGAGATCTTTACTTTCCAAAACATGAATATCCCTGGTGGGCTCGAAAAGCTGACTTGACAGGCCAAGAGAAATTAAATGATTATTCCTTCCTAATTTTGGATGCTTGCTTTAAAAAAAGAAAAGGAAAACCCACAAGAAGAAGATATCCAGAAAATGAAATAAAATAGTGGTGAAGCAAGGGAGAAGTAGTCATGGGTGGTTGGTGGTAAATAGCTAGATAATTTATGCATACTCTTAAACCGACTGGGGTTTGGCATGCTACACCGTGGCTTGGCAAGGTTGGATACATGGGTGAGGTTGAGACTTTACCCTCTGGGAGGCTATCCCTCTGCACAAACCTGACCTCATGCAGTAGCACTCGAGCATACAAATACAGCACATGAGGAAAAAGAGGGCATGACATGCTGAAAGAGAACGGAGTGAACACAATAACAAAAAGAGAAAGATGTGAAAAAGAGCCTGTAGCTTATCTGAGAATCATCGTAAATTAATATCTTCTGCTCCCAATCTGCTGTGTCATTTTTAAGAGAGCTACCTGGTGGAATGATAACCATTGAACTGTAGTGGCACAGAAATGGCTTTAAATGCCCCTGAGATGTAGTATTTGCTACTAAATTTGAGCTAAACTCAAGTCCTGCTGTCATTTGTATGCCCAAAAGGAAAAGCAAAGAGGAGATTAGAGTTGACTGACATTGCATTACAAAATACTGTAAGGTTGATGATTCGTTGTATTCAGTGCATCCATTTTTCGGATGCTCTATATTTAACGGTAAATATTGTGAATGTTTTATTTTGATAGAGAAAACACTAAATGGACAAATGATATTTTAAATGAACAAATAATATTTTTAAAAAGTAAATCACGATCTCAAAAAATTAACATTTTATGCATGAAAACAATTTTGCTGTTTGTGAACCACTTACAGGTAAACACATGTTACTAGTACATCACCAAATCAACTTTTAAACTGAAAGATTGGGTCAGCTTCCCCTCTTCATGCTTCATTATATTATAACGTAGAGAGGATTTATCTCAGAGGCACTCGAAAGGAAAAGTCTGAGCAGCTGTGAATCACAGCAGCGTTTAAACCCCCAGCCCAGACACAGCTTGACCCCTTTCAGGAAGCTACTTGTCTGACGTACCCCATACAATGCAGCACAATGCCTATGAGTATATCTGATCAATATATGCCTACAATCACCTCAAATACAGCCTAGAACATGGAGGTGTCAGAGGACTTTATAAGAGAGTGAGTAATCAACACTGTCACAGAAGATAAAAGGGGATGGATTTCATTGATTATCATACATGTTAATCATCAGATTTGGAGGTTGAAAGACAGACTCTGAATGACATTAAAGACATTATTTGATGATAAACTGGCTCTAAAAGAAACATTACAGAACTTAATGATGCAAGAAAATATCGCAAATCATTCAGTCTTCTCTAATCTATTGGCCTGAGGTCTTACAGGTGTGTGCATGGGATAAAAAGAAAATTCACAAGGGCTCATTATCACAGTGTTAACTACTAAATATTTACATTGTCATCTGTGTTTGGCTTCTGCTCATATCATGCATTTGTTATTCAACAGTAGGCCCATTGGAATGAACAGAGTGACATTTCTATGTGCACCACCTGAACACCTTTTCCACAACATAACCACTTCCATGACATTGTGTTACGTGTGGTCAATGGTGTGAAAACACTCTAAGATGCATTCCAGACATAAATAACAGAAAGACAGAAATGCTGCTTTTACAAATAACCTGTTTGGTTTGGTTAAAACAAGTCCATTTTTCCTCTGGTTTGTTTGGACTGGTGGTGAAAGCTGCCAATCGAACTGTGCTGGCATCACTCGCAAACATGTTTGTTTGTAGTGAGAACATGAGCTGATATTGATCTGACTCAGTTGTAGGAAGCGTTGTACCATTTTTCTAATATACCAGCTCCTGTAGCAGGCTGTGCTTTGCATTATGGGTAGGTGTGTAAGATTAGCATTTTCAACAGCGGCAGTGTGTGACTCGTGGACAGACATGGACTCATGAGGATGTGCAGTGACTCAAAGAGATTTTGGTACTGTGCTAAGCTCAAAGCTTTTCAACACATAAGGTTTTCATTACATTCGTTACATAAGGGACACATTGAGGCAAAAAAGTTTGGCAATAGTGCAATAAAGTGCACAGTGCACTTTATAAAACACTGAGTTATCATCAGGAAAAAGACAATATTCCCTCGGTTTGAGAACCTAGTCGAATACTTTGGACAAAACCATACAATGATCCAGTGGTTGTTGTGGAGTCCCATGAGAATTAAACACTATCGCTCGCTGCTAATGAGGCGAGGACCTCTGACCTGGCTCCCGGATCTGACTCGGATGGTGATGGTTATTTTTTTGCAGTTGCTAGTTAGAAGTTATGGTGTAGGCGTAAATAGTAGTATTATACCTGCAATTATTTGTGTGTGACAGATGTGAGATTCTGGATATGTCTGTCCTGTCTGTCTCTCTGTTTGTTTGCCGAGATAATATGTTCTCTATGTTTAGTTTGACCTTAATGTAGACATTGGTAGACAGTGCATGATACACAAACACACACACTGTGTTGTGTGCAAAGTATTATGAATAGAAATGTCCTTTTTCTGCATTAATAAGACATGAGTAACACAGAGAAATTTCAAGCAGTGTCATAATATTTAGTTGTCAGTCCCTTGTGAAATTCCTCCATACTTACTTACGGGATTTTTCCCATTAGGAAACTCTGACCAATCAGACAGCAGTTTCCTCATGTATCACAAATATTTGTAAGTTTTGTGACTGCTGCAGTGTGAACACAGACCAAAGTCAATTCAATTATGCAACAAGTGCAACAAATTGGTCGATAGTGTGACCCTAAATGTGCAAGCTCCAATGCTCCTTGCAAATTGTACTAATCAACTTAGAAATTTGAACGTGGTAAAGTGCAAGTAGAAACATAAAAGATTTGACATGAATCCTGCTCAGAAATATCCAAAAATTTACTTCTTATATTCAAATCTAGAGACATCCAAGAATTTTCTTAGTTGACCCATGACAGTGTCATCTGCATATGTAAACTGAAAAGATTATTAGGGCATCTGCTTTGACTCCCTCCTCCTCGTGTTTTTGTCTGTCTGTTTTTGTGTACACTGGACGTGTTCGGCTGATTGCCCTCTCCGCCTGACAACCTGCAACTGTGGCATTCCACTCACCTGTAGCAAATCATCAATCAACCCATGCAGCATATAACTACGGCTCTGACATCCAGTCTTTGCTACATCATTCAGTCATCTTTGGCCTTAAATACACCTTGAGTATTTTGCTAACTTGTTTTTTGGACATTATTCCTGAACCCTGACAAACCTGATTTTTCGCTGTGTAGATTCACCACATTGCCTCCAGAGAGACCAGCCACGTCCAGCTACAGTACCTTGCCAGTCAACCAGCTCATACCTGCTCTGCTCCCTGCCTGCCCAGCTCTGCCTTCAAACGTCCGGTTGCTTGCTCCACTCAGATCTCAAGTTCTCAGTATATTCCATACAGTAAACAGCCTTCAACTTTACTTCGTACAATAAAATCCTCCTTCCTAAACCTTCATCATCTGTGTTTTGCATTTTGGGTCCAGTTTTTTAACGGTCATAATATAAGATGGCAGACAATATAAAAAGGACCACAGCATGTAACAAGTCACATGGATCTGTATTTGCTGTGATTAATCAATAATGTGTTGTTGTTTTTTTACTCCAGCCTGAATAGTGCTGTCTTTACTGTTGGCCCAGCTATGAAGAAAAATTCTGTGAGCATCCATACAATGCAATAATGAAAACAGCCCATGTTGTGACAGGAAATAGGAGATTTCATAATCCGTCTGAGCACTGGGTTCTGGTCCACGAGGAGAGCCACATTCACCTTCTCATTAGTGACACACTGAGAATCTGTAATGCCTGAATGCATATACAAATCATTGAAGACATGAAACAAGCCAAAACTACAACAGACCCCAGCTGCATCCCTTTGCTGTCAAGTCTTCTGATGGCAAATGCATATTGCACGTGTGTGTGTGTGTGTGCGTGCGTGCGTGCGTGCGTGTGCATGTGTGTGTGTGCACGCATATTTTGCAAGGTCTGCATGCCTACTTGGCTGTGCAAATGAAACTTTCTATGAACACTCTGATCAATGCCGCCGTTGGCTAGAGTGAAACCTGGCTATGAATAACAATTTTGCATTCATCGCTAGTTACTCCCCATGATGTTCCACCTGACACAAAGAGAATCAGCTTTCTGTTTGTGTCAGCATTTAACAAGAGGCTCTCCAAGGCTCCTTCGCCCATTCTCCCTACCTGAAGGGCATCGACAGGCCCTGTGTGTTCTCAGAGATGTATAAAAGTGGATGCAAAGAACATGCTGTAGTTGTCTAGAGTAAGAAACAAGTTCTTTGCTTCTAAGTATCACAGGAGCTGCGAATGTCAACAACAACAAACAAACCCATATGTCATGTAAGAAAGAAAGGCTCAGTGCAATTAACTATTTACATTATGACCACATTGTGGGCTTTTACCTGCTGAAAAGAGGCATGCAGCACAATGTGTCCTAGGTGTCCTTGCTAGCACAGTTGTAATTTTCACATCCAGCAGCCACATTGTATAAGTACCATATGTGCTTGTGCCCATGGGAGTGCTGGTCTTAACAGTGGCTGTGGTCAGGCACATTGTTAGCACCTTGCTATCTTGAGAAAGTGACTGTCCGTTGACTAACAATAACCTATAGTCAAAAATCAATTTTCCTTTTATTTTGAGGGCACATCAGAAGCTCCGTCATTGTTAACAATATCCACACAGCAGCATGGGTCTGCTCTGACAACATCTGAATCTGCATGTACATTTTCACCCAGCTGGACAAATAATTTTCTCTGATTTAGACACTGGCACCCATGTGGACATTTCACTGCACCTCTATCAGGATGGTGGCTTTACTCCTCACATTTTTTACTATATGAACCAGGACTGTCCAGTATGTGTGACCTTTTAGATGTGTAGAGCACAATATTGATTAACATTACATCCTGTCAATGTGTTGGGGGATTTAAACAATAATGAAGTAAAGTTGCTGTCCCTTGTGCGTGAATCACAGACTATGATGATGCACCTATCGTTTCTGGTCCTGGGGATGGCAAAAGGTTAGGCTGATTTATTCTTTCCTCATTAATGATGTATTATTTCACCTACCCTATCTGCCATTAATAGGAATCATCGTTTGGAAGCTGAATGTTGAAGTAGCAATGTACCAGGTGTGAGTGCACCTGACTTTTAAAGGGAATGGGAGATCACTTTTATTCATGTTATACCCAAAACCAGCTATGAATGATTAAAAGACTAAATACAACTATTTATAATATAATATAATAATGTACTATACTAATATACACTATTTAAACTGTGCAGAACACTGACAACGGCTAATTTTTAACAGGCGTTTTCAGCCACTGAATGATAGCGTGCAGCTTGCTAGCACCAGACTAATCCGGGTTTATATTGATTGCCTGTGTAATCGTTACCCTGCATCCATATGTCAGTCAATCCCCCTTAAGTGTTGAGCAATTATTTTCAACAGCACAGCTTGAGTATTGCCACACATGATGATGATATGATTGCAGATGGTGAGAAAAATGTGTCATGTCTTCCTGTTAAATCATTTCACTGCTAATATGAATAGAGAAATCTAACTATTGTATTACCTCTACATAATTCTCATCCTTCAGAGCAAACTATTGAAAGCAGAGGGCTGTGCCTCTGCAATTTAACTGCTAAAGCAACATGATAAATAAATGATAAAAATGTATGTTATGCAGCATACTAACTGTGACGATCAATCAAATCTTGTACCATTTCAATCTCTCCCTCAGTTCAGAAGAAACATTCATCTAATGATACAGGCTGAGAGATGAGAATGATATTTTTTTTTTTAAAGAGTGTGTTGTAATAGCAGTGGGAAGGCAGCAATGACACATGCTCACACAATGAAACCCCATTGCTCACACTATGCTCTCATTATCCGCTGTGACTCCAGGTCTTCAATATTAGCCGACAATAAGCACTCTGCAGGGCCATCTGCTCTACCAGCATGGGTTATTTTCAGTGAGAGAGACAGCCGCATAAAAGTGGGAAAGAAGAAAGATATTCATGCTATTTGTGGAAGCCAGAAAGAGAAGAGAGGCCTAGGAGGGAGTAACAACTTGACAGGTGAAGTAAAAGAATTTAATGAAAATGATTATGTTATATGTAAAAGTAAGGTGCAACCTATGAAAGACAATTTAAAACATGAGGGAGGAGATGAGACCTAACTCAACCTAGATGGAATATGGCGTATGCCTTATTGTATGGTTCACAATAATAATGGAATAATTTTTAATATGATAAAAGAAGTTTATGTATTGATAATGGCGATATTTCAACTTTTGACAAAGTTACATTGCTACTGATTCCGTGGTGGAGAATTTAACACCAACAAGGGAAGCAACTTCAGTAATGTTGAAATGGGTTGGTTACAAAACAAACCATGGTTACACCAGAATGCAAGAAGTGCAAGAAGACTGTAACAAAACCAGGCAACAGAGCAAACTTATTCCACCACCGCATGCTGAAGCACCGAGTTGTGTATGAGAGCCAAAAATTCCATGAGGAGAGGAGAGCTTAACAGCTATTCTAAAACTTTTTTCTCCAGTATTTTGTCATGTTTTCATAAATATCGTTTATGCAGAAAGATCCTAAAATATTGTTTATATATATGTGGCCCCAGTTATATGCTGCCACCCTTGCACAGCTTGCAAGGCCCCGGCAGTGTCATGCAACTTGTCTCAAATCAATTTAGTTGAAGCAAAACACACTAAAAGCTGAATATTTGCATCAATAACTCATTGTATCAGTCATCTCCTTGTGCTGGAGAATCTTACCTTCTGTCTGATCTCTTCCTCCATTTTGACCGGAGAGCCAAGCTCAGCTACCTGTTTCACTCCATCGCTAGCATAGCCACCATATTCCCACAGCACATAGTTCTTAGAATGGGAGGCACCAATGATGGCTGACCAGTGATTGGCACGACCTGGTGAAAAACCACAATAGTACATCTCTTTATTTGCAAATCCCAACCTATTTCACTAAATTATCACTTCATGTGATGCAAAGCTCTAGAGATGACAGTGATGATCTGTCAAATGAATGAATTAGTCTGGTGATTAGCAGATGAAACACCACTTTGAAAACAATACCAAGATGCTGTAACCGTCCACTGTTAAGGCATGGAGTCATTCATCAGTGAGCTAATTTTGGGTTATGTGGTCCCTCAGTGGTGTTACATGACAGCAGAGCAGCTAGTTGTCTCACATTCCTTTATTATCCCCCTTGTTGTCATATTATTCCCCTGTCTTTATTATTTAAATAGACTGGAATGTCATTCAGCTACATCACCATGAGAGCACGATGATGATTTTATGGCACAAGTTAATTTAGGGCATCTCCAACTCCTTTTTCAACAGTGCATAATCTGAACGCAAAGTAAGGCACAGGACAAAGTATATTTAGTCCCTTATTGATCCATTTTGGTTATAACATGAGTTAAACCAATCAAACTGCCAGTGCCCATTTCTTAAAAGTCAGGTACACCTGGTGCATTGCTATTTAAACAGCCCCTCTCTTGTCACTGGGGGACATAAATGTGGTGCTAGATTGCCGGACCCACTGCCCCTGGCATCTCCCAATCTTCTGTGATATATATGCAAGCAAATGCATCGATATTTAACTGGTGAGGCTGCTGCACCTCGGTGTTTGTGTAGCAGGCCCAGTGATGTGAGCAGATTGCAGTCCACAGATCAGGCCAGCCAGTTTATATATAAAATAGTTATTGTTATTATTGGTTGTTGTTGTTGTTGTTCTTGTACATCTATCACCTACAGTATTTAGTTAAGATAGCGTGACCTCAAATAGTTCATCTTTATGCCCAAAACAGAGCCCTTTACCCTACAGCTCTGTAAGTGACCCTTGCTGCCTTCTACTGGTTCCCAGTGTGCATCTGAACAAAGACTAATCACTCTGAAATCTAATCTAATCTCTGTGTTTGCAGTAATCCTCTAATAGTACGCTATATTGTGAAAGCTTTCCTCAGTTTTTCATTGGACACTGCAGACATGGCTACTGACAACTTTCAAGTGATACATTTGTTTTTCCTGACTTTTTGACTTCTACTATACAAAGTTGTATTTTACTGAGATCTAGATGATGCTTGGAAGCACAGCTAGAGGGAAGATTGTATCAGCTATTCACAAGAGTATGGTGATGGATCTGCAGCAGTGTAAATTGTGTAGATGTAGCCCCTTAATGATCAACACATTTTGCAGTTTTACTGATTATTTTTATACCTCATATGACCTGGCATCCAATAATCTTTCTAAACATTTCTTTGACTGCACACCTTCACAGATCCCTCTAACTCTGTCTGTGTAAGAGAAGTCTTTTGCAAGGAAATTAATTTCAGAAAAGTCTACAAATCCATGTGGTTTTATATTTTAGTACCTGAGTGTTTTCAGGAGACCAGGCCTTCATAAATTGAAAGTTGCCTGAATTATTTTGGATATTTATGGTCTAAAAGAGTGGAAGTGGTTGATGTTTTGCATGTTGTGGGGACCCGGTTAAGAAGTCATCTTTAATGGCATTTCTTTGGTCCTCATTTGATCTTCAAAGGTTGTTCTTTGTGATTATAAAAGCAACTCCATGTAATGGTAAGTATTACTGAAGCACATGGTGCCTTTTTTCCCAACTGACCAGTCCATCAATCCGTTTTTGTCTAGTCTGTCAAGAGCATTTAAAACATATTGGTGGTTTGATATTTTTGCTGATGGTCCATGATGAAATTTTAAGGCCGCTGTCCTCCAAGCTTTCATAAATGTCTCACCCTAGCTTTAACATTATGACTTTGGTTAGAAGTTCTACATTCATCATCTGAGCTTTTGGCATAAAATACTGTAGAAGCAGTATCAGATTAATTCTAAGGGAGTATAACTTGGTGCCAGTCTCCTCCTTTTAATGCAGTTATGGTTAGTGCTTGTGCTCAGTTTTGTGGCTGGTTTCATCATTAATTAGTGGAGGTATTTATTTTTTTATCAGTGAAATATGGCAGAGTGGCAAAGTGCTGTTTGATAACCTGCCACAATTTTACAGGGCTGTGTTAAGAATACGAAAGTCATAACAAAAAAGGTGCCCACTTTGACCTGTCTCTTGAGGTTATATGACTCTGATCCATGATGCATTGCTGGATGTCAGAGCAATGCTTGTAGACTTCATTTGTAGGGATATTCAAAAGACTTTGAGATTGTTATACAATTGATGCAAACAGAGGTGCTGTCTGGGACCTCAACATTGTTGTCCCAACTTTGGGATTATAGTGGACATCCCTGCTGTTGACACTCAGCTAACATTGTCCTGTGCATTGCCAGATGACTGGACAGGGTATTTGAACATGATGTCCAACACAAATGATGCCTTTTGTTTAAAGAATTTTTTTTTTTTTTTCATGGACAGTGCACATAAAATATATGTATTAGAAATTATGGATATTCCGATTTAAAGGGAGACCAAATAGTTTTTCCTCAGCTTTAATAAGGATGGCGAATCTGGTGTCATAAGCCTCATATGAAATCATATTTTGTAAAGGGAAAGAAAGTGTTGACTGGGCTAAGTATATAGGATATGGAAGGCAGCTATTGTTTTGGTGTCTAGGTTTTCAGTCTGGACTTAAAGTAAAAGGAAACTGACTATGATGAGGTACTTCTTTATTTGGTCAGTAATACAGTGTTAAACTGTATCTCCCTCTTTCTCTCTTTCTCTCTCCCCAGATAATCCCATAAAACAATCTTTGTTGACAACCAGGACACACACTCTCAAAATGCTCTTTGTGTCTGACAGAGCTGCCATGCCTTGGGTTGAAAAGCCATGAACTGCTGCCTGACTTACAATGAGGAAAAAGGGGGAAAGGAAAATAGAACTCTTGAGGTTATCATGTCAGGAGTAAAAGAAAAAGTCCAGTTTGCCTGTTTTCTAGTGAATTTTTGGTTTCAGAATGTATGTGAACACAATGGTCTAAGGCTCCAACAATTGAAGGACATACTCTAAGTTAAAGATGGAATAAGGACATGGGGCATAACTCAGGTAGCAAAAAACACCAGAGTACCTGCACAGGAAAGGAAAAGTCAGACCAAGTTTACTTAAAAGCAATTCTTTTAGTTGGAAACTTAAAATAAATCTGGAACTTAACTTCGATAGAAAAGATCACTATGTACTTCCTGTACTGAAGTCATTAAATAATATCGTCTGGTGCAATCTGTGCAGCTTGATTTCCGGGGTTACCAAGGATATGACTTTGTGCAAGGAGAAATCCAATGTAGCATCCTTAGAGTTGTGTTGAAAACAGAAACCATACAGCTTGCCCTGTCCTCTTTTAAGTTGTTCTATCTGTGAGGTGTGTGTTTGTGCATCTTTGTATTAGTGAGTCACATAACAACTACTCCCTCCATGAGACAGTAAATTAGAGCTCCTTTCAATCTCAGGGTTTAACCTTATTCCACTTTAATCAGTGTATTGATCTGACCTGCAAGAAACTGATTTAGACAAGAGAGCCAGTGTAATCCGTAAGTCCATTCACATCCTGGCAGTGTTGCACAAGGTTATACACACCTTACACCCAACCATACCAAATCTCACCACCCACCCATGTATCCTTATTTGAGACTACTGGCTACAATCGAGAGAAATAGATAAGACTGCAGGAATTCTGTATTTTTTATGTCAACAAATTCTATAAAAGACCAGAATTGACAGAATTTTAGTCCATTATATTCCATCTTTAAAAAAGATTCATGGGTAGTCCCGTTTTCTAACAAGAGTCGTCTACAGATGACATATTCCCCTGACATCCCCCCCAAACATTATACAGCAAATGCATCAGAATATGACATATTCTCCACTCCTTTCGTGAGCTTGGAGTAGAGTATATTGTTTTGTATATATGCTATGGAGAAGATGACCAACCTTCAGTCACCTTAAAATCATCTTCCATGTAAACCATGTAAAACTAAAAAAATGAAATTTGTAGAAAATCTAAATATTGAAAAGCACATCTACTAATCATGTCTAATGTGTAAGGTGCAATTTTTAGCAAACGTTACTCAAACATGAGTAAATAGTGCATTAACTGAGGACATATTTTAGCCGAAGATGTGACTGGTAATTATTTACAGCAGCAGGAAAATGTATGTGTCATCAGCTGAAAATAAACCACAAAATCAATTTCATTGTAATGAAGGGACAAAGAAGGGAGTGGTTGATCAATGGGAAATAATGGCGGTCTATGGCATTTTAGTCTATGAATTACACTACAATGGGTTTTGGCTACACAGGCAATATTTTTACTATTACTTCAGGTCTTTTTTGAAGGGTCTATTTGACAGTGACAAAAGACTATTTAGTTAAATGTGTGCTGGAGCTGAAGTGACATGAAAAAAGAGCAGAGAAGTTTGGATTTACGTGGATAATCTTTGGGATGAATCTTCTCTGACCAGTTCCCATAGAAGGTGACTCGGTACTTTGCCGTTCCACAGGCACAGCAGTCGAGGAGAGGTTTATCTGTAGCATCTCTATACAGGGACTCTATAGAGAAATGAGAGGAGGATAGAGAAGAGGAAGGAAAAAGTAAAGGCGTTAGACAAACAGATGATTTTGAGACAGCTTATTAGTATAAGGAGCAGATGGGACTGATGTCCATCATACAGGAATTGAGTGGCTTGACAAAGTGGGGAGCCAAAGGGAGCAGAGGAAGGGGAGTATGAGAAAAAGGAAGCAGAGTTCTTTTGATCTGTTGCTCAATCTGCCATCCAATGTCACGCACAGCCAGGGGTAACACTCATTTACAATCACTCACACGCCAAAGCATAACAGCATAACATGCTTCAAAATCAAGAATAAAAGATAAAAATGAAAGACGAGAGAGAGTAAAAGAGGACTGAAAAAAACAAAAGCAGTTAAACATCAGTAGAGCGCAGAATAGAGCATCAGCAGGGATATTGAAAGGATAGGAAATTCTTGTTAAATTATTCAGTCCATGTCAATAAAAGAAGCCTACCTTTCTCACACATTCGCTTCGTGAGTGATCCTTCATCCTGGAAATAGATTATCCTCTTCTGAACAATGCTGGTCCTGCACAGAGAGATCAAGAAGAGAGGGAGGTAGTGAGGGGTGAAGTTTGCTGGGGAACCAGGACCAAGTGCAAATGTTGGTGGAAGGGACAAAAGTAGGAGTGAATGTCACAATGGGGTGAGACTGGCGAATATGAGGAGCATTTGGAGGCAGATAGCAGAAAATGTGGGAAGTGTTGAATTTTAAGGTCCAATCTGTCTATAGCAATAGATTATAGCAGATGGAACAGGTGTAGAATTATTCATAATAATAATCTCCTTGTTTTTTACCCCCAGAAGACTTCTTAAAGCAGGCATCAGTGTCTTTTAGGCATTCATACAAAGACCACAAAAAGACTGCATCAGCATTAACATATAGCCTGCACGTGCAGTACATAAAAATGAAAGGCTGAAAAGAGGAGAGAGAGACAGCAAATGAAAAAAAACACCAACTAAAAGAGAAATCTTTGCACTGACATTCTGGGGAGCACCTTGAAATGAAAATATGCAAAAATGTGCAGACATATTAAGATCGGCTATGCACTGTGTAGATAAGAACTGACTTACAGGGCAGCATCAATGCTCCCCAGAGTGTGAGGCCTGGCAGAGGGGACATTCTCTAGATTGAGCTGTCTAAGAAGTTTGTTCCATTGAATGGTGGGTAACACAGGTCTGAGAGGGGCCTTGACATGTAAATCAGCGACAAACCTTTTCAGAGGCCAGCAGACTTAAGGAAACAAAACAGAAAACAAGCTTCCAGGCACCTAACTTCCTCACAAACACCAGCATCTAAACCAACCCTGGCTGCAAGAAGGTTTCCATGGGGATAAATCCCAATGATGAGGTGCTGGATTGAGGTGCTGGTGTAATGTCTGATCCAAGTGGGCCCCATCCAACTGGACTGTTTGGATGTAATTTATTCTGGAGTATCAAACTATTCTGAGCTGTGTTGAGCTCCAGTGTTGTGCCCTAGTGATCTCAGTTGATCCCCGAATCTGGTACCTCTTGACAAGAAAAAACATACAGTGACATATGGGCAAAAAAATATAAATAACCTCAAAGATCAGAGAATTTAGACATTCTCACATATTGATATAATCTAGTTGTGTAAAAAGTTGTTTAAAACTCTGTATGTCACCCCAAAATGAGATTTAAAATACATTATAAATGATCACTTTGGTTTGGGTATGGGCGTTTGGACAGTCCAAATCTTCACATCATCATTGAATGACAGCAATATGCAGTACATGTTTTAACTTAACAATAGGTCGCAAAGAACATTTTCTCATTATCCTAAACTTTGTGAGCAAACTTCATTCACTTTGTTTGTTGGATCCACCAAACCTTGATCTGCACAAATGAGCTGTCTTTCAGTCTAATGAATTTGCTCACAAGGAGGTTTGCAGTCAGTGACACATCTTAATTGCAATATGTGACTGCCTGTTCTGCTCCATTTGTTGACAAGTTTTAATCACAAAAAAATGGCGTGATTAAAACATGAATATACACATTGGGGGACTCAAAACAATTAGAAAATATTACTAAGCTGCTGCATGTCATCACAGCTGTATTGTGATTGAAATTACAAGAGAATAATTTGACATGAGTTTGGAGGCGTCTTCCTAAATCATAGCCATCCTTGACTTAGAAGGGAGGCAGCAGAGGGGACACAACAGTCACGCAGGCAGTGGCCTTTAAGTACGTGATATTACACCGTCGGGTGTAACGTCTGGTCCAGGACAGAGACTTGAATAAAGACCCACATTTTCTTAAATCACTTGAACATGCCATTTAAGAAAGTATGAGTCGTTCTTGCATGATTATGGATGATGACTGGTTTGGGAAGAGCAATTTGTACTATCCAAGTCTCCACAGCAACAGCGAGGAACAGTGTGGTATAGCCTTCATGTGCTAACATAAGATTGTATGTTCTCTTATTTCTAAGTTTTATAATGCATGGCCTAGTTCCTCATGGGTCATTCATTAACTCCTGATGATCTGTGCATTAGTTAAGCATTAATGTATGCATATTAGTGCACCTTTATTGTAAAGTGTTACTGATAATGCTCTTACTCATCGTACTCATCACCATTCTCTTCTGCATAAACTACAAAGCTATACTAGCTATACTTGCTGTACTTGACAGATAATTGCGGTGAAATATGATGAAGAATAGTTGTGTGAGAGAGCTTGATTGAAAGCTCTAGTAAAAGTAAAAAAGTTTTAAAAAATAATTTCCTTTCATTTCAGTCAAAAGTCTTTTTCAGTTTAACACTCTTGTATGCTCCTATTTCACATTTCTTTTATTCCTTCTCACAGAAAATCACTCTCTCCCACATATCATATTTTCGCACACATAATTATGCCATCACATACGCACACATTATACTAATTCACACACACACTTCTCCCTCACATGTGCTATAATTTCTATCATATACATTCTGTACTTCAGTCTCATGAACTGTTCTTTCTCATACACACCAATACGGCATCTCACATGGTATATTAGTGTAGATGTGAGATAATGGCGTGTGAGAGTGCAAGTGAATTATAGCCCAAATGGTCTCTCATAATGCAGATGAAATGATTCAACATATAGACCTCGCTAGCACATCTCTAATTGTTCAAGCTTTAATTCAATCTCACCCCAATTTCACATCACATTTTCTACCTCACTGCTTTCCCACTTTCCTTGTCAGACAATCAGGCAGAGTGATGTTTATTTAACATCCAATTTAAATTCTATCTCACTTTGCCGGGTCCACACCACCACCAATCCCAGTCGCCCTAAAAGGGCACTGATTTCAATGTGTGTGGGAGTGTTAGAGGGGGTGTATGAATGCATGCAAGAGAGAAAGAAAAGAATGAGAAAGAGAAAAATAAGCAAAAATTAAAGAAAATTTTGTCTTTCTATGGCTAACTATTCGTTTTCATGCCCAATAGATGTGCAAAAGGAAAAAAAATGAAATTCTCATTTTGTTCTGCTCATGGTACGACCAGAGATTAAATAATGTTATTGTGCTAAATGCACTGCTGCTGCTACATCACAGAACTCATAGGAAAATTAAGAGACAATCCATAAATTCCCTGCAGAAAAGCCAATATGTTTACATTTTGTACCCGTATGGGTCTGCTTGATTATAGTTTCCTGTCGAATTCCTCCTTGATCTGTATTCTTATTATGCTTAAGGAGATTCTGAAAGCTGCAGATACAGTAGTGACATTCAAAAGATCACAGATTCACTGTCTCACCCAGGGAGCCTATCGAAGCACAACCCTAGCATATCGCACACCAGAGAGAGATGACACATAAATTGCTTCCTACCTATAAATGGAAAGATAAAAGATAATGGCAACTTCAATGGTGACTGCAGTATATGGATTATCTTTTGATGTGGCTCACTCTGACTCTGTGGAACCACCAGGATGTAGCCAACCACAAGGATTCAATGCAGTTGTGACAATAGCTCTTTTGTAATGAGAAATTTGCAGATCGTGTTTGATTTTATCATTACGTCCCCCCTAATCAGCAAAATGGAAGGCAATTATTTTCAAGCCAATTACACAAAAAGATAAACATTTGATGTTATCTACACAAACATATTTGATTTATAATAAAATTTACTAGAAAGATCCATCTTTGTTTTGTTTGTTGTGGGGAGTTTGACAATGAGATCTGATAAGGTTAAAAAAATATGAAAACAGAGGAGGAGAATTACAGTGACAAGCTTCACATTTCAAGAGCATTTAGCAATCAGTAATCTACCATTTTCAATCAATCAGCAGTAGAAAAAGCCCCATAAAGAAAAATTAATTGTGAACATGAAGCTGAAAAGCTTTTTTTTTCAGGTTGAAAGCTTGACTGATTTATTCCCTATTTTTGCTCTATTTTATTAGCAAAGAGAAAAACAGCCTGTTATCTTTAGCTGGCAATGGTCTCAGTTTGTTCAAATGACCAAGCTACTTGCAGTAATTACCTACAATTGTGGTGTCACAACCGCATGTGGACTGTGTGGTTTTCTATTTCTAGCAAAGTTACTGAATGGTGTCACATGAAAATCAGGAGACTCTCGCATTTAAACGTCTATGCATATCTATGTATTATCCATCCATCCATCCATTTTCTTCCACTTTGGGTCGCGGGGGGCAGCAGTCTCACCAGAAGAAGCCCGAACCTCCCTCTCCCCAGCCACCTCCTCCAGCTCTTCAGAGGGTGCACCAAAGCATTCCCAAGATGGCCAAGCTAATCCCTCCAGCACGTCCTGGGTCTACCCCGGGGTCATCTCCCTGTTGGACATGCCCGGAATACCTCCCCAGGGAGGCGTTCATGTATTAATCTAACCTAAGATGAAAGTGTGAAAAGCATTGCATTAATCTAAGCAGGCTACACCTTTATTGATGATCCGTAGAGTATTTAATCAACAGTTCATACTTAGGAGGTTCATCTCATTTTCAGATTGTAGCAACGGGTTGTGAATGTGAACATAAATTTGGCTATTGAAACCCATTCCTACCCTATTACTGCGTGTTATTAGGAGTGTGCTCTATTGTATTTGTATCCACACCTGACAGTGATGTCAAAGTATACTGAACACATCCTGAATACTGGTCCGTATCATTGCAGTAAGGTGAGAAATTCAACAACTGAAATTCAACAAAAAAAACAACAAAAACATTTAGGTGGAGCAGGTTTTAGTTCCACAACACCCAGCAAAAACTCAGTTTGTAGAATTAATTTTAACAAAACAAAAGTGGAATACCATGGTGATGGAAACTTTGCCAAGATTTGATTGTAGCATATGAGAAAGCTGAAAATAATTGGATTTGATGGTAAAACTTTCAAGTCAGCACTCTGAGTTCAGGAGTTTGAATGAGAAGCCTTGCCTGACCATAAAATCATGGACCAACCGTGAACACAACCAAACCACCAAGCTGTGTCTTTCCATCTAAAGGACAACAACTGCCAATTATACTGGAGCAAATTATAATGGAACAAGATTAGTGGGACAGCATTTGAGTATTATAAGAGATACATACATACACACATGTGCCACACTCAAATATACACACACTTGCAATTTTATGGCAAGTTGCAATTTAATGACAGAGATTTTTTTTTTCCAGGCAGATGAATGGGCAGCTCTTTGTGGATACAGAATAAATGCATACATACAGTACACAATACAGCACTCTCTGCGTGCATGTCATGCTTCCTCAGGTCCCACACGCTACTGCAACACGGAGAGCAATCAGTCCAATAACAAACACCTGTCATTAATATGTTTTCTGAGCCATATCTACAGTCTCTCTCACCTCATACTGAGCACAAAACCAAAAGCCCAACCCCACAGTGAGTTAAGTCAGTATAATGAAACATCTCTATATTGGCATTAATCAGTCAATACAGTAAAGGTTTAGTTGGCTGGACACTGACCTATTGATTAAATCCAAGTGGATCAGATACTGTTGCAATATCCTAATACAGTTATGTTGACTGCACATAAGTGAGTTATTGCCATCTTAATAATATTATTAAATTATATCTAACAGTTGTGTGGAAATTGTTGACATAACTGGATTAAGTAAATCCGATGAATTATTATTTTTTACTCTATCAATTATCAAGACTTCTATTGTGTTGTCGCCGAGAGGTATACAAACATATTATGATCTTTATGACTGCTAGGTAGTAGGAAGAACATTCCCATCTTAGAGTCATGATGTTCAGTGGCATCTCTTTTGAACTCACTCTCTGCCTCTCCTATTGTTTGCTCCCTGGTATTACATCCATATCTCCGCACTTCCAAGTATCTCTTTCTGGGCTAAACGCTCTGTCTCAACTTTTTCCCCTATCTACCGTAAGTGCTCACTGAATGCAATTCTGCCATCATGCCACTGGTCTCTATGAAGAGAGCAGTGGCGCATGACCTGCTGTGAGACAACAATGACAACAGCACAACGAAGATGAAATCAAAGGAGAGATGGCTAAAAGAGGAAGGGGGATGGAGAATAGAGCAAGAAAAAAAAAGAAGGTGTACCAGTGTGAGATGGTGTATTAAAACTGCAGGAAGGGACACTCTGCACACTCCTAGGCAAGTTACATAATAAGAGGCATTACTAAGAAATGCAACCTTTTTATCGCCCGTTAGAACAGTACAGTCATAGACCAGACAGCAGAGGGTCCTACTGTGTTAACGATTAAGTAATGCATTGATCATAAGGCCTTCTGTTAGTCATAGTCCCTCAGTATCCACCTCCTGTATTTCCCTACAGTGCTGGATTAATAAAAGGCTTTCCATTATGATCTGTCTTCAAATGAACATGGCTACACTTCTGAATCCAAGCCCAGAGGACACACAGCAACAGAATTGATTGGTGTTAGTCAGCCGTATAACTAATAACGGTAATGAATAGCTTATGAAGGGGGAATGAAAATCCGATAAGACATTCTGCATTTAACTCTGTTTGGCTTGGGGACACGAATGTAATGAAACACAGACAATGTACATGTGGATTTGACATCACAGGCTGTGCTTTTTTTACTGTTAGTTTTAAGACATTATTAGTATTAGTAGTAGCAGTAGTAGTAGAAGTAGTGGTAGAAGTAGTACTAGCACCAAGCTAGCTGGAAAAGCCTTGGACCACAGCAGTCACCATTAAGTCACCACATTACCAACTAGAAAGCACTCGGAGAGCGCAGACCTCCGCCAAGGCAGCTCAGTTCCGAATATTACCATTACACCCAAAAGCAACAGAGAGACGCCATCAATCCATAACATCTTCCGATAAGCCTAAAGGTCTAATCAGCTGTCCCCCTCCCCAGGGCCAACCTTTTTTTTTAAAACATCACTGAAATCCATTTAAAGCGTTTTAAGTTATCTTGCTTACAAAAACATACATGCACACACACAAACAAACAAACATCATAAGCTCCTTCACCTCTGGTTGGTGGAGGCGAAAATCTTGAAACGTGATGAATGACAACTCATCAAGTACAAGAACCTGTTTGCCCTCATCTTCCACCAGTAATGCATCTCGAACCATTTGAGCTGAAGTCTCTGCTCATGAGTCTCAGCATCAGTTGTTTATACATACTTAAGGAAGACACAGCCGGAGCCACTGGGGGGTGCAGTCCAATACACGTGGATGTTGGTACGTCTACGAGGAGTGCTCTCTGTCACTGCAGGGGGGCAGCTGGTCATGAACTGTGTTTCCTCCTCATCAATTATCTGCAAAGCATGAACACACACATATCAGTGACAACTAATAAAGTCTTGAGACAAGAGGCCCTTTAAAAATCCACTTGTGATTTTATTCATTAGGCGTTGGAGCATTTCATATTAACTTCCTGTCCCATTAGCAGCTCAAGCACATACAAACATAATTAGTGTCATTAATTTCACATTTTCAGGAAGCATCAAGAGGCTTACTTGAAAAAAATAGCAACCTGATAGTTGAGCAATTACTATCAATTGTTTTTGAGATGGAAATAAGTCAAACATTTGTGGTTATCTGCTATTCACAGCTTACAAAAACACATTGTGTACGTTAGAGGATCCTGACGTTCTGGATCCTTGTATTTGATCACAAAATGCCTGATATTTGATTAAGGACAGGAGAAAAATCTAATCTTTACATTATTCTTAAAAAATAAAAATACTGGATACTTTTCTGTTCTGGTTAAAATGGAACGTTTATGGGAGTTAAGAAGGAAGATCACTCCTTAGTGGAATTGCTCACAACTCATAAATCTGTACAGTATGTAACCTTCTATGGGGAGTTGTAAGTAGGCACTGCTTCTTCTCAAGAGGTCCCAAGCCAAAGTAGTTGGAAAGTACTGTGTCAGAGTAAAAAAAAAAATAGAGCATTGAGTTTGGTTGGATAGTTGAGATTCTTCATTCCACCCCTTGGGAAGAGACCAAACAAACTTTTTGCATTAATTCAATCTAGAGAATGGGTGGCACTTGCCACTCTTCATCTTCTTTCAGTATGTTAGCTTAGTGGACTCAAATTGTACCAGAAGCTGAAAGGAAGCTGTCTCAGTGGACAACATGGATGAGCAGACTGTCCAGATGAATCAGGTACACCGAATTTGATTCAGTCAATTGAATTGAATCAATTAAAAGCAGTCAATCTAACACCCGGTTTCCCAATGGGCCGTGTTACAAACTGAAGAGTCCAAATGTTTGCTGTCCTCTGCACACCTGACACACAAAGCATCTTATTGATTTTTAACTGGACAGGAAATGAGTAGAGTGTGGTTGCATGAGGGAGCAGAGCAAGAAAGCTAATATTCACTGCCAGAGACCAAGGAGCTGTTTAATAGGAAGTGACATCATGGCAGTAAAGACGGGGAACTTTCTCACTCTATAAAGCTGTCAGCAGAGAATTTCCTTTGTCCTTCCATGTTATGAATGAGTTCCCTCTGAGAGTGGGTTGAGTGTAGACCCGCATGCCTGACTGTGAGTGTCTCTGTCTGTGTGTGTGTGTGTGTGTGTCTCTGTCTGTGTGTGTGTGTGTCTGTGTGCGAGAGAGAGAGAGAGAGAGAGAGAGAGAGAGAGAGAGACAGAGAGAGAGAGAGACAGAGAGAGGGCAAGAGTTTGTGAGAGAGGGAGAAATGAAGTGAGAAGGGAAGCTGTGTGTTTGTGTGCAAGTGTGTGCGTGTGCATGTACGAGTGGGTGTGTGAGCTGCCGTTCTCGGTCTGATGGATTATACACCCCACCCCCCCCTGTTCCCATGGTTTCTAACAGACATCCCAGTCTGACCTGACTGGACTACAACACATGTTAAAATCAGTGAGGTCTCGTGGGAATGCATTAACAATGCAAGAATTTGTGCACCATAGTCAATGTTTGATTCTGCAGTAGCTGCAGATGTAAATAATAACATTCAGCATGAATCTAAAATAAAAAGGGGGCTTTGGTTGGGTGCAAATGACAAAATTTGAACAAATGTGTCACACATTTGTTATCAGATCAATCTTGTGGAATAAAAATGTGAAGATGATGCACCCAGGATGTGATTTATGTCTGCGACTCTGTCATATGTTATCAAAGTGACACAGATTTCAACCTCTCACACAGCCACCTAACAATTTGCCATTTCTTGTTTTATTATCGCACCCTGCTGAGAAGCAATGTCTCATCGGACATTGCAAGCATTTCCTGCTGGTTTACACTCTTGCCAACAAACACACATACACATACACACAAACGATGGCAGCTGACCTTCCCAGAAAGCTCAATAAAAGTCCTTTTCATCAAGTCAGGAGCTGTCCTGACACGGCGGGGATGGGGCACTCCAGCAGATTTCAAATGAGATGTATGTTAAATAAGGTCTGACGTCTCCTGTTGGAGCTTCTTTTCTCTTTTTCTCTCAATGCATGAAGGCCGGCCCACCCAGAGCTCTTTCAGAATGGAGGAACAGTGTGTGTGTGTGTGTGTGTGTGTGTGTGTGCATGCATGCGTGTGTGCTTTTTCAAATACAAGAAAACATGAGAGGTTAAGATGATGATTGAGGCATATCTCTTTGGACAGCAGTTTATTTTTATTACACTGTCAACTGGTGCTTCAAAAAAGATATGTGATCATCTGCTGCTGTGAAAGAGACCCTCAACTTCTTAAAATCTAACGAATTCTAATCAAAGGCAGACCCAATAACACATCAATTATTTTTACTTTTGATGTCATTATCTAAAGGTATTGGTCATCTATCAATCACGTCTATCATGCTTTGTGCAATTGAAACTCAAGTATAATCCATATGTGGGGCAAAGTGACTGAACATGATGTAGCGTTTAAACCTCTTTGCTGTTGATGTTGGCACCTTGTCAGACCAAGCCAAACTCCACCACATGGCTGCAGGGAACACTCTAGGCTTGCGCTAAATAACAAAAGCATGAAATCAATTGCTAGGATGAATAAAAACACATTAAACTGCAGCAGTGTTAACACTGGGTAATGAGATGTGAGGTGCACACAGGACAAAAATAAAGTGTTCCTGTTATTTGCGTTGTCCCATATTCAAGGCTCGGGTTCACAGAGAGTACCACAGAATGGCAGTAGCTGTGAAACGCCTGAGGGCTGCTGTGCAAACATCCCTGGATTGTACAACAAGCTCAGTTAAATAATGGGGTTTTTTGTGGAAATCAACTGAAACCGACAGTTTCAAAAAAGTCTGAAAATGGTAACTTAACACATGCTTTTAAACCCACTTAATAACTGTTCCATTTCAAGGTCTGTTATAAGGGAACATATGATTTGATGTTCTGGGCAGGACTGAGAATGTTGGCTTAGGCTAAAACTGGGAGCCTATTTGCAGGGTTGGATAGTACCCAATTAGATATTTTAGTTTTTAAAGTAATCCAAAAGTATACAGATTTTGATTGCATTTGATTTGTAGTCCAGGGGATTACGTTACTGATTTCCAAAGTTGTCATGTAAGCTGTATTCATTAACTAACAACATTTCAAAGTAATACAACCCAACTCTTCTCATTTGCCTGGCTTGCCTTTTTTTTTTTAAGACATACATTGTGTTATGTTATACTGTCTTTGCTGGTATAAACTATTCCCCAGTATTTCTATTTTTGATATTTAATATATTAAAAAGAAAATTTGATTTTCTTTTTTTACAAATGCATATCTTGAAACCACAGCCTTGAATTTCAATGAACTGAACATCGGGAGGACACAGTGAGCTAACAGGCATGAGAGGAATTATTTTAAAGGCTATAATATTGCATTTATGTTTTATAGTATAGTGTGAATGTGCAGTAATAGACCGTACAGACTAACATTATATTATAACAGTACATGTATAATGCTTTGTAATATTCCTGAAATAGAATAAATGCAATAATTTTATCATTGTATAACAATACATGACTATTATCCTCACAAATGCCGTGAATCAGTCTTCTCCTTTGGTTATTATCACATATGCGTAACAGTGCCAGTTTCTTGCCATCTCTCTCCTCCGTTCACACTTTTGGATCCACTCCCATCTCTTCCTGCTTCCTACAGTATTCCAGCTGGACCTCCCTGTCGAAAGTACTAATTAGACTCTCAACTACACTAACTGTACACTTCCTACATATTGTACATGAGCTGTACGCATGTATATACTCTTCAACTTCTGCACGCGTAAATCCATTGTCTGCCAAAGCGGAGCCATGTGGAACGCTGTTTTCATATGTTATATCAAGCCTATTAGAGGAGGTGAGGTAAGAATAATCACACTGACATGTGAAGATGGGAGGCTGTGCAGAGAAAACCTGTCAAGACCCCCATCTTCAGTGAAATTTATTTTTTCTCTCTATTCATACACGTCACACACAGTCTTTGTGCTGAAGTCCAGACAAAGTACTGACATTGTTGTATCAGGTATGGCTAAGTGTTCTAGTGGTCTGTCTGTTGTTATTCATGAATGTTATGTAAATGTACTATATCGCTGTTATGAAGGATGGACATTGAGGTGGATGAGTTATTTAATTATGATGTAAGTGCACTGTGATAAAAGATAAAAATGTATAAGCACTCAAGTCATTAGCTGCTACCTTACCTGAAAATTTCCCATGTAGTCCTCATCCCTGTCTCCTTCTGCACCTTCCTTCAGGGCAATAAGGATAAATCCTCTGAAGTAGGAGGGGCTTGATGCAGTCACAGTCACTGCAGGTAGCAAACAGGAGTGACAAAAAGCATCAACTGATGGGAAAAGGTTTGTTTCCAAGATCAAGACTAACGAATTTACTGCCTGAGTATTTTTAAATCTAGAAATAGTAGTATGTGTCAGGCTCTGGTGGAGAACAGATAAGACATTTTCATGCAATCATCATTATTCTTTATGACGTTGTACCTGTTCTTGAAAAGGTAGCTGAAATAGCAGTAATTATAATAGTTCACTGTCATCTTGAAGTATTTAAATAAGATGTTTAAGATATTGTTTTTCATTCATTTTTGCAATCCAGCAGAAAATTAAATTATGTTCATTTATTATGGGGAGTATTTAATATCCTGTACTTGACAACATTATCAGACTCTTGGGACAAGACCTTTAGACTTCAAATTTACTTTTTTTCTTGTATACGTGATGACAAAATAATTACAAAAATATAATCCCAACTCCCCGATATGAGGTCATTCGGTTATTGGATTTAGATGATATGAAACTATTGATGACTAGTTCAGAAAAAAAATGAAAAAAGTGCAGTGCAACAGTGCAGACTAACAAAAGGAGCTTTTGAGATTCACAAGGCAAATGGCACATGCCCATTACCAATATTCAATACATTTCACTTGACAGAAAAGGAATGTAATCAGGGACTGCTGGCTTTTCAAAAATCTGTTTTAGCTTTGAAAGAGAATACCAAAAAGCTTGAAAGGCTGCAAAGGGTTTTAACTTTTTATAAACCTTTATTAAATATTTATCATAAAGTAGCATAAATACTGTTTACTCATGAGTGTTCACATTAGACTAAAAATACCTTGACGTAACCTTTGGTTTTCAACATCTATATTTCTTTATTGGGATGGAAGATCATCTCTTTTCTAACCAAATATAATTCACTTTCAGGCGATACAGACATTTGCATGCACAGTAGACACTGTGGAAACTTTGCAAAGTCTACTGACCTAAGAATACTGTTTATTTCCTCCATCAAAGAAATGTTTTTGAATCTGTCTTTCTATCAGATCTATGTAAAAACCAAAACCTTTGTCGAAACCTTTTTTTATTGGGTTTGTTAAAGTGGATGGCTTATAATTAATTAATTGCAACACAACTGTTCTTTACTGGGTGCGAACATTTGTGTTAAACTAGTCTTTTAAAACTGATTTAACAGACAGGCTTTGTAGTTAAGAATAAAAACAATATTTTCTGTTGTCTTTCATGTCCACTTATGGGTCCCCATGTTTTATGACAAATAAATCGTTATCCGACACTTATCTTTTTTCTCTTTTATTCTTCTAATATAAGATCTAGGCTTACAGCACATGTATATTTTTCTGTCTTGTTGGATGAGTGCCATTCTAGTTTGCCAATGCGCACATAGTGCCACCAAACTGTGTGCGTAATCCTCGCGAATTCACACCAACCTCTGTATGTGCTCCCTGGCTGATAGCTCTCTGGGTCTCCCTCAACGCGGAGGCGAAAGTCGTTGTTGACCTCCCTCTGATTGCTCTGCGCCCGTAAGATCCGACTACAATACCCGTCAAATTTCCCGGCTCTCTCAAACGGCTCCTCGGTGAATGCAAACATATTGCACGCTACTGTGGAAAAGAAGCAGAGCAGGAGCACAACGCGTGAATGTCGCCCGGCTGCTGTCATCGTGGATGTGTTCTGACAGCCAAGTTGATGCACGGAAAGAAAGGAATGAGGGGGGGGGGGGGGGAGAAACGTTCAGCTCCCGTTTCACTTCCTAATGAGAGTCCAACTTGCCAACAGCTGAAGTTGACGTATGTTCTGCTGCAAGCGTAGGTCCATCCTGTGGCGAATGACACGCAGAGAGGGAGAGAGGAGGAGGACTGACTGAGATGTACTGAGCACTCGCGCGCTCGGAGAACTGCCCAGACTGGATAGCAGAGGTCCGAGGAAATGGGGTGTGTGGCTTTATCCAAGGTCACTGAACGGACAGACTGAGAAAGACTTTTAGTGGTGAGAGCAACCAGTTTGACATACCTGGACTGAACTCTCAATCTCTGTAAGGTGTGTGTGAGATATATGTCAAGATCTGAAAGGATGACAGAATTACCCAGGGGAATTTAAAAAGCATGTTGCAGGATCACATTTTACCCACTTTGCCAGTGTTAGTCCCGGATGATCAGTCCAGCAATGTAATGATTCATGCAAAGTCTCCAGATGATGCAGCCTATACTGGCATTGGTTTCCACTGACTTCAACTCTAGCGCCACCAGCAGGCATTTACGTGGCATATCTTGGCAACTGTTGCATACCTCACCATGAAATTTGGCACAGATAACCACGAAGACCACCACGGTGTTTTCCATTGTGTTTTTTTTTTTTTGTGAAATTTGTCACACAGTCAAGAAATTTCTTACACACATTCATGTCCTCTCTCAGAAGGAATACTAATGACTTATTGTGTTCCCATGATTTCCGATCTTGTGACACATCAGGTCAAAATTTATATTTATCCAATATTCATCAGACGTATGGCATTCCCACCAGCCATAGCTGCACATTTTCCGTAGGGCAATAACATAAGAACATAGTAAAGAGAGAACCTAAACAGTTTCAAAGTTTTAAATAAAAGGTGTGCAGGAATTGCAGAACAAAACTGCAGAACTGAAGAACAAAAGAAGGCCATATATTACTCTATACACCCCAAAGCTCTATATTACATGTCCATCGCTTGTCTTAAATTGCTTACATCGTGAAGCTAAAAAGGAGGAGCTAATGGCACAGGAATATAAACATATAAGTAAAAATATATTTTACCAAAAAAAAGATACTTTACTTTGTTGTTGGAGCATTGTTAAGGAAAATATTGGTCAGTTATTATTTCCTTCAAAGTCTCAGCTGACAAGCCTTTAAAATCCTTTAATTTTTACGATGGCTTTTTTTTTTTATTCTTTGTGAGAACTCACTCAAAACTTATACAGTGCTCAAACACTCTTCAGGTGAATTTGAATAGTGATTGATAATTTTCTTATAAAATGAAAGATGTCTCCTTTGTCTTAAATATTTCTTTGCAGTTTCTCAGGATTTGTCTCTTTCTTTGCACCCAATGTGCTTTCGTGTTTCCCCACTCACCTCTAGACTTAATGTGGGATAAATATTCTCTCCTGATTGCTTAATGCCTCCCTCTCATGTTATCTTCATCTCTTTTTTCTTCCTATTAAACTGCCATTTCCTTTTGCTTCCAAGGCATATTGGTTTTGACAGTTGTCTGTTCACCATGAGTTCTCCCACCACTGAGATTTTAAAAAATGACGCATTACACAACAACAACACAGCACTTGGTATAAAGCGATAAACTGAAAAGTGTTGATTCTTTTGTTTCTTTGTCTCTTACTCACACTCTTACTTACATTGCTAATATGAAGTGGGCGAACATTTTATCCTTTGTGACATTTTCTTGCAACACTCCTAGAGTCTATTCCAGTCATCAAAAAGGTTAGCAGGCATGTAATGAGAATGTAACAACTTGTGATTGGCACTGACAAATGGAGAGTCTGTGCATCTACCACTGGGTTGATCGATGGATGATGGGGGAGGAAAGGAACAGAGTCTGAATGGCAGAACATTACACCAGCAGGTGTCATGAAAGCATTTTGCCTCACAGCCCTGCTGAGCTGAGTCTCCTCCACACATTCAATCCACATTGCAAAATGTAAAACACACTGCACATTGCAAGCCATTTACGTCATGTATTGTTTAAGGATGCTCACTCCTCACTTTCTAAAGAAACATCTTAAAGATTGATTTTGCAAAATTGCAGTTTATGCAGAATATTCGTTTTGGCTATATCTCCATGGTAAGAATTCCCAAACCAGTCAATAAAATCTGAATGGTGAGCTTGAATGTGTTATGAGTTGTGATTCCCTCAACAGCTACTCTTGAGTTGCCATTGAATGGGGTACTTAGACCCCAAAGCTCCAGGGGAGCTGTTCAGAGGCATCAGTCGTAGGCTGAACGTGCCGCTTCCCTACCAAGAAATGCGTGTGTGCAACTAGGGATGTGTACAGTTATGCTAAAAATATCCTTCACTTTTTGCTGACCTTTTCTGGACAAATAAATGTCACAACTTGCACTAAAAAATCACTATATTCAAACTGATTTCTATACCGCTGGATGAGACAAAAAATAACTAGAACATGTACCAAGTTTGGAGCTGGTTGAGAGAAGAGAACAAATTGCCACACACTGTGACATCACTCACTCAAAGTGTGCTTTTTGTTTCCTACCTCAAAAGAACAAAAGTTGAAGGGGTCACGTATTTTTCAGACGACACATTTTGTCTGTTGATTTGTTGATATCAACACATGAGGCCGTTGCGATTGGCTGTCCACTCAACCACTGTGTTTTCTTCTGCAGGGATCCCAAGGCCTGCTGATTGCTTCTGAAGTGACCTCTTCTACTGCCACATCTATGGGACCAAATAATGGGAACGGTTTTCAACAAAAACAGGCAAACTGATTGTAATCCCTATCCACTGCCTCCTCAGAACGTTTCTGCTTTTTTTTTTTGCTGTCATTCAAAATAAGTGTTTTGGATAAAATTTTCTTTTTGTTACTGAGCATATTATAAAATACGAACTGTGCTTCAAGCAAAAGTTCATCATCTTGGGAAATACACTTATTTGCATATTTGCTGCAGAATTACGTGAAAGGATTGATATAATTGATTGAGAGCTACAGCAAGCACTACTGCAAGCGAGGACTATTTCTTGCCCCTGAAAAGATGCAAGTGGAAGAAAGTTATTGTGCCTGACTGAGAAATGGTTTTGCACAAAATGACAATTTCCATTTTGTTCTTTATCAAGACTCATGTTGTCATTCTTTGTGCTAAACTAAGCTCACTGACTGCTGGTGGTATTAAAGGTATAGGGTGAGCAATACTTGGAGAGAGATTGTTGATTGCTGAGTTTCATTCCTTGGTCATCAAATACCAATATTTTGGGTGTTAGCTGAGGTCAAGCTACAACAACAGGAGCAACCAAAAACACCAGTGTTTGACAACCAGGCAATAACATAATAACAATATAACAACAACAATTAACAACTTGAGAATCGCTCACCACACATCCAACCTTGACATGTAATCCGCCATGAAAATGAATAAGCATATTTAACAAAATGTCGAAGTATCCTTTAAGAGACCTGTTTTTTTAACAGTATAATATTTATTTGTCCATGAGACCTGTTTTTGTATGCATGTGTAACTGCATATAGCCTATGTGCATTGTGTGAGTATGTGTGTGTTAGCAGGAGTATACTCTATACCCTTGTGAGCAAAATCTCATCATTATCCATTCTCTCTCCACAAACCTCTGAATGTCTCTACGCAGCTACGCAAGCCTTTGAAAAAAGTCCCCAGTGCTTTGTTGTTTTCTGAGAGGAATAGAGGTCAAGAGGGAAAATCAAATTAGGCTCTCATTTGATCGCAGTGGAATAGGAGAGGCTGCTCATTAAATAAGCGAATCCTCCCACTGCAGGGTATGTAAGGCCATATGTAAAATGCTTACCAGATACACCGTGTTGTTTCCACTTAATTTGAAGGAGAAAGTAGTTTGGGGATACAGACAGGAAAGGAGGAGGAACTTATTCCTCTCTCTACTTCCGTCACAAAGTTGTAGTCCCTTGAGAGAAATTGGGATGATTGTATATTTTTTCTACATTTGTTACATCAGATCTGCAGGGGGGGTTACTTCCTCTGTATGCGTTGGTCCGGGACGAGGTCTTCAGGAGGTGCCCGACCTTCGCAGAGTGTTTCGGCCTTTATCCTCAACGCTCTCTGGTTGGCCGGCTGGCAGCGGTGGCCAGGTCACTGCCCCTCTTTTTCCAGATCAGCAGGCTTTAACGGCCGCCCCCTCAATGATAAGATGATAATAAGATAAATGATTTGTCCAAAAAAAGACAAAATAAAATCTTTTTTTGTTTTTTTCTTAATGACAAATATCTGCTGGAAAGCCTATGGGTTAACACAAATGTTTTCTGGCAACAAAAAAAAAAAAAAAAACAGAACAGAAAAACTAATTTTAGGAAATCTGAAAAAGGAAACTTTACCACCACGTTTAGCACCAAAATTTAATTAATTTTGGCCTGACTCATGCCCCACAAAGTTTCATGGGAATCAGTTCTGCAGACTTTACATAATTAGGGAAAATATTGAAACATGTCCTGTCCTGCAATCTTGGTGAAATTCATAAAAAAAATCCCACCCCTTTATCTGAATCTGGATCATATGTTTCATGGACTTTTACTTTGCCCACATCTTCATAAATATTTGAAATCTGTTATTTATTTATTGATTGGATTGATTATGTAATATTGCTAACTGGCAAACAAATAAACCAAGACACAGCCACGGGTGAAAATGTAACTTCCTTGGTGGAGGCAAAAATGGCTGGCATACACTAAACTTCAGTGCAGTAATGGTTTTTGATGAATGTGTAACTGGTTTGGATATAACACAGAACATCTCAGCAATCTTGGTCTGCAGACAGAGTTAATGTCTTATTTCCACCCTGAGTTCACACATTCAGGCCCCCCATCTACTGCTCGGGAGGTAATGCATTTTGATGCCCGTCTAAAAGCCTGAGTGAAACGTTCTGTCGGGAGGCCAGCAAATGTGCAAGGGCAATCACAAATAATTACAGTCAGCCAGAAGGTGATTGGGATCGCCAGGTGCTGGGAACTGCTAAAGCACTACTTATTGAGTCTTGTCTTAGGAGACCAGAGCCATAACTAAATGGCTTTGAGGAAATGACACACCTTGTCAGAAACTATTATGTTTCAAAGACAGACTGTCTCAGCCGCCAGTTTACCGCCAGTCTACGGGAGGCAAAATACAGCGTTTGACTGCTGAAGACCAGCTCAGTGAGACCTTTGCTTGAATGAGTGTTCAAGACTGATACATCATGACTGATACATACATCAGACATTTCAACAACACAACCCAAAATATTAATAGATTACTCAGATTTTCCTAAACAATTCTGATATGTCTATGTCCATAAGTTATACCTCTCCTCACAAGATAGGTAAAGAAACAACAGCAGAAGCATATATCAGGCATAGCAATCAGGTGTTCTCTGTTGTGATGTAAGCCACTATCGGAAGTCATCTCATTGAACTTCAGGTACTGATTTGAAAATATTGACCATATGACAACAGACATTTAGTTTATATCTCTTAGAGAACTATGCTACACAATGTAGAACTAAAGGTAAAGGCCAATACATCCAATTGTGTGGACTGGTTTAAATGTCACATTAACATCTGTGCTGTCTGTGTCGTAAGAGATGTGGCATTATCCAAAACTGGTCGAGGCACTTCATTCAAGATCTCAAGCCTATTGTAAAATAGGTCTGACAGTGGATCAAATCAATACTCAATTCTCATAAAAACAGAATTATTTGCACCATGAGTGGTTCAGGGATCTGATATGATCCACTTGATTATGATACTAACCATGTTGTTAACAGCATTTTCAAAGAGGCTTTGACCTTTTCTCAATCGCAGTCCTCCACTTGCTGCTGACCTTTAGAAAATTACCTACGTTCGCTGAAGATGCGCCTGTGTTCTCTCTCCGCGAATGTCATGCCCAGAAGTATGTCAGATCCTGTATCGTTCATCTAAACACATCCCATAATATTACCGCTCACAACCACATCAACATATCAACATCAACTAATGTAAAAGCCCACGAAAGGCCTGATACAAAGAGCCTATAATAGAAACTAGTAGTCATACCTTGAAGTTCTATGCCTCTGTGCAAAAGTCAAATACAGTTTATTTTTTTGTACGTCCACACTCCTATGCAATGAAAATTCCAAATACGTGTAATTTCCATTGCTATTATTTCTTCACGCTCATCAAATGTTATCTAATCTAATCTAATAGTGTAATTTTCATTTTAAGAGATATTGAAACTCACTTCCTGGAACTGAGCATTTTGGAGATAATGGAGAGCAAGGAAGAGCTGGAGAATAAATAATAGCCTGGCTATAAATGAAGTTGTCTTTGAAATAGGGCTGCCTCTGACAAGAAGGTTTCCTCTGGGGTGAGAAAATTTCCATTAATCAGTAGAAGAGAATAAAAAGGTGTGAGTGGGAATGAGAGCAAACCCAAACTGCATCCAGATTGGGTACAATAGGGAAATTCTAAATGAACCATTGGCTACCTACAGAGTGAGAGGCGGACACCTCTGTGAACATATCTATCAAATACATTAAAGCAACGGCTTCTTAGCTTGAGGAATGTCTCGCTATCTTCCAACTATGCTACTGAATGGTTATTGTCTTCTAAATAAAAACGGAATGAATGTTCAAACTGAGGTAACATACATTTCACAAGTCCACAAGAAACTATTTCATTAGAAATGTGTGTTATTATGGCAGTGCACACTTTTTCAGTAGTGTGATATAATCTATGCTGTGATCTGGAGGAAAAAGCCTTTCCCACAGTCGAGTTCTAGGTGTGCATCTTCAGTGCTTGTTGCACAGTTAAACTGCGCTCCCTCAACCCCTCTATGATATCAGATAAGGGCACTGTGTCCTACCATTTCTGTTCCTTTCCAAAACTGACAACCTGACAGTCACACCCACTTCATGCTGTGCGAAGGTCAGACAAGCAGCCAAGGATTGAACAATTCTCTCAGCTCCCTTTTTTCACAACAATGTCTGTCACTTTTCTTGTGAACAACCCAAATGAATCCAGAAGAGACTGTATGAAATGTGTACGTTTAATCTCCATGATCAAACAGTGTTGCATCTCCAAGCTCCCAACGGAAGAAATTCTCTCACTCTGACCTCCAGTGTTGCAGTTAGGAACAACTTTTTCCTAACCAGCATTTTGCTGGTTTTTTTACTCATATTATCTCCCTATGGGGTTTGTTGCTTCTGTTTCTAGTCTGTGGCTTCAAAGGTTTTAAGAAATGTTAGGATAAGCCTTTGAATATTGATACCACCAAAAAACATATATAAAATTTGTACATAATGGACTGAAACATGCCAGTGTACCCTTTAAGAGATAAATGAAAAGGACAGCACACTGAGAAACTGTCAGGTTTCAGGAAAACTCAGATGAGGACCCAAATGCAGACCAAGTCGAGACAGTGGGGATGCAGTTCAAAGATTTAATAGACAGATAAAGTCAGCCAACAAAATCCAAAGATGGTACAAAAACAAAATCCAAAGACAGGCAAATATCCAACTAACAGAAAACTTATTGGCAACACAAGGGAAAGGCTAGGACATGAGATGACACAAAGAAGACAAACTGACAACTAACAGAGGGAATCACACCGACTAAATACACTGGGATAACGAGGGAATGGCAAACAGGTGGCACAGGGAGGAGGAGACAACCACAGGTGGAAATAATCACACACTGGAGGGAAAATAGTAAAGGGGAAGACAAGGAGGATACAATGATAAACTCACATAAGACAGGGCTACGAAGACACAACGGGAGAGGGAACAAACCAGAACTGAAAACAGGAGACTAAAAATGAGACACGGGAAACAAAAGGTCAAAACAGATCACAAGAATGACATAATAATTCATGACATAACCCTACAAAATTAGAGGAACAAACAGACTTGGATAAGATCCATGTCAGAAACAGTCACACAACTATCCACTCACATTTGTGAATAGCTGCTTCAACAGTAGCCACATAAATCCCTCTATCAGATTTTAAACACCGCCCAAATAGGGTGGTAGAAGTTCTACAACAGGTGTGGATGGAATTTCATTTGTGCTGCTCTTAGTTTGGAGAAGCTAATCAATTTTTTTTTTTGCAAAAAAGAACATCTCAGCAGATAAGATCCACAAGGCTAGGGGTAAGAGAGTAGGTATTTAATTTTCGTTTGTTTTATCTGGCCCTTTAAGATTCGTAGGAATTGTTTTTGCTTGGAAAAAAAAGAAAACGACGCTCTTTACTTCAGCTTATACTGACATGGCTATTTGAGCAAACTGGTGAAATGCATCCTGTCAAATTCTGTGCTGCCTCTGTAGCAGATGATAATTAGCTTTTAGCTGTATCCGGTACAACTCCTTCTAGTCTGAGATGGAGACATGCAGAGAGCATGTGGAGGGCAGACTTTGGTGATGTGAAGTGGAAAATGATCATTTCACTTGCTGTATGATCCTCTTTTCCTACTCTCCAAAGACATTATTTTTGCCTCCATGTGCACTCCAGTAAACAAGCACTTGATCTACAGTAGATACTCATAACATTTAAACTTCCTTAATCAAACTTCATTTCTATTTCAATTACAGTAAAAGTGGGAGGAAGGGGAATTGGAAAGTACTCAATACTGAACTGAAAGTGTGTGAGGGTGATTCAACCCCCTGAGGCTGGAGGCGTAGGGCTCTGTGGGGAACATTAGAGATGTTTGTTAGTTGGAAACAGAAAAAATGGAGGACTATCAGGGATCAGAGAAAAGTGGAGTATATTTCGAGAAAGAAATATCTCCCACTCCTGGTTAGATCTGTTTGTGTTTGTGTATTTGTGTGTTGCTTAGAAACACATACCAGTATTTCTTTTTGCATGGTGTAAAGCTCTGATGTAGATGTCAGTTGACGGCCACACTGACTCCTACTCACTCCAGACTTGAGTATGCCTTATACTGAGAATATGATTGAAATGCTGATTAAAGATCAGTCACAGTATTTTGCAGCTTGAATAAAAGACAACAGGTACACACAGTATGACTGTCATGACAAACGTGTAACAAACAAACAGGAATTAGTGGAGAAACGTCTTAAAATATGGCAGTAGATGGTTGGATTGGCTATGTTTGATTTTATGGAGCAAGCCCTTACTGCATTTAATACAGACAATAGCCCTTTAAATTCATTCTGACTTCACTCTTCAAATCACAGTTGTATGCACAAAGGTTTCATGATTTTCAATTACAATTCAAAGGGCTTATAGCCATCTTTTAATTTAAACAATTTAAAAGATTCATTTAATTCTGTTTAAAAATTATTTTTTTTTGTTAAGTTTTTATAGTCATAGTAACTGCCAAATCAATATTTTTGCTGGCATATTTGACACAGTGCACTGTCCTCTCAAAATCCCAATAAATTCTTTTCATGATAATGTGGGAATGCTACATAAAGTCTGAGATAGCAGTTCCTCACAGTTCAATAGTAAGAATACAAGCACAACTAACAAAGAAGCCACGTCAAACTACAATGTTAGACAAATGCAATGCTTATCATCAGCAGGTATAGAATTACATATTTCATAAGAAGGTGCTTATTGTTCAATGCCTAGTAAGTGTTTCCAAAGTGGTATGACACAATTAAAATATTATGGAATATTTTCTCACAAAACTTGTGAATAATGTGGGCTGTAAGGCAGGTTTACCGAGTATGAACATGAGCCCAAGCGTGAACTATGGACCAATATGGTTTTTTTAGTGCTAATACTGACACAGATTATTAGCCATATGTTCCAATATTTGGAACCAATATACATTTGCAGAAAAATTGAAAATCTTAGTGTCAAAATTTACAACAACCAGTGATCAAATGTAACTAAGTATAAATTACACAAGTACTGCATTTACTTACAATTTTGAGGTGCATGTTCTTTAATTGAGTTGTTACTTTATACTCCCTCTCCACTACAGTTTTAGAGAAAGTATTGTGTATTATTTTTTCATTCCACTACATTTATTTCTAAAATTCAACTAATCACTTGAACACCCCTGTGTGTTCAAAGCGCACATTTTGCTTTCTGGGGTAATTTATGGTGGAGAACAAGTTCAGCCTGTGGGTCATGAACATTTATCCTTACCCCACTTCTAAAGGAAAACACTTAATGGTTATAACTATGTGTGCATACAGTGAAATTGTGAATTCCATTCCCATTTTAGTTGATCTTTTACATATTGTCATGTAATCATTATCGTTGTCATCCTCAAATTATTGGTATATCTGTTGACTCTTGTACTGCACGCCTTAAATAATCACATGCATTATTTGGAACTTGTGCTTGTCAACATGAAAAATAAAAATGTATATTTGCACATGTGGAATTAAATATAGTTGACACATTTGTTGCATCCTACAAGTTAAAAAGCAGTATTAGCACAGTCCTTGCCAAGTGCATGGAATATAATAGACACACATGACCAATAAATACAATAGCATAAAATTAAGCATAGAGCAGCCATTGGAAAGTGTCTACAGATAAATATAAGCAGTCAGCAGCTTGGACAAATAGACTGACCGGTATTTTGACATAATAGTGCGTTGTTAGAGCTTCAAAACAGCCTGAGGGTTTTAGGCCTACAGATTGGAGATACTGTATAAAAGGCACACAAAGTCACCATTATTGGGAATCCCACATTATATAAAGACCATGTCACATACCTCATAGTGTACGACAGCAGAATAACAAGCCCCTCAAAAAAATTGACAAATGACAGTGAGTATCATGGAAGATCCTGAATATATCAAGTTCCATAAACCTAAACCTGAAATGCGAGTTTTATGACATGTGATGTACTGTAGTTTCATCACAAGAAAAGATCTTGAATGACCAGCAAGTTGTGGTAAAGATCAGTATTCCTCCAAGTCACATCTTCAAAGCACAAAGCTCTTTGTAGACAATCATTTATGTTTTATGATACTGTATAATTTTACAGTTACTAATTTATAAAGCAGCTGTTTAAGCACTTATATGATCATTATATAAGTGCGATAGAAAACAACACCTGCAGTTCAGACTCATTCAGTTCACTACAGTTACCTCATGACCAACAATTCAAATGTTTAAAACCTCAGGTGATCTATATGCTGCTCCTAGCTTTTAATTTGAATGTAACTCATGTCCACACATGGAAAAATGAATAAAAACCTGTCTCTGAACCTGTCCTGAAATTGCTCCATTTATGAATTCTTATTCTGGTCACTTTATACTTTTTTTTTTCTTTAGCATAATAGCATTTATGAAGGTTAGCATTTTGGCATGGGCAAGCATCAACAAATATTACACTGTATATCATTTCCATTATTGCATATAACATTTCCACCATGGCTTTCAATTTCCTCAGCATCATAATGCTCTATAAGCAGCATGCTCACTCTCTTCTTGCTTCTGATGGGTTCTGGTGAATAATTTAAGGTGAAACCAATTGCTTTAAATCAATTCAGCAGGGTTACCTTTTAACTCATTTACAAGGACTAATGAGTTTCAAAGCATCCATTATAAAGACATTAAGCAAAACAACCAAAGTAGCTTTACTTTGGTGCTGTCCTTACTCTTCCAGACTGACTGTATTGTATTTTGTAGTTTTTCCATCTTTGATTGCATTGATGCAACAATTGTGATGAACTGATTAACATTTAACTCTTCATATAATATCCATTTTCCTTCATGCTGTCTGTGTAGTATGATCAATCCATCAATAACCCTTGATACTTTGCTAAAAAAACATGGAAATAAATATTATGTTAATATTAATGTAATAGTAATATTAGATAAATATTTATTATTTTGAGCATATTATTGTTTTCCAGTAATAAGGCTGATTGCTGATGGGCAAAATATTAGCAAGCACTCACTGACGGCCTTTTGACTAAATAAAGGGGTCACTGTTACCCTGTTGTCTGTATAAATCCTGCAGCTTTATGCCTCGTTTGACAGATCAATGACTTTTTTTACACTGATATTGCATTTGTACATTATGCATTACATTTGAGGTGAGCAAGAGGAAAAATCATAGTCTAATTATAAATTTTAAAAAGTAAAAAAAAAGTCATATAAATGAATATAAATGATGGCCATACTACAATATGATTTTCCTTTCCTTCCTTGAATAAAAGATGATAAAAAGAATGATCATGTACGGTACACTGGTGCTTTACGGAGGAGCAATCAAGAGTCAAAGGGCAGGATGCGTAAGTTTGGCAGATACCGTACAGTGCACCACAAACCACGCTTAAAATGGAGAATAACCTGTTAATATTTCATTCTTTTATATACTAGTGGAAAGTAAGAAAGATGGTACTCCAGGACGTCCAAATTTATTTTTTACTACACTGCTGGAGCACTGTTTGTGTCCTTTGGATCACCTTGGTTGGCTAATTTGCTTGCCTCTTCAAAGGGACTTACATAACACTTGAGGTTGGTGGTAATGAGAGAAATTACAGGGCCTCATTTAAAGTACTTTCTCCCTCTTTAATCTAGTATGTGGAGGCACCTGTGACATTGTGAGAGAATCGATAACCTCTTTGTTGTGGAGATGAGTTCAATAATGAGATGCAAAAGAAGATACTCAATGGAAGACAGGCATGGATTCACACATGTTGTGACATTTTCTAATCAATTTAAAGAGTAATACTTTTAAAATATAATTTAATTATCATAATATAATATAATATGATATAATATGATATAATATAATATAATATAATATAATTGTGTAATTGTAAAATTACAAAAACTTGTATAATTTTATGTGTCATAAGCATTTTTTTGCTGTTTATATAAGAAACTAAGTGCTTGATATAAAACCAAGAATGTGGGAGCTAAAAGAAACCCAATGCTATTGAATGCTAGTCAAACAGCATATTATTCATTATGAGAAAAGAGTATGTAACTAAAACTAGGTTATATAACATGCAAAGTAATGATTCAATCCTCGAATCATCTCTCTTATCTTCTCTCTTTGAAAGTCCCTGCAGGTGATGCTCATCTCTCTACTAGCTGCCTTTTCATTTCTTCCTCCAGAGAAGAATCCAAATGCAATGGATTCTTCCCTATCATACGTCCAGCTATCCTACCGTGTTTCATAAAAATATGTCAAGCAGTTTTTGTGTAATCCTGCTAAAAGTCAGATGAACTGAAAGACCATCAGAAGTTGGTCATTCAAACCACATATACAGTATACAGAAGAACGACATTACGTTTCTCGCGGACCAGAATCAGTGCAACATAGAGCATGAAGTGACTATAGGGTGAGTAAAGTGACTGAATACGTTTAGAGCAAATATAAATATGGATAAGTAATTAAATAGATAATGAGGCACAGTGATAGTGAACATGACAATATTTATTGTGAACAGTGTCCATTTTTTGTCCGTCAGATACGATTTGTGAAGAGGGGTGGAGGGCCAGTGAATACGGAGTATGAAAGCCAGCCTGCAACAAACTGAGTAAACAATCTCTTCAATAAATATTCAAGGCTGTGATTTGATACATTTAAACATGAAAAAATCTTAAAATCTGAGCACTTATGCCTCTGAATACAGAGAGAAATGTCTCATGATGAGCACTTGGCATATACTGCACTGTATATTTTTATTTATGTAATGGTAAACAAATATAGAAGGCCAACCAAATTCATGGAAGTATGTGCATGTGTGTGGTCCCCAGAGGCATACACAAATTCACTTTTGAACCGAAGGAGGATCTTCTAAAGACACTGGCGATGATGGTCTAGTTTTTATCTGCCATCCACCCACTGGTCTCTGACGATATTATTCACTACACAGTGTGAGCAAAAACTAAAACACAAATAATATCTCTCTAGTGCAATTTCTCTTTTCCCTAGCAGTTCTTTAAATCTCTGTTTGTTAAGCATTAAAAAACACTACATCCCTGACACTACCCTGTGTCATTTAAAAGGCTTAACAAATCAGGCTTACATTCTGACAGGCTTGAGGTGTCAGGTGATCTCAGAAATTATTTTTTCATCTGTCTGTATATGTAAATTAAAGAGCAAATTGTATGTCAGTCTTATAGAATATAAAGGTGTTTTGAAAGAGCAACAGTGCTGGTAAAAAAAAAATACTGTATCAATTAATAGCAGCAGGAGCAGATATTGTATTGTACGTAGCTTCTTTTTCAATAAATCAAATTTCCAGCAGGGGAAAACCATTAGTGCATGGAAGATAAAGTTTGAGAGCATTGATGGTGAACAGAATAGGATCACTGTACTGTGCTCTGCAAATCCATTCACTCTCCCACCCCCTGATGTTGGGCTATTGTTGAAAGCACCTTTTGCCAAATTGAGGCTGGCAAAATGAAGGTTTTTCCAACACAAGGGAACCCACAAATGTTAACTGGTGACATTTACATTGCATTTTCAGTGCTACACAGTGATGTAACAGGACAAATCATTATCCTTTTACGCCTCATTTCCCCTTGGAAAGCATTAGACTAAACTAATATGAGTTCCACATGTTCAAGATTTTGAGTGTCAACTCTGAAAATCATCCCCAGAATATTTATTTTTCATGTGGTTGTGATTCATTGGATCGTTGTTTTCATTATCTATAAATATATTTCATTTTTTTATTAACTCTCAATAGTATTACTGGTGTGTTTTGTTCAATGCACCTTGCAATGTACAATATGAGAACTATAATATAGTCTCTCACAGTCAAACATTCACTCCCTGCCTTGTTAATGTAATTTCACACCTGCATAGCAGCCACGCCTCACTAAATCCCTATGTCAGCCTACATTTGTCTCGTGTTTTACATCAAAGAATGATGTTTTAACGACTTTGTTCATTATCTGTGATGTGAAAACGTCAGATCACACAGTCCTGTTGCACCATACAGCATCTCTCCTGCTGGGCTTTCAGCACTGTCAGGCATAGGTGAACACTGGAAACTCACACTGGACGTCAGTAGAGGAGACCGTACCAGCAGCAGGTTCAAACCCAGTTTTGGGATGTGCTTGGTTTCCATTAACCTTCATTTGTTTCCACCATAGCTAATTTTGTGGTGAGGTCATTTAGAGACAAGACCCAGATTTGGAAAGTTTACAGCCTGCTGTTGCTCCTGCTGAATAAAGTGCAATGATTCCTCTTTGACAATATGCAGGTCAACTCGGCATCTTGTCGATTACTCCTCTTTTATGCCCATAATTGAATCACAACATTGTTAACCTTTAAACTACAAAAAGAAAGCTTACGATCACTTCTTTCAATCAATTCTATCCTGAATTACTAGAGTATTTCACAGTTGTATTGTAGCCTTTTGCCTATTTAATTGGGCCCTTTATCACAATTAAAAGTGTAATTCTAAAACTACATTGCACTCAGAGAGCATAAACCTCCAACAAGGCAGCTCAGTTCCCTGATTATGTCACTGCACCTAAAAGCAATCGTCTCGTGATAGTTTGACCCTCATAATATGACTGCTTGACCATTAAAACGTAAGTCTAAAATTTGGATCCCCTCATGCAGATCCACTCCAACATTTGATGATTTCTTCCATGACACATGCCCCACTCTTCCACCCAGTTTCATGGTAATCCGCCCAGGTAAATCTATGATGTGGATTGAAGATTGTAGGTTCTTAACACTCTGTGTCGACTACTTGCACATAATTCTCCTCATTCCTAACACGCAGCTGGTAGCCCGTTTCAAACACTATTTATCTTCAGCTTCTGCAACTACAATAACTTAAGGCTACAAATCTGAGGCAATAAAATCATTATTGCCAAAGCATGATTTAATCATTCAAAATAACAAATTATTAATGTGTGGGACTGATGTTGATAATTTATGGGAATGAATTAGTCATTACAGGGTACATATTGTTGATGTATTAAGGACATAGCAGCCACTTAGATCAGTAAATAAGGACAGAAGAGCCATGTATTTCTTCCACAGCTCAACGATCTTATTTAAGTTAAACACCATTATGACTCTATGCAGAAGGCTGTGGAGGAAGCTTGATTCACATTACCTTAATGGCCATAAGTTACGCAAAGACAATGATAAACTGTCTCCTTTTCCTTTTTTTTAGCTGAGAAAGGTTTCATGAAGTGACATCTCATGTGTAGCTATGCTCGAACCAAGCAATAGTAAGAGTGATGTCTAAAGGTGATGAAGGTTGGGGGTCAGAGTTCTTCTATCTATCACCTTGTAATGAAGTTTATTCCAGCTGAGGGATTTCAGCAATCACAAGAGCACAAAGTCACCCCTAACAGAAAGCTGACAGATTGGGCCAGTATCAATGGCAATTGATCTGGCAGCAGGCAGGAACTCTGCACATCTGATTCATTATTTTAAAATCCTTCCTGCAGAGGCGACCACATGCTAAAGATTTTTTTTTTAAAACAGACCTAGATCACATTAAAAGTTCATAGCACTTCACATGGCAGATGAAAAATAAATAATAATCAGAGATGTTGAATGGCAATATTACAGGAAGCAGTGACCTAATAGCCCTGAAAATCTTGTCTTACCTCCAGGAGTTTAACTTCTCTTCTTGATGTAAAAATGTACTCTAGGGTGTATCAGTATATATATATATATTGCATTTTTTCTAAGTTATTTTGTATAAAATATTTTTCACTTTTAGTCCCAAAACTAACAGGCAATCAAAAAAAATGTCTATGGACTACTGCTTCCCTCATCTGTGCTGTCTTTAATGTATTTGCTTCATATCAATGTAGTTAATAACTCAGATACCGACATGCCGAAAGAGGGGTGATTACTGCAATGAGAGGAATACTGGCAAGAGAATAATGTATTCTATCTCTCTCTCCCTACATAGGAGTCCTGTCTCTAAGTAGTACCATGTCTGGCTGTGTGTGCTGTGATTAACGGAGCAGTGGCAGAGATCCATTGGCAATGAAACAGCATGCCCTCTATCCAGGAAGTGATTTATGTATTCAATAAGCTTCTCTGGCTTTCATTCCCTCCTTCCCCTCATTTCACTTCCTTATTCTTGACAGCTGCAGTAAGAGATGGAAGTGGAATCTGCCAAGTAAAGTGTCCCAGGTAAGTGTGAAAACAAATGCACCATGACCCTGCTGGACTGGCATTCTGCTTAGGCTGCTATGCACCTGTAAAAGATTGTAGAATGTATTTCTGTTTAAAAAAAAAAAAAATGTGCGCTAGACAAATGAACAACTACATTGTTGCCATTTATATTTTGTATGCTTCAAATTCACACTAGGTTTAAAAAAAAAAACATCCAAAATCTGTAAAGCATGAATTTATGTATATTAAGAGATAACTCGATAATTTGGGTCGGTTTTGGTTGTCATCCTGCATCATCAGAGGTGCTACATGGACATACATGGAGAAATCAAATTCAGGTGACTGATGCTAATGGAGTACTTACTGATGTTTCTTTATCCCCTCTGGTGTCCCAAACAGGTCAACAAGTAAGTAAGATTGTCCAGATTGGAATCTGAACTCAGTTTATGAAAACTGAAGCATAAGAGACATCTTTTACAATCATTTTATTCAAGGTTAATAACTGTGATAGTAACATTCTCCATAACAGCAAAAAAACCAACCAAATCAAAAGGGTAAATGCACCATTATTCATTTCAATGGAACCAAACAAATTTGTTATGAAAGCACAGATACAGTAAAATGAAGGTGATAAACCAGAAAATATTGTAGCATGAAAAAAAAAATTCATTAAGGTTAAATATCTCTTTTTTAATCTAACAAGCTGGTTTTATTTATCAAAATATGTTTAAAAATAAATTAAATTTAAAAAAATAAAAGATATGCCGCAACACAAATAACAGTGATGCAAATAGATTTAGTCACATCATGACATTGCCAGCGGAGAAAATTGCACTGAAGGTAGATGAGAGAGAGGGGTAAAGGACAAGAGGAGGAGCCTTGAAGGAGAACTGGAAAAGAGACATGGGAGTGCAAAAAAAGTGGAAAGTGAGGACAGAGCAGCAAGACCCTGCTGACTACTCAGCTTTCAAACAGCTGGGTATGGAAACTCACAGCAGTCCTTAACATATGGTATTACTGAGCAATTAATCTAGAGAAGAAAAAACTGGGAAGGACAGTATAGAGAGGTAAAAAAAAGAGCAGACAGAAGAGGTCAAGAAAGTAAGAAATCAGCAGAAAAGGTTCAGGGAAGAAAGAAATCTGCTTAAAGTAACACCCATTAATTTCCCCAAAGACAGGTGTTGGGGTTAATAATCCGAATAAAAAAAGCTGAGCTTTGCCAGATTCTCTGCTCCCGCACCAGCCAAAGCTCTGCATATCCCATCTTGCCAAAGACTCTTCCAATTAGAGTCAAGACAGAGTTGTAATTTAAAGACAGAGTTACAAAGGAGGAACCCAGCTTGTTACTCACCCCAAAACAGCATCCAACTAGATTTAAATCAAAACCGTACCGCACTGGTCTATAATCTATAAATCAGATTTTAGCTATAAATAGAGACATTAATTATGGCCAGGGATCTCAGGTTTCAAAGAGAAAATTCTCTTATTTATAATTGTTGGCAATTTTTCCAAATAGATAAAATCCCACAGCAGGGACAAGTCACAAAGAGAACATGCATATGATGGAGAATAGTATAGAGCAGGGATCTAAATTAAAGGACCATTAAATTATAGCTGCATCAGCAGGAGCTTTAGAATGCATCTGAGCTCAAATGTTGCAGCTGTTCCACTGTCTATTCAGCCAAATCAGACACACAGGCACTCATTGGATAGATAGCATGGGAGAATGGGCTTATTGTAACTGGCTTTAAAGAGTTTGCGTGTGTGTGTGTGTGTGTGTGTGTGTGTGTGTGTGTGTGTGTGTGTGTGTGTGTGTGTGTGTGTGTGTGTGTGTGTGTGTGTGTATATACTGTTCATTTGATTATAAAAAATCATATCCATTGGTAGGAACCTGTATGCAACAGCTTAAGAAGAGCTTTTACTGTGTAATATTGTATCAGTATACTGAATGTTAGCTGACTAAGTTTCTTTCAAAGGAAAGTGGTACTGAGGTAATGCTGTATTTACATGGTTAAATATCTTGGACAGCCGCCGGTGTCTCCAAATCACCACTAATACACATGTGAGAACACGAGGGAACACTGAAATTGGCATGAACTTGATGAACTGATGTGTAGTGACGCTGGCGCTGAGAATGTGCACAATATCTTTACCCATGATCATGTTTTGCTGTTATGGAAACCTTTGTCTATTTAGAGCTCAACTGCATTTACTCAGGTGATTCATTTGAACTGGATCTGTCGCAGAGACACGACAGGTGATGAGATAATTTTATTTATGATTATGTTCTGTTCCACTGTGTAGTTCAGAAGCGCCTCAGTTAATGAGACTCACTCGGTCTGGTTTTGAGTCTGACTTTCAATGTGCCACCCACTGAGTTGACATATTAAAATTCAGTTATTAGGAAACAATGTGTTATTTTGATCCGTGTCAAACGATGTGGATAGAGGAAGATGTTATCTTTGTCAGCTAGTTTAACGGTGAATTAATGTGTTATTTGTCACATCAACACTCAGAAAAGTTTCTTACTCAGATAATCTATAATTACATTTCGATTCAAAAATCTAATTGTGGCATATAGCAATAAAGCTTCCCAGCAACACCACAATCTGAACCCAGCTTGAGCAATGTGAAAGAAGTATATACGGTACTCCATAGTATCAGAGTATGAAAGATCAAGTTTAGTGTCAAAGGATATGTGTCAGCTCAGTTACTTTCCTCCTTGACCTACCCTTTTGCTAACTACATAATCTCTCTGCTGATGTCTGCTCAACAAGGCTGTGGTATAATTACTTTAAGTAGCCTTTATTAGAGATAATAGCCCTCCAGTATTAGAACAGATCTAATTACAGCTGTCAAATTAGGCTGTAATACCTACTCTCTACCTGTGAATGTGTTACATGCGACGTGCAAGTCAATTAATTAGAATGAGGATTTAACAAAAGGTGATATCAGTAGATATAAATGGAACACAACCACATAACTGTGTACAAGTGGAGGAGAGTAAATAGGCATCTTGAGCAGTTACTGTTCCTGCTGTAACAGTGGGGCTAGTTAGGCTATTCTGCACGTTTGGACAAATGCATTGTTGTGAAGCACAGTAGTGACTCCTGGTGGACAAAGTGAGTAGCACATCCAGAAGTCATTGCATGCACGCTGACTTTGAAATATGCAGTGGCGCAGGAATGACAACTCTGAGTGAGAGCACATGTAGGAAGGTGGCATCACACAAGAAAAAGACAGTACACCTAAACTAGAGATAGAGTGAGGGTGCAGGGCAAGATGTATGGACAGTCACAAGGGACATAAAGCCTGGCAGTGCTTGCGGTTAAGGTGGAAAGTCTACTGGGGAGAAATTGGCTGAATACACAGTCACTGAGGATATGTATAATGTCAAAAGCACAATGAAATTTAACAGAGCATTTTAGAACATGATGGAGTTGCTTCACAAATTTTAATCTGTTGATCTGTTGATCTGCTCCATGTTTGACTCCTCCTCATTACTCTTTTTAAGGGCCAAACAGAGAACACAGAAATACTCCATTGTGCAATGTGCATCATCTTAGCAATAGGACAAAAGCATCTGTTCTCTTGCAGGTTTGCAGACGAATATGCATGTGAAAATCTTTTGGTGTATCAGTGACCGATATTCTTTACTACTCTCTTTAAGTCCAGACTGCGAGCACATTTATTTTCAGTGCTCAGGAGGGTCAGACCCAACAGTCTCTCCTGTGCCATTGTGCGTCTATGATTTTTTTTATTATTTTTAGTTTTGAGAAGGATCTTTCTGTGTTTGTGACAGTCACAAGGAGAGTTAAAAATAGTTTAATAGCCGTGGCTACATCAGGGACACTTGGTAATATAGAGTGGTGCTTTATGAATGTGGTGCGCGCCAAGTCTAGAAATGAGTCATGCTTCATTTCCTTTGTGAGGCATATTTGTGTCTAAATGTGATCTGCTGTTCTGGAAAATTAGTCATATTTTATTGGTTAGCTTTGTCACGTACTGATTCATATATTTCATCATCAAAAGTTCTTGTTGACATAAAATGGTCTGGATACCACATCTTGCAAAATACACTTACAGGTACACCTTTGAGTACTCCTGCATTCGATAACCTTTCATCCTCAAATTAAGATTAGAATGTAACAGAATATAAAATAGAGAATTTGTGACCCGCAAAGCTTTTTAAATGTTTGCTTTATTTATGTTAATATTGGCTAAGAAAATACAGAAAATGTGCACTTAATGTAATTTTCCATTTTAAAAAAAATACTTAGAACATTTCTTTAAAATTCTTGTCATAGTAGACATAGTTATTGTCAGGCAGGGGCAGGGCCGATTTGGAAGGTGGAGGTGGAGGTTCAGGACCCTGCTGGACTCAGTGGGAATGGAATCAGGCAAAACCAACACAACATCATGATCGGTGCCCAGGAGTCAGGACATGTTAACTGTGTCAGTATCATTGTATAGCCCCATTTCCACTGCATAGTACCAGCTCTACTCTACTTGACTCTACTCACCTTGTGAAAAGGTACCCAGGTCAGAAGTGGATTCTGAGAACATTCGTTGAAAGATCTGGGGCAGATTAATCAAAACAGACTGGACACTGCAAATTGTTCTGTTAAATTTAAAATCTTAGATCTGGAAGCATAAAATTAATTACCTTATTTTAAAAGGTATTTACTATTTTCTGTCTCAGCCTTCTATTTCTAAACTAACCAACTTACTTTAAGATTTCTTGACAGGTAAAACTACCTTGCAGCATGGACAGATAACGTCACTAGTATTAAGCTATTTTCTCCTCAAATTCGTGTTTATTTCTTGTATTTTAGCTGCTCTTTTTTGCAGTGTATACAAGAAGCACTGAGCCAAAGACTACAGAACAGGAGGGAATTGGACTTGAGCCCTTTAAATATCGATGCTGGAATGTTGTAAAGAGAATTTTGTGAAGAGAATTTACTAATTTGTTTTTGGTAAGATGTTTCTCTCATTTAGCTTTCAGATGGTTGCTGGGTGGAGCTAATGACTTCTGTGAGTCAATGGCTCTCGGTGTTCTACCAAGTTACATGAAATTCCATCAAGTAGATGATGCATAAATGATAAAACTGCTGAAAAAACACACACTGTTAAAGGAAATGAAAAATATTCATGGCTCTGCCCCTTTATGCAGATTCAGTCTAAAAGTGGATGGTTTATTCCTGGGCACAAGCCCCACCCTCCCAAGTTTCATGAAAATCTTTGACATGTGGTGTAAGTATGTGGTAATGATATTCAGCCCTAGTACTAATTTGGACTAAGATGACAATAAGGTACCAGGGAAGACTAGAAGTGGACCATGACTGTTGACTGTTTAAGCTCTTTTCCTATTGGTCATCGTGAAACAAAGTACATGCAGAAAGTGAAGAGTACTGAAGACACAAACTAATGACTGATTCTTCTAATAAAATCTTTTATTTGTTTTTAATCATGTAAGATAATATTTCTTTCATTCTCCATCTGCCTCAATGTCTCTGTCAGATCAATCTCTTGAGAAATATAACAAGAATATGCAGATGAGAAGGAAATGAGAAAACCAGTGAAGAAGACAAAAAGTCAGGGATTTGTGATAGATTCAGCTCACTTCATATTTCATTTTATAGAATGAAAACTCATCATTTTTATAAACCAATAAACCACCTTAAACCCTTCAATATAATAAAGCAAAGTTTTCCAGCATGAGAATGTGGAAGGGTGTTTACTTCTGGTATACACAAAATGCTTTTACTCTGATTAGTATAGTTCTTAGGTGCTCCTCTGAATAATGGGTAAAAATGAATCTTGGGAAAAGCAACAACAAAGACAGACAGTATTTCCTTACACCTACAGGCAGCATAAAAAAAGAGAGGGAGGTCATCCTCAAAAGTCAGAATGCAAAAAGGCTAAACTCGTCCGGGACTGCTGTTATATATAATAGTATTTTTGAAAGGAAATAATGACATAAAGTCATTTTCACTCATAGTTGTTTTCCTTATGTCCTAACTGGAATCTTCTGAGTGATTATGAATCAGTAAAAGCAGGTAAACTACAGCATCTGACTGTTAACATATCGCAGCACCTCTGCTGCAGGCCTCCATGCATTCATCAGCAGTCAGTCTTACCTTTTAATTCTCAAAACATTCTGCTTTAAGAATTCATCATATGCTATTGACTGCTTTTATATAACAGTGAATATGAGCCTTCTTCCAAAACAGATGAATTCCTTTTATATGTGCAATGATTTAATGGTGTTTGTTTTAAAGGAGTTTTATTGAATCTTCATAGTTTTGCTTTGTGCATTGCCCTAGAATGGCTATTATTTCATAAACAGACAAAATTAAATACAAAGGCTGATTAAAATGGCCAATTTAATGATTCGGATAAAATAAGTGCAGCATCAAGATAATCATTGAAGCACGTCATCAAAAAGGATTGTTGGATCGGTGAATGCCCTGATCTTATAAATTAACATATGACCTCCTTTCGTCTTGTTGCTGCTGGAATCATTCTGGCACGCAGGGCTTATTATTATTATTCCAGTAGCTGAGAAAGCTTAGGCTTCTGTTTGATAAGTAGTATAAGTACATTATACCATAAAGTACTATATTTTTCCCAATATTTTACTTTATTTTTTATTTTACTTTAAATCAAATCAAATTGAGTTTTTGCTTTTATTAACATTTGTAGAATTTCGTTTAATCTAATTTGAGTTTTTACAGGTTGATATTTGTGATGTTTTAAACGCTGATTATGTTGCTTGGTCATACATTCATGTTCTGTCTTGCTAATTGAAAATATAGTCCAAACGTAGTTATTCAATAAAATAATTAATTCTGTAATTCGATTTTTAAAATAAATGTGCATATGTCCTTTGCACTGTACAAATGTGGACGACTTCAGAGTATACTGATATTCCATGCTGCTTCTGGAAAAGCTCTTGGAAAATAACTGCATTATCAAATGACATCAGGGTGTGTGCACTTATAAGTTCTTAGAACAGGACTGCTGATGTAGGACCTCAATAGATTCAAGTGAATTGTTCTGTGGCAGATATTTTGGGGTTGTGCATTGAAAGGCCTGTGCATCTTAAAACCAGTGAGCTTCGTATAAATCTGCTACTCTTCTTTGCCCATACAGTTGCAAATATGTATCAACGTTAAGAGTTTTTCCATTTGAGCTTTGAGGATGTTTTTCTCGTTTTCTTCAAAAAGAACAGGTCATGGTTTAATTATTCAACAACAGTAATATACAGCACTATAATAACCAACTATTACTGTTAAAATGTCTATCAAATTCAACCAAGGAAATGGAGGCTGAACACCCAAACAAATACTGTAAGTATAAATGATTCCCTCTATTTAAGATGCATAAAGGCAAACATTTCCATCTATATGTTTTATCATTTATAGATGCTGTTTAAGATTTAATAATTAATTGGGTTAAACTAAAAATGCATATACATCTATACTGTTTTAGTCCATTTGTTAATTATAATGGGAATTACAATTTAAATCTCTAAAAATGACATACAAACCAAGGGCAGTCAGTGTTTGTTTCTATTGTTATGGTGTTGGTATGAGAAAATCATTTTAGAAAAGTGATGTGGTTCACTTATGGATGCTTGAATGACCTGATATTGATGTAGCCCATTTTGTTGATGCTAATGGTCTCTTAAAGGAGATAAGATATATGACGTCCTAATATTGAACATGCTCATATACTGTATATTGTGGTTTAAACTTAGCCATCTGATAAGAAGTATTTGGTCCTCTCAATACAGACAATAATGCTATTTTTCCTCTCATTCTCAATTGATGCTGATTTAAAAAATGTCTAACCCTGGAAAAAAAAATTTCCATTCCCATTCCTTTATTAGCATATCCTATTGACATATCTACAAAGGAGAGATGTATTTACTGACTTGGGACATCGTCAGTAGAGAAGAGGCAGGGTTTTTTTTCTCTAAATAAAAACATTATCTTTTGTGTTACTTGAAGTTAGGAGCTGCAAAACACCAATGGCTTGTGAAAACAAATCAATCAGTGGGTAAAGAAGCTCAGTCCATACAGTACAAATGTCAAAAATCAGTCTGAAGGAGTCCCACCTCTGTGTGCCTCTGTTCAAGAACAATGCAGAGTTAATCATCTCCTGCACACACAAGAGCAGAATCACAACTAGAACTCAAACATGTCATTCTGCTTTTTTGCCAGCTTGGCCACCTCCTGGCGGATAGCCTGCACAAGGGCAGAGGTGGAGAGGCTGCTCAGGGGTATGCTGTCCATGTCCTTCACCACTTGGGATGGGCTTTGTTGGGACACAGTGCTAGGGGCAGCAGACGGCTGCTCCAGTGCCTGGTTGTACTGCAGGGGCAGCCTGGTGGGGCTCTCCTGTGGGTAGCGAGGGTGAGGAAAAGCCTCTACATACCCAGGAAGGGGCAACTGGAAAAAAAGGGAAGACATGAAATCAGTAGTACAGTAACTTCATATTATTACTAACCACAAAAAAAATTGGCTTTGAATTTAATATTTAGAAGGATACAGCATATGCATTAGTTTTTGGTTTTTTTTTTGCTAACATATCTACAAGGAAGAGATACTCTCTTCTTAGACTTTTTGAAACAACGTCAGCACCATAGAGAGATAGTCTGCACAACGCAATGTCAGATCACTGATCTAATCTTCACATTTGACCTTTTTTAGTATTTATTTCTTTTTACTTTAAGGGCTGTAGTTCACTTTCTAGACCAGAATCTATAGGAAGAAACATCCTGACATCCATGAGGTGAGGTTGGAGCATTTTAACACTGTATTTAAAATAACAACACTACACAAATGTAGTGTAACTTTTGACTACTGCCTTAAATCTGCAAGGGATTTCACAGGAGCCACTTAAAATATTTTACTTTCTGAAAGTAAAAGGTCTAATTATTGGGAGAAAGAGCTCCTGGGCCACTGGGACAAAGGCTTGAAACCTGAGAGTGCCCTTGTTTAGTCAAGATATCTGTTCACATAATCTGCTAATCTTTCACTTATTTTTTATTATTTTTTTGTGGAACCAGCAAAATGGGCTTTCTTACAGAGTCTGCCCACTGTGGCGGCACATCCTCAGGTTCAGGTGGATACGACATCCAGGAGGGACTGTGGTAGGAGGTGGGTGGTGTGGAGACAAAGTATTCAGGGTATCCAGGCCTGGTGGCTGGGATGGCGTAGACGGCTGTTATTGGGTTTCCTACACAGAGGAGAAGATATTCATTCAGTGATCATTTTAAGGGTATTAAAAAGTCAGAGTATGATTACTCTTGCAGAGTTTGTATGGATGCACCCCAGAAGCAACTTTTGAAATGCAAAGCCATGTCCTCATTTGCTTACCTGAGTAGTTGGACACAGGCTTCTCTGCAGTGATAGATGGAAGAGCTGCTCTAGTAGTTGGCCCATAGGGGTTGTTGCCATGTTGACTTTCAGTGACAGACGTCTCTGAGCTCCTTCCCTTAGGGCCCAAGTCAGACGTGGAGCTATGTCGGACAGAGATTGGGGATAAACAAATATAAGAGTTATTATAAAATACTTGGGCACAGCCACTAGATGGCAGACACACTCCATTTGGAAAAGTGAACACCTCATTGACATTCTTCCCACCTCCCAATGCACTGGTTCAATATTCAAATTTATACAAGGCCTGAAATCACCCTGGCCACAGCACATTAGCGAGTGAATATCTGGTCCCTGAATATGAATTTGAATGTGAATAAATGAGGAAAATCTGATGGATTTTGGGATGCTACACACATTGTGACTATGTCTATGTCTGCTTGTGTGTGTGTGTGAGAGAGACAGAGAGAGAGGAGAGAGAGACCCTTTCAGCCTTACCGTCTTAAGGAGGGTCCAGGAGGAGGTCCAGTACGAGGCAGTAAGGGAGGAGAACTCATGGCCATCTCGGGGAGCTGGGTGAAGTGAAAGGCCTTAAACAGATAGTGAAAGGCATTTAAGGTTACACAGTCTAACATAGTTCCCAAGAGGCGGCAAATAATTTCATTCCACTCACAGGTTTAGGCAGGCTGCACTGATACACATCTGTGCCATAGGATGGCACCCACTGCACGCCTCCCTGTCCACAGTTCATTGTACCCAGAGAGCCGGTCACCATGTCAGCGTATGGGAGAGGAGGCGTTGTATGGCTGTAGTTATCAGTACATGGGTGGTGGAGATGGGAGTGCCTTCCAGATGTGGACTGACCCCCTGAAGCCAGGCTGAATGCCTCCTCCAGCAGCAGGTGCATCTGCTGTCTCACTTCATCAATGGACGGCTGTGAACTCAGAGTGGATGTCTCTGAGTGGCCTTTCAAGCCCCGGCCGTACATGTATCCACGCGGCCCCATTAGACGGTCAACATTCGTCTCCTCAATCAACTCAGGTTCAGTCTGAATCATATAGAGAAGAAAGAAAAAGTGAGACTCAACACACATCTTCAGTCTTTGACTTAGGTATGTACTTGTAAGGTGTTCTATAATATATAATAAAGTACAAGGGATCTGACTGACACCGAGGAATAAAAGAGTATGAAACTTGGGCAACAGGCGCCAACTGTGGATGCATGTTCTGATCTACACCTGGATCAAATATTAGAACATGAAACCTCTCTTTATTGAATTAGCAGGATATCGACAGATGCGACCTGAAAAAGCTGGAAAGTTACAACTTCTATTACGTCTCCTGTCGTTCTCGCAGTGGGTTGTTGACAAGGTGCTGACTGAGATAGAAGAGGCTGTTACTCAGTGTTCCAGAGACAAGGCAGCTACGGTAGGAGACTTGGAACAGTGGTGTTTACAAGGCGTTCACAGTAGGTTCAGGAAGGAGAACAAGGCAGTTTGTTTCAGTGAGTGCTAACTTTTAGCTGGATGGTTCTGTGTTAATGCTATTTTGTATGATCTTAATCCATTTCTCTTTTTTATACCATAAAATACACAATACAACCATCATCCTGTCAACTTAAAATTCATTGCATCTCAAACTCAATTATTAACCTGTGACCTCACCCTTTAAAATCTCTATATCTTTTCATATCCTCCAGTCTTGTGTCCACTCCAGGCCTCTGTTTCCATCAAACCAGTCCTTCTAATCATTGGTAAATGAATAAGCGTTGAGGCTGCCCTACTTCCTGTGCAAATAGAGGGTAGCGATGGGAGACCTAGAGTATAGTGCACCTCATAAATCAGCCTCCTCTGCAACATGCAATGGCAGAGGCTTGCATCTGCAGTGATGGTGCCTGCAGCTACACAAGTCCCATTGTAATCAAGGGAATCAGAAAAAGGACTGTGTAGCTTGTACAGGCTATTGTGCCATATTTCCAACACAGAGTTCGGCCACAGCAAGTACAAACTAGGGAGGTCAGAACAAAGGAAATAACATTCGCCTGGAAAATCTCAATGTGTAGCTTGTCAAGAGTCGTCTGTGATCTTAAGTTTCTCAGGCATATTTGCTAACATCACCTCCCTGTTGTTCCAAGATCTTGATACACTTAAGTCAGATACCCATTAGACAAGAAGACGTCTGACAAATAGTAAGAAAAACACAGGTTTATGAAATAGCATTTACTTTCCATCTAATATAGCAGATGAACCTGTTTTTTCCTGCTGAGACTGGTCAGAATGGCGGGTGAGTGGCAGTTCAGTGATATATTTCTATCGCTGCTCATATTTTTTACAGAAGGACAGCTCAGAATGAAAACTTGTTTTTCATAAATGGTCTTCTCCATTACTCTTGGGAGCTAACATGCAAGTATTCGTGACAGATAGAGCCATACCCTGAGCCATAATGGAAGAAAAAAAGAGTGGAGGCATAAGCCGGCCATCCTGAGACTCATCAAAAAGACAGGACCTTATAAATCTTAATGAAGAATGAAACACTTCTTTTCTTTCAGCGTCCTGTGTTACTCTGGAAGCCACACCTGAGAAGAGCATGTCTGATTTATAGCTCAGTGATTGTGTCTTAAATGGTGCAGTAAGCCACGCACTTATAACTGACAAGCTCTGATTGATAATGATCTTTTCTATTTTTACGTTCCTCGTACCGAATCCATTCATCTTACTGAGATGAAAACAGTGTCAGTGGGTTTAAAATGTTTTAATAACATTTCACGTGTATTTGAATAGATCATCCCTTGCACATCATTAATTCATAAAATAAGTTTCTATGTTCACAATTAAAACTTTCTATAGCTAGTACGTGACTTGGATCAGCCCTTTACACATAAATTGCAACAGATGTAATATTACATAAAAAGTGGTGCTGCTCTGTCCTTCACTTTGTTAGAGTGTTTTAGCTGCATCTTGTTGGGAGACAGGGGTCAGCTGGTGGCGACATGTGACTCACATCATAGCCGCTGTTGCGAATGCCTCTCCTGGGTCTCTCCCTCATTACAAGCAAGTCCATCTCTGTTCCTCCAGGGCTGGGACTGCTCAGGCTCTGTCTGCTGCGATAGGCCATCTGCCCTACCTGGGAGTGCCTGCCAATTCGAGGACAGAGTGGATTCAGTACAAATCAGACCTGGGGTGTAGTTGTTATTAACAGAAATCCTTTCAATTCAGCTTTCTTACTTTCAGCCATGGTTTCAGATTGCCTGTATTGAAAGGTGGGTGAATGTATGTGATTCCTCTCTAAAAAGGCACGGGTATTTGTCACAATATAGACCGATTTGATACAATATGTTAGGATTTATTATAAAGACATCAAGTAAAAGAGCTGAATTAATTATGAGGATATCCTTTAGGTGCACAAAAAATGTAATACTAACTACACATCACTCGGAGAGCACAAACCTCCACCATGCAAAGGACTAAACAAAAACAATGTACAGTCAATCACAAAGGACACTGTGCATATAAGCATGTTGCTGCTGTAAGTGAGTCAACAGTAATGTAAAAACTAACATGTTCATTCAATCGTTTGCTACACAGTCAACACAAAAGCAAAAACTCAAATGGAGCTTCCCGCTTTGAAAGCAGCTAGTGTGACGTAATGTTAATGTCACATGAAAAGGGATGTTTCGCCTCCTGCAGTGAGTCTGTCAGAAGAAAGATTCGATCTGTAAAGTAGAGGCAGGACACAGCACCAGCATCAGGACCATCCAACACCATGCCATTCCTCTTATCTCCATTATGGAAGCTTAGGACTTGGATCAAACTAATCAGATGGGCCTGATGGATGTCTCATTGCTTACTAAGACAGGATAATGATAACATTAGAGGAGACGGTTTTACTCATCTATAAACTAATTAGGCAAGGCAGAGGTAATCAGGGATGGATAACTGGTCATGGTTAAAGTCCAATTTGGGATCACTTGAGTTGTATCGTCAGACACTTAAATAAACATGGATTTTCTTCTCTGTTTACACTCAAACCAAGGTTCCACTTGACTTTCCACTCTCCTCTCACCTCCTGTGAGACTTGACATAAGTGGAACCTCGCTCATCATCAGGCTCCAGTGGTCTGCCATGCTCACCAGCTGCCCTCTCATGGCCGTGCCGTTGCCTCTGTGCCAGGGCCTGACCGCTGCTGCTGTCGGTGGAGGGGAAATCATAATAGCCCTTCCGCTTAGCCTTCAGCCTTAGCTTGTTCCTGTAGTGCTCTATGTCTGACTTCTGTTTTAGAGCCAAGTTCACCTGGAGAGGGGAAAGAGCACAGGATGGAAACAGACATGGGGGGGATGAGAATGGAGACAGACACAAGGTTCTCCTTGTGGTTTGGTGGGAGATTCTGCTTTGTCTTAAAAGGCATGTGTGGGTGAAAGATCAGGCTCGACAATAATGGGCCAAAAGATTGTGAACATATGTATTCATTTTTATGTTTATCATATTGCTTGAGAATTTCTCATGAAATGAAAAAAAAAACATGAAAATAAAGAGTGAAAAAGTGCTTTTTAGCAGCAGCAACCTTTAAAAACTACTGTTTAACACTTAATAGTATTCTAATTCGGTCACTGGAGGTCAGAGCTTCATCAGATTATCATACGATGCCACAAACAATGTGTGGTGTTGGTGTTTGGTTAGTATTCAGTAGCAGCAAAGAGAGAGTGTGGGGGTAGTTCAGGGAGCAGGGTTCGAGAGGGAGGGAGGTAATTGTGACAGGTGTTTTTGTGTTGGGCTAATTGCTGCGTCTGGTTGCAGTAGCATGAACTTGGAGAGAGTGTGGCTGTGTGAGACTGGAGACAGACACTGAAGAAGCTGAAAAGCTGGAGTTTGTGTTCCGTGATTGTTTGTTAAGCATTTTGTTTGTGTTCAAATGAAATATGGGACCTTTCCCCAGCTGTGCACTTCAACCCAGTGACAAAAGCAAATGAACAACTACTGTGAAAAAGATTCTAATATGAAAACTTTGCCATAAAATATTGAGAAAGTAGGTTTTCGGGACCTTTAAAGTGTGTGCATCTATGCTCTTTGTTCATGCCTGCAATTGTGTATACAGTATGTGCATGTACAGTAGACTGTGTATCTCTCTAAATGGATGTGTGCATCACCTCTCCGTTGACAATGGCTGATTCCTGGCTGCGGTCAGATGATGCAGGGTGTGAGTAGTTGGGCTGAGCTGCCATGGGCTTTATGGAAATAAGCTGCAGTGAGCCAGAGGAGGTGTCATATGGATCTGAAGAACAGAGAGAGAGTTCACTCTCAAAGAGACTACAAATACCTCTAATCATTACAGTGTCAGTCAAGGGGAGCAAACTGTCGTTTCCCCTCTTTGTCTCTCCCTCTCTCAGGCTGACAATGTGGGATTATGTCAAACATGAGTTGTCTATGTCAGCAAAGAAGTGGTGGATACAGACAATAGATCACAAAGATAGCGTTGGCTTCAAAGGTTTTGCCAATGCATCTCTGTGATAGATGTAAGAAACTGACTTTGCACTTTCATTCCTTATCTGCTATCAGACAAACTATATTCAATTTGGTTTCCCTTAACTCAGCTGATGAATTATTCAAATCCACCCATTAAGAAAATAATATGGCGAATTGATCCAATTTAGGAGCGGAGTATTTAAATTTGATTAATATGACTCACGGCCACCACATCATGTACATTTAGCTTCAGTGGAGGACAATATAACAGTCTTAAAGTGCTCTGCATCTTCGGAGAGCACAAGACATGTGGCTTTATGTGGTCTTGCTGCATTTTTGCCTTAGTGAATGTGTGCATGTAGGTTTCTGCCATTCTGTCACAGCATCCACCATTCTGACAATCTATTATGTCAGCAGATTGTCTGTCTCATGCATATTCTTCGAGTCCATCTCTGCATACGGCTGAGTGGTTACCTTTCTGGCTATAAAAAGCTGCAGTGGCAGTGCATTTCTTTTAGGATAGCCTGTGTGCATTAAAAACAAGCGACTGGAAAAGCGTTTCACACAGTGGAGGACGGCAAAAAATTTTTTTGGCCATTTGTGACACGGCTGACGGCAGAATGAATTATTTGTATTTGTACCAGTGTGTGACTCTCACCATCCCTCTTCCGCGTCTCCTTCTTTGTCAGTTTCTGCTGTGCTGTGACTTTCAGCACCGTCAAGCCCCTGCCGGATTTCAGCTTCTCTGATTCGTTGCTGATGACGGAGCCGTCCTCACTCGGCAAATTGCTGCAAGTAACCATAGCAACAGGAAAGGCGGTGAGCTATCCGGAAGCTGGGCTCACAGCCAGGTTATGTCATCTCTCCCTTTAACAACCTCACCTTCCTCTATATCCATCTCTCATGCTTGAGTCCAATAAACATAATATTTGAAGAATATAATTCAAATCAAAACTATTCAGTACTTAGGATCTGAATAGTTGGAGAATTGTTCGCAAAAGCTAAAAAAAATAACAGTCACCAGCTGGTTAGGTTAAAAATGTTATGATAATAATGCTGAAATTTTGCCAAGTGCTGTTAGTCTGTATATGTATTGCTTGAATCAAACCATCCAGAGTGAAGCAAGACTCGGTATTGCATTAATTGGACAAACAATTGCTTTATCCAATTCTTGTTTTACTCACTTCAAACACTTTAGTCTAGTTGGAATTAGAGCTGATCAAGCAGCAGCAGCTCAGAGGACCACAAGGCTGACAGTGACATCAAAGCACCAGGGTATATCCCCTAATTGTCTGGTAAAAACGATAACAGCAAAAGAGAGACAGAGGCACAGCGGCTGCCCTCCCTGCTCTCATCGACGCAGTCCTGCATGCAACAGTCACAGGATCAGCAAAGACGTGGAATTTGCAATAATTAATTGAGGTGTACATAATATGTTTACATTGGCTATTTGTTGTTTAGAAGCCAACAGTTGAGTGACCTTGCTACAAATGAAGGGATTACTTCAGAGGGGAAGAAGCAAAACATATTGTGTAAAGCATGCCAGCGTGTTTTTAAATGTGTCTCCATCCAACATGCATTGCAACCCCCTAACCCCTGAATTCATTCATTATGTTATCTGAATCAATGATAACTTTTTTTAAAATGTAGCCTCGCAGCACCATCCCACAAGTTTCTCTTTGTCTGGAAGGACTCCACAGGCAGGAGTCTCCAAAATCATTAGAGTCTATAGCTTAGAGCCCCAAGTCTATAGACTCCCTCGTCTGTTACATACATTTAATTTGGTCTCATTATCCTGTAGAGCTTTGAAATATGACACCACTTGGTACTGCTCAATGAAATTATTTTTGCATGATTTAACATGACAAATTCATTTTTTGAACAATGCTACTGACTGTCAGATGAGAAATGGTCAATTTCACCTGCCCATACAGGGAAGTCTATTAAGGTCTGCCTATCACTCAGCGTCAGGGTTGAATGAGGACAGAATATCAGACGGGGGCGATCTTTGTGTTTTATCGTCCTGTCTCTCTGTATGTGACCCAGGGGCTTTCTGAGAGAGTAGTGGAGTAATTATTCATAAAGTTACACAAGCTCTAAGCAAATGTACTGCTGCTGATTCAGCTGGTAATCATCTGTTTGAGGAAGCAACATGTTTTCTTCTAACATGCTAACATGCTAATTGAGACAAATAGAGTTCAAGCCGGTGAAAGCTGAGCTGTGTCACTAAGTATGTGATTAAACGTGTGGATATAATGATACCTCTTGTGTTTATCAGTGGTGAGGTTTTTCTTGCTGGCAGTTCCGTCTTGTTGCAGGGACTTTTCTAGTGAAAGTGGTGTGTCCCGAATTTTTAGGGACATCACTAAGGTATCCTGACTGTCAGGCAGGGGCTCTTCATTCCCCCCTTGTTGACCCAGGTGCTGCTTGGCATAGTCAAAACCCTGGACTGGCTGATGGACAGGTTGAGTGAAAATGGAGAAAGACAAAAGAGACCGGGTAAATAAGACTGATTTCCTTTCACATAGCTGTCGTAAAAAACGAAACAAAGTGATCACTGACAAGGGGAACAAGCAACTATACATTCATAAACCAGATGTGTAATGAAGAAAGACATCTCAAAGTAGCCCAAAAGTGTGTCTTCAAGATGTCGAGAGGATTTAAGGAACAGAACTGGGAATACTGCACTGCTGTGCCTTGAAATAGATAAGTACAGATTTAACTGAGGCCCTTTTTCATCTTCTTCCAAATTCTTGTCAAATAAATGACTCACAGTGGGTAGTGACACAATAAGATCTGCAGACTTTTACAGAAATATTGGAATATTGTTGGAACACATTAAAAAAGACGACGAAGAGGATTCATATTATTTTACCCAACACTGGATGTCCAAGTATTCACAGTAAAGGTAGGGGCCAAAAGAGTAACGCACACACATACACTGAAATATTCAGGACTTCTCTCATCTCAGTGTCATAAATTGTCAGACACACATCACTGACTCATTGCAGCTAAGCCATGGTGCAAAATCAATATGTGATACTCCCCTGACTTAAGAACATGTAGCCTCTCTCTTCTGATACCACACATCACACACACACACACACACACACACATATAGAGAATGAAGATGTTTTTTGGATCCAGTTTTCTCACTAACTTCAAGTCTCATTGTAGGAAAATTCTAACAAGGGTTTGTGATGAAGGCGTTTGGATTGCTTACAGAGAAAGTAATACTGAAGAGGTAGTGCAGGAGCCCAATTTAAATTTTTCAGAGTCATTCTCTCTTTGAGCATTTTTCCTTGTTTACTTATAATAAAAAAACAGCTATATATTGGTGCTTTTTGCAAGATGAGACATTGCAGGACTTTAAATGTGCAATAATAAGTGCTCTGACAGAGGACTGAAATAACTTTTACTATTTAATATGGAGGATTTTATTACCTTCTCCCTTATGCAGTTCCATAATTAAAGCAGTGGGATGTGCTGAGTGTTACACTATGCATTTCCATTTATCTACATTAACATGTGGCAGTGAAGAGAACTATTACTGAGGAGAAAAGACAACAGATATGGAGATGAAGAGATCACTTTGATTTGGACCTTGAGGCAACAATAATGAAAACCATTTTCAATCTTTACACTAAACAAACTGTCAGTGAACGCACACAATAAAATCTCATTGTGAAAGGTTTGTTTTTCCAAAGTGCTGTTGTAACCTTTGTTTTCAACAGCATAGATTAATTGAAATACATCAGCGATGATTTCGCCCCAGAATCCTATTCGCATCCCACAGCTGGAACAGTTGAGCCTTGAAGATGGAAGCACATATCAGTAATGAGAGGAGATACGGAGGAGAGGATACCTGGTGATAATAGCCCACATCCCTCCGATACGCCATCTGAAAACACGAGAAGATGACTCTATTAAAAGAGGTCATACGCACGACATTATGCAGATAATACAGAACATAAAACATAACATTCTGTTACACAGTCAGCATAAAAACTCCCCCTCATCACTCACTGACACATGCTGTACCATGCACTATGGCAGCTACAGCTATAAACTCACAAACACCTACCCTTGGGCTGCAAGGTATGGTTATTTTTATTATCGATTCATCTGCTGATAAATGATTTTGTTTATAAAACAACAGCAGAGCTAGTGAAAAATGCCCAAAGCATAATGGTGCTGTCTTTCTGAGCCTGACCAACAGTCCGAAACCCAAAAAACTTTCATTTACAGTGACATAAAACCATGCAAAAAAGCAAACTGCTACATTTGAGAAACTTAAAAAAGTTAATACATTTTTAATATACAGCTGGTATGTTTATCAATAATTGTTTCAGACAGAAAGACACACAGAAAGGAAGACAGATACCTTAGCCCGGGGATTGAGGTTACCAATGGCATCACCTTTAAAGTCATTCTTATTCTTCCTGCACAGCACAGCTGTGATGATGATGATAATGAGTGTTACTACGGCTATGGGGGCCAACACTGCAGCGATTATCCAAAGGTTATTAGGAGGGTTTTTAACAACAGCTGAAAAAGAAAAGAAAAACTTTTTTTTTTCACCAACATAACCTCTAAACACTGAATGATAACAGTCTATCGATTGGTTCATGGGAAGTAATAGGCACGGCTAATGTTTCCAGCTAAAACATCCATCACACCCACGGTAAGTGACACTATGTACAGTTCAACCTGATATACAGTGTGTCTGATTCAGCTATTATAGATTTATAAAGAAATGCAGCATGCTCCACTGTATCCCTTACCCTCTCTCCCCTTCTCCCTTTCTCTTGAACAACACTGCAGCCAAAACAAACAATGTTGGGAGCATTTCACAGAGATTAGAGGGCAAAGAGCTTCCTTAACCTTTCCTCCTACTCCCTTCAGCATAAATGCAGCATAAACTGAGTCATGTGTTTTGGTTTTCGAACATCTAGTCTGTCAGTGTTTCTGTCTATTTGCCTTCTTGTCAAATGCTAAAAGGATGCTGCGCTTACGCTCTGCTTGCAGCTGGACAAAGTAACCCAGGGTGAGCGCCATGGTCTGAGAGTCGACTGTGTTCAGGACCTTGGCAGCTGACGTGCCGGATAGAGGAATGCCATTGTGTTGGACATAGTAGGTCATCTCTGCTGGATTCTTCAACCCAGACATCCTGCGGATGTTCACCATCTGATTGGGAAGAGAAAAGGGATCATATATTTTTCCTGGAACTACAGTAGATTCAATATGCAATTACATTTCAGACAATATAACAAAAGTAAACCCATGCATTTGGAAGAGAAAAAACTAAAACAAATGGACAGCAGAGAGTACTTGTTTAGTAAAACATTCAATCTCTAGCTTGTTTTGATGAGCAATTAGCAGATGAAGAGCTCAGGACCTCCCTAATTAACAAGGACTGACTACAAGTAGTTATACAAGCATGAGCAAAATTTTATATCAAAGTGTGCATCTCATGAAATATTCATACATACAAGCCAACAAAACTGTTGGATCAATGCCTTCAGTAGCCTTCAGAGTCACAAACAAAACATTAGAAAGGACTCTAAAATGACTTGTTGTTTTTTTTCCTCTCTAATTCTGTGCATCCTAGATTGTTTGGTCTTCCAGAAAAAGTCAGATGTAGCATGACTGCCGTGCCAGACTCTTACCTGAACGGTGTAGCTGCCTACAGCAGTGGCTCGTCTGAAACGAGTGCCCTGTTGCCCTGCCAGCACAAACAGCTCTGCCAGCCGCTGCTCCATTAGGCTGGCAAAGCTTTGGTACTGTCCCTCCAAGCTGGCGTTATCCACATCTTGGATCACTGCAAATGCACATGAAAGAATTAAGAGGACGGCCAGATGGTGGTTAAGGGAGAAAATAAATTGCTGGTGAGGATAGAGAGTAGAATAAAGGTAGAAGGGATGTATGATTACAAAGATTTGTGTGCGTGTGTGTGTGTACGTATTTCATGCAGATCTATGCAGGATTCATGTACCGATAGATATGGAAGTTAAGATGACATAACAACTCACTAAGCTAATAATAAACCTGAGTTGTGCCTCCTGGAAGCTTGTTATGTAGTCTTGTTGTCCCCTTTGTGGTCAAACATCACTGGAAACACATTCTGTTCCATTTTATGAACAGTTGAAAAACAATAATCCTGGTTGTACATCTTGTTCAGTGTAGGTAAATTTCATTAACAAAGGAATGACCTTGGACTGGCTCGGCCTCTCACGCTGCACAGCCTGAATGGGCCATCCATTATACCGTTTAGTGGTGTAGGTGCCCTCAAAATACATTCATGTTATTCAATGCATGTAGTCCTTCATAAAGTCAACAGAGGGAAATTTTTATAGCACACAATCCAGTATGCATCTAATCAGGGGAACGATTATAAACATAAGAAAATGCATAATGACCTTTATTTTCCATAAATAGAAGTATGAAGTTCATGATTTGAATGTTCATGATGAGTTGTGATGTGCTAGATAGTGCAGTCCCTGCATGAAATCTGAAACAATGATATTCCTACCTGTAATAACCCAGAAGTCTCTGGTAGCAATGGACGTGTTTAGATTGTGGTACTCCATAGCTGCAAGGACATAAAAACATAATCATTTGATCAAAACTGACAACTGAATGTAAAGTTAAATCCAAAGAAGTACATGAACATCTTTTTAAACTGCATACATATGTATTTTAAAACTTGAAGTTGTGAGTCAATAAAGAGATGCAGCCCTTCTATTACTTAGCATAATTGGTCTTCAAACTAGAAAAATGCTCGGAAAATCATAAGGAACTATTGTACAAAATATTTCATTTTCACTCCCGCAAGTATTATCATTGCAACAAGTGTTGGTCTCACTAACCAGACATTTGCCAGTTGCAGATGCAGTGCTTAAAAACATGCAGCAAATGAATAAAAACCTTGGAAACTTCTTGTGGAAGAGGAGAACAGTTTTCAGTTTGTTTGGTTAAAAATCTGAGTTTTAAAGCCCTGTTATCTCTGCATGTCAGACAAACACAGATGCAAGGAGAGCTTCTGTCTGCTCGAGCTCTGGTTGTCTCTGTGTTCTGTCACAGCTATTTCGTGCCTGATTAAGCTCTAGTGCTGGAGGCTGGTGCAGAGTTTGGGGGAATTGTGTATCATTGGCCTGTGAATGCAGACACACTACAGAAATGTACAGTGAGACATGACAGGATAGAAGGGTGTGTGTGAGGTCTGCAGCACTGTTAAAGGATAGAGCTGCAGGACTGTCAGCCAAATCATTCCAACATTGTTTACAAGTTTGAATTCTATGGAATATTATTTAGGGAGGAGGTTTCTGAGGGATGCAAACTAAAGAACATATATAAGTAATAAGTTATAATTAAAGTAATATTTTATATCACTGCTTTAGCTATAGGTTTCAGTGATTTTTTTTTATAGCCTTAAAAGAGACAATTTGCAAATAGCTCCACTCAATGTACCACCGGAGAGAGATGGCTGAAGTGAAACAGCTGCATGAGTGCAGCTGTCCAGCCTCCGCAAGCCAAACAAGAGTGACAGAGTACTGAGTGCTACAAACAGTCGCTTCAGGGTGGTGTGAGACCTTTTCTGTCAGAGGAGAGCCAGAAGTAACATGAAAATCCCCGACTGTTAATTATTTACTGTGATAATTTGCTTTGAAGTGAGGCAGCCGCTGACAGCATATGCTCACACCTCCTGTGTAATATCACCAATGTTGAGGCTACAAAACAAACAGCAAAATCACTGTCACACACTCACTCATTCTTTTATGCCCCTGTCTTCATAGGTTTTCCCCTGTGTCGGTCTTTGCTCCCTTAAGGTCCCTACTTGGTGTTTGGTTGCCTTCGTTTGTTTCTCTGCTTCCCAGCTGAGTCATCCTACCTACCTACAGGTAACTTCACTTTTTAATTTAATGCCCTCCAGCAGAAATCCGATTTGTTTTGATTCATGTGTAAACCACAACTGTTATCTGCCCTCAGTGACAATGATATATCTCAATGCAGGAGTCAGGTCAGGTTCAGATATTAGTTCCTTTAAGACAGACTAAATTACATACTAGTACCTAGTCATGTTATATCAACCAGTGCTATATTTCAGCACCATAAAGCTAATCTGGGTGAGAGGAGAGTATAGGAAAGAGACGATGCTAACTCATGCAAGCTTCAAACATAATGCAGACACTCTTACTGAATTATTTTTCATGTGAAATGCAAAGCTGGCCACGGCAACAGGTCTAGTCTAAGGAAACACCTTTTCAAACACAAAATATATGTGAAGGTTTAAGAGTGCATTGTGTTTATTAGTCAACACTCAGCCACTGACTGTGTTCAAATTTCCCGACGATCATGCTATTTAGTTAAACGGTATGTGAGATTTTTTTATTATGTCTGAAAGCTTTGACCGAAACCAATATTACATGAATTTGTGCACAATTTACCGGGAAAAATTACAGCATGAAAGCTCTGTGGCAGTGACAACAACATAACAGGTACTGCCAGTGTTTCTTCTTTGGATAAAGCAGATTCGACGCAGCAATGGTGTGTTGCTGCCCTCCCCTTTTTCTTATTTGTGCTCCCTTTCACATTATTTACAATTTTTATTTAGTCCAATTTTGTGCTGATATTCCATCAGTTTCTTCAGATTAGTCCTGTTGTCCCGGTTGAGTAAAGAGGGCAGGGTAAAAACTGTTTTCTCCCACTGTCACAGGTCTTGGAACAATTTCCCCCAAGCAATGGTAGCTCTTAACAGTGGCACCAATCAAGGCACCTTCCAAGCTTTCTTGGGTATTACTTGTACTTATTATCCTTGTATTACTTTCTTGGGTATCTTTACTGATACCCAAGAAAGATACCTGTCTCAGCGCCAAAGTTCGGATGTGAAAGGTACCCAAAATCTACTCAGTGGCTGCATCTTTCAAAGACTAGATTCACGGGACACCACCTGGGATTCTTTTCTGTCGGTTTAGTCATAATCACTACAGATTAGAAATGCTACCTTCTTTCTCCCAATTTCAATTTATACATCTTAGCCCTCAGTATCCAATAAGTCATAGCAGGTTGGTCGATTGTGCAGCAGAATGGAAATATTGCATTACGTCTTATTCACTAGGTAGTTGATTCAGCTCGTCATCAGCCATGTGTAAATCTGCACCAATGAAAAAGGCAAAAAATGGAAGGCCGTATCACATCCCTTTAGCCCCAACACTAGGTCAATGGGTGGTCTAGATGTCTAATTGAGAAAGAAAGCACAGCTTCAGCCTCACATTCACATCATATAAGGGGCAAAAAAGTCTCCTCACAGCGTATCTTTTCATACAGACTGATATTATCTACCATACTCCACACTCTCACAGCACTTGACTGAACATGAACTTTTGGTTCTAAATTCGGCTAAATATAGTTTGGCCACTTACTCTCTGGGATGTAAGAGAAGGTCTTTAGCCCAATTATCCACTGGGTCAGCAAAGGAGGACAAGACAGTTAAAATAAAAAGTGCTGTCAGGGTTGGGCTTAGCGATGGAAATATAGGAAAGCCCTTGCTTTAATTCCTTGCTCAAGAATCAACTCTGCTGTGATCCTGAACATGATCTTGCATAGCCAAAGCTCTGTCTTGTGAAATGGACCAAAGTCTGGGGGAATTCAAGCACTGCAGGTGGTTAGCAACCCTTAAAATTAAGACAGGGGGAGTTAATTCTGCTCAAACAGAACCTAACCAGAGAAGCAATCTCTAGCCTTGAGCCTCTTTAAATTTACAGATAATTAAATACCTGCCCCCAGATTTCAAAAGTCTCCTTGGCCAAGTATGTCTTCATATACTGTACATTCACACCAGACCTCGATTAGCTTGATAAATCAGAGATCTGGTGACACAGCTTTACACATGCATAGTGTGACCAGCAGAACAGTACTTCATTCCTCTGTCAGTGTCACATGATGCATTCAGGCGCAGCACTAAGTGTGCCTGCCAACCGTGTTTGGCAGAACTCACAGTCCAACACACAATCAGTGCAGTTACATGTCATATGCAAAACAGACAAAAATACACTTGAAGCTTAAACATACACTTGATCAAATTTTTTGTTTGTTATATTGCTGTGTAGACAATTTGTTTCCTTTTCAAATCTTTAAACTGCATGCCTTATATATTTTGCTTTGATTGATTTTAAGAAGTATTTTTAACACTGTGGCCAGGGGCTACAGAAGTAAAATAGCCTTTTGGATAATTCTTCCATTTCTTTAACCATGTGTTTTTATTCATCTGCATTGCACAGAAATAAACTCAACTAATCTGTATTGATAAATGCAGGAGCGTATCGGTTCTGCTCGACGAATGCAATATGGATGACTGAAAAATGTGACTGAATTGCCCCCTATGTAGACACATGGTGAGACTGCAGAACAGGAAATATGGGAATATGGTACATCCATACAGGTTTTCAAATAAAAAGCATCACATTTTTTTTATGTTTTTTTTGTTGTTGTTTTTTTTACCTATAATTCTGAATTGACTAAAAACAAGATCAAGCAAACCAATGGATCTCTCCATCCAGGATCATCACAGCACCATAAAAATGATCTATCAAATGATCTATCATTTTATCTCATCTGAATCTGCTATACCTCCCTCTACTGAGCAGTTTAGATATCATTCCCCATTTACAATTGGGATGGGAATAGCTGCTTAGGCTCCCACTGATTCCCTGTCACTCTTTATTTGCTCATCTCTAAGCACAACTCTAACACAAAGGGAGCGCTCTGCTGAATATGCCCTCAAAGGAGGCAAAGATTAAAGACATGGGCTTCGCTGTGCCTTTACATCAAATATCTTTAAGAGACTCGATCATTAAAAAGACAACTGTGATCGTAAAAAGCAGCAGAACTGCATTAAACATCCAATTACTGAGAAACTGAACATCAGTTAGGCTTAGCAATCATATTCCTGTTTTCTATTGTTCCCTAGAAAGACCTTCTGAGAAAGTCCAGACTTGAATACCAAAATAAGCATTACTTTCTATAGTTTTATTGTGTCTTCATTTTTACAAGTCAATCACCCAATCCTTTGTCCAAAGGTGTCACACCAAAGATGATAGATCAATATGCTTTGTAAGACACTGGTTGACAACTTCATATAGAAACTCTTGCACAGTTCAGCAGGACAAAACAAGGAAATTGTTGGGCCTAATTTGTATTTGGAGAACAAATCATTCCCAAGAGAAGGCACAAACTGCTTCTCATGTCTCATCTCGTTAGGCTATTGAATCTCTCCTGACTAACTGACTTCATTATATCAGAATGCAAATTGTAACTTACGTTCAGCAATGATAAGGGGTGGATAGAAGAGGAAGTAGCCCACCAGCTCAGCTGACAGCTGACCGAGGAGGTTTGAAGCGGCGGTCCCATTAAGGATGACAGTCCCGTTCCTCACAGTGTAAACCAATGACACAGCAGGAGAGGATGCAGCCTGGGAAACACTCAGTATCTTCAAAAAATACAGGAAGGGTTCAGGGTAAACGTAGGGCACAGAAAAACATTTACACATGTATAACCATGTAAAATGCTTAACTAAAAAATACTTTATTTTTTAGTAAAGCATTTAGTAAAGCATATTACTCTGCAATCTAAAAAAGGGAAATTGGCAAAGCATGAAAGAGCAAAGGAATTTTGCTGTATTTCATCCAAGCACAACCATCAAATTAGCTTTAATATAGGGTGCACTTAAATGTGGCAGCTCATTAAAATTAATACAAACATTGCCTCTCTAAACATAATTAATTTTCATCTCAGAAGCAGAACTTGTTTGAAAGGCAATGCCCAATACACCGGGGGACAATTTTTCACAAATTGCATACCGTTTGCATCTGTTGCCAAATCAGTTAAACCACATGATAATACTGATGTGTAGCAGGGGATAAAACTGTCAAAGTCACATTCATTCCAATATGCTGCAAACAATAATTGGTAAACTCTATTTAGCTTAACTGCTGGATGAAAAAAAAAAGGAGATGCCAGGCCTCTATCTGAGTCAGACGTCAGATTGTTTAAATATGATCTGAAATCAAACCAGCACACCACAATACACTGCAGTTTCAAACAGGGCATTACCATTGTGACAGTCATGGGATCACCTACACAGTGCTGAGTGTAACACACCTATTGCAATACCATACCTGAACAGAGAGTCTGCTGTTGATGTTGAGCACTTTGGCCTGTGCTTCAGAAAACACCTTCTCAAGCCTCTGTTCCATCATCTGAGAGAACAGACAGGACCGAGGATCATCACCTGCTCCCACAAACTGCAGTACTGGAACAGAAAACAAAATGAACTCACAAAACTGAACTCTGGCAGAGCTATTATTCCTGAGGATGCTAAAACATTATGTTTTTGTATCTTTGATAGTCTTTTGGAAACACACTGAATATGATATTCAATATTTTATCTCCAGTAACGCAATTTTAACTCGTCATGTGTTATTGTTTCCTCCTTTCAAGTAGCATCACATGATTTCTTTTCTTTTCTTACAACACAAACATCGTTTTCTAGTTTGCTCCAGTGCACAATCACTAGGAACAAAATAATGGGTACACTCAAGCTCATCTCTGACTTACTGTTTACTTTCAACCTGGCTGACCTGTTTTAAGCTGGAAGCCAGTGGCTGGGCTGGTTCTCCATGATGCAACTGTAAGGGGCAGAGCTGTTACCATGGGGAGGTACTGTCGCAGGTCTGCAATCAGCTTATCACGGCCATAGGAGTCCAAGCATTCGAGTACAACAAAGGGAGGGTAAACACTGTCCCCTCCAGTCACATGATAAGCCACTGTCATGTTGGGAGAACCAAACACTGTCTCCACCTAAGAGAGAAAAGTATACAAGAGAATAAGATGTCTCTGAAGAACATACTTCAGTCTGTTTTTGTGCAATGGTTATACCTGTGCAGCCATTATTAAACGCCGGGCTGAAAAATGGTATGTGACTGCCCCCTCTGGTTAAAAGGTTCACCTCTAATCACACACAAGTATCGCTTAAAACAGGTGACCCATTAATACAGAGAAAAATATTAATGTCTTTATTTCCTTTGTAAAAACCAATATTCTGATGGACTAATTCGAAAGTACTTTATAAGTCAATTAGACATTTTGACAAAGGAAAAGCAGGGGTGTAAATAAAGCAATTAACCTTCAACACCTTTGCTTTTCTTACTATAGTATGGCCAGTCAAAATGTCTGTTGTGAAAATGGCCTATATCTTTATTTTCATTCTATACTGAAAAACAAAAGAAACAATCCACTGCATGGATGCAGCGGTAAATCAATCACACATGAAGATGCTTTTTTTAGTAGGATGTGAAGTAAAATTAATTTAATAGGCACAGGGTATGGCCCTTTAGGCAGGTAATGTCTATCAGTCATATTAGCAAGTGAGCTGAATGACAAGATATTGAGCTGCACTGGATGGATGAAGCACTTTAGAGTGCGTTTCAACCGCTCACTAATGAAAACATGAGCAACAGGAGAGTGAATACAGAGTACAGAGATGTGGAGGGAAGCCCGAAGGGAAAGAAGAGCAGCTGGAAAGAGAGTAAAGACATGGGAGAGACTGTTAAATAGGGAGTTTGGGACAAAGAGGCTTCTGATCCCTCACGTCTAAGCCAAGAGCCCACAGGTATCACTGTGGGTATATTCTCACAGAAACACAGGTGAAATCTGTGTGTGGAGTAGAAGTGTGCCATGACACATCCAAAACTTGAACTTTACGTGCATGGAAACTGGATAGGGAATGATGACATATGTGGTGAAACTAGGTGTGTGATTGTAAGAGAGGTGAAACCATTCAGGTCTGATAACTAAATCCATTGGAAAGCCTCTGCTGACACAATCCAGTGGCTGAAACACTGAGAGCCTACAGTCTCTGTAGATGAGAGTCAACACTCCTCCTCACAATTCAGCCTTGTTACGAGGTCTATGAAAAGAGCCCTTTATTATCACTTCATCCTCTCAGGCCTCACCCATGTGAAGGTGTTAGAGATTGCATTTCCAGCTAGCTGGAGATGGGTAACATAACCACTAACTTTATCTGATAGTTTCAAAGGCTGCCATCAGATTAACCCAATGGATCTCTTCTTCGGAAAGTTTCAGCCACTGGAGAGCCCTCGCGACAAGACACAAAAATACTTTACCTTTATCTGTTTTTAAAGCTTCCAAATGCTTCATGTGGTTCAATTCATTTGGTCTATTTCTCCTCATCTTTTTAGCATAATCACGACAAGAGGTTCTCCGCCCAACATTTTATAACCTATAATTAAACACAGAAGCAATTTCCCTTGCCAAAAGCTGGCTTCTGATTGGATGAGCGAGCAGTGGTGCTAAAAGGAACAGGACAGGAGTGCACTAAAGCAAGGCACCTCCAGAGACAACAGCAAGAGAGAGCGAGAGAATGAGGGGAGAGAGGGAGACAGAGAGACAAAACGTGAGAGCATTGACCTTCACATGGGCAGGACATAGGGCCTCACTGTCATTTATCTGATACTTCCATATTGAGAAATACAACACTAGTATTTCACAGGATTGCAGACAAATAACACACACACAAAGAAACACACACACACAGATGCATCTAACATTTACCCAAAATTGCAACACTTTAAAGGCACTCCAACCCACTGGAGAGTAAAGGATATTTTAATTTTTTTTGTAGTAGGGAAGGAATCCTATCGCTGGCCATCCATTTCCAGAACACTGCTACTGTCTATTTCATTTCATGTTCTGTGTATGCACAGAAAACACACATTATCTCACCAACTGTCTAACATTATTTTCATGCGTTGTTTTACACACATGCACTCACATTTTCGGCCTAAGCTCACATTTTTCAACAACTGCATTTTAGCATCGTTGCAAAGAGGTGCTCCTGATACAAAGCCATATTGTGAGGAGGTATTAGAGGCCTATTGGAGTGAGATAATGGTTTTGGCACGAAGCATGATATGTTCCGCAAATGGCTAATCCACAGACATAAAGATCACTGTGTGTGCACTGGATCTGTTTGTGTCATTATTGCACGGGAAATGCTGGGATTGGTTTCCTCCTGAGTTTTTGTTCAAACAGATCTGGTGTCTCCACTGTTCTAGAAACAACACCTTTAGGAAATATGGATAGATTCTGTACACAAACAAAAGTAGGTCTCTTCTAATTATAAGGGCATTGGTGCAACAGTTCTCATCTGCAGCACTGCCAAAGTCCTAATCTCTAATCTACATCTTGTTTTAGTGTTGGTACAGTTACTCCAATATGTGACATCACCCACTGCCTTCTGGGACATGCTTCAGTCAACCTAATTTCTATATTAGTCCTCATCTCTTCTCACATAGCCTACATGAGGGTCCTTGGTGTAAGTGACTAACTTACTCCATGCGAATAAACCCTCTGACAGTCAGAGTACAAAACCAAGCAACAGTTCAGTCCAAGTAAAAAAAACAAGTAGTCAACATGTCAATTGTGCAAAGTACTACCTTTTCCCACTGCACAGCAGACCCTTTAAAGTATCCCAAAAAAAGTCTGTCTGAACTAATTTCAAATGTATTTTTGCATTCCTTTGGATTTTCATGCTTTTACTTCTTCATGGGTCGACTGTAGTGTAGTGTAGCGGCCTTTTAACAGGTAAATCAGAGACCAATCAACATGAAATACTGTAGCTACAATTTTAACAAAAACCAGGAAATGACAACATGTACAGTAACCCCAGTTTTAATGACCTTGCACTTGCTGCCCATTTGTTTTAGAAGTGATTTTAAGATTTGACTTTTGTCTCTTTGTGTGCAGCCTGAGATCTAACTGACTGCTCCCAGCTCACGCTTTGGCTGTCTTTACACTGCAGATCTTGATGCCCAATTCCGATTTGCTGCCTATATCTGATTTTTTGACCGCCTCCTTACATCTACTTTTAAAAGTGGCCCATAAATGACATCTGCATTTACACTGGTTAACACTTGGGGCAACATCTCGCAAGCGTATACATGGGTTTGACCCGAAAATGTTTAAACGGAAGAAAAAGCAGCACTATTCACAATGGACGCAGACGAGTGTGTCATAGGGCTAATTATCCCAGCTATTGCTTTCCAAAGCATTTTTAGAGGGGTGCAAAATATTGGTTGCAATTTAAGGCGGAGAAGAAAGAGGAGAGCCTTTATTGCAGCCGGGGCGTATACAACAATGCACTACCGTCAGATTTTTCAATGGCATATGACACGCATTGACAGGGAATATCAGCTCTGTCCACTTAGATGAGAGATGCAAATGCAAATATCCGATTCATATTAGATTTATTTCCACATATGAATGAGGCCTGATTCCGATCTGAGAATATCTGATTCCATGTGCTTCTTTGCTGCTTACACGTTCATGATTCATATCCGATCTGTGCCACACTTTTATGTCAGGTACACTGTGGATTTTTCTCACCACTAGTAGTGCTACAGAGAGATAATATAAAGAGGTAGGTGCCTGTTTCGTCAATATCTAGAGTATGTGTACAGAAGCACATGCATGTGGACATACACATTTGATGTGATACACAGTTCCTCACTGTTCCACTGATCAACAGCTAGTGGCGGTAACATACCAAAGGAATGTAGCAACAAGTGTAGCAACCAATACAAAAAGACACCTTTGTCTTGAAGGATACACACAATGTTTGGTGAGAACCAGCAAACATTTATGCTTGTCTACAAAGCTCCACAGGCCATATTTTAGTCTAGATGAATAAATGAATGTTGAATAAGAGCTGCCTTTTTTCGTTATCAACAGTAATTGATAATAGTCTGACCTGAGCCTGGGCTGAACTATCATTCAGAGCTTTTCGGAGGCCCTGACTTAGTCCCCTTCGCAGGTTCTGCCTTTGAATGCTGTCCAGCCTGTTTCTTCTCACATAGATGGAAACAACTAAGAGAGATTTGGAGACAGAGATCCAGACAGACAAAAAATAGGAAGAAACCAAGACAGACACCAGACAATGTGTTAGAAAATAAATTAATGTTACATTTTTAAGACTGTGGCAAAATAGTTCTTACCTGTTTTCACCCACAGTCTCTCCGTGATGTTGCACTGCTGTGGTGGAGCCTCTGTGGTGGTGGTGAAAGGGGACAGAAAAATAGAGGTGGCCCCCTTTGGAGGGCTTGTTCTGGGGAAAGTTGGTGTGAAGGTTCTCCTGCTGGTTTGTGTCCTGATGGTTGTAGTGGCTGTCGTTCTCCAGGTCACAGGTGTGGGCTGTGGTGTGGTTGTAGACTGTGTGGTCGCAGTGGTGACTCTTAGGGAAGACGTGGTAGTGTTGGGGTTTTTAGTTTTGGCGGATGTAGCTACAGTTGTGGTGATAAGCTTGACAGAGGCTGTTGTAGTGTCCTGTCGAGGGGGCAGAGGTGATACCTGAGATGTCCTCTCGGTGGGCCCAGCAGAAAGGGTAATTCTGACTGACAGAGAGGGGGCTAGACTGGCCACTTTATCTTTGGGGAAAGTGAGAGCACCAGCTCGGGATTTTCCAGTCGTTAACTCATCCGTCCCCGTCTCTGTAAGGACAACAAACGTCTCAGTCACTTCCTCAGAATCCATTGATAAGCTCAGACTTGATGATGAAGATGGAAGTATGGACGATCCGGCTTTTACAGACACAGATGATGATGAAGGGCCAGGGTACATGGTTGGTTTGATTGACACAATTGTAGAGGACACTGAAGTGAATGGCTTCATACGTAAGGAGGACAACTGAGAAGCTTTGACACTGCTGTATGATAATGGTGTCTCTGAGGATGATGGTGATGAATGGAATGAAGAAGATGATGGCACAAACTCTGTTGGCGAGGTTAACCCTCTCAGATTCAAATCATTTGCGCTATTGATATTGTCACTGTCAGAAAAATTGAGTGCAGGGTTGTTTGAAAGCGTGTCTGCGGTATCAAATGCAGATTCAAGAGAGCCCACATCTGCCAGAGGAGGGCTGTGCTTGCTGTTATCTACCAATGCAAGATAAGATGCTTGTGAAGATCTTACAGAGTCAGAAGTTATGTGAGAGAGGCGCAGAAAACCATCTGAACCCCATGCTGGTGGAGCAGCAGTGTTTACAGTGGCTCCTTGATGTACAGTGACAGGCACAGCAGATCTAGGATGAGCTAACAAATTCAGACTATGTTGTTTATCTCCTGATGTTCCTTTAGCATATGAAAGTGGTGAATGCTCTACAACAGCTGGATAAAGTGAATATGGATCACTGGTCATTACAGTTGGATCAGTTGAACTCAATATATGCACATTGTGCTCTTCTTGTCCATCTTCTAGCTTTAGATGTTCATATGATGGTCCATCTGCTTGTAAATTAGAATCCGTCCAATCATAGCCACTATCACTGTTATCTAATTCAAAGGAAGTGCTTTGAAAGGATAGAGGCTTGGTGGTTTTCCACTTTGTATGGTGTGCCATTATTTTTGTGCCAAAGCTGAAAATAGCACTAAATGTTCCACTGTTGTTTTGCCCATCACTTGAGGAAGCAGAGGAGGGGATGGCTGACTGCGTACCTAAATAAAATTGAGATTTTTCACCTCTCACACTGGTAATTGATCCCAGAGAGTGAGAAGTTGAGTTTCTCTGCAGTGTTGGGATGATATGTGACCAGGAGGACGAAGAAGACTGCTTATAACGGCCCGTGACCGTCACGTCGTCTTTACGAGGAAGACTTGTAAGAGTTTCCAATGCTGCATCAAAAGGTTCTGGAGAAAAAGGGATTCCACTAGGAGATCCTTTGCTAGAACCTTCAGAGTCTTTATTCAACACAAAGGAATCTTTTGTAGTCATAAAAGATGGAAGCCGCGTTGTGAACTGCATAGCTGGAAAACCGTTCCTGTTAAAGGCAGTGTCTCTGAATCGAGTTGACTTTTCATTCCCATCAAATAAAAGAGAAACTGAACTATTCGCACCATTACTGTGGAAGCTCTCAGCAGGCCTGTTTCTATCTGTCACATGAACATTGTAGGCTGGTGCTGCTTTACTTTGTTCACTTGTATCCACCTCGAAAGTCAAAGCCATACTGTGACCAGCTCTGATATGAGCAGAGATTTCAGCAGAGGACGTAGTCGTGGGGTGAGATTTACTAGGAGACGGAGTTAGAGCAGATATTGTATAAAACTTGTGGGGAAACATAATTAAAGATTTTGTTTGAAAAGGTCTTTGCGAGGGGCTGATTTCGGAGGATAATGAGGCTTTGGCTTGATCTGCAAAATTAACTTCACTATTGGCTGACAGACCTGTGTAATGATCAGTGTCGCTGTGGTTTGGGCTGTCGCTGACAAATACGGGCCTTGGGTGTGTAGGCCAAGAGGAGCGTGAAAGACTTTTATATGTGGTTTTATAGGTTATATCTTTTGCTAACCTAACTGTCATCACTGAACCAGAGAGAGATATTGTCCTACTGTTGGAGGGAAATGTAATTTTTGGCATCAACCTTCCTCTAGGTTCCTGAGTTATGCCCGTGGGAGACCCTGTTTGTGTTAGTAAATGAAGGATGAAACCAGGAGTGGACTCCAGCCCTGGCTGTGTGATGGAAAGTGAATTATTTAGGTGAATATAAGCATCTAAAGATTTGAGCTCTTCTTCTGCTGTCTCTCCCTGGTTGTACCTTATATTGATGGAAGGCATTATGGGGTTGCCGTAACCCGCTGCCATCACTAAACCACCAATATTAGATGCATGCTCTGATGACACTGTGCCAGAGTGGATAGGTGTTAGATCAGTGTTTGCAGTTTCAGAGAGAGACGGAGTCTGGGAGGAAACTGTAAAAAATGATCCAGTGTGTCTGAACATCATTGTTGGTGATGCAGTTGGATTTATAACATCTGAACTGAGAGGTGACATGATTGCATCTCCGGCACCTTTTAGAACAGAAGTCTGACTATCCATGTGTGCTGTATGATTTAGCATCTGCTGTGTGGCATTGGTAGAAAATGAAAATGTTTTAGGATGGGCAGACTGCAGTGCTGATGTGGGATCTTCTTGTAAAGCTTCCTGTTGTCTTTGAACAATTTGATAGGTTGGAAATGAGTTGCTAATTTCATCATTATTGGCTGACACAGAGTTCATACCTTCATTGGGTCTATACAGGATCTTTGAAAGACTTTCCCCATGGTTAGGAGTAGAATATGATGTATAAGTACTACTTGCTAGTGTCTTGATTACTTCTGTGCTTGTACTCCTTACGAATGTTCCACTATCTCTATGTATTTCATGTGCTGGTGAGTTTAATGAGTGTCTTCTCACTTCATTGATCGTTTCAATGCTGGTTTCACCTGTAGGGTGTAATGGTTTGTTTGTAGTGCCTTGCAGTCTCTGTGTGACAGCTGTTAGGCCAACAAGTGAATGAGTCGAGGATTGTGTGGTTGTTGGACTGTCTGTCCAATCTAGAGACCCTGCTGGTGATAATTCTGCTGTTTTTGTCTGTGGGCCAAGGCTGGACACAATCCTTTGACTCTGAGATGATGAAGCAGCTTTGTTTATCCACCCAGCGGAAGATGGTAGAGAAAAGAGAGACACTACAGATGATAATAGAGAGGAGGAGGAAGGCGCTGATGGAGACGATGATGATGATGACATTGAAGAAGATGATACTGTCAATGATGCGAACATTGAAGCATTCTTGTTTCCATCCATATAGGACACATGTGATGGCCTAGAGAAAGTTGATGCCATAGTAACAGCCTGAGGTGGGCTGGTGTGATTGGAAGTCAGACCTGAGCTGGTGAGGAGGTTCTTATCTCCTGTAGATGACGATGAGGAGGACATCTCTGAGCCATGGCTGGAGCTACGTGAAGGCCATTGGGTGATATGGGTCTTGTCCCCGGTGATTGTCGGAGAGGTTTGATCAAGGCTCACCGGATGTTTGGCAGTTCCTGCCATGACAGTTAAGACAGAAGAAAAGGCAGGCTGCCTTGATGAATTCCTCCTCTCAGAATCTGAGTCACCATCTGAATGGACGACTGACAAAGGCACCTCCTCCACCACCGACAGGTCAGCTAATGGGTGAGGAGTAGCTGTGGCTGTGGGGTAGCTTTGTAAAGATGAGGAGCCGGAGGCATCAAAGGTGGATTTTTCTGTTAACAGAAAAGAAAACGAAAAGAAAGATTAATAAACTGAAGCTTTATTTAATTCCATGTGTGTCCATTAAAATGCTCTTATTGGTCAAATTCCTATTTTTCTTGTGATCAAGTTTTTATTTGTCAATACAAGAAGGACAGTTTCCCATGACATCATGAATATGAATCACTTTCAATACACATTTGCAGGCATGGTACTCCTATCTATCGACTTACGACCCCCCCTTCCCTCCCTGGAAGCTGCAATATCTTCAATAAGTTAGTACTAGTTGTGACAAATCACTTTAAATGATGCTTATCTGACGATAATGTTACAAATGTGGGGAATAGATTAAACAATACTCATGGGTTTCTTCTTTTCAACAATCCATTGAGTATGCAGCTTTGAATGTTAATAAGTTGATAATGAATGTATTTTGGTTCAGATTCTGTGCAGCCACTAAATCATGTGGTCAAATACTCATCAGAGGGTGTTCACAAGAGTTACTTCACAACAAAAAGCAGGTGTCATTTCAAGGGAGGATAAAAATCAGTCAAAACTCCTCTTATTAATGGGTTAAAACTGATCTGTTAAGTATCAGCAAATCATTTTAATAAAGCCATTATATTTATCATATATCATTTATCATTACTAGACAGTGATAGGCCTAAATTCTGGCTGTATACTTAGTGTATAAGCCAAAATAAACTGACATGTCGAAGCTCTGTCCTATTAATCAGCAGCATGAAAATCAGATTGCCTAAGCAGAGTGCATATTTCTTCAGTCTGCGTGTCAGCAGAATTACCTCCTCTAAACATGACAGATGAAGCCACTGCAAATAGCCAGGTATGTCAAAATATACAGGTTTTAACATGCTTGGATTATCAGAATCAATTCTGATGGTCTTGTATGAGGTGTCAAACTTATCACAAATAATAAATTGACTTCCAAGCACTATGTCTTAATTTACTGTTGAATAGTTAGGTTAAAAAAAATCCTAAATACTTCTCACAGACCAGTTTTGGAGGCATGAACACATCTTTCTAAGGGCAGACATTTATGTATTCCCAAAGGAGAAGAAACGAGACAATCTTCAAAGTGGAACAAATAGAATTATTCAAAAGATGGCAGCCGTGTGCACAAGTATAGCTAAGATAACTCCACTTCTAAGAGCAAACAATGGACTCATGTTACAGAGTTTTGTGCCTTTGCCGAAATTGTGCCTTAGCAAAAGGCAGAGAGGGGGACAAAGATATGGAGGTTTACATTACAGGAACTGAAGGAGATAAATGCACCAAAACAGCCAACATGGAGTTGCCTCTCATCCATTCCTGTCTCCTTTTATTCTCTGCACAGCCTTGACACATCCATACAGGCTTTCTTTTATCCATTTACAAAGTTTTGTCGTCCTGTCACACCTCTCACCCCCTCAGCATGTTTCCCTTGCTGAGGTGCATCCAGCTTGCACTCACATACATCTCCTTCAGTGTTGGAGGGACATCAGCAGGAGAGAAAATGGATTTAGGGGAAATGTGTACCTGAATCACGAAACAATCATTTTCCCTCATACTGATGTCCAGGTTTGCTTAAATGAATACATGGTTTGAACAATGACTGTAAATGTCAGAGAATTGTCAGGCACATACTAAAGAAATTACTGAGGCCTCTGAATACATGTTTTCTGAATTGCACACATGATGATTAGCCTAAGGCGATGTGCACTCACACAGCTGGCACTGTTAAGCTATCAGAAAACATTTTTCCTGTCTTTAGATATCCCCCAACCATTGAATGAGGAATGAAATAGAATCTAATTCCAACAAACCCAGTAAAAGTTCCAGGTCACTAATTCTTTATGCATTGTGAAATGTCACGCATATCCCAGAGAACTGGTATAATGCTTTTTATAATTATATTTTTTTGTCAAGAAGAATAAATCTCTGAATTTCATTAACTGCCTACATTAATTTCTTAAATACAGTTCCTTCATGCTCTATAAATGATCCCATTTAATTCCCCTTTCTTCAAAAGATCACTAGTGTGCTAAAATGTGATTAATGGAATCGCTATACTGCAATTCTTAATCCATCCTTAGCAACTGCTGCAATAAAACAATGAGTGGGAGAAGTAGGAGGGAAATGTATTTTAGAATTCACAAGAGTTCCCAAATAACAAAGCATTTATGTCAGGCTTCAAGGCCACAAAAAGGTCAGTCAGTCAAACCTGAACTTCCTGGCCCCTTCCCTCCAATGCTTAGTGAGCCCAGTGGGCAACATGAATTTGGGTGTGAAGGACGGAGGCCAGTCTGAGAGGAAGTGTGAGTCAAACCTGTGGTTTGCCACCTGCTCTGACAGAGTTGAGCATATGGGAGGATTTTAACAATGGATGAGAGAGAACAAGAAGTAAATGGAGAGAGTGATAGCGACAGTGAGACAAAGAGTGGTGAAAAGAAAAGGAAACTGAAAACAGCATAGACCCCACCAAGGCCAGCAGTTGAGTAAAAGAGTGGAGCAAGAATGAGAACATGTCTGCAGTCTAGAAGTAAAACCATTTATTGTCGTGATTCCTCTTTACTATCAAACTTCAGCCTTGAGAGCAGATTAACAGGTGATGTCACATTACTACAAGTAACACTATTAAGTAATTAAACTTGACCTTGGGTTATGAGAAACAGGGGTACATAGTTCTGAAATTTTAAAAGCTTTAAGATTAATTGATCATAAGAGTAATTATCAGCCTCCCAAAGCCCCTAAGAATTGCTTGTCTTGTCTTTGTTTCAAATTTGTGCTGTGCAGCCAAACATTCATTGGTCAAACCCACAGAAGTTTAATTTTAGTGTCAATTTCAACATTTCCCAAAATATACCAATATGTCCATGCTGAATTGGTGTGTATAAAATTATGCACAAGACACCTAGAATATTTGCAGTTGATGTTTGCAGCCATAAAAGACCTGTAGGACATAAGTATAATATCACAAATCCTCATTAAGGAGTGGGAATAAACTGATACAGATGCTTTTTTAAAGATCTTATTTTCATTCACCATTTATTTTCGGGAAATAAATGGTAATAACAGATTTGTTAAATCACAATGAGATGATGACCCTGTAGGAAATTGATAGACCAAGCTTATATAGTGAATACAATTTTTGCTTTTAGTACACTTCTTCAGTCAAGAGATGGATACATGATCCTGACTTGTTTGTAAAATATTCTGCAACCAGCTCACACAAACCACTGAGCTTATTTCTTTCCCTCTGCAGCCAGGACTGTGTTTGAGCCACCAGGATACAGAGATGACACTGCCAGGGCTTCTGCTGCCCCACTTATACTCTGCTTGTCCTTTGGCTTTGAGCTGAATTTGTTCCACTGTATGTGGAAAATGGTAAACAAAAGAGTAAAATTCAGTAGTGAGGTGGACAGAACCCTGGAAGCATAGAAACAAATTTAGAAATTTCCAATCAACTGCTTCTGAGGAGTCCCTTCAACATTTTGGATGTTTTTGTGAAGAGGCAGCGTATATATATATATATAGATATATATATATATATATATATAATTACTTAGGGCTGTTATTTATGGATCCAAATGTTTAAGAAGAGCTTCAGTAGGTGGAGAGAATTTTGATTGAAAAACAGTATTATGTATTGCTCTGTGTTTTTTGTCTCTGTTTACAGGCAACTGTCTGTGCAGGGCTGGAGGAGGAGAGCGGCACTGATGCCAAGCACTGCTGAGTTGACAGTATATGGATGGGAGGGATGATGTCACACACAGCACTAGGCTCTTTTATTTTTTCAGAGGGTGCAAACAGCACAGCAGGCTGAGACACGCATCAGCTGTCTGGAGCACAGCCCAGCGGACACTTAACCCTGCAACCACTCAGAGATGTGTACATGTGTGAGATGTGTATTAAAAGACACGTTGATCGTGTCTTTCACTTACTTGACAAGGAGTAATAGGATGGTTTTGATCCTACTTGGCTGTTTGTCTGTGGCCAAGATGACCAATAAATTTGTGATTCCAGGTATTGTTTAAAGCCAAACGTTTGAAGCAACAAATTATTGTTCAAACAATATTTATGAGTAAATTAACACAAAACACTGAGTCTTTGCTGCTATGCAGCCCTACTTGCAGCGGAAGAAGAAGCATTCAGATCTTTTACTTATGTTAAGGTACAAATGTATAAATGTTATGAATGGAAGTATAATGAGAAACATGTACCTAAAATATTAAAAGTACTCAATGTAAAAATGGCCGCTGTGATAAGATCATATATTATTATAGTATATAAAGTATTATATATCATTATGAGGTTATTATTTCTCTCTTAAAAGCAGGATTTCATTGTTGTAGTTGGTTGAGGTGGACGTTGTTTTGAACTAAATTGTGTCAGACTGAAACTAATGATTATTTTCATTTTGGTTAACTAATGATTATTTTTATTTTAAATAATTTTTTTTAAATCAATTTGTTTGATGTCTTACAAATTCAGTAGTGACAAATGTCATCATAATGTATTTAGTTTGTACAGTCCAAAGCTCAATGGTATCTAAAAACAGATACAAGATATTATAATAAATCAAAGGGAAGGAAGTAAATCCTTAGATTTGACAAACAGAAACCATGAAAAGTTTGGCATCTGTGCTGTTATTTGAACATTTTCAGATTTTTTTGAATGGAAAAATATCTTAATTTGATGTCACGAAAGTTGTCAAATAAGTAAAGGAGTAAAAAGTACAATATTTCTCTCTGGACTCAAAAGTAGAAAGTGCCATGGGAGGAAAATACTAAAGTGAAGTACAAGTGCCTAGAAATTGTACTTAAAATGCACTTACATTACATTGTGGTATTGTGGTTACATTCTACCACAGTGGCTAGTGTTAGCATTGTGTGCAAACTGTATCTTATAGTTCTACTATTACGCTACATTTCAGCTTGTATTATTATCTTGTAATTGCCACCTCTTTAGGCATTATTCAGCAAATATTACCAGTAGACTTGCTTTTAAGTATTTCTTGCAAAATAGGGTATGTGTTGTCTCCGAGTGAACCTATATCTATGGGACATTTCCAGCGCACACACTTGACTGATTTGACTGTCTTTCACCTCGTGTATTTAGTTCTAAATGCATATTTCTTTTTTTTTATTACCTAAAAAATAATTAACACATTTTGCAGATTGGGCAGCCTTGGTGGATGAATGCACTCCATGCAGTGCTTTTAGTTAATAAATCTATTTATTTATTAAAGTGCACTAACAAACAAAGCTTGTTAATGTTTTAAACACGTTTGTTAAGAATGCAGTGACAATCTGACACCATAGTCTCCATTTTAATTGATAGAATAAGAGAAGTGAAAAACTGATCGGGTCAATACTGTCATATGCTTGTCCCTCTGTCTGTTGCTCTCTTGCTCCAAAACAAACAGTCAGCCTACAGTATGCACTGACACTAAAGCTCCTCGTCTTTTTCAGCCTGCCAAGTGGATACACTGACTTCTGTGCTGTCGCAGCTCAGGATGCTGTAGTCATGGCTTATGTTGTTGCTCTCTGTCTACTCCTATTACTGCTCACTGACTGCTCTCCACCGTCTTTGTCCCTGGGCTTGAGTTAGCCTTATTTATGATTGGGCAGTAATGACATACTCTATGAGGTGACAGATATTTGTCACCTGGCAGTTGGTAAGGAACACTAAATCATAACACTGCACTTACCAAATAACATAGCACTGCACTAATTTCTTCCTGTATCTGTATCTCCCGCTACATAGGGATACATTTGGATAATGTTCCTATTGAGTGTCCCTGTCTTTTCCACTGCAGGCTTAGTTTAACACACTGGAGAGCCATTATTCAGGGCTTTTAGCAAGCTTTTTGGAATGTGGCAAGACACATTGCCTCCACACACATCACACTTACGATGAGAAAATGGCAGCCAAACTTAATTGATTTCTGGACCTCAGTTCTGTTGATCAAATTAATCACTTTTATAATGTTTCCGTATTACGTTGGTGATCTATAGGGTTCCAAAATATGGTAACGAGTATTTGATATGAGCAGAGAGAGTCAAGTGATTAAGTCCCCAAATCTGGAACAAAATACCCTTTTGTCTACAAGAAAATAATAATAATAATAATAATAATAATATTATATATATATATATATATTATATAAATGATGTCCCAAAAATAAACCATCACATTAGCAACTGTTATATCAGCAGGAGGGAGTTAGTCTTAGTGAATATATCCTTTGAAAGTATTAATGACCTTAAATGTCAGTCAAATCCCTTGATTTTTTAAATTATATTTTTCAACTGACAGAAATAAGGGTATACAAATCCTCTAAAGTTAATACAAAAAAAGTACAATCAAAGAAACCCTTAAGATTCTGACAAATAATGCTCACAGTAATATTCTTATGGTAGTTTCAGTGCTAGTTCCTCTCTAGCACTGAGGAGACTAAATAAATTTAGAATGTTGTTTTTTTTTTAATCTTTGATGAAAGATCTCCTGAAGCTCAGAGTTTTTGGGAGTGTGATGGCTGAGTGGGCTATTCATTATTAATATTAGAAAGATAGCACAGCAGCACCAACAGCAGAGCCATGTAATAAAATATAGTGCAGTTTTACATTCCCAGAGGAGGAGGGTGAATTCCATGTAATGAACTGTTCTGACCTTTACAGCACAAGCCAGCATTCACCCATTCACACAAACATTCATACAGTGGTGGCAGAGGCTACCATAGGCCGCCCCTCCAAATGGGGAACACTGCGTGATTTTTTTTCCTCTATAAAAATTCACTTTGCAACACTATATTGCAAGAGCAAATTTTGAATTAAGGGCCATAACTTGATGAAAAACAGATTTTTCGGCAGTCATTTTCCAACTCTATCTGCTACAGTACATATATTAAAGCTCTTCACAAAATGTAATTTGCCTATCTTAAACAGTTTTTGAGAAACGTTGTACAGCTGAAGAAGGGAACGCAGACTAAATACAATAGCAGGCGGGGATAACGAGACACAGGTGAAGACAATCAGGGCAGGGAGACAATCATGTGTCTGGAAAAAGAAGGAATATGAGTAACAATTGGGTGCATTTCATCACAAAATATCACTCTGAAGGCACGGATCATTGCAGATTCATGGTAAAGAACAACTTATTTTATACAATATTTTCCTAAGGATGAACTATGCACGCAGCAATCACAGGAAGCTTGCTGAGGCAGACAGGATGACTGGAAGTCAGACAGCTCAGTGGGGTACTGCAGGCAATCACAGTCCCATTAAACCCATCAAAAGTAAGTCATCTTTCACTTCAGCATCAGGCCCAGAGACAAAACTGGACTGTGAACTGTCACGGTTGAAAGCAGAAAGAGTATGAGTGGTAGAGATGAAAGCAAAGGTAAGTACATCTACTGTCTTGCCAAGGAAGCATCAAACAAATGAAATATAAAGACTGAATTAATGCTTGTTGGTGAAAGACTGTTTATCTGAAAGGTTCCATCACTAAGGTTGTACAAAGACCGCATAATGTAGAAAAACATACAATGTCTGATCTCGTTAAACGATTCGGTTTGTTATGATCACATTGTGGGTTAACAAAGTTCCAAACCAGATTTCAAGATGAAAATATCCCCCTTCTCTTCAAATAAGGACCTGTTGTCCTGGTTTAATACACACGCATAGAAAAGAGGCTGTATCAGACTGGAGCTCACAGACATCTCTTGGGGCCATGCATATCAGAGCAGGCAGGGGACGAGTGTAGGAGTTAACCTCATGCTGGGGCTGTGATGGGCCAAGGGATGACAGTACAAAAGCTATTTCACAGGGCCGGCTGTGGGTGTCAAATAACAGGTAGGAGTCAAGGGAGGGCATCTGATAGAGATGAGGCAGCTGACAGGACAGTGTACAAGGATAAAATGAAAGTCTCATGTTGAGTTATGAATTTTCTCTGTTTGATTTTGAACATGTAAATTGATAAAATGAAGAAATTGAAATGACAAACAGCATATTCCCTGCCAGCATCATGGAAGTAGGCCTATCACAAATATTACATAATCACCTCATTGCGATAATTTGAGCTAATCACAATTATTTAGCACAATTCTTACAATTGCCTCCAATCATTTGTACAAAACCAGCTGGATGCAACAGAATTGTCATACTTCCATTACTATTAATGCATCATTTTCTACTGTTTGGTGGTTGAAAAACATCTGTTAATAACGTCGTCTGGTTGCACTTATTCTGCTATGAGTGGATAATTAAATTAGCCATTGGTACCAACAACTGTTGATCTCTTGTGGTACTTAATTTCCCTCATTTCCCCCTTCCTTGATGGAAGTGTTTTTTTTAATGGATGGGTTCCCATTTTGCTGCACATGCATGACATGCACAGTTCTGCTGATGGTTTGATCCTTATCCACTGATCAAGTGGCAGTATCATGACAAGACATGCTGTAATGCGCTAGCAAAGACAGTGAACAAGAAGACTCCAAGGTCGTAAACACATATGTAAATGATGCGGCATTTTAAATGCTTACCAAATGATTTACGAGGAAGGTCATGCATTCATCCCCTTTCTTAAATTACAAGAATGCCCTTTTATTTTGATGGGCAACACTGAAAATTTTCACAAAGTGGACCCAGATCAGTAGCCAGCTGAACGAGGTCTATTTTCATTTAAGGGTGGCCATTTAAATCAATGATCTAAGCTGCAAACATTTTCCTTTTTGAAAAGCTCTGTAGACTACAGACAGACTGGAAATATCCTGTACATTTCTCCATCTGCACCATTAAAACACTATGTTGCATTAAGGATAATTCTTTTCTGGCACAAGCTCCTCATCTGCCATGCCGCTAGCCATTATTGCATCATTTACAATGAGTTACCATCAGAAGAGCCTCGTTTCATTTTAAACAGAGGACAATTAGTACCGCAATCTTCTTTTGAGTTTCCTGAAAAGCAGATTATGGATACCCTCAAGATCAATCACAATCTAAAATTGTCAGATTGCCAACACCTATTTGCAAATTTACAAGTATTTCTTATGTTAAATGGCTTTACTCCTGATTAACTTCTTGAAAGCCTCACATTACCTAAAATAATGAACCAACCATCGCTAACATAGAGGAACAAATCCCAGCACAGTCACCTAAGTGAAGGGCTGAGGGTGGCAGCCTGCTATTTGAAAGAGTGATACATCACAGGGAGGGTAGGTGAAATAACAGCTTGGTCACCTGTCACAGTCTGAGCTACAAAAAAAAAAACCTACTCCACAGCAGTAATCTGGTGTCACTGTTGGGTATATCAGATGTTTTTGCCTCTAACTTTCTAATTGGGCCCTAAGAGAAACTTCAGACAAAGTCAAAGCTCATCCTGCTAAGTGACAGACTCACAGTATATACTGTGCCGACCTCCAGCACAAATGTGAGCTCTTGGTATCCCATAGCGACACAACTCAAAGTATAATGTGTTCAATTTTGTCATTATCATAGCAGGCTTAGTAAGGAAAGGTCAGGTAGTGTAATTTGTACCCAGCACAGTAAGTTGTAGAAAAGAGATGACAGCAATAAAAGGACAAAAATAGATAGTAATGATTTACATTAGTCATTGCTTAGTTTTGCTTCTGTTCTGTTCAGTGCTCTGTAAATCTCCTGCAAACTTTAAACCTCAGAGAACATCAAAAATACAATCAGCCATGGAATGATTCATATCCGATAATGATTTTAATAGACCCAATTTTTTTTTACTTATAAGTTATTCATGCTAAATTTCTATACATTGAATCTTGGACTTTTACATTGATGTAATTGAGGCAAAATGTCTCTGCTTTTACTCTACAGTACTTGATTAAACAAGTGACTGACTCTGTCACAGTGATACATAATTTATGACTCCAATATCAAAACAAATTGCCTCTGGAGTCTATTAACATAAACATGATGCAAACGAAGACAATGATGAATTGCAAGGCTCTTAAGTGACATAACAAAGACACATTACAGCCACCTATTGGCTGAACTATACTTTAAAATGTAACCTTCCGAAGTTTGACCTTGATCATGCAGGGTGGTGAGCAGCTCAACCAAATAATGATTTTTACATTTTACATTTTCATGTAAGACACATTACAGCCACCAATGTAACAATGAGCAGAGGCTCTGGCTCTGGACATACTGTATATTGGCTACGGTGCAGCAGAGGTTATCCGAGGCAAGAGGAGGATGGAGGGAAGAGGACAATGGAGGATAACAAGGTGGGATAAGCCTAATAAGCTTCCACAATCCCCTCTGAAATCCACAGCCGAGTCAAGCACAAGAATGTCAAAATGTATGTAATACCATCACATTGCTCTGTAATCTGAGGCCACGACAAGCAACAGGCCACAAATTAAGTTGAAATAAGAGATGAGAGTTATCAAATGTTATAAATGGACAACATATATTTCTATACAGATCCTGAAATTGAAGAGGAGACAATTTCCCTTCAAGACAGCTCATGCTAAAGCCCAATTACAAATCTATTTATAGAGCTAGACAGAATATTAAAAGAATACTACTAAAGCTAATATGCAATTTCTCAGGACATTGTGACGTGCTCACTGTGTGGCTTCAGTAGTTTTCATTGCAATACTCTACATAGGATGAAATGATGAGTTTCCACACCATGTTTTGTTCCCGCCGTCCTACTGTACGTCTCTCAGGTCAGGCTACTATCGGGCGGATATATTTTGATTTTTTTCTGGAGGCATTTCATTGCTGGTTTTCTCAAAACCAACCATTTTAATATGTGTACATGGACTCCATGAAATTGTGACTTTCACAGGTAAATAATATTTTGTAGATCAAACAACTAATCAATACAACAATCATGCAGCCCTAACTAATGCATCTTTAGAAGGGCATGAAGCCCACAGAGGGAGCCACAACTCGATAATATGACCAATGGTTGTGTCTTGCAAGTGTTTGTGAGTCAGTGAGAGATATTTAAAAAGAAATCATTTACTAATGCAATAAAATGCAATTCAGTGAGCTGTCACTGCTAACTGAAATATTTCCTTCACCACAAATAATATTGCTGCTTCCCTTGTGACCAGAAAAGAGGCTCTAAATAATAGTAAGAGTAACAAAACCATCCTTTATGGCCACATTAAGACACACATACTCAATTTTGCAGTTTGCAATTTGCAGTTTAATGCAGCTGAATATAAACACTGACACTGACTACACTGCTCACGCATACATTATTGTTGTTGTTGTTGTATTTGTTGTTATTTACAATGACCCAGAAAGGAATGACATCAGAAGGTTGTTGTTGTTTTTTATCAAACTATTTTTTTAAGTGGAAGTATGAGTAAAATCGTCCTTTGAAAATAAATGAAATGAATGAATCTGTTGTGTCCCAATACATATTGTGCCCCTCCAGATATATATTTTCATCTCCCTGATCCAGATCTGGACTCATATAGTGCTGGAACATAATGAGTTGTCCACGCCTGGGTATTTGATTAGCCGATTTGTATTTTTTCATGTACTGGAAGGAAATTGGAAGTGTTAAAAAATTCTTGAAATTGTTGAAGAAAAGTGAAAAGGGAGCCGCATCCCACATACCCTGATGATCAACCTCAAAGTTGAATCAACCGCCACGACACATCACAATCATCAAAATCTGTTGAGAATTTAGTATCTTGTGGACAAACAAACACACAAACATGGGCAATCAAATAACCTTCTCAAACGCCCTGTGCTGGTGGCTATAAACAGCGTATTCAGATATTGCAGACGTAGTCTAAGCTACTGTTGTGTATGCTTTTGCTGTTGGTCAAACAGCAAAGTGAACTCTGTCAACAAAAAGAGCAGCATGGCCTCAAAGGCTCATAAAATGAATGATTATCTTCATTCGGGGCACATATGGATCCCCAATACAATAAACATACAGTCAAAGCTCCAATTCGTTAGCAGTACAGGGTTGAAAAGGGAGTCCTCTCTGCAAGCAGAAAATCTTCTTCATAATCATCAGCAATACCTGCTGCTTTCCTCCTGTTTGTTTAGGGTCAATCAAACTCAAAATTCTCAAGCATAATCGATTCAATAGAACAAAGGACATTTCTAAAAACGCTAAAAGACTGTCTGCTTCAAGGCATTGAAGTGATTCTGCTGGACACCATCCAAGACGTGAGCAGACAAATAATGCAAACTGTTGGAAGAGTCCGAGTTCAGGTGAGACCATCTGCTGTGAGAGTGTCTTCTAATTCAGATTGTTTTTGGCAGAAAATTTCATCATTTCATAAAAGATATTTGGGCAAGATTATCGAGCAGCTTTACCCCAGACCAAGCAGACAGATTCCATTAAAGGGATGGAACGTCCCCATGGGAGCAATCTTCTCAGGAAGAGTTTATCCAATGAAATGTGGTCCCATTGAGAAGGATGACAAATAGGACTGCATATCGAGAAGGCAACTTTTTTTTTTTTTATGTGCAGCTATGATTTCATAAATTAATATGTAGGAATAGAAAATAATATTGTGAAAATATATTGCTTCGTTTTACTGTTTCTTTGAGGAAGCGAACACTGGAGATGGAAATAAATGGATTATGTGATTGGATTTTCCCTTGATGCTACTTTTAGTGCAATTTACTCATATTGTATGTCAAGCTGTAATCAGCTGCCTTCACCACGCATTGTTTTTATCTTTATGATACACAGTTCAAAATATCAAACCTTTTTAATACCAGTGAGGTTAAGTTTTCCTCTATCAGACTGAATCTCTTTCTCCACAGAGTGTCTGTCTGTTCATATCAACCTTACGATGTACTTTTTTTTATCATCTTTTCTTACATACTTACCTCTTGAATTGGATATTCTGTCATTCTTCTAATGTGAATTTGTGCGCATGCCTTTCTCCTATCATCACAACGTTTAGTATGCACAAATTAATGGGTGCCATCCATGAATGGTAATGACGTCCACTGTCAAGGAGAGTTCTGTCTCCTACGTGACAACATCATTACAGAGATGGACCATGAGGTACCAAGATATAATCTTATAGATCCCACTCTTGACCTTCACAGGAAACACAGAAACATGGAGTCAGACGCACACGTCTTCTAAAGCCACACTGCATTTCAGTGGGTTTGTGTGGTTGGTTGGTAGATGAAAAAAGACATGGATTCATTGTTGTAAATGAGTAACTGACCTCTAGGTCTCCTGTGCATCATATAAGGTATAGTTATCAAACATATTTAATTTTTTTACTTTATATTAAGAAACAACCAATAGGCCAACACCGTCTCCAAAATTTATAAAGGTTTAATTTCAAAAAACTAAATAAATAAGAAATAATGCTCCTTGTCTGCAGCAGGTTATAAAGTGCTGAGAGTGGCAAGCTGTGACAAGCATCATTCAAATCACACGGTGTAAGATACCAATTAAGGATGAAGATAAACCATTTCTGAAGCTCACGTAGAGTTCATAGATGAGTATGAGCTGGAGCGTGTGTCGAAGCCTTGTTTGTGTATGTTTGTCTGTATGCTAATGGTTAGCTACACACTTGGATTATCCCAGTAATGAATTGGCCTGTAGGGAACAGCCTGTCTCATTTAAGGACTGAAAGGGTCCCAAGGTAAGGCCATAAATCAAATAAGTGCTACGTGGTAAAGATTTATGTACTGTATGTGCATAAGAGTGACTGCATTTCATTGTGTGTGTGTTTGTGCATTGCTGAAAATGTATGGCACATTTAAGGTTTTATTTTCACATGACAAAAATTCAAACAAATTACAACACTGTATCGCTCACAACATTGTGTCTTAGTTTGTGCAAGTCATTTGAAATACCCCTAAACGTGATAAGAATAAAAGCACTAAAAACCCCTTCTCCATCCTATCAGGAGAACACTTCTGAAGTCCTAAGTCAGCTTGATTGCTGATTAATAAGATGGGTTTGATCTTTCACTGGTGCTGTCATCCTTGCCTCCACTTTCAACTTCACTAAAGATAGAAATCAGAGAGCAGAGACTCCCAAATCTGTGATATCCCTGGGATTCAAAATCAAAGCCTTCTCTAAAGGCTGTGAGTGGGACGCTGATTTTTCAGAGCCATAAGATACCATCAGCAGATCCTCTCTACCATAGGCTGACATGGAGTCATTCTATGAGCTGAATTGGTTGTGAGTAATGTCTAACACTGATGCTCTCATTGTTGTTTGTTATGAATGAAATCTTTCTAAAATTAATATTACAATATTGAATATTTCTTCAATTGGATTTCACTATATGGCAGAAAATTGTATTTATAATTGCATCCTATAATGGTTTGGTGCTGTCAAGCATTAAATCTTAACTCAATAAGCATTAACAAATAACATTAGCTTCTGTTCATATTGTCATAATGCTATTCTTTTGTAAATAAAATTGGATTTTCCCAGCCTAGCCCCCCCCCCCAATCTCTTTACAATCTAATTAGAGCAAACAAACAAATGGCATAGTCTACTCACATTTGCATGATAATAATTAAATGCTCTGAGGTTGTGGTCATGACCAAAAATGGGGCCACAGACCAACAATGTATTATTCACTGGTACTTTTCCAAGCATTGTGACAGAGGCTACATGCATGAAGTTATTGAAGTTGGGTAAAGCAGCCGCACGATGTCAGTCCAAAACATTAACGGATGAAACACGGACCAAACCGAACTGTCCAAGCTGTGTTCACCACAAATATCCTCTAGAAACACTTTTCATTTTTCATTGTCTATAAAATTATTTGCAAGTTATTTTTCTTTCCTGTAATGTGTTCTGTGTATTTGCAGCATCTTCATTATGTGGTTGTGTTGTGTGTATTTGCAGTGTATTTGCTGGCTTGTATACGGCCCCACCACAGACAAAGTTAGCTATTAATGAACGAAACAATAGCAAGCTACAGACCTGAGAGTGAATATTGCACTCATATCCGGTGGGACAATGTCAGCAACTATTTTCTAGGATCTTAGCCATAACGGCTGACATGATCATGAAGATTTATCTAACAATTCAGTGGTGGATGTAGGACTTTTCTCAATCAGGGGCCATAAAAGGGTCGCATTTTACACAGAGGGATCAAATATATGTCCAACAAACATGCACATTTCTTCGTTCAGTAAGAAGAATTTACATTTCACCAGCCATTTCTTGTTTGGCATTGGCTCTAAAGCTTTGAGCAAAAAAATGCAAAAGTTTAAGAGTATTTTAGTATTTTTCATTCAACTGAAAAGTGTAAAAATCACCTTTCTTTTTATTTTTGACACGTTAATCATAAAACGTAATAAGAAAATATTCTAAATAGAAAATACATGATGCATTTCCTCAGTTTTCTGTGCATGCAATATCAAAAACAGGAATTTTGCTTTACACTGCACGTTTCATTATACGCCAAAAAGTATCACAACATATCGCAATACAAAAGCTTCCTGCAATGCCCAATGCTAGTAATAAATCAACATGAATTTACTCATTAGCTATAATGTTTCTTGCTTGTGTGTGTTGTGGGTCTGAGCATTCACACTTTGCTCACTGCTAAGCATGCAGCAACATTTGGAAGGCTCGTGTGGTGAATGGGTTTGTCTGTCTCGGTGATCTCACATTCTCTCTTCCTCTGGCTCAAAGGGATTAGTTGAAATGCCACAGTCCACAGAGACCTCTGTGTGAAGAGGCAAGGCTTACAGCCACATTTAATATTACATTTAATTACATGTTTAGTTGACAAAAACGAAAGATACAATGACAGTGACACCATTACATGTGACTAATGACCTCTTCTGAGAGGAGGCAAATCAGCCCCTCTCTCTCTCTGTCCTTCTGTCTCTCTCAAATATGCACACCCCAGATCAGCATCTTGGTCTGATACAGCCTCATTCACTTCTGGTAAAAATGTTACATTTTCAACTTCCATATCTTCCACTTTTCGATTAAATCACTCAAATTAAAAGAGAATGACTTCATTTGATCACTCATGACAAACTACAGTCAAACCCCCATCTATGACAGTTTTAGTCCCATTGTAGGTGGAATTTACAACGAAACTGTAAGTACATACGCACATAATCAATAAATAAACAAGCTAATGGCACAAAGGACTGGCCAAGGTGCTTAGTGGTGTGCCGAGGTTGTATCATGTACATGTGCTTGTTTTTCTTATGCATGGGTTTTGAAACTAATTAAAAGCCTGCTGTCTTGAAGGTAGCAGGAGAGCCAAGCTTTATCTAACATTAACCTGCACCAAACCACAGAGAGATGGATGTAAGTACAGAGAGACACAAAGATGCAAAGAGATACTGGAGGGAAACATGAGGACAGTTCATCACACACACACACACACATCACACAAACACAATACACACTGATTGCACTGAACTGTATGAGGGATAATGCGAGGCAGATGGTCCAAGATACTAATTAGAAGCCTGTTTGCCTTACTTATCATTACATCTATGTATTGTAGCAGTGCTGCCTGCTTTGTGCACTGCAGTTCTGGAGAAAAGACTGGCAAACCTTTTGGCTTTCTTTACCATGTGAAAAAAGAAAGAAGCCCTGTGAGTAAATAAGAAGACATGTCCTTTTACTCTAAGGATTGCCAGTATTAATATAAATTGAATCACTTCCCAACACTCTGTTTCAGTGGTTTTAATAGTTTCACTTCTGGCGATCAAGTTCTTCATAATGTTGAAAAGATCTCACAAAGTCCCACTTTCAAAAATTATATGTCTGATCAAAGACAAATGTTTGCAAATCAATGGAAAGACTCAGAGACACAGCCAAAGCTCAGTCTAAAGAGAAACCATCCATCTTGACTGGACACACACTTGTACGTACATGTTAAGCCCTCACGACATGCTTACCCAACACATCATCTTGTACAGTCATCAGACAAAGGTTGTTTTTAAAAAAAAAAACAATTTCTGGATGTTACTCGAACATCAACCATCATGACAGTCCTGAAAAGGCTAATCTACAGAATGAAAGCAAACTTTCTGAGGTTAACCCCTGTTAAAAAACTAGCTGTCAGCACTCAAAATCAGCGGGTTGTGGTAGAATGTAAACAGAGATGATGTCAGTTATTTCGTTGTGGACGGAACAAAGACACCTTTGCATAGCTCGCTCTTCTGTGTGTCTTCGAACTGCTGCTGAGGATAATTTCACCAGCTGTGTCATTAAAAAAGCAATAAACCAGACAAAAGATCCCGGTAGTGACTTAAAGATCGATCAAAAGGCGTGAAAAAGCTTCATCTTTGCAGCCACATTACACAGATTACCCTACTGTCCTCTGTTGTTGGGTTCAGGGAGGAAATGGTTATTGTTGGGAAAAAATTGGCGTTCCCATAGAAACCTCATGATGCACTGATTCCACACAGGAAGGATCTGGGGATCAGGTTATTGCCATTTCTTTTCATTCAGTAAATCTTAACCATGCACATGAACGCATCCCTTGGATTTTTTTTTTTTTTTGAAGAAATGTAACCAAGATAGATACTGAGCAGCACATTTTACAGTTTAAAATCAACAAATCAGTTCTTACTGGTGCACAAACTGTGGGGATCTATGATATTGGAAAAACTGACACTGCAATATTTTTTTTCTTCAAATACTGATAAATGAAAAAATACAGGAATTTTCACAAGATGAGTTTAGTGGCTCTAGAGTTTTGCAGCAGGTTTGACACAATAGGGCCGGCAGTCCGAGTCACATCTGAAGAATAATAATTATAAATTTAGAAAAAAATAATAACAAACCAAACAAAACAATAAAGTAAATAGCATGTAACGTCAAGTAATTTGCTTTACTTGACGTTGCATGCCTGATGTGACTATTGCGCATGTGCACATCATGATGTTGATGCTGAGACAATATTACATTACTACCTCAAACCCAGTTTGCCATTTCTGTACTGCAGTGCCTTATAACTTATCAGCTGACACATACACCAATACTGATATATCTGCAATAAGGCTATATCAGCAGATATATGGGCCTGGCCCGGTTTATCAGTCCAGCTCTAGTGTTTGGTGGTTCAGCCACTATGCGGGAGCAGCTAACTTCATATAGAAATTCAATACCAGAAGAGAAACTTCAACTGTGTGTAAGTATTATTTATCATTTATGGTTTATTGTGTATCATGGTAGTCATACTAAGACTGTGACTGGCAGTGGACAATAGCAATTATCAAATTATCCAAAGTTCCTCCAAGTGGTCAGCTCGAGTTTCCCCTCACCCGGAACTCCAACATGATGATCATCTGAGCAACCTGAAACGTGATACTCCCTACCTATAGGCATATCATTATGTATGATCAATATTAGCAGAAGGTATTCTGATCATCATGTTTATTCTTACAGCTGTGTAGCTGATGGAGATTTGATTTGTAATAGTGTTGTGTAAATGTGGCATTGAAAACTTAATCAGTTGGCTGCTGTCGCTGTCTGAACGTAATTGGAAGGAGACACAGACTTGTCTAATGGCATTGACAAAGAAACTGTGTGTGGATCGGGCACATCATGGCTGATACTTGATCTACTTAGTAAGGTCAGAATCTGCATCAATACCAATCCCGTTACCACCTGATCCACAGGATCCTATTAAAGTTCCATAAGGAACAACAGAAGGAGATTTGGAACAAAGCTTAGAAATTACATTTAAATCACAGAAAACTATTGAACCACATATAATTTCACTTAAATGACCCATTTGTTGCCTTCAAGGTACAATGTTGATTTGGGTCTTAAATGAGATCTTTGTTTTGAGATGTTTAGAAAATGAATGGCAGCTAAGGCATTCCCATGATGTAACTGTTACATCTTTTTGATTTGGTGGAACATTCCAGATAATGATTCATCATGTGATACCACGGATACCACTATTAAAAGACAGCACATATACTATTGTAAACGCTCAGCCTACCAGTGTAAAAGACCATAGAATCCAACGTTCATCCTCACTAAACCAGTCAAGACAAAAGAGTCCAAAAAGAGCAGTTACTTGGGCACTAAAGTATTCACACTGCATGCTTCTTTGACTCCATATGTTCTGTTCTGCTCAGGTGCTGTTGGGTTCATGTGTTTAAGAATGGATGTGCTGACTGTGAGAAGCAGGATAGGTGGAGATGGAGGGGCGGAGGAGGAGGAGACTCTGCTACTGTAGCAGTGCATCATTAGCAGTGGTGACACTACGGGATAGCCAACAAATCACATTTTTCAGACTGGGGAGAGGTGATGGAGCTACTGTTACACATTTACCAAACTTGCAAAGAACATCTTGTTTTGTTCTGTTTCCATTTGGAGCTGTGCCATCTTCAAAATGTGTTGCAGTCCAATCAGTGTGTATGAAGAGACAAAGTCAACCACCTTCTTCCAGCATGTATGCTTTGAAGGGTAGCTATGTCTGCCAACCTTACCCCAGCTGCCTCTCATGCTGCCAGAGACAGACAGACCCAGTGAGCTAAATATGCCATTAGTGCTGACCCAGATGCTCTGAAACACTGACTGCCCTGTGACTGCACTGCATTCCCACAATAACTCCCTTAAATTCATACAGATGGTAATAATGTTTAATAACAACCTCGGTCATGGAAATAGAATCAAAATGAAATTTCAGTTAGAGAGCAACGGGGAAGGGAAGTTGACATGAGAGACAAAGTTGAGGTTGAGATAGCTCATAATAGTCCAGTAACCTGGGGGGGGGATGTTCAAGATCTGTGTGGGGCAATCTGACCAGAGAGACAAAGGAGTAGGCTTCAGGCTCAGGTGGAAAGATTAGTAGGAGAGAGAGAGTTACATCACATAAAGCAATCCCTGTGCAGCACCATCCTTCTCACAACATTTCATCTCAGTGGGGGGATTCATCCTGAATAATAGCCCTTTGGACACATCCCCTGACTGCGCAAATTCCAAAGCCATAACCCTCTGCATGTCACAGCATATGCAAAGAGCATTATATGTGCTTTATCACTGATAGTTAAGTTTTTTTCGTCCTTTAGAAATGATGTGGCAAAAATATTAAGGCGAGCACCGCTCCATCCATACAGCCTGTGAATCATGCACCAAGCAGCAATAAATGTGCGGATGATTAAAAACCACTGCTCATGTGAATCAAATGATCCAAATGATCCAATTTCCACCCAATGGTCTATGTCACTCGCAGTGTGGTGTTAATGTGACGACGGGTTAATGCAACACACCAGTATGTGTTTCATAGACAGAGCGTGCAGTGTGCTTACCCTCTGCAGCCACAGCGCACCGGACAATCAATAAAAGCAACCCCACAGACAGCAGACAGTTTGCCAGCATCCCCGCTACCCCGGATCGCCACCTGGTCCTCAAACACCTCCACTGTCCCACAGCATCCGTCCTTTGCAGGGAGCATCCACCGGGTTCCGCTCCGCCGGCTCCCACCACTTTGGACTGACCTGTCCGTCCACTCCTCAAACCGGGAGCCATATCCAGTGGATAAGTTGCTGAAGTTTCTGTCGTAAATAATGCATTGGATCAATCCTCGTGTGTGAAGGGGAAACGCAGCGTTCCCACGGTTTTGTCGTGTGTCCAGGGCTGGAGTGTGGATGGAGGGAGGGAGCGGCGTTGAAGGGAAATTAAGAAATGCGCCCTATCGCTCCGTTTCGCTCGGTCCACCCATCAGCACCGTTTGGCGCAGGGCGGCGCGCACACTTTACCAAAGGTTTAACATGTCGCTGCTGGCGGTAAACGACCTCACAGATGCAGATCTGCTCCACATGGGTGACAAACATTAAGGTGCTGCGGTGTGACGTTTGGCAACAAATTTAAGGACAGGGAAGCTGTTAGAAGGTGAATTTTAACACCTCCCTGTTCAGAGCGCGCAAATTAGCCTCTGCTGTTAATATACAGGGGGAAACTCAGAGCGAGCAGCATGTAGGACGACCTCTGCTGGGTGAACGAGACCACACAGAGCTCCATATGAGGCAGAGACACTGTTAACTTTATTCACGCATGTGGTGGATCCATATTCAAAAGGATGGCGTCATATTTTACCTCCGTTAACAGAAACGTACAGTCTGCCCTGAGGGTTACAGTAATTGCTACCTGAATGTCTGAGTGTGTAGATACGAAGGCGGCTGTTTTACCTCCTCATCTCCACCAGGGGTCAGTCCACACCCAGAAAAACAGTCATGAAAACTAATATGAGACAAAGGCCCCAGCTTTGTTCCACTTCCAGGACTCCAAGGTAAATAAATTATAGTCACGTGACAAGAATTCATCACATTGGACCTTTTTTTGGAAAAGAAGCCTGACTTTTGTTTCATAATTTGTAACATTGGCTGAAACAATAATGCATTCAGTAATAATCTCAGATGATCATCTGCACAGACCTAACTGAATTGTGCTATGAGATGTTCAAATTCACATTAATCCTCTTGTCAATCAATTATTTGATATGACAGAATATCAGTCCATAATAATAAAGAATTGATTTATTTTCTATAACAGGTGAGGAGTACTGGAGCCTCCCAGCTGACAGTGGGTGAGAGCCGGGTACACCCTGGACAGATATAGGGCCGATACATAGACAAATAACCACTCACAGCCATATTCACACGGACAATTTAGAGTGACCAATTCACCTATATTGCATGTTTTTGGAATATGGGAGAAAGCCGGAGCATCTGTAGGGAACCCATACAGACACAGGGAGAATGTGGGCCTGAATTGGAACCCAAAAAACTTGTTGCCAAGAAGCGACTGTGCCAAACACTGCAGCCCCCTACTGCCCTAATCAATTAATCATTCAAGCTAAATATTTTAGCAGACAAAAATACTAAACAGTCTCTGGTTCCATTTTCTTAAATGTGAGGATTTCTTACATATCTCTGTTTGATTAAAGTTGATTTAGCCATCTTTGAGTTTTGAAGAGTTGTCCAAACATTAAAAAAAAGAATTAGAAAAATGTCACTTTGGGCTCTGGAAAATGGCGAGGCGTATTTTGTAGTATCTTCTGGTACTTTACAGACAACAGGATTGATCAATTACAAAAATAATTATCAGTTAAATACCTTCTCATATCACTAAAAGTTTGAAAACAACTAGGGCATGATGTGCCATAGTTACTAACTAGCATAGTTTGAATGTTGTGCACAAGTTGCAATATCAGGGTTAGATTTGCTGTCCATGTGAGTGTTCAATACAAGAAAAACTCCTGAATAAATATTTTAAAAAACAGATCAAGACAAAAAAAGAGCTGCATCAATCAATTTTTTTTTTATTTCAAAGTGAATCTTAACAATAATACACCATAAAGTCGTATTTTGACACTCACCAAAAGAGTCACCTGGAAAACCCGCTTAATGTGACAAAGTAGAGAAGGCTTGGTCACACCTAAATCACTGAGAACTAGAGAGGAAACACTATCGCAAACTGTAAATAGACATCACATCCAGAGAGTTAGTTTTCCCAGTCCTCATACTGTAAATATTGCACAGTGCAATTGCTACATGGCAAACTAGTGTAGCACAAAATAAAAAGCAAATGAAAAAACAAAACAACAAAGCCACATAAAATCTACAGGTATTAAAACAGTAACAGTTTTCATAATCAAGTCTATTTGATGAGTAATCTAAACACATGATTCCATAACTTGCAGTGTGAATTAACTCTGAAATTGATAAAGATGACCAGAAAACTGAAAATAAGAGCTTGAATAAAACAATCTCATCAATTCATAGATTTACACAGTTGCACATTTAGACTAATACATACCCTGAATTAACATCTCTAAAAGATAACACCGCAGCAGAGGGTTTTTCTTTTTTCTGATACCAAAGTGACAAATTTAATAGTAGTAATTTTTACAAAGAAATGTTTTATCTGTTAAATGTTACACAAATCATAAAAATTCATAAAACAAGGAGTCAATCATGTGGCAAACTAAAAGCATTTTTTAAATTTCTCTCATCTTGCATCCATTCTTTTACTATAACAAGTATGGGAGGGTTTATGCAGGCGCATTGCTGGTGAATACCTTTGGAGGAATCAAAACACAGATTACATTTCACATGCTTATCATTGGGGAACTATTTCAAGCACTAATATGCCAAGTGCATGCCTTGTTGAGATATGTTTTTTTCCCAAAAAGTATGTAAAGCATATAGGTAAGCAAAAAACAAACAAAAACAAAAAACCATAACCATGTCAACGTCAGTGTTTAAATGTGGAGTACTGCACTCATGACTGACTTTGCAGAGAAACTACAGTAATCTTGACAGACCAGTTTCCATCATAACACGGCGTTATAATCCAGATCTACTATTCCTGGCTCCTTTGATTAGAAAGGCCAGTGTCGTCAACTGTGCTCTGGTTTCGCCTGCTCAGCCTAAACATTTGCACAATGGAAAAGCTGCTATGACCAGACAGCCTCTAGGCAGGCAAAGTGAAGCAACATTGGTGTATATGCAAGGTAATGTAAAGCATGGGGATTATCTAAGAACACTTGGTGGTGCAATGACCGCACAATGTTAAGTATTGCATGTGCTGTTCAGCCAGAGTGACTATCCAAAGGCTGAACGTCGTATCATTCAAAGTGTGTGTTTTATTGGTGTGTTGTCGTAGAGGATGTGGTGGTGAAACAAAGAGAGCCACCACCATCTGTGTGTCCTCTGTCATGACTACAAGCTGATCAGAGGAGTACAAGTCTCACCAATGATATTGTGATGGAGTCCTATTTTTTTTTTTTCTTCCCACGTGGCTACTAAGACCGTCTACTCAATACGGTTATGGACTGTTTTTGGGTTCTATGCCTTCCTCGTCAAAGAAGCGGTGAGGCATCACCATCTTGAACTGTCACTTTCTGAATCTCAAGGCACATACACAGTGCTGCTCACACTGTCTCAATTTCAGTAAAGAACACATAACAATGGCCACAGTTTTGCACTGACAAAACATTGTTTTGATATGAGACACTCATAAAGGGGAGAGCGATCCAAAAAACAAGGCAGTTTAGAATATCGAACTGTGAAACTGATATTCTGGCCAGATATAATACTAAACAGAGAAAAGTTTTATTTATTTATTTTTTTTAAATTAGTTCAAATCAATTTGACAATAAAACAAGTTTTAAAACATATTTTGGAACAGAAACATTGGGCTAAATTCATTTTGGACACACAGTCAAATCAACCAAGCCTAACTATCTGTATGAGTGCTTAGTGGAGAGTGTGTTTGTGTGTAATAGGTGAAAACATTACTGAAGCTTTTCCATTTTTTTCTGCCATCTCACAGTGCTCCTGTTACACACCGAAGAGTACTGGTAGTATACGTACAATAAAAAAGTTAAATCAATCCTGCAAGCTACAGCTTTAGATGTGTACAAACATCAATATGAAAACATACAAAAATTAAGTTACATCAATACATCATTTATATGCAGTGATGAGTCTGAAAGGTTAATAAGGATAAAATACTGATGCAAAAACATACACCCCGAGAAACAACAAATGCAACTCATGTTCATCATCAGCAATACAGTAGTTACAATGACACTCCAAATATGAACGCAAACACAAAAATCAAAACCACTTCTATTTCAGATAATTAGGGACCTATACAAAAATAGCAACGCTAGGTTTAAACTCAGAGAAATCACCTAATTTCACAGCTATTGAAGTGGCAATCATCATATAGCAGCTTATCTATGATACATTCAAGAAGAAATGATACGACTTATTAATTGCCCAATAAACTAGACAAAACCTCAGCCATTTTTAAATACAAGTTTTTTTTGTTTTAATTTAACCCCATTTTACAACTACAGTATAACTGAGGTCTATGCGATCAGAATAGCTACCTTGCTCAGGAAATCAATTAGTCTTTGGTGCTGCACAAGCAACTTCATTTGAAAATAAAAGACAAAAAATGTACTCACATAACTAGTAAAATGAACAGGAAAATGCACACACAGCATATCCATATATATATAGAGAGACCGGCGCTACCATCATATATATATGTCTATATCCTCCCTGACGGAATGTATAAAATAAGCAGTTGACACCGATAAGCTTGAAGCCTTTAACAAATGGTATAATGTAAAGGGAAAAGTTAACTTTGTCACACATGCATAAATGAGAGAATTGCACACAAATAACTCACACCTTATCAAGCATCGGTAGTAATAGTCTAGCTCTATAATATATGTCCATATATGTATATCAAATACTGCATGGTTTGCTCGGGCTTTGAAGATTCCATACCTTGAATTAATTTGCATTTTTTCCTAAACCTAATCAAAGCCATGCCCACCACACTTCTAAACATCTACGAAACAAAGTGAAGACACCAAAAATGGAAACAGGAGGACAAAAAAGAAAAATAATCAGTGACTATTTAGATTGTATTGCAGTTTCATCAAACAGTACAAATACTGTTTGTAATATGAGTTTCACTAAATAGAATGTCATTATCAAATATTAAGCAATACTCGGTACTTGCGCTTTGTACACTAGTTCATTCGGGAAAGGGAAAAACAAAAAAATATAAACAGTTCTTAATGAAACAGTAAGCAATCGCAACAGCAAAGCATGCTGTTCTTGAAAGAACAGAAAAGTAACTCACTAAACCTGAAAAAAAGAAACTCACTACAACGTCACTGCTACTGAAATATACACCGACTCCAAATAATAAGCACCGCTATCTGCGATACATCACATCAATGCAGGCTATGCATGGACATATACACATGTGCATATATATACTCACACATAGGATGCATCAACTGATTGGAATTTCAAGTGCTGTAATCCAGTACATTATATTCATGTATATAGTCATATGTAAGTAGAAACATTAACATTAAACATTAACCACCTCAAATATGTAAGGCACTATGGCTGGGGACAGTTATACAATGCAGCGAGTCTTGTGACACAAACATTAAGAGCAACGTTTATGCATCTTTCAGTTTACATTTTTGCTCATGCAAGACCACATGCAGCGTGAGGAACAACCCTATTTAGATCGGTTAATTGACTTGACATTGCTAACACCAAAAGACACCGAAAAGGTACAAATACTTCAAACGCAGTACAACATACGCTGTGGACAACATGTGCATCTGTCAATCTAGAGCTAGAGACTGCGATGGCTTTACAAAGATGAATGTGTCTTGCACACGTAAGAAGGCAATATAGAAAAATAGCTGGGATCAGGGGTGCAAAGTCCTAACTATTCAACGCCACCCCAATTATTTACCTGTTTTGAGGAGTATTCGTAGAAGATCCAATGCAAAGATATATCAAATGTGCAAAACACATTAAGTGTGAGTTTAATTACTCATTCATTCTTTCATTCAATCATTCATACATTATTTCCTTCTCAATTTTTGTCCAAATCATCTCCACCTCTGGAACTCTTTTTTTCTGTTTGTTTTAAAGCTTGAAGTTCAATTACACCCAAGTCTACATGATTCAAAAATAGCTTGCTTTCTCTGTGGTTGTGCCATGGTTTTGGAAATGAAAACCATGTTTGTTTGTGGTTTAATATAGTATTTGCCCTGTTCCTTTAGCCCTCAGTTGGTATGAAGGGGACTCGGGCGGCCATGCTCAGATGTAAGGGTACTGGTTTATTTTGGTGGGGCTGAGAGGGAAACTGGCGTAGGCGGGTGAGGCAATGTAGGAGTGAGGGGGGAAGAGGGGCTTGAATTGGCCCTGGGGGTGCAAGGTAGGGGAGGGCAGCAACCGGGGGTTGATGCCCACTGCGACCTGATGCACGATGCCTGTCGGGTGGGAGATGCTGTAGGTGGGCTGGAGGACGGGGCGGGAGGCAACAGGGGAGGCCAGGAGGTGGGCCACGGGTGCAGCTGTGACCAGAGGACCAGACGGCGGGTAGGACAGTAATGTAGGCTGGGAGTGCGGATGACCCCCAAGGTGAGGGTGGGGGCCCGTGGTGTGGTTTGGACTGCTGTGGGACAAAGTGAATGTGTGGCCATGCATTGTGGGAGGGATATAGGCCTGTGGTCTCCGATGGGCAAAGTTGCCATTCCATTCCTGATGGCAGGGACCAAAGTGCTGCACCTGAAGAACAGAAGAACAATGACCGACTGATCATATTCACACTTTTCATCAACACAGAATTATTATATTTGTGAGCCACTAGATGCTGCTGTTTCAACATTTTTTTCGAGACAAATCCTGACATCCATTTCTTCTTGTGAGTCACACATCACAGTATTCAATTCTCTTTCTCCTACTGGCAATGCAGTAAGTTAGAAGTATTACACGTAAACACAGCTGGAAATGTACCCCAACAATTGTGAGTAATCTTGACCTAGCTGATAGATTTGTTAGCAACCGAAGCTACTAAGGCAGCTGCATTAACTCCCATTTACAGTGTGAAGTGTGCTCTTGGTTGCTGCTCTGCTTTGAAAAGGAAAGATTTACAATTCAAATGTTCTGTGCTGTTTATCACCTATATGCAGAGTGTAGTCACAACCACTTTAATCGCCTGAGAAACTTGGACTTTCTGAATTGCCAACTTGTTCGCTTGTTCACATTTAAGGGAAGATGCAAGATAGAGTGACTTAAAATGGGACAGTTCAGTGTGACATCCTGTCCAAACCAGCATTACCTCTGCCAGTCATTAAACCTCGGTCATATATAGGGTAAGTGGTTTATCACTGCAATCTGTTTTCTTAAAAAGACTGAATATAGAGTATTTTACCATTTTCAATAATAAATTCTCTGTGATCATACGACTGCTTATACTGTATTTTCTGCTTGATTGATGAAGCTGAAGATCCTCAGTGTCTTTCTTCAGCCAACACCCAAAACAAGTGGAATATAAAAAGTTGCATGTGTTTATGTGTTTTTGTGCACACATGAATGCATGAGCTCACCTGCCCAAAGCCTATAGGTTGCTGTGGCTGTGGCTGGAAAGCAGGGTTGATCTTCTGCGGCCTGTTGAGCAGGGGAGTGGAGGGGTGATGTTGTCGCCCAAGAACACCTCGCCCTTTGGACTGGAATAAAGACTCTAAGACTGTGGTAGGACGTCATGGAAAGGGGGGAGAATAGGGAAACACAAAGAGATGAGATGACATGAGTTAATGTGGATAATGTGTGGTCTCACTCTAAATATCACAATGTAAAAACTGAGGGAAACATATGAAACCAGAGATGTGATTCAACTGCAACCACAGAAGTGGCAACATTTGTGGCAGGAGACTTTGTAGGCTTACCAGTGATTGCAGCTGTGTTTGATCAGTTCCAACCCTTTTAATATAGTGGCATCTGTGCTCTGAATATGATCTCTGTGATTATAAATAGATATGTTTGGGGGATCTAGGAGGAGTTTGTAACTAAGCTTGTTCATAGAACTTGTAGTGGGGTCAGACCATCAGCTATAAATACATTTGGTAGCACTAGAATAGCAAGCTGTGTCCTTTCATGTGGGGCTTCAGTTGCAATAGTTTGAGCATTGGGGAGAGAGATGCCTTTTGACATGAGGGGTGATGTGATATGACTAGAATTTTCTCTGAGGATTTACAGTTGCACCCTCCACCTTAAAAGATGTATAATGAGGTAGCTCCTAAATGAACGAATGACACTGATGTCCCACTGACAACAGCTGTTATGAAGCCTACAAATAGCATGAGTAATTACATTTTAACACCTGAAAGAAACATTGATAAAACATTTGTTTATGGCATGTCAGAATGTTCTCTAGCTGACATTCATGTTTTGAATATTTCTTTCGGGACATTAAACATTTTAAGCAATTACAAATGCCTTATGTAGCTTTAGGAAGTGCACATTCACACAGACACTGGGGCTCTCAGAGTCAGTCTGGAGCCAGAGTAAACAGTGTTGACAGCAAACAAATATCCAGAGATCAGAGCAGATACGTCAGGCAGGTCACCTATAATCACCTGTGAGAACCTCTGTGGTCTACAAAGACAGCATAATCCCAGGCCATGTGACCTGTGGAGCAGACAGCAGCAGTGGTGACAGGATCTCAGAGCTAGCATGACCTACTGATGCATTTGCTGGTCTACTGAGTGGGTAACACCAACAGTACTCATCAGAGCTTCAGACAAGTGTGTGCACTGCAGAAAAAAAGGTGTCCTATCAAATGCACTAATTCATATGATGATTTAGGCTTAGTCAGTCAACTCTGCCGGACACTCTCACGTCTAGCAGTTCTTAAAAAATATAACAAAGCACAAATTTCAGTATTTAGGCTTCATATGTATCATTGGTTTAACTCACAGTCAGATATACTGAATGTATTTGTTTCACCAGTGCATAATTTGTCCGGTTTTACCTGCGTTGCCAGTTGTATCACTGATGATAGCAGGGTTGTCGTTGTTGTTCTGCACCCTCATTGGAGGCACCACAACGGTACGAACTGTTGGTTTGCTGGGCTCAATCTCAGGGGCAACACATGCAACGCGAGGCTCGCAGTTCTGATTGGTGCCAGCAATGAAGCGTCGCTCTGCAAAGGGACTGTTGCTGTGGCCAGAGGCAGGTGAGCTATCCACCGTGTCACAACTGCTCTCTTGTTCATCATATGACATACTGTGAGAAGGCAACCAACGAGGAAAGAAGTGATGTAACTTTTTTGTTGTGGTATAGCAGCTAATGCATAAAAGAGCAAAAAACATTTGTAGGAGTTTTTGCTTTGGCCATACCTGTTGGGGCGTTTGCAGGGTGAGGTGCTGGACTGGGCTGAGGCTGAAGAGCTGGTGCTGAGTGTGCTGTCTGGACTGCTGAGGGAGCAGACTCTCTCCATACTGACTGTGCTCTGACATGCCTCACAATTTGTACTACCCTTACACCTGTGTGTGAAGAGAGACAAATAAAATAAGAAACACGTTTTAAGAACCAATTTAGAGATCTTGTTTGAAAGAACCCACTGGTGAGTACTCACTCTCCCATCGGGTGGCTTCGTTCCCCCTCCTCTTCGTCGCTGCTGATACTAATGACACTAATGGTCGGACTAGCTAGGTCAGAGATCACCATGGCCTGCCGCTGCTCCTGCGAAACTGAAAGTTCATTACAGTCTGGCTCCACTTTACAGCAGTTCTCCTCATCATCCTCTTCCACCTGCTCTGTTCCTTGTTCCTCTTCAGCGATACGCCCCACCTCTGGGCATCTGGCTTCCTCCTCCTCCACCTCCTGCACATTCTTTGCTATGTCGGCCATCTTTGGGGACTGGCATGCTAAATTTTGGATGTTCGTGTTTTGGGTGAAATTGTTGCCCCAACTGAAGAAGAAAAAGTAACTGTCAGAAAGTGAGAATGCCTTTAAGGGTAAGCATGTGTGTTTACAGGCTAGTTCAGACCAGAGAGTCACGTTAAGACAAAACCGTTTTATAATATTGTTGGGAAAAGTTGCGGTGGTATAAACTGGACCATAAACCATAAACCGTTCACCTCAGACTCAACTTGTCAAATCGCAAGCAGCTGGGTGTAGAATTTAAGGAGCATTATCTCTTTCAACAGCCAATCAGAGAACAGCGTGTGAATACACACACACGTTTTGCAGTTTCATTAATACCAGAAATGCAACTGTACGACCATGATGCTAATTCATATTTTAGGATGCTAAATTTATTTATTTAGAGAATTAGAGTTTAGAGAGTCGTTCCTATGGAAGTGATACATCACCTCATCTGGTTGCATTGGTGTTCCCTGGTAGGTTTTGAGAACATTGCAGAAAGGCACATTGCAAGTAGTAGTTTAAACTTGTCGTGTCATAAATCTTTGGTCTGAACAGCGCTTTAGGTGAGAGAGGTAAAAACACTGGGCTGTACCTGTTCACACAAGGCTTGACTCTCTTGTTGGCAGCAGGCTGTGGCCACACCACATGTGCAATGCCTATGTTGATTGGCTGGTGGGTAGGCATGGTCATTTGGTTGGTTAGGAATGGCTGAGGGTGTGCAATCATGGAGGTGTAATGGTTACCATGGGGACGCACTTTCCTGCAATAAGAAAACAGAACACTGCAAATTGATCCAAAAGCCTTTAGCGCCATTACTGACAAAATGGTCTCAGTCACTGCAGGTCTCCAAGGACATGTATGACTCACTGATCATTAATATTCAGGGGAACGAGTGTGCTGTATCAAAGCAGCACAGCCATTGTCAAGAGTGTATATAGCAACTTAAAGGTAATAAAGCACTAACAAATATTGCCTTGTATGATACTATATATTGGAACTATGAGGAACATAAACACATAGAGGATATACTTTGTATGAATCAAAACGATGTTGTGCTGTCACCTTCCTGAAATAGACAAATAAATTGCTTACCCCCAATCACCCAATCTCTGTGAGCCCGCCACAGTGTCAGAGGCCAAAGTGGATGGTGGTGGGGCCACTGATGTCACCTGCTGCCAAGTGGGCACTAAGATCTGCTGTGCACGGCTGGACCAGGCCTGTTAAAGTGCAGACAAGCAAAGCATTTCCATTTGGTTATTGTCCTTGAAATGCTTTCATCAGCTTACACATTAAAAACATTAAGTAGAACTACACTTGCTAATGAGGACAAGTTCTCTCTCAATTTCATTCTACATTCTCTGTCCTTTTTACCATCACTGACATCCTTGCTACCACTTACCTGTGTGATGACTCCAGGTCTGATTTGTATGGGCTGGATGGGGGGTGCTTGAGTGACCAAAGGCATAGAAGCCTCCATTCGAACAGAATAACCTGCTGGTTTAGCGGTGTTGGTGGGGATTCCTGCAGGAAAAAGTAAAATATTAAATTTTGAGATATCTATTCGAACCCTCTGCAATAAGTAATAATTAAGTGAAATTAAGACATACACATCATACCTTGAATGGTTGGGGGACATAGAATGAGGGTCTGCTGAAATGAATCATTGCATCCAAACTGGCCACTTCCTGTTTGAAGTGGTATCCCAGGGTGCATCACTGAAGCAGCGGATGGGGCTAGCCCCTAAAAACAAGGAAAATAGGATGTTACTACTTGTTAGCTTCAGGTATAACCCTATCTTTTCATTAGAAAGATAGTGGCTCACCAGTGGTACAACACCATGGTAATTTAGAACACATGAATGATCAACTCGAGGAAGTTCAGGGTACTGAAACAAAAAATATTTAGGGTGTTTAAGTATTCACTTAATTACTGATCAAATCCCTTGAAAAATAAATCTACATGACTAAAAGATTAACTAAAATGCTGCTCTTGATCTGTTTTATATGATTGGACACCTACAGTACATAAACACTCTGATAAGTAGACAAATGATGGGCTGGTTAATTTCTTTGAGACCAATTTATCCAGGATCACAAAAGTTACTTTTTCTTTTAAAGCAGGATAATTAAAAGGTCAATAAACAATGTTGAACTTACTCTTTGAGACAGGCTTAAGCCATAAACAAAGAACAGTCGAGCATGTGCCTCTGCTTCACCACTCATGCTGTTCTCGTGCCTGGCTGTCACATTTATTGAATAACGAGAACTACGGTTATATTGTTCTGCTGCAGCTCCGGCGTGTAGCCCTGCCCCCTCACAAATGATAATATAAACAAAGCAGTCTTTCAGAGGATAATACTAAAAAAAAAGCCACCATATTTTACTGTAAGATTCTCCTCATGAAGGAAAATGTACCTTCTACTCTAGTACTTTATGGAAATATTATAGCCGAGCAGTTGTGTATTCAATTCTGAATAGAAATGACAAAGTCTTCTAATATAATGCTTAAAGCTATAATGATGAAACAGTTATCTAGTCACTATTATACCGTATTACAACTAATGGTTCACATTTCATCATCTTTTCACATATCATTTTAAGAATAGTGGCATTTGAGATGTTTTACATTATGCAAATCCAATGCCAAAAACTGTCAGCTCCTCTCCCCAGTAACAACACTGATTTGCACTGTTGCCATGACCTCAGAAACATGACATGGTTTTGTTGCTATGACAGCCGTGTTGAGATGCAATACGACGGGCAAGTCAGCATAAACGAAAGCAATAATCCAGGAAATTGTCTACATGATGAGTCTACACAAGAGCAGATGAACAGACGAGCACTTTGCATTTCAATAACCCATATATTCTGTGATTATTCCATCACTCAGATTCAATTCAGGAAACAAGATAAGGAAAAATGTAATTAATATATAAACACAACTTATTAGATGGTTGGATCCTTTGTTTTTGATTGTTTTTAATTTCGCAATGATTGATCATCACTATCCTGTAAAACACATTGAATTGCCTTGTTGTATGAAATGTGCTATGAGCCTTGTTTCTCCAAATAAGTAGAAGTATAATGATGCTCCAACTGCCCAGTAATAGAAAGGGCAAATCATGATTCAAACTTTTCCAAGGTGACTTACTTGAGCGTGGACACCAGCCATCTTGCTGAATGGGTGGTTGACAGAGGCAGCAGTGGTTGTGGTGACAGGTCTTATGAAAGGACCTTTATTTCTGTTGGCTGCCTCATATGCACTGGGACGAGTCCAGCAAACATCCATGATGTGGAAACACGACTTGACACTACAGGCACAGGGTTGACATGGACAATTGGAATAATGTAGGATGGCCAAAGTGATGACTCGTGTCAAAATCAGAGGCAAAAGGACTCACTGGTTGCTGTGGGGAAAGTCGAGCAAGTGTTGCAATGTCACAAAGGGGTGGCTGAGGGCTTCCGCAGGGGCAAACCTCTCCTCTGCATCAATCAACAACATTTTCTTCAACAGGCTTGCAAACTCCCTACGGTCTGCCTTCTCAGCTAGCAAGTCACTACCTTCCAGATTCATCACAAAATTCACCTGGAATGCAAACATGTTATTGTTGAAACTACTGGTGAAAATAACTAACATGTCAAAAAGAAAAAAGGTAAAAGGAGACATTTTAGATTACAATATGCTCTATGAATCACTGGACTTCTTTAAAAATGATACACATTTCCTAAGAATGAATCAACATTTAGTCATGACTGTGAATTGAAGATTTTCTCTGATTCACAAAAGTACAGAACTTTCCAGGATGGTTGCCTGGGGAATTTCCGATAGTGGTTTGTGAGTTTGTGTGTGTGTGTGTGTGTGTGTGTGTGTGTGTGTGTGTGTGGGTGGGTGGGTGGGGGTGGGGGGGAATTTACCATTTAACTGAAAGGAAGTTAAGAGGTGGAGGCACTTTTCTTTCCCAGTAATAAGATACATCTTGTATGCGCTATATTGTTCATACAGCTGTGTGTGTACTTCCTCTGGGTAAAGGTCTAGTCACGTACATCATCTGAACATTGGATTAAGAACTTCCTCTGAAGTCCTGTAAACAACATTGTGGTCTGAGCAGCTAAACATACGTGCGCTATGTCATCCAAACAGCTGAAGATGTACTTCCTTGCTTCCTTTGATTTCATTCCCGTCTCCGTCTCATGCTCATCTGTGGACTACAGAAAAAGAACACATTTAGTAGGGATTAAAGAACTGAAATCAATCAAGTAGTTATGTTACAATTTAATAGTTTATGCTCCTATAAACTAGTTCATTCATGCTATGTAATAAATTGGAAAACCTGCATTATCACAACTTAAGATTTCAAAGTAGGGAAGGCATTTGGCATTCAAAACTCATGCTCTCAAAATGAATTGCCTCTATGAGTAAATCTTGTCATTAACAAAAAAAAATCTTACTATAAAACATTAAGTTGCAGCAAATATGTATAATGTTTTCTTTGATTTGATCTCTGATGGTCCTTCTGTGCATATTTTGTTTGTTTCAGGAAAGCTATGATTAATTTATTAATAGGAACTGCAGTCTTTGCACATAGGAAGAAAATAATTGTCGATTGCATTACACCTATGAATTTTATTAGATTTTAGTGAAACAAAACAAGAGTTGATGTTGGTCATTTTCTAAACACGTGGTAATAAGCAAATCTGACATGTTTTTCAGATGTGTAAATACTCCTCACCTTTAGTCGCCATGCTGCATATGGTGAGTCAGACTCTCTGCGAAAGAACCGTGCTGTCTTTGTCCCTGCATTCAATAAATGTTCCCCAGGCAAACCTTGTGTCTGAGAAATGTAGCGAATCTGTTGGACAACAGGAGGGAAAGAAGGGAGAAAAGAGAACAAATACATTTTGGTACTCAAGAAATGGGCAGTTTTCATAAGCTTCAGGTGAAATAAAAAAAAAAGCTGTGTAATACCATTTTATATGAAATGATCAACATGTTTTTTTTGGTTTGTTTTTATTGGTAATTTCTCCATCGTCAACACTCTTGCCAAAACCAGTAGGTCACCAGAGCACCTTTTACTGACAGACTCTTTTAGGTATGGACAATTAACAAGGTCTTTCACAGTGACATCACACAATCCCCAAAGTGCTGTGTGTATGTGAACAGTTAATAGTGAGGACAACTGCAGAGACCTTGAACATGGCACATTCCTGAGAAATGGCAAGACCCAAATAAGCCTCCTGTGCTGATAGTAGACTGTGTTCATGATCTCTGAGAGGTGTCAGGGTCTTTTCATTTATACTGAGATGACAAGATGCCTATGGTCTTAAGTTCAAATGCTTTGCTGCACAATTATGCTTGTCAGTCAGATGTTGCAGGGCAAGAGTGTCACACACAGGTTTATGAGGAGACACGCGTGAGAAGCCTGGCTGACGTCAATCTCATCCAAGTGTAAAGGACAAGAACCACTTGCACCCCAGCTGAGAAACATAGAGAAAGCAAAGACCCATGCATTTAGAGAACGGTGTGGTTCATGAAGTGTGAGTTTGTGAGTAAATTCCATGAGGCTGCTCACATCTAAAAAGTGAATTACAGAGAATGAAATTATTTTTGTTGGAAGCACCCCATGTGTTGTTCTTCATGTTGCCCACCCAGGCCAATGTGATGGTTGAGCTTAAACTTTTATCTGTCAGTCACTAAGGTACTGCAATCTGTCTGTGCATGGGTGGGACCATTGTCTATGCTAGTTTGATATGTGAGGTTATGATAAGCAACGTATTCACTGGGACTCTGGCAGCATACACAATGAATATAATCTTGTCCTCTAAGAGATTTAGACCAGATGGTGGAGATCCACTCGCTTTATACAGATATACGAACATCCAAGTATCATAAAATGCATCATGTCACTGACCATTTTTTCCTTTTTCAAACAGCTTCAAACCTTTAGTCATTTCCCAACATTGCTAAATTACATCAACCAAAACAAACTTGCAACAAACTTCGCCCTAAAAGCACCCTAACTAGATTCCCCTCCATTCATGTACATAATGAAACTGTGCAGTAGTTCAGCAACATCATGAAAACAACAGACGCAAAAACACAACCCAGCCAGTGTGTGTGGGTGGGAAAATTCTTGTGATGGGAAAACCCTCAATTTTCCTGGAAGGCGTGCCTCTGCAGAGATCTCACAAACCAGTGAGATCACTGGTTTAAAACTACTGCCTCACAAAACAACTATATGGCGAGCCTGGGCCTGCTGCAGAGCAGACAGGAAGCACAGGCGGCGTTTATTTTATGGCAGTCCATTTAACAATGCACACTATAATAGAAACATTTCAACAATATCCATCACTGCAACAAAACTAAAGTACATCTCAGCTGAGAATAATGTCACCACAACCTCCTGCCAACCCCATGTGCAATAAATCTCTTCTATATTTTTGACATTGGGGCACAGTTTATACCAGCTACACTAAATCTAAACGCTTAAAACTTTTTGCTTCCACTAACCCTGCTTACATCCTCTTATTCCTGCAGATCCTCAAGGTTGCCAGCTTGGCCAAGCTCCAAAGAAAAGAAAAAAAACCTTCATACATTAGTTTGGTGTCTGCAGTAGTGTGCCAATGGTTGCATCACTTAAACAAGGCCTGAGACGGGTGTTAAGTGGACATATAAAAAGACAAAAATAAGGGGAATGGAGTCATACCTTAAACTAAAGCTCTTGGGCTAATCTTGGCCACTCATAATGACACACTGGCTGAATTGCGAGGTTTGTCACATCAAAGAGGTCAGCAGCCTCCGGCTGCACTAGTGAAGAAACGATGGGCGTGACTGGGAGATGAGGTAAGAAGAAAGGAGAGCAAGAGGGGAAGGGAGGAGGAAGAGCCAGAGTTATAAATACGATATGCTGTGTGGCATGGAACAAGACCCCTTGCAGAAAGATAAGAAGAAGCATAGGGGAACGAAGGGGGTGACAGTGGCTCCAGCCAAATCACCCTGTGGCCCCTGGACGACATCTCACACCAGCAGTCAGCTGTCTGGCTGTTTGCTGACATACAGTAAGTCATGCTGTTTATTTTAGGTATATTTTCAATATATAACAGTATCAATTCTAAAGTGAGCAGTACCAAACCTGTTCATATAACCTCAACATCAAGATGAAAAAAGCCAAATTAACTTCCTATCTAATTAATTACTTGATGCTTAAGCTTGAGCTGTCACTTGAATCTTTGAGACAGGGTTGAACCCTCCATGATCAAGTGCAGCGCTGACTGATGGTGTACTAAAGGCAGATGCGGCTGCTGCAAGAGGCTTGGTGTACAGTACACTCCTCAGCTTTTGGATATATTTTATGTTTGACCAGGTGTTTCCTCAGGTTAGACATGTTGCCCCCATCAGTTTTATATTCATTACAGATATTGCAGCAAGTATTTCCAGCATCACTCTCTCTCTTTCTCTCTCATGTTATACTCTGAGTTACTCTCTCAACCAGATGCACCAGATCCAAATGTCCCAAACATGTTTAGAGCAATTTAGAGTCACTGATTCACCTATATTGCATGCTTTTGGACGGTGTGAAGAAGCCCAAGTACACGGAGGGAACCAGAACCGGAAACTTCACAAGTGTCCCTCCCGGGTGGATTTGAACCCAGGACCTTCTCCCTGTGAGGCAACAGTGCCACTAAGCACGTCACTGTGTCACCCCTGGGTTGTAGGTCAGTCACACACAAAAAAAACATAGGGATACAACCTGTCTCAAAGGCACATGGGCTCAAGGGATCCTCTAGGATGCATTTCCAACTTACTACATAACCATTCCATTGAAACGGTCCAGGATGGTCAGTTCAGTCGCCTCAGAGAACAGCCAGAGCTTAAAATTAACTGCAGGTAATCAGCTGACAATAATAAACTGTAACATGAGAGGTGCATGATCCTGCAAGCTGAAAACTACAGCAGTGACCTTCTACCAGAATGCCAGTGTTCTTACTGTGTTTGGATTCAAATTCAGTCATCCATTTACATACAGCAGGTTGTGATCTGTGATACATACCACATTCCACAGGTTCCTTCTCACCTGTTAAGTTCCTTTTTATTTCATTGCATCTCACACTCCCCACCTATACCAATGTCATCTCACCCAACCACATTTCTCCATCAGCTGCCAAGCGGTCCCTCACTAAATTGAAGAGTCTGCCACCAGATATCTCTAAATCAAAATGCTGACTGGCTCTTGCAAAAACAGTTTCATCATATTCAGACTGTTGGTGCAAAAATCCTGTCAAATCTTTTTTGGACATGTTGAGTTATCTCTCCTGTCTCGGTTGTGGGGAGAGTGAAAAATGATGCCAGGTCATAAAAACACTTCAGTGTGAGTGCTGTAATGTAGGGTGCTGTGTAGGACAGAGCAGGATCTAACAGAGGATCTGTTGGCAGGCTTTGAGTAGATAGGGCTCTGGTGCAGAGGAAAGCAGCTCACCATAAGCCCAGGTAAGTCTAGTCCTGGATAGATACACTCTGGGCTCAAATAAGAGGGGTGTACATCCAATAGCTCCCAATAGACATACCATCAATCACAAGAATATGCCTTTCTGCTCACTGGAACAGACATGAGCTGATACTATCCTCAGGTTAGACACGTCACCAACTAACTAGTAAATACTGCACTAATTTGCCCTCTGTATCTTTCTTTATTCAGTCAGTCTATTATTTCTGTGCAAACTGTCATTATGCACAAAAGATTCATTCCCTAAACCTCAAAAGTTTCCTCTCCCTCCTATCCATGCCATCCTCATAAACAAAATCCCCTCAAGAGCACAGAGATGGCATTAGGCCTAGATTTCACACGGATTAAAATAACAGATTTTTCAACCTGTACACAAAGTGACAATGTTGCATTCTTGTCCTTGCTTCTTGCCATCCGTTTATAACTCTGTGGCTGAGGGTCTATGTTTTCAAGGCTTTGTCAGCTTCCTTTCCCAACTGAATCTTTGCAACCCATCTTTTGGGAGACTTATAAAGTTGCCATGGATTACATATCCTTTAAACTTCAACAGTGGGAGAAATGTCTGAGTCAGTAACTTGAAGAAAAGCCTTTAATAAAAAGCTGGATTGAATGCAAGTTCAAAAACAAACAGTGAACCCACTCCTCTGTAGGCTGCCTTGATTGGAAATTGTATGGGAAGATTGAAAAATGAGGAGAAAAGAAAGACGGGGGCAGAGAGGAGACCAGGAATATAACTGGTTGGGTGGGAAAAGGGTGTTGAAGAGGGTGCACCACTACCTCAACTGCCACATGGGCAGCGCTAGGATGAGTGACGGATTCCGTTTAGGGGGATGAACTATGAGAGAAAAGGCTGTAGAGGAAGCAAAACTTTCCATGGAGATGGTACAGATGGGAGAGTCTGAGTCATGGATGTAGAAACCAGAAGTCAGACATGCTGGCATAAGATGGATATAGAGCAGAAAGAGGAGGATAGCAAAGCAAAGCAGGGGCACATGTGAGAGCTTGAAAAGTGCAAACTTCCCCCAAGAATGACGAGACAAGAGTCAAAGGCAGATAAAAAGTGAGAAGATAGTTGTTTACCTGGTCGTACTCCAGAGCCCCAGGGTAAAGGGGCCAGCCCAGAAAAAGTTCAGCTATTACACAGCCTAGGGACCACATGTCTATGGCTTCACAAAACGGCAATCCCAAAATAATCTCTGGAGCCCTGTGGAACACAACAAACAACAAGGTCACATAATGATCAGATGTAAGATGAATTAAGTTTATTAAGTGGTGACACTAGTATAGAATTTCACATATGAAAATGCCCAAATAACAACGTTTTTGTGGCATCTTTACAGAAATGAAAACAAATCTCTGAACAAACACTATAAATTGATAGACCATACACAAAACACTGAAACTGTCAGTGAGATAACAAATAAGAATATACTATAAACTTTCTTAGAATATACAGTAAACAACACACATGTATCTTTACTAATCTGCTGCAGCAGACATTTGTATGTGTTGTAGAATTAAAATGTTTCACATTTAAGGCATTACAATTGTTTACATAAAAGCTATACAGTTGATTTTGCACCAACACCACCTTAAAATACTTTTTCACTCAATTTGCATGAATTTCCTTTTGGCTCTGTAGGCAAGTGCTGTTGTTTGGAGCAAACAAGATCCTTTATTACTAATGCCCTGGAATTCCTGCCGATTTGCATGTCAGATGGGATTATACTGTGGGTAGACGTGTAAGGTTGCCAAGTGACCTGTAAGACAGTGTTGTACATGAGCTGGAGTCACCAAGAGGCTGAGTTAGTGGGTTAGCAGGTCAGCTAAGCTGGCATCAGGCCTTTGACAGACTGTTGTATCTGCTTTAGGCTGATAGGAAGTACAGTCACTACCTCTGTGTCTGCATAATGGACCAGTGTTTCTTCGAGTGACTCCATAATAGCACTGTAATACCATGTCACAGGGATGGCTAGTGGTGACACAGCCCTGTCAGCACCAATATAGGTAAGACATGCTGACAACTGCCCAGAACTCTGTGTTTAGGGCATCACAAATCCTATGAACTATGACAGTGTACTGACAGCGTGATGTAGCCTGTGTTCTTTTCTCTGATACTGGTCTCTCTGTGCAAAAATGACCTCCAAGCTTATTTAAGTCAAGACAACACGACTATCTAAAATAACAAACAGCCGTGTTAACATGTAAAAGCATAGAGTTGAATGAAGATAGTCAAATAGAAAGACGTCTCTCTCCTTTGGTTTGGTGGTGGGGGGTGGGAGGGGTGAGTGGATTCAGACAATGGAAAAAAATAATACTGTGAGCTGAATAAAAATATTGACAAACAATGAAGGATGTATGTTGAGACTCAGTATAATCTTTCATACATCCTTTAGGTTACGCAACAACAGCGCTAGGGGATAATTGATCATTCTTGGTTGTAGTCTTAAAAATCATCTCAATATAAATATATTGAAATCATGTTGTCATAATTATTTCAATAGTAATCATGTCCTTGTTACCAACGTAGAAGATAGGACTGCTAAAAATAACTCAGGCCTAAAATTACGGCGAGAAAATTGAATGACTAAGAGATATAATGTCACTTCCATTCAACATGAACAAAATATATCCTGGAGGATTTAAAATAATCTATATAAAGACAGGGATGGGATTCCAAGACAGTTAGCTCCTGTGACTGCTGGACATGCCAACTTGGGCAATCATGCTTTTCATTCTGAACATATCTAAAGGGATGCAGCAGACAACTACACTATGACATATCTGCAGCTATAAGGGGCAAATGGCTAGTGACAGCAAATCTAAGACGTGCTAAAATAAGTTTTAGGAAGATTTATCACATGGTCGAAACAAATGCCCACAACAGCTGGTGCTGTAGGCAACATAGCAGCAGAAAACCAACCAGGCAGTTATGCTAACCATTTGAGCTTCCCAGACAGTCCTATTTATAAGGAACAGGTTTTCCCTGGAGGAGTGAGGAAAGAGACCCTACATGTCAACACAACCTTGCATCCGCCCAAACACAAGGCTACCAGTAATAAAGGATACACAGGAAGACCGACCAGTACAAATTTAGCGGCCTTACTCGGCACCATCAGGTTGGTCTAGAAGTTAAAGACTACCCTGTAACCAAAAATGTCCTATCCCTACAATGGACAGTTCCATCAGCAGCTCCTATTTCACTTCTGAGTTCCAGCTTGCCAGTTTTGTCAATTCAAGATGTGCAGCATAAGAGCTTCTAGGTTTAAGTAACAATCCTTCACTATTTCCTGAGGTCAAGCTAAGCCAGCTAATTACATCTTATACAAACAATAGTTACAATGACAAAACAATTCGGCATTAAGGCCTTGTCAGTGATACAGTATTCATATATATGTGATTTACAGTGTGTCAGCATGAGAGCATTTTTATTTAATCTCTTAAAGCATATGGAACATTTGTAACGTTGCCCCTGGCTGGTGGAATGTGGAATAAATTCATGAACCAAAATAATGATGTCAGAATAAGCTTAGGTAATCACAGAAATTAAAACCTCAAACAGTTCTACTGTATTTTCAGGAAAATAACCAAGAGAGGAATAAAAAAGAGGAATAGTACATTCAGTAGGCACTCTGTACTTAGTTCTTCCTCGTTTGTCAGATTCCACCAAAGACCGTGCTTCTGGGTACACACAGATACACGGTGTTGTGTTCTTCATGTCATTGTGTTCTTTCCTCTCCCTTCAACATGCACAATAGAAGAACAACATGTGAAAAAATAGAGTGAAATGAAGATAGCAAAATAGAACAAGGTCCCTCTCCTTTGGTTTGGGGGTGGTTGACTGAATGTTGCTATGGTTGCACCACTTTGTGCTACTCAAAGCAACTCAAGCCTCACCACCCTCCTGTGAAACCAAATCTAATTTCCATCCTTAGGATATGACGTACAAACCGAGAGGCTACTGAATGCAAGTGGAGTAGAAGCCTTGTGACTGTTTCAGGGGAAATGGGCAGGCACAACAAAAAGATGAGCAACATGATGGACCAGTATCATGTCTTTTGAGCCGTGCATGCATTGACTCCTGCTCCATGTACAACTTAACATTTAACAGGATTAAGTGGGAACAGACAATGAATGAATGGACGTACCCTAACAAGCAAAACCTCAAAATATGACAGCACAATGCACCTGGACGGTACATGTACAAAAGCACCTTTACGATATATTGTGGAATAAAATATAACATTTAAAACACAGCAAAACTGCCATTATCAAACGACATGATTCTGTATTGCTTAACTGAACTTAAACAGGCAGCAATTAATCCAAAACCAACTTGGGTTTTATGACCACATAAAACATAAAGGTAGCCTCCACAAACACAGAATACCCAAATATGAGGCAAAAGTTGAGATGGATAAAAGTCTGGATCTTTGTGCATCCCCAATGTCAGGTTGATTTTTAACTTCTCTGTCAAATTTATACCTAACAGATATTGTACACAACAACTAGCGATGCATTATCAATAATTTGTAACATACGTTTAATGAACTTATGAGCTTCTAATCCTTTAATGTGCTACAAATATATCTCTGTACGGAAGCTGAAAATGCTTTTCCTCAGTCACAAGACTCAGGACAAAAAAACTCCATATTAGGTCTGTTTACGGATACGACTGCACTGTTCAAAGGTTGGAAATGACTGACTCTAAGTGAGACATGAGTTGCCTGCAATATCATGGTGTTCAAAGGTTTCCATAGAGCTTCATTTGCTATCAACGAAAAACACCTCCAGAGGCAGTAAAGGGGAAAAAGACATCTTCAAAGAGCTTTCTGCACATACTAGCAGCGTTGTCAGAAGCTCTTTTCAAAACTTTCCTCAGTTAACAGCTCGCTTTTAAAGTTTCAAATTCTCTATCACTAAATACCAAAGAATTTAAGACATGCTCATTAAGTTGAAAATAGTTAAAAGAATCTTGTGTATACGTCTTTCATTGACATCTTTTTAATAGTGGCGTTCATCAATCAAAGATTCTATCGAGTTAATCACAACAATAGCTGTTATTAATCATGATTGATAGCAAGATTAAAATACAAGGGGTTGCTGTGGTGCTACCTGACAGCTACAACTCTGTACGAGATAGAAAATCACATCACAAGCTCCATAATTTGAAAACCAATCATATGGCATCTTTTGCAAGCAAATGAAATGTCCAGATCCCATCTTTGTTCATCGTTGACAACCAACCAGGCTAACCCAAATCACAAGCTCCATCACCAATCATGCAAAGCCCTCCATTTTTTGACTTCCTAACACACAGTATATGTGTGTGTGTGTGTATGTGTGTGTGTGTGTGTGTGTGTGTGTGTGTGTGTGTGTGTGTGTGTGTGTGTGTACCCTGGACAAACGGGGAGGGTTGCGTCAGGAAGGGCATCTGGCGTAAAACCTGTGCCAAGATCCAATGCGGATGGATCATCGTACCTGCATGGCTCCAGCTGTGTTGCTAACTTTATACTTTGTGCTTCGGCTGTTGCCCTCAGTGGGTCTTATTTGGGTAGTTGAATTTCAAGGCATGGGTACATGCTGCACAAGTGACTCCTCTTGCTGACCATGAGAGGTTTGCTGAACTTTCAGCTCTGCTGTGTTTGTAGGACTGTATTTGAAATGCCCGACTATTTTATTGCGCTTGGCTAATGCACCAACATAGCAGCTGTCACACAGACACTGTGATTACCTTCTATATAATGTACACAGGGCATATGCTCAAATGACTCTGTGCTACCACGATAATATTGCGAGTACCATTGAAGTCTATACTTAAGACTTGTGCTTCAGTGGAGACATAGCTCATCACTGCAATATGTGCACAAAACTTTGGTTTTATGTAAACTTCCAACCGGAGGCTTTTTAAAATGTCATTCAACACAGCAGGAATGTCTCTTCAGTCATCTGAACTGGAATAACAGGAGGAAATTGGGGTCAAAGTTGGTGATTTGATTCATTTACATTAAAAATGAACGCATCAAGTTTTCCAGATTAACATTTACGTTGACAGCCCTAGTTTTAAATACAGTTATTTAACAGATTTATCCTGATACAGTGCAGCACGCAACAGTTTGTTTTGATGAGGTCAATACAGAACATATCCTGACGGAGAACACCAAACTCTGCACTGGTTGCTGGCTTGTCTTTAATGGAAACAACTACTAACAAAACATAATGCACAATGCTGACCGCAGCAGTAATAGCAGGTCCAGCAAGGGCACACCTTTGTGCCAAGTAAAATCCGCTCACACTGCAGGTATAATATTCAGCACCAAATTCAAAATAAAACAGGCAAGAGTAACAGTAATATTTTGTCGTTATTTTGTATTGATTATTTTTTACCCCCATTCCACTACGTTTTCCTCTCAAGCTCAACAGTTTGCTCCTTCACCTCAAACAGCTGATTTCTTTCCTCCATCCATTGCTTTTTTCCTCCCTTTCTGTTTTGCGCAGTAAGAGGCGGTTAGTGGAACACAAACATGATGCATGACGAGATTTCAAAACACAGTTAATGTGTGCGCTACAATCTCAGAAAAACTTCTCAGACATCAGAGATGACTTGGGTTTCCTATACTGATATCCTATACCAGGTCATGAATTAACACTCTAACTACTATTAACTCATTTTGACTTTGTAAAGTCCTGCTGAGTTCTATTCTGTCCCCAGTTGCTTTGGAACAGAAGTAAAAGCTAAAAGCTAAGCTAAACATACAGCACTCATTAGTCTCCTTATAAGATGTTTATCAGATCTGCATATTGTCCTAACTTTGAACCCATTAGACTAATGGCTGCATTGGTGCATAGCTCACAGGCTAACATTTAAAACATTATTTAAGTTTTGCTTAAATGTTGAAAAGTGTATTTTTAATGTCCATAAATATGTAACTATTCCCTCTGCTTCCATCCAATTGATATTAATCTTCATTTTATCATCTTCTGACTGTACTTCTTCTGACATATTTCTGATAGTGTCCGTGTTCCTCTGATATACTTTGCCAGGTAAGTGTTTTTTTGTCAGTCGTATCTTATTTTTATCTTGCTCAAACAACAGTGCTGATATGACTCATGTTCTTTGCAAGAAGGGCCATGACAGTGCAGAGAAATTATCTCCACCTCTATTTCTTATTCATGGATATTATCTCATACTCCAGAAATAGTTCTGTGATCCCCTGCTCTGTCCTCACAGGGAGGAGCCAAGTGCAAAGTGGCATCCTCACACAGAGACAGCAATTAAGGGCCACAAATAGGGAGGGGGTTAGCATTGGATGCCCTTCAGTAAGCTTGCTCTGATAAATAAACTCATTTGAGAATAGAGTTTGACTCCGCATTAAATTGGCTTGAAGAACAAGTGATCACATCTTGTTAATAAAGAAAAAGATGTCGCAAACACTAGAAAATGTGTGTCTAAGGACACAGATGCCCCCTTTACTGAGCAAACTGACAGGGAAGTTCCAATATGCCTACAAATGTCAAATTAAACACATTGAAGAAACCAATTATGAGGTGCACACCTTAAGGGCCCATACAAAGAATGTGTGAAATTGAATAAATGTGAGTTTGCAAGTACTGTGACAATATTACTAAGTGGAAACACTCATTGCCCACAAACACAAAGACATACACATTTAATAAAAGGGAAACAGTTGTGTGCCCATAAGTTCCCACGCACCCAAAACTGGTTTCTAAGACTGTCTGGGAGATTAATTGCTCATTACGCAAAAAAAAAAAACAAGCTAAACCTACTTTTCAGGGAAATGTTAATCCAGTAGTTTCAGGAACTGGTCTTACTTTAATATTGCAGTTTAGTCTATTGCAATATATCTTGAATATGTGGTAAAATGAAAAATAAATGAAACGGTTAAAAAAAATAAAAACTCCATAAGCAAATCCACATTCATTCAATTTAGTAATATGTCTACAGGCACATTTAGTCTTGTGCCAGGACTTTACAACCTGATCTGTGGTTGCAATCTGGCTCATAGGGGAACAGCAATTGAGCAATATAACTGGGTGCTTAGCCAGTAAGTGCTTTAAAAGTTACCTGTAAAATTGTAATTCATTTGGAAAACTTAATGACAATCAGTGAAAAATAGCAAAAGCAGTAGTGATTAATCTCATCTTCTAGCATTTCTTAAATGCTGAACTGAAGGCGTGGGATAAGTTTTGGCGTAACCCTTAATACAACAAATTACAATAATTCTATTAAAACTGACATACAATTATGTCTGACCATCAATTCAGATCAAGAGAAAAAAGCACATTTTTGAGATGCTCCTCAGTTGATAAAATTATGATTGAATGACTTTTATATCAACAAAACACTGTCGAACATCGGCTGCAGGTTTGACAAAATAATACAAAGCAAAAACCAATCAAAATTTGAGCGACACAAAACCAGAAGTTTGATAAAAGAAATCAGCTTTTTGTTTTCAAGTTGGAGTACACCAAAAACAGTACAACAGCCATATCTGGAAAATTGAGCTCTGAGAGCTCTAACTGAGCCAACTGTGCAAATAAAGGAGGGCACATTTTGAGTGCCGACTGGCCAAATGCTTGTAAATTGTGCAAGCGGCTGTCCTATCTGTCAAACTTATTGGCTTGATTGACAGACAGATTTGAGCTATCGACCAGCCCCTGCACACATAACCAAGCACACAAATATAAATGGATGTATGAAAATCAAAACAGCTGACGTTAGAGCTGGTTGACCTTGAACGAGTAAGTGAGAGCTCCCTAGTATTTCAGTCTGTCCTTATTTCATTCTGGCTGCCTATGTGCTTTACCATCTATAGAAGTCAAAGCCCACTGGCTTGTCCCATGAGCTATTTTAGGCAACCCTTCACTCTCACCCTCAGCAACACTGGCAAGGTCCAAGCTACAGCCTTTACAGTGTATTTTCCAGTTATTAGTGTTCTGCAATCAAAACAACCTTGTCCCAAGAGAATGCTTGTCACCTATGACAATTATTACTGTGTAATACAGCAGGAAAAACTGAGGTATTTTATACATTTCTGTGCATTGGCACCAACAAATTCCAAGCAAAACTACACGCAACACGAAAAAGTAAGAGTAGTGGTTATAAGTGCCATTACCTTCGCAAAGGAAGCTGTTTTCACCAGCACTTTTGTCTGTCCGCCCGTTTGTCTGTTACCAGAATAATACAAAAACTACTTCACAGATTTTCATGAAACCAAGAACCAGGCACATTTTGGAGCGGATCCGGATAAAAGGCAAGAGCCTGTAATTTTTTTCTACTTTTCTGAACATTGCAAGAGATGGATTTTTTGGCCTGTTTTTGTCAATTTCAAAATAAATAGATTCCTTAATGGATTACCATGAGACTGGGTGGAAGAGTGAGGCATGAGCCATGGAAGAAAGCATCAAATTTTGGAGGTAGATCCTAAAGAAAACTGCCATTAGTGAAATATATTTTTTGGAATAATTATCACACTAATAATGATACCAATGTGATTCCAAACTCTAGGGTTTGTTTTCATGGTCAAGGAGTCATATTATGATGGTCAAACTATTCATGGGACTACTGCTTTTTGGTGCAATGGCATAATGGGGAAACAGAGCTGTCCTGGCAGGTTTGCACTCTGAGTGATGTCTAGTTTGTTTTAGGGTTTATTTAACAATGAAATGTCTTGCCATGTAAGTCACTTGTAAATATCTTCCATCTGTGAGGAGTAACATGCAAGGAAAAGTAAAGCACTTTTTTTTTTTTTTACTGGGCCTGCTTCTCTTACACAAATAAATTAATACTGCTGCTCATGAACATTGTATCTGGAGAGACCTCATAATTCAGCACTCTCAAGTAAGCAATGATTGTAATATACTGTATATTGCATCAAAATACAAAACCTTGTAAGACTGTGAGAAACTGTTCATCACCAAAGTTTGAGGTTGACAGAACAGGAGTTAAAGACACTGGACGTTTCACTTCCTCCCACAAAAGCAAAGCGTTACAGCTCTATTTTGAGCAACTTCCTGACACAAAGTGCGTTTAAAACAATACAAAAGTATTCATAAAGATAATTATTTAATTTTATGTATAAGGTGAAAGTAGAATGCAATGATAAGTACGTGATAAGTATTTATCCTAGTATCCTAATACCTCCATAAAATTATGGCCTCGGAATGGAATAAAGTGAGTATTGTATTTTCATTTCGGTCACTGACAAAATCTACAGTAGATGCAAATACAGAGAGACATCAAATCCTCCATTTGCATCTATTTTCATCAAAAGTAATTTCATTCCTTGTCGAGCATACTGTTTGTGCAGCAAGAGAGAATTATTCAAATGCCATGTAAATGCTCTTAAAAAAAAATCAGCCTAGCACTGACCTGAATGGGGCTCATAAATCCTGTTCACTTCTTCCCAGCCTAAGAAATCTATATCACGAAAGCAACTGACTTTATTTCACCATTTAAGTAGATCTCTAATCAGATATTCATACAGTACTATGACAATCTGCATAGACTTGCATCAATAGACTTGGACTGTAAAGACATTTTGGGTTAGTTATGCACAATAAGTGTGAGCAAAGAGAAAATGCAGAATGAGACAATACAGGGTAAACGAAAAATGTGCAGAGAGAGAGGCGATTGTGTTACATTAGATGGAAAACTGACATGTAGACCGTGTCAACAGGTCTTTTTAGATGACCATTGCTAGATTTGGTTAGATATGAAGTTATTCTCTTGGCTCAGAGCAGCACACTTCAGCTGTGGCATGGCACAATCACACCAATTTCCACTATGTCTTTTCACAGATTGGGTCATTAGAGGTACAGCAAAATGCAGGTATCCTTCATAAATGCAATTCTACGTACTCGGGGAGGATATTGTTGCAGTTCATTCCTTGTGCTTTGATAAAGATCCAAGGAAGGATAGTGCAATTGTAGGTAGGGAGTCAGTTGGGATATGACTTGGTTGAATCACTACCTCTAATGAACCTCTAATGAGTGTACACCAGCTGTCAAGGTTTGAATTCAAATGATTTAACAACCATTTGTCATGCCACCTGTGCACCAAGCATAATACTGCTATAATGAGTCCTATAATAATCCTGCCAGGATTAACCATGTCAAGATCTGTGTGGCAAAAACATCATGTAAATTGCTGTTATAAAATGGCTTACTTTTTATCCTCTCTCTGTGTAAACCATGGAAAGGTACAAACCTGTGAACTGGGTCACTCCTTCCTGTTATGCAACAGCTGAAACCATTTCAGGCCTGTTTTCTAGTCAAACTACAGCACTCATAACATAATGCCACAAGTAAATTGTACTGGGCCAATCGAAGACCATCAGAAGAAGTCATCTTTCAAACTTAAATATTATGCACTATAGCTACTGCCAAGTCATATCTCTGACTGCATACTTATGTTTGGAATGACATTCAATAATTTACCTCACCTTTCTTGTCTTAAATTGACCATTCAAACTTGGTATTAGTGCAAGTCCTCAAATATTTACCTTCCCATTTTTCTATCGGCATAATATCTGTGGTCTTTGATGGATGAATGAGAATCTACACCAACATAATCCCTACCTTAGGCCAAAGCAGCCTAACCCTGAAAGCAAATACCAGATAGTCCAATAAACATTTATTATTTCTTATTGTTTGAAAGTTTTGAAAAACACATTTTTATTCCAGAGGCAGTAGGGATATGAACAATAGGTCTTTAGTTTTCTGGTAATGGTCAGTTTTTCAGAGTCTGTGGTATGTGGCTACTAAATAGGCAGGATGTTTTGCAATATGAGAGACATTTCCTTGTTTTGCTACATGAAGGGCAATTTTGCAACCTGACTATAATAGTGAGGGCATCAACAGAGACTAACATTATTGTGAAATGTGCTGAACACAAGTCTGCATTGTTAAAAATAGTCAAAAACCTCTTAATTCTTTATTGTACTCACCTGTAGTACCGAGACTGGAGGTACGTGGAGCACACTGCTTTGGACACATGGCTAGCTGAGCCAAAGTCTATCACCTTCACCTTGTATGGCTGCCTCACCGGATCAACCAGCATTATGTTCTCTGGCTTGAGATCTGCATGTATCAGACCCATGCTCTTCAGTTTTTTCAGAGCTGTAGCTACCTGCTGTAGCACAGGTCTAATCACTTTCAGGGGCAGCGGGCTAAACTTATTCTGCTTCAGGAAATCATACAGGTTCTGCTCAAGCATCTCAAACACCAGGCAGGTGTGGCTGCGGTGCTGGAAGCATTCATAGGCCCGCACCAGGTTGTGCTCATCTGCATTCTCCCCACTCAGACGAGCAAGGATGCCAACTTCGATTTGACCCTGCCTTGCATATGAGGGGTGGTTCTTCAGGATCTTAACAGCCACTACCTCACCTGTGCCCCTCTTCCAGCACTTCACAACCTGGCCAAATGTGCCGCGTCCCAGGAAATCCAGCACTTCATATGTATTCTTCATAGAACACAGAACTTCATGCTGTACTACCTGATAGTCACCGTCGCCCCCTCCCGCCCCCCCTCCTGCACCTACACCCCCTGGCCCTATACCCTGTTTAGAGGGACCTCCTCCAGCCCCCACGGCCGCAGGCGCAGTCATGGTTGCATTCCCCACATTCGTTGTTTGCAACATGGCAGGCAACATTGACAGTTCCTCCACAATCTGCATGGTGCTCCCTTGGTTATCCAGCTCCTCACTTTTACGTTTCAGCCCACATCGCTGAGAGCTATCAGCTGAGTTCAAACCTCCACAGTTCACTTCTATGTCTCCCTCCTCCTTTTCACCTTCCTCACCGCCTCCACTGCAGGCCTCTCCCCTTCCCCCTCCTCCTGCCCCTGTTGCTCCACCGCTGCCCCCACTTGCTGTGTTTGTCTGGTGCTTCTCCTTGCCCTGCCAGTGGACAACCACTGCGTCTTGTCGCTGCTGGGCTGGTCCACTTCCTCTTTTACCAGGTTGTTGTCTCTGTACGCCTCGCACCACCACTGTCTGCACTGGGTACTGTTGTCCTCCACGTACTTTCACGCCCAATCCTAAGTCTCGGCTCACAAACAAGCAGGCTTGTTTTGTTGGTTGCACAATGCCAAGGGTTCTGCTGTTCAGATAAGTCCGCGGGTGTTCCCTCTCATGGTACACACAGCTGCTGGGCTCAACTTTGAGTTTCTTCACACTGCTAAAGGCACTTGTCTGGGTTTGATAAATGTGTGGTGGGTAGACCAAGACTTGTGAGGCCATACCTGAAGAGAAAGAGCATAGAGCAATAGGTCATTAGTTTGGATAAGGGAAGCCAGTTTTGGCTAATTTCACTTTTAATTGCCCTAAACCCATTAACCAGTAACTAACCTGTTACATGGAATACAAAAGGCACTTTCATTTTAGTCCAGTGCTCCACTAAATTGATGAGCTTTGGTGCACCGCACTAGTGAGCATCTCGGCAAGGTTGTCTGATGTGTGCTGCATATGGAGCATACTAGTCTTGTGTAGCCAGGCCTACCTGTTTTGGTGAAAGGAGAGAACTGGACTGCATGTCTATGGAATTATGCTTGTGCCAATGTAATCTAACAAAGCATCAAACAAAAATAAGAATTTGAAAGAGAGTAAAATGTAATGAAGGAAAAACCTGTCATTTCAAACATAAACCCTTAAACTTGTAGACAAATTATTTGTGCAATCATCTAGAATATTAGTCCTTTTGCTTTTATATCTCCTTTTGTTTACAGATCTCTCTGCTTCTTTCTAGCTCATCACACATTTGCTCTCACTATCAGCTTTGCTGACCCTGCCAGCTCTCTCTTTTTTTACAGTTCTGACACAAACCTGTCCCATGAAGTAATGCTAATCTTTGCTATGTAATTAAGTTATCTTTTATCTAATTAACATTAGCTAATGTTGGTTAACATTTGACAGCAGAAGAAACTATCCAGAGAAAATTGAGTTAAAGTTTTAGCTGAATAAAAGCTTGAATTTTGAATTTCAAACTAGTTGTGCCCCACTAATCATGCACATGTTACCCCAACTACATATGAGTAAGTGATCACGGGCAAGATCAAATGTTGTAGTGGATTGCCTGAGAACATCTTCATCATTCTGCTCTATCCACTGCAATCCCACGAACACCTCCACACAGTAGATGACTAACTTCACAAAGGTTTGCCTGACCTTTTCCTGCCATTTCAATGAAACCTACAATGGGTCTCTAGGCAACCAACAGAGAAGGGGGGGGGGGGGGTAAAAAAAAAGCCCACGCTTGAATTACCTAAGACATCGGTTATTTTTCCCTCTTCCCCCATCACATGCGTCTGTATGTGTTTGCATGTGTGTAAGTATATGTGTATGTGCAAATGTGTGTGTGTGTGTCAGAGCATGTTTAATGGAGGGAGGATAAAGCACCACATGCTCAGTGAGATCTTCACATATTGTTGCAATACTGAACCCTCAAACTCAATTATGTGCAGGAAAAAAAACAATGAAGTACAATAACTGAATTGAACATTAATAGAAAATTGCAAATCAGCACTGTCTGAAAAAATGGACAACAATGGCCTTCAAGCAGTCATCGGTTACATCAGTCTCAAAGGCTAATCACCAAAGGAGGTCATTGTGGTAACACTATGGTAGGGTGCCCCATCCTATGGCATGGTGAAGAAGTAGACATAGCAGAGAAGGTCTGGAAGATTGCCCACTCCTGGTACAGTCACTGTTATCACACATATTTTATTTGGGCTTTTAATTGAGGTTGGGTTTTAATTTTTACTATTAGCTTGTTTTATTGCTTGTTGCTTTTGCTTGTCATGCTGTCTGTTTTATTTGGTTTTAATTAAGGTTGAGTTGGGTTGAGCTGAGTTGGGTTTTTACTTTTTACTCTTTTTTGTGAGAAATTGTTTTATTTTTTGTTGTTTCTGCTTGTCATGCTGTCCTTTTAATCCACTGTTTTTATGTCTTTTCAGCACTTTGATCAACTGCGGTTGTTGTAAATGTGCTCTAGAAATAAAATTGACATTGACATGACCCCATTGACAAGAGCCATGACATGATCTTAATAGTGCTGAACATTGCAACAGTGCATTGTCACTGACCGTGTTAATGCAGTAACCAACACTGAGCTTCAAATGATAGAGGTGTCAGCTCATTTGAGTCACGCAACTCCTTGGACTACTTGGAAAAGGGTCCAAACTACTACAGGGCCCCACTACACTCTGCATCTCCTGACACAGCTATGGGAGAAATTCAGGAAGATTCCAAATGAGAAGCTAACAAGAGGACAACGCTTTCACCTGCACGTCTGCAGTGTCAATGGCTGCCATCAATTCACCTGATTTGGCACAGAATACAATATCTTCCACAAGATGAAGGTACTAGCAGGTACTAAACGGTCACGTGAAACATTACAGACCACTCATTGGATAGAGAGAATAGTTTCTGTGTTGTTGCGTCATCTTTGCCGGGCAGGCACGGAATATTCTGCACAGCACAAATCAATGGCCGCCACACTCAAACAGCCAAGCTAATTCAGCAGCCGTAACTTTTTTTTATTGCGGCCAATCTAGTCAGGAGGTGCAGACGTTCCTGTCTTTGATAGGTGATGGGAGGACGAGAGGTGGACGAGAGATGTGTGTTGTGTTGAAGACTACGCCACGGCAGTTTTACGCATCATCCACCTACCCTGAGGAGGTACTATCCCGTAATGGACAACAACCCACAGAAAAGTACCCAATACCAAGCCAGGTCGAGTCGAGTAGAGCATGTACTATGTAGTGGAAATGTGGCTTTACTGTAAGAGGAGACTATATTGCAAAATAAATGTGCTAGGTTTCCTAAAATTGCCTCCTTCTACTTTTGGGCTAATTACCTATCATACAGTACGTTCCTAAAAATCTAAAAAGCACACACAAGTGATTTTTGGCCTGTTGGTGCCTCTGTGGGGTTTCCTAAAATAAATATTGTGGATGGAAAACATACTTCCACAGTGTTAACAATAACACTGTGAGCCAACCCCTTGACTCTATTTTGAGCAGCGAGATAAGGTCAACCTTTAACATGAGACCTATTTGCTCAATCAAACACCCTGTGTTTCTGTTTTGTGGCACTGTTTACCATTTTCTCTGTTCCAAACAATTAAGCAAATTATCACAATCAAAATGGCAACCCTCTTGGTTATGAATGAAAACAAACTTAGGAGTTTATAGGGAAATTGTCCAGTGTATCCAGTATGAAACCTTCTCATATCATCACAAATGTTTTCATTTTATACCCCAAGCAGCAAGGATCCAAAACTTTTTGGTCTGCCTGCCAATGTCTGTTAAACTGACGGAAAAAACCTGCCAAAATATCTTCACATGACCATAAAATTAAATAAGATTTGATGTTCAGTGATACAGCATTTCCTTAGTAACAAGCTTGATGGCTGGGGAATGTTAATGGGGAGTATCAACAATTTTGATTATACTTTTTCATGCTAAAAGATTTAATTGTACCAACTTCACAAATTTCAGGATTTGCTACTTAGAATTACATTGATAAAGAAGGTGTCCATGTGTCTATGACAGTCTAGCAGGTTTGTGGGAAGCGACTTTCTCCCAGTGTGGGAGAGAAGCCACAGATGTCGTAAACTTTCCCCATCTTCTGTTGCCCCTGTCGCAACTTGTTTATCACATCCAATGCAAAATAAGTGCCTCTCTTCTTCTACAACTGTTTTGTTAATATCACGACAATTAATTAATAAACTAGGAAATTTGTCTCAATGGACACAAACACCACCACTACTAGAAAAACTGAGTTTGTGCTGATGTGGATAGAACATATCCCTTATCATAGATGAATGTGTGCAATATTGACATGAAAATCACTTAAGTTCAAATATGCCTAAAAAGGTAAACATTATGCAAATTAAAGAAACCAATTATGAAACCGCTTTTGATAGTTTTAGTCCCTGCTAGTCGTATGAATGTTCTTTGTTGAACACATTTCTTTGTTTCAGACTGAAGTCATGAATGAGACACATACTGTGACCTGACAGAGGGTTGATGTTCATGAAGATGGGTGAACTAGTTGGATGTGTCTCCTCTTTTAGCAACACTCTGCGTACACATTTTTTACAAACTGGGCATCTGTCCTCGAGAACAAATCCCTGTTGGTTTTTCAGATATCCTGAGTAGTCCCACACTGCTGATTTTACTTTCTTTTGGGGGAAATAACAGTCAGTGATATCTGTCTCATATCTCTCTGCCATTTCCTGTGTGTGTGTGTCATGGGTGCCCATTGCAATGTCCGACAGGCAGCTTAAGGGTAGCAGAGATTCTCTGCTCATCTCCGGTAATAAGCAAATGTTTATGGTATGTTAACCATCAAATTTTATACTGTGGTATACTGTAAAAGTGGTAACCGCTGCCACCCTAGACAGACAGATAAGAGTAACCCTATATGCCCCCTTTGGCGGGGACATATAAATCGAACTACATGGCAGCACTAGAGCCATACTATATAGAGACCCAAGAACTCCTTGGCCTATTTTAAAGTATACGCTTGCTAATAAGACTGCTGAGAGAAGATATGAGATTACTGAGTGAGCGTTTATTTAACTTGTCTCATGTTTACTTCTGTGTGATATAGCATTGCCAAATTCATCAGTGCAGAGCCAGAGCTAAGTATTTCTTCTTCCGGATTAAGACTACATTTACACTGCGAGTTTTGCCTCAATGCCTGGGGAATAGATATGTTTGACTGATAGGGAGATGGAGAGCATGCTGTCTGGTGCCACAGTCCCTAGACAAATATGGAGTAGTGCATAGGAGTCTGCACTTAGCTTAATGTAACACAACACCCAAATTCAAATTGAAAAAAACTCAGCTTGGGCATCAGTCAGTTTCACTGACCCTATGGACACAATACATTAACTAACTGGTGAGGAGAATTCTGACACAAGGATGCTAGACACCCTTTGCTGCTTCAAATTTAAAAGAATGGCTGCTGCTGCCATTACCACCTGAAGTCAGACACTCCCTTGGTCAGCCATGAGGCTCCTCCTCTGGCATCACATTACCTTCAAATCTGTAGAACATTTCCAGTAACATTGAGCTCCTACATAATTGCTCACAGTTGAACTTATGACCCTGATGCACACAACATTAACTAGTCAAGAAAATTATATAACACAACTGTCCATGATGAATAAATGGAACTGAGTAACAAAACCCAAGTGTCTTAAAACAGAAATAATAATAAGTGAGAGGATTGGGTAGCTCCGTAAACACAGTGGAGGACGGGTGAATGTGTGCAGTTAAAAAAAACAACTCTAAAACATAGTGAATGTACCTGTATGTCATAACAAAAAACCTCCTGCATGTTGTTTGAGTTCATGTCAATAGTGCAGCTGCTGTGAGCACAGTTCTAAAGCTTTGGGTCCGTACTGTAGGTCCTGCAGACTGCCACTGCTGCAGATCTTACTGTCTTGAGCCTGGCTCTGCATACTGTATTTCTGGTCCTCAGAGCTGGTAGTTTATGTTACATAGCCAGACTAAACATGGAGCATCAGAGGGGGAATATGGAGCTGCACGAATCGTTAGCTCAGTGTTGGCGCTCTTGCCAGCCAAGCCATTTTGCATGCACCTTCGTTTTTGTAGTTACAGTACTTGCACGGGGCAGAGGCACATGACTGAATTTGACATAGTATAATTTTTGTAAAGGACAGTTCATGAGCACACACATCGGGGAAAGTAATAATTGAATTAACCAACATGAGCAAGATTACATTGGTGAGAGGTTCTTTGACTGTTTTGTGAATGTATTCTTACTTTTGGATAAATCGATCAGTCTAAGTTTAATCCCCCCATTTAAATGTCAGGGAAAGTAGACATGAACAGCATACCTACCCATAACCTCACTACAGTGCAATATTCTTAAATTCTCTGCTGCATATACTATGTGAATTGTGTCATGTTAAATTTTTATTGTCTCGCCACTAGGCCTGTATATAGTCTTGATATTTTTGATATATCTTGCGTGCACTTTAAGGAGTTTGCCCTTTAATTTCATTGTACACTGTATAATGACAATAAAGGCTTTCTATTCTATTTCTATTCTACACACTGTGGAATGAGTCTTGTGAGCATGATCTTCTATGCTCATTAGATAAAAAGATCCTCTACTTTCTCAAGCATGTGACCACTGATATATCAACTGGGAACTTATGACTATCATTTACAAGTATTCCTTGTTGAATTAGCTCCTGCACACAGGCAAAAGACTGCACAGCTGGCTATAATGATAAATGGCAAGTAAATGCTGTTTACAAGAATCACAAGAGCACCAGTCTACTCACATTTCACTTAGCACAAAAATGTGAGAATTTGTGTTTCTGGAAATACTATTTTTTACTCCCAATAATAATATTTTATGTGAATTATGTGAATTTATGTGAATTTTTATGCGGATGTGTTGGTATCATTCTATCGTGGTGCACTCTTTACACAATTTAATAAAAGCACTGATTTCTCAGATGTCTCAAACGTATGTTGATAAATGGACAAATGTGTAAATATAGAATTTAACAAGTAGTATAATTAAACATAACAGTAGAATAGTTAAATAATAATAACATGAAAAGAGACTTCACACTTTAGAGTCACTGACCACTGGTGTTTTGTTTTGTTTAAATTAATGCATTCAGCATTCAAGTCTATGACAACTTTATCAAACATGTAACAATGGTCATCAAGTTGCACACACTGAGATATTATACAATGATCAATGATCATAGAGCCACAAAACAAACCACAAACCATTACACTTCTCATTAAAGCAGCTATTAACACTGTAGCAGAGAAAGCAATTTTATTTGAAGCCAGACATTCTTTCCTCACCAGTTTCAGCACAAAACCATCTACCATGTTATTAAAATCCATGGCTCTGACCAGATGAAGGGATGCTTATAGGTAATTATGTACAGTGTGTTGGAACAGACGTTTAGTTCTTGGAATATTGGACTTTTATCCACCCATGACGTTTGTGATTCATGCAAATTACCAATATCTTCTCATCGTAGTGCTCTCCCCATTAACGCAAATGATTCTGTTTTGTTCACTGCCTCATGTCTGTGTGCACACCTAAAGATGACATCACTCAGAAAACAATATTTAAGTTGGCCACAATGTAATACAGATCACCAGCTGCTCCACTTATAGCAGATCAGTGTAGCATGACATGACATGACATGATAACATATTCCCAAGTCCTGCTGCCTCCCCGACACCATGAGCAACTAAAATTACCCACTAATACCAATTATTGTGGGGGAAATTACAGCTTACATATTTATTTACTGGCCAAACTTTGTGCAGACATTTTTTTGGCATTACTAGCATCATTAACATCCACAACCTTGCTTTGGTGCCCTTGTTTCTGATAAGTTGATGACCGTGACACATGTACAGCAGACAGTATCTATGCCAAGGGGAAAGAAACAAACATAACAGTACATTGGTGTATTGTACTCATGGTGTCCCAATAGGTTCAATAGTCACAAAAAGTAACAGGTGGCAACTTCACCCTATATTTTAAAACAGTGTGTGTAAAAGGTGACTTCCAGCTCTTCTCTACTCACAAAAATTGGTATTTATGATATTAAGATGGCTATTTATGATATTAGGTAACTGGAACCAAATCTGAGTATATTATCTGATACCCTCTCCTTGATACTATAGAGTAGTCTTCCATGCAATAAAAATTACGAGTAAAACCAACTATGTTTGTTCCAATAACAATAATTGTAAATATATTTAATGCAGTTACTATGCAATATAATTTTAGGACGAAACTAAGGACCAATGTCTGCTGCAGTATAAGCCAAACCAGCAAAAACTTCCAGTCAGTGTCTTCTGTACCGGTGGAATTTTCCAGGTTATTGTAGCCAAACAATCAATCAAGTTACTCGATCCATATTGCTTATTTAGAGTATTACGTAGGAAGTGATTTAAGAAATCAACTAGGATGACAAATACTAGTGTCCATCCATTGAGTATGTGGTTAACACCAACCTCATCGCTACAGCTATTTGGCAGAAAAATTAAAACTCGCAATTGGAAAGTCCAATATGGCTGAGAGCGTTCGAAGCTAATGTTGAAATAGTAGAAGCTTTATAGAACCAAAAGGTCACTAGCTAAGTTTGTTTATAGCTAACTTATGAGTTTTTTTATTACGCTACATTTTAAGTATGGTTTCAAACGTTAAACAAAACAAATATCATCATTGACAGCCTTCACTTCGTGACTTACCTTCACATAGAGTCACTATAAGTATAATCCAGGGCTTCTCTGAACATGTTATGGATTTATAAATCCATACCATGTACAGTTCGCCTGCATTGCTGCCATCTTGTCCTAGACGACAGGAAGGGAGAGCTTGCTTTCGGTAACGACACCACCTCCCACATTTTAAACATTAAACAACTCCTGCATATGAGCGTCCAGAAGCACCGCATCAAGCCCAGGTTGTAGCTACAAATTTCAAATTCGTCTTCTTCCTCTTTGGGCAGGGTATCCCATCTCCGAACGGAGGGTGTCCGTTACCTAGACTAGACGAGCGTTTGCGCGGCCCTGCCAGCCTCTAACATGTCCCTTTTCTCCAGCAACTGCAAGCAAATGTTTGTGAACTGACGGCATTAGTCAGACCAGAATAATCGATCTAGGAGCAGGTACGTTCGCAAAGATTCAGGATTTACATTCCATATAGAACACTGTATAATACAATAGAGGAAATGGGAAATACCTTCATAAGAACATAACAGTATGTAATAAATAAATATATATAAATATATATATATTTATTATATACATACACACACACACACACATATATATATATATATATATATATATATATATATATATATATTAGATGGTATGTATATCATAAATCACAAGAATATGTTTATACCTGCATAAATCACGACGTTGTGAACTGTGAAATTATTTAAAAGGACGTGAGGAATAAAGGAATGGACAATTTGTCTCTCCCAGACTTCTCCAGTTCCCATCCCAGTCACAAAAAACAAACCACCAAACCTGGTCAGCTGGAAAGCAGGTGTGAATGCCTCTGGGGAGTCATGAGTAAAGACCACGGGTAATAGGGGAAGCAAAGTAGCCTACATGTGGGTCTATAGAAGCCCCTATAAGCTTTTGATGGTAGGGTAATTATTTGGACTGCTGGCATGGGCCAATCTCACTTAGAAGCGTGTGAAAGCATCTGCTTTTTGATCAGTACCAAAGTACTACAAGTCTAAGATCTTATGACATTCACTAGAGTGTTTTTTTTTTGTTTGTTTGTTTGTTTTTGCCGATGAGGAAATTAAAGTTCACTTGCGAGCAGGTAAATGCTCTGTGATCTTTTACTCTTGTCTGTTTCGAGTTGTTGGCCAGATACACACAAGCGCGCGCTCACGGTGACTATCGTTTGTCTCCCCCTACTGTGCAAGGTGACCAGAATTTTGCTTTGTAAAATGGGCTCTTGTTGTGTGATAGCTGAGGTATTTTTGTGATTTCAGTAAGCATCAGTTGCGTTTAGTCCGAACTACAACCATAAACCTTACGGATAAGATTATAGAATAGTACATAGGCCTGTGTTTCTGTAGTGTTAGAAGCCGCCTATAGGCCAAAATTATAAACTTGGTTTACAGTTGTCTGAGTCACCTAGCACGTGCTTGTCATACATAAACACATGTACAATTGCACGTTTTTGCACAATACATTTATTTTTCCTACAATATTTGCATCTTTAGGATTTGAAGTTGGAATGAATAGGAGTAAATAATGTGAGGATTGCTGTATTATATTATATTAGTAATTTTCGCAGGAACTGTAGACCCTACATCCCTTCCTTTCTGACTAGAGTAAATGATGTGAGGATATACTATATTATATTGTATTACAAGTAATTTTCGCAGGAACTGTAGACCCTGCATGTTTTAAGTCATTTGTTTTGTGGACATTGGTATTTTATTTTTGAAGGGTTTGCACCGGAAGTAGTATTGTTGATTCTTCAGGCCAAGCGGAACTCGGGTTCCACGCCATTTTGAGATATCGAGCATCTAGTTTGGCTCGAGGGCAATGTGATCGACCTGCATGAAGATATGCTGAACACTTTATCTTTTTTTAAATTCCCAAGTTAATATTTAAGAGTTAAACCAACTGATACAACATTTCTAACCTAGATTAGTCTTCCAGCCATGAACACCGAGGGAACAGCCGACCAGGTAGCTACATGCAGTTCTACAGAGGGGCTAGCTTACTTCAACTTTAGCATTTTTAGCTTGTCTGTTACGCCTAAAGAATGCTAGCTATTAAATTGCTGCAGTGTATTTAATTTCATGCGACTTTCTATACACCATTATTAGGTGTCATTACACAATTACGCAGATCTCACTGATATCAAACACGAGGACTTTGTCGGAAATATGTTAGTTCGGCCTGCTAATCGCCATATTGACTATTGTATTGGCGTTGCTAGTCGTCCAATGTCAATAAGTTCAACTTACTTAGCATTACCTGCAAGTTAACTTTAACTGAATTCCCTTTTAACGTTAATCTAACTCTTAGTTAGCTAACGTAACCGATTATAGCTCTAATGTTGCCGAATGCTTGTTGGTAGTGTCCGCCAAAAGAAAACGGATACCAGTGTCTGCAACTTGAGTTAACTAACAAAGAACCGCAAGCCTTATGTTCCCTATAGATGTATCACATACTGCAGGGCCGTGAGCAATAATGCGGCGCCTCATTAATCAATACCAAGTCTGTATTTTAGCCACCACAACATGAGTATCCCAATGAACTGCAAGGTCTGTTCTGCAGCATAACCCCCTTGTCCTGTGCCATCTGTGTTGACTTGCAGGCTGCGGCAGAGTATGTTCCAGAGAAGGTGAAGAAGGCAGAGAAGAAGTTGGAAGAAAACCCATATGACCTTGACGCATGGAGCATTCTGATTCGAGAAGCACAGGTTTAGTTACACAGAGTTGTATTCCTGGGGTTAAGCAAACTGGGAAATGGGTGGGGGTGGTGTTTTAGGAGTTACAGATTGTTACAATACAAAGTACTTTTTTCCCCACATGACTGCTTCATGTTAAATGGTGTGGAATATAAATGCTTTTTCCATCTTTAGAACCAACCCATAGATAAAGCAAGGAAGACATATGAGCGACTTGTCACACAGTTCCCAAGTTCTGGCAGATTCTGGAAGCTATTCATTGAAGCTGAGGTTAATACCATTTTCTTTCCTTTAGTGTGCATGGCTGGGAATTCTTCTAACATGATCAACAACGTGATTTTCACACAAACAAAATGTCTCTTACTTCACTGACATTTAAAGTCACAATTTTATTTTTGAATAGCTTGGCCTGGCTACTTTGAACCTCTAAAAATCCTAAGAGCAATGAATAATGGCATGTTGACTGTAGAAAGCATCTATCTGGCTAAGAATGTCCGATTTGATTAAGGACATGATTTGAACACAGATTTAAATGATGTAACCTTTTTCCAATTTGTCAGGCTCTAGCTGAGCTCATAAAGAATTGTGCCTTTAAACAAAAACTAAAGGAAAACTAGCGCTAACGTTTCTTTTTCAGAAAATTATAAATATAATTGTTCTAAGGATTTAAAGAAAATACGTATTCTCTGGGACATATTTAAATGGGGTAAAGTGCATTTGTTGCATGTTTGATCTGCAACAGTATTAAAACTATTTAAATGGTATTGGAGTGCATTAGCCTTTTATTCACTTGTCGTGTCAATTTATTGCCTCCTGTGTCATTTCTTTTGGTTAATTCTATAAAGAAATATTTTAATTGTGTGGCCCATTCTTTCCTTGAGACATTTCTTCCCACTCCTCCAGAATATATTACCAGTGACCCATGTACCTTGAAGCCATCAACAGGATTTGCTGTTATGCAATCAGCTGCTGATAGGGTGATTTATTTTCCCTTGCACGTAATATTTTTTTACTAACCTAATGAAGTGATCTTTTTGGTTCCCTCCACCTCTGCAGATGACTTCTGCAATTGGTGTTAAACATACTGTTGCACAGTATTATCAGAATTTAGTTTATAGTACAATGTGTAGTTCTGGCAAATGATTGCCTCACTGCTATGAATTGAATGTTGCTGTATTCTTAGGTTGTAGTGGTTGTGGTTTGATATGGGTTTACTTCCCTGGGTGAAGCTACTTCCCTGCCCCCTCCTATTCACCATACATCTTCAGTTCACATCACCTGTCGTAACCCAGTTGCATTAGCCAGTGCAAGAAAAGGCCTAGAGTGATATTTCTTGAATTGGACAAATATGTTGTGAAACTGCGTAAGAAAACACAATGCTGCAATTTCCAAAAGCACTAGACTTCTCAGGAGCAGTTTTTAATCATTTAGTCTACAGATTGCACAACTAACATACTACCCCCTCTAACAAATATGACAGCCAGTACCCACATAAGATCAGAGAGAAAACACTAAAGCATATTTAGAAGTCCTAACATCACTGACGCTTGGTTGGTTTAAAACAAACTCATTAATAGCCTAATTTTTTCAAACAAAAGTGTAAATCCCCTGGCAGAAATGGTAGATTTTGAAATTAAATGTTAAAAGTCTTATGCAAATTCAGCATTGGACTGTTGACGGGTGGGCAGTTAAATTATCTGTGGATTATGGGGACAATTTAACTGACAAGTGCATCTATTGCAGTCGGATTAGCATCTAGTCAGGCGGATTTATGTTAAGTCAGTGTTACAATTTACAACAAAAGTAAAAAAAAAAAAAAATAAGATTATGTTTAATTGCCAAGGGACAAGGTTTTTTTAATATTTTTTTTAGTGTAATTCAGTTTTGATAGAGAATGTAGCCTTAAGTTTTTTTTTTGTTTTTAAGTTTTTACCAAATAGAAATGCTCAGAATGCACTTAAAAATAGGGCAAAGGTGGAGCTAATAATACTGAGAATAGACCAGAGCTGTATAATGAAGTGAATAGATATTAATATGTTAGTTTTCAACCATTTTCTTTTAGCTATTACCTCACCCTGCTAAACTTTGAAACACAATTCAGGTCAGAATATAACCTGAGGTACTAGTTAAGTATATTTCCATAGAGAGAGACTGGACATTTGAATAAACATGAAGTTTTGTTTATTCGTTTATTGGATATAAAGCAGACAGTGAAGTTCCTAAAATTATATTTGGCATCAAGTTTTTATTTGATAGACAGTGAAGTTTTAAAATTAGAATTTTAGATGACGTGTTAGTATATTTTAATAGTTTACTGAGTTTGGAATTCATGCTATAAAGACACCTTATTGGTAAGTATGTGGATGAACTCTTACACCCACCCCTATTATTACTATTAGTTAACTGATCTGAGTTGTAAACTCCCACAGCCTTACAAAGCCCACTTCTATGAAAATCTCCATATTTTGCACATTTTAGTCATCAAATGAAAATCATTTTCATTAAAAAAAACGTTTATCCTCATGCTTGTGTAAGAGCATTGTTCTTCAGATTTTGCATGGCCCAAATTTTTTGAAAAGCTGTGCATTAGGCAAACCACTAAAGTTTTCATTGTTCCCATTTTTATAAAGCCTCTTAGAGGGAGCCCACCTCTCAGGATTAATTCACACGTTACATTCACTGAAATGCCCAGTGGAGTATGAGATATGCTGTTGAGTGTAAGATGCCACCACATGTCTGAAACTGCTGGGGTTTATTGTTGATTCTAGTTTTGGCTTTAAAAACATGCAGTAATAAAGATGGCCACTGCAATGTGTGAGAAGAGGCCTTCGTCACAGTCTGTCAGCCTTTGAGACAATTTCAGGATATTTTTTGTCATGCATTTTAAAAATTCCTCTCTTGTTTAGGGTTAGAGCATGGGTAGTATGTTCTTTGACTGATAAACCAGACGAAGAGAGAGACGAGAGAACTAAAACCTGCAGAGCTCAAATTAGCTTTGGTCTGATTTATTTTCTGTGCTCACTGCTGCACTAGAATTGGTGCAGTTTCATACTTCGCAATTGCTACGCAGAAAGATACCAATATCATTCAGTACTTTAAAATTGGATTGAACAAATGTAATAATTTTGATTTAGTATAAGAGTAATTCGCATAGTCATCTTTCACTAATAGTGACGTTATATAATTTCCAAATGACACGTATGCCGTTTCACTCACGTTTCATGCCCTCTACCTCCTATAAGGTGTTTGTATAGTTACTGACTTTAGATTTCATGTATCCTTACTATGTGAACCATATTAATGTAGATTTGTCGAGGCAGTGAGATTGAGTTTTATGTAAGTAAAGATTCAATGTTAAAGCAGCCAATAGACATATAATAATGTTCCCCTCCAGGAAGAGCATCTGGACTCTCATCAGTGTATTATACTTTTTTCTTTTTTTTGCACTGCATTTTGCAGCTGATTTCTTTTTCAGAGTAGCACCTGGAAATGCATCTGGGATTAGCATCATTTGCTGGAAAGGCTTCATTGTCTTAATTCAAATCTTTTGCACCCTAAAAATCTTGCATTTAGTAATGCTCAGTGTTTATTGGGAGAAAGCTTAATAGAGTCAAATTTTGCGTTTACATATTGTGCATCAGAGGCATTATATAAAAATGCAACACAAAACACCCCATCTCTCTTACATCTCTTACCACTAGAGATCCACCATTGCTGGTTTTCTTTTTCTTTAGTGCAGCGCTTTTTTAATTAGATGTGTTGCCGTTCCTGGAATGAGCAAGTGATGTAGGTCAGTCTTTTTTTTAGGGGAAATGACCCGAAAGGCTCTCTAATATGCAGCTGGTGTATACTGCACTGTTTTACCATGATCCATCTTAAGGAAATTTTTAACCTAGATTGCGAGTGTGAATGCTGGATGTGGAAGAGCTGAAGCTAAACTGCAATGCTGGCTTAAAATTTTAATGATGCCAATATTGCATGAAAGATGTGGAATAGTTTTAGGTTTGTTGAAAAGTTGATTCCAAACTAAATGCTGCCTTTAATGTTTGAAGCAGAGCTGAAGGATTACAAATAGTAATATGTAGTAAATAGTAGAAAGTGGGAGGAGGTTAAAATAGCTGAAAATTGATGGACTAATCAGAACAGAGAAATCCACTGATTGTATAAGCTTAACTACCTTATCAACATCAGTTGTGTGGAGTTTAAAAATATGAATGAGCAGACTCGGAAGAATAACAATGTCAGGATATCTGAGACTGTATGTGCAGGCAGTCGTGTTCAAAAATAGACTAATTAGCCCATCTGAATCAGCTGTCTATCTCCAATCGGCGTTTAACGTTGCCATGGTGATGTGTTCTCTGGTTTAGGGAGTGAGAAAATGTGGAGTCTAACCTCTGCACACTAAGGCTCCTAAATCGGAATGTTTTCATTCTTGTGTTGTACAAGTGATTTGGCCTTTTGCAGGAAATGCATGCAACACTGAACTTTTGCATTTGTTTTGTTCATTAATTGCAAAAATTTCCCAAATTATCATTCCTAATTGTTAAATGTCCCATCTTTCATTACATACCAATGTAGATACAGATTAACATGTATTTTGGACCTTGAGTTGAGAGGTTACAGGATCCAAAGGGAGAGAGGTTTTGGCCAACAGGTTTTGACCAACCTGTCAGTGTGGAATTCACTCACTAAAAACATCAGAAAACCGTAAACCTAATTGCACATGCTGTTTTTAAGCTAAACCTGCATTGCCATTATGCTCATCCTGCAGCAGCTCACCATGCTTTCTCTGTGCCTTGGGGATATTTACCTGCTATGTAAACTATTACATCATGTTGATTTGTGTTAGCTAGTTAATTAGAGCACAGTCATGCAAACACAGTAGGTTAGCATAGGCTTATTCATATAGACACAAGGTGTTAATACCACATTCCACTCATCCGCAGAGGGCAATATGAAATTCATTGCTGCAGCAATTAATGCACACCGAAGTCTGTGAAAGGAAGAGATTTTTCAAAATGTCAATGCTGTTTTTCCTCAAATTCAGAGCTCTTTCTCTGTTTTTTTGTTGTTTTTTTAAACTGTAAATCTGCATTCTGAAATTTTTGTCCGGATTTTTTCTGTAACATGTGGTCACTGGTGTTTTTCTGGGTTATGTGGTGCAATCTACAAAAAAATAAACCCCCTTTTAAAAGTAGTTTGTCGTTCTTGTTTGAATTTCACTTTGTTGATCTTTAGGCATGTGCGTGTGTGTGTGTATGGGCTCAGTGAGTGAGTGGTCACATTTGCATGAATGCATGTTTCATGCCAGACATAAAACTAGAGGGGATGTATGAATTAATGTTGCATTTACACTCTTATTTGCAGGTCAAGGCTAAAAACTATGACAAGGTAGAAAAGGTGAGTGTCCACCATACACATGGAAGCTGACTAGTGGGTCATTTTAATACAGACTTTTTAAGGTTTCTACTTAAATGTGCCAACACAGCACTACAGTGGCCATTAAAGTCATAATTGTATTGCAAACACCTAAAATATACATGTAAAAGATCATTTTGATCCAAACAAACTGAAAGTGTGCAGGTGGAAGAATTTTTTTTTTTTATTATTATTAATGCACACTGACTTACAACATAACTTATTTTCTATCTGCTGTAGTTTGCACTACAATGTTAATTGTTTTGGTCACAAAATTCATGTTTATTGTTTCACATCCTTAGTGGTAAAATATTTTATATGTAAACAGGATTTAATTTTAATCTGAATTTGTGGGAAACTGATTTGGTTGTCACTGGTTTTCCACTGTGACGACATCCTTTTCAGTTTTCTGCCCCGAGTGTCAGCTCCACACGTCGACAGGTAGCCCCCAAACACCAGTATGTTCAGTGAGTTTAGAGGAGCTCACTGTCTAATGATGCAGAGTAACTTAAGTGCAGAACACAACTGTGCTGAGTAAAACCTGGAACTCTCCTAAATCTGCCATATGGGCTGAGGTATAAACCTCTTTTCTTGGTTTTCCTGGGTGTGTCTGTAATCCTATATGAAATACACTAGTTATTAATATGCTAGTTTGAGCATGGGTTAATTAAATCAATGAAACAGTGAAGATGTGATTGTCTTAGAGAATCTATACAGTATATATGAAATGTGTTACGATTCCAGTTGTTTTATCTTCCTGTATTCTTGCCCTTGTAGCTGTTTCAGAGATGCCTAATGAAAGTCTTACACATCGACTTGTGGAAATGTTACCTCTCATATGTCCGAGAGACCAAAGGGAAGCTACCCAGCTACAAGTAAGAGAACATGGTGCATAATGGGTTTAAGTCATGTTGACATGCTCCCATAGTGTGAGACACATTTGACTTCATGCATTTCTTTTTCCCCCCTCAGAGAGAAGATGGCCCAGGCTTATGACTTTGCCCTGGATAAAATAGGCATGGAAATCATGTCTTATCAGGTATGCAGATCTGAACTACAATCAAGGGATTTAAAAGTGCACTTTTCATTTTTGGCCTATTTTGAGAAAACCCTTTTCTCTATTGTAAAATTGGTTGTATTATATGTAAGGAGGGTGGTGTGATCGTTCTCAGAGGGTTTGGTTACACTTGACTGTTATGTAGCCAGAGGAACAATGACGGACCACATGCGCCCTGATTAACCACGTTTAACAGCCCAGAATTACAGTCAACATGTCTGCATCTCAGAAACTGTTTCCAACCGTCAACCGTAGCAGCAGCACAGACTGACTGTCATTGACTATCTCAATAGGCCTGTACATAACAAAACAGTAAATCATTAGAGGCATGATGGACTGCTGCTGTGCTAATGAGACGCCATCGCCGGGCTCATGCACGCACCCAGGTTCCCGAGACAACGATACTGGCAAAGAGAAGGGTGGCACAGTTCCGGAATTGCCAGCGATGAGCCTTGACCTAAACCCCATTGAAAACCTGTGGGGTTGGTGGAGTGAGTGTGACAGAATGAACGTCCTTCACAGACTCAGCAGAGGTTGTGACAGTCCATGAGGAGGAGGATTACTACTGTAATCAATTCTGATGGGCGACACACTAATTACAGATTGCGAAATCTGCTGTTTACTCCAGTTATGGAACTTGAAAAAATACATTTTTTTGTAGTTTTTGTCACGTATCTTTGTGTTCCTTACTTATTAAATGAAGATAATCATTAAAAGTTAATAAGGAACAAAATAGAGGTTAATTTCATGTGACACAAACATCCTGAACAAATGTGCAGATAAACACAGCAGTGCATTTTTAAATACCTTGGGCTTTTACATTGGTACATGCATGTATAAATTTCTGTTATCTAACAGCTCTTATCTCCTCATAGATCTGGGTGGACTACATCAACTTCCTAAAAGGAGTGTAAGTGCTTTTTTCCCCCCTTTAATTTAATTGGAATAGTTCCTAAACTGTCTTAGCAAACTCTTAAATGTTGACATTTGTATTTTGTGCTCCATCAGTGAGGCTGTGGGCTCATACGCAGAGAACCAACGGATCACTGCTGTACGGAGGGTGTACCAGAGAGGCTGTGTGAACCCCATGATCAACATTGAGCAGCTCTGGAGAGATTATAGCAAATATGAGGAGGCGAGTGATCCACCCTGGCCTACTGGTTTTTATCTGTCTCCCCTACGTATGTTTGCATGTGTGGAGTTTGAGCCATTAAGACTGACTCGTCTATTTCATGAACAGGGAATCAATGTGCACTTGGCCAAAAAGATGATTGAGGATCGAAGTAGAGACTACATGAATGCTAGAAGAGTGGCAAAGGTGAGACGAGAACCTGTCATGAATCATTGTGCTGTGTATTAAAGTCATCATCGATCTGTTTGAAGGCATCCTGATTGTTGTGTGGTTTGCGTGATTCAGGAGTATGAGACTGTGATGAAGGGGTTGGACAGGAATGCGCCTTCAGTGCCACCACAGAACTCCCCTCAGGAAGCTCAGCAAGTGGATATGTGGAAGAAGTACATCCAGTGGGAAAAAAGCAACCCACTGCGCACTGAAGACCAGACCCTCATCACAAAGAGAGGTGACTGTTTGTGGTCAGGAAATATAACATTAGAATGTGCAAATCTTTGCTATATAAGTTTTGAAAGGTCTGTGATTCCCGTATTTATGCTGGTATCCAGTTTTAATAATTTTTTTAACATTAGTCAGTGTCATAAAATAATTTATTATGAAGATTTTTCTCTTCATTCGTGGTTTAGATGCATTACTTGTGCCTACACTCTGATTTTATGTTAAATTGTGCATGCAAACAATTTAAAATTTGTGGGATTCATCAGTACTTGCATACTTCCTGCTTGTCCTTGGCTAAGATCGAATTTTAAGAGTGCCCTGGTCCACATGTGAGCCAACACACACCAAAGCCAACATGGACTTTGTGCAGTGAGATACACTTACCAATAGCGTCTGTTAAGTGGAGTATTTGGACAGAGAAACCTCTCCAATGATGGATGCAATGTGCTCATCCACATAGTTTCCTTTTGGTGTCCTTTTTCACATTAAAACCATCACAGGGAATTTTTACTTTCTGTGCTGATGACCTCACTGCGCATACTAAAAATACGATTTCTTTTTTTATCCTACTAAAATTTCATTCAGTTTAGTTTCTATCTCTGCAGAAGATTTTTTCCTTTCACTCCCCTTAGGTGGCATTTCCTTGTTCATTTTTTTTTTGCTGGTGCATGTTTCATAAATCCCATGTGGAATTTTATTTGTGACAAATATGAGAGAGAAAAAAACAAGAAAACTTTCACGCATGAAGCCCTTTGATTCAGTATTTTATGAACTGTATGCTCCGTGTTGCAGTGATGTTTGCCTACGAGCAGTGCCTGCTGGTGCTGGGCCACCATCCTGATATATGGTATGAGGCAGCACAGTACCTGGAGCAGTCCAGCAAACTGCTGGCAGAGAAAGGAGTAAGTGAATTTCGTGTGAAAGTATTCTTCAACCTCAGCTAAGAACTGTCCTCTAATTCTTTGAATGCCTGTTCGCTCAGGATATGAATAATTCGAAGCTGTTCAGCGACGAGGCGGCTAACATCTACGAACGTGCCATCGGGACTCTTCTGAAAAAGAACATGCTCCTGTACTTTTCATTTGCTGACTATGAAGAGGTGAGTGTCCGTTTGCTTACTGGACACAATTTCTAATCAAGACGGTGAGAGACGCGCAGAATCGTCAGCATAAATCTTTTGCTTCCCTCATAGAGTCGCATGAAATACGAGAAGGTCCACAGCATCTATAATAAACTGCTGGCCATCGAGGACATTGACCCCACCCTGGTCTACATTCAGTACATGAAGTTTGCCAGGCGGGCAGAGGGGATCAAATCGGGTCGCACCATCTTCAAAAAGGCCCGAGAGGATCTTCGCACGCGTCACCATGTCTATGTGACGGCAGCACTGATGGAGTACTACTGCAGCAAGGTAAGCATACATCATGGCATATTAAGTATAAGTACAGTGTCATTAACATCAATTAGGGATGCATGATACATAGCAAGCTAATAGATTATCGGCCCGATAATGGGAAATTTAATTATTGACTATTGGCCGATAATGAAATTAGAACCGATAATACAAAGATGCAGCTTCTATGATACAGTAGGTTGGAGAATTTTCACATCATCAACATCTGTTTAAAAAAAAAACGAAGAAAGTTATCGGTCATGAGGAGGAGTGATTATTATGATTATCTGCTGATAACAGTACATATAATGCATCCCTAAAATCAGTCTTGTACGTGTCCCGTGTAAACTCTTTTTAATTTTTTCACACAGGATAAATCAGTGGCCTTTAAGATTTTTGAGCTTGGTTTGAAGAAATATGGGGACATTCCAGAGTACATACTGGCATATATTGATTACCTCTCACACCTTAATGGTAGGTCATGCATGAAGAAATGCAGGAAATCTGTTCTTTATTTCTGTTTTCTTAATATATATTAGTATCTGCTGTTTAGAACATAAAGATTTCTCTTCCATTATTGTCATATAATGAAAGACAAATGTGTAACCCTGTTTTTTTTCCTCTTCTGCCATGTCTCTCCAGAGGATAACAACACCAGGGTTCTGTTTGAACGTGTCCTCACCTCAGGAAGCTTGACACCTGAAAAGTCAGGGTAATGTCAAGTATTGATTCATGCTGTGGCGTGTACAGTATATAAGTAATTAAATTAATATCCCTGGTGACGTTTGCTCATTTTTATTTCTCTTTAATTCTGCAGCGAGGTCTGGGCTCGATTCCTGGCTTTTGAGAGCAACATAGGAGACCTGGCCAGTATCCTGAAGGTGGAGCGCAGGCGATTCTCTGCCTTCAAGGACGAGTACGAGGGCAAAGAAACCGCCCTGCTTGTAGATAGATACAAGTTCATGGACCTGTATCCCTGCTCTGGCAGTGAACTCAAGGCCCTTGGATACAAGGTGTGTGTTTTGCCTTTTGCGATTCCTTTCTTCTGAAGCTGTCATATGGATCAGACTTTTACTCTCAACTATGATTGAAACTGTTTCTACTTTGTTTTCCCAGGATGTGTCTCGTGCCAAACTGGCAGCACTGCTCCCAGAGACGGTGGTGGTGCAGTCTACGCCTACACTAAAAGATGAAGCTGACCGTAAACCTGAGTACCCCAAACCTGACACCAATCAGATGATCCCCTTCCAGCCACGTCATCTCGCCCGTACGTAGTCCTTAGCTGCCCAAGGTCTTCTTCTCTGCACTGCTGTCTCTTCAGCATTTACTCAATGCATAAAAGAATCCATGTTTAATGTTTTCCTCCTGTGTTCCTCCCCACAGCTCCAGGTTTACACCCAGTCCCTGGTGGAGTTTTCCCAGTCCCCCCAGCTGCTGTTGTCCTAATGAAGCTGCTCCCTCCGCCTACGTGCTTCACTGTGAGTATCTACAGCTTAACCCAGTCAAGCTAATATTTTACTGCTAAAGACAAAAAAAAAAGTTATTTTCCCACTAGAGTGCATAAAATCTGTGGTTGTCTCTTACTGCAGGGTCCCTTTGTTCAAGTGGATGAGCTCATGGAAACGTTCAGGAGATGCACACTTCCTGATAGTAAGTTGCTCTTGCCTGCACTTCAGATGAATCCTGGCCCTTTCTATTTTTAGCCATGCTAACAACGTGGCTCTGGTGGTGTAAATGTCAGTCAGATGGGTGGTCAGTCATCCACTGATCAAATGAACACTTTTGAATCGGCATAAGATGTGTTTTGTTGTGTCAAGATGGCCGTCTACCCCCTATTTTACACGTTTCTCCTGTATTTTCTGTTTCTATAGCTGTTGATGCTGCTGTAGAGCTGATCACTGGTAGACAGCCGGATGCGGGAGGGGAAGGCAATGGATCTATGGAGAACCACGCTGTTACCAAATCACTCAAGAGGCCTAACGCCGACTCAGACGAGGAGGATGACAAAGGAGCCATGGCTCCGCCCATACATGATATATACCGCGCACGCCAACAGAAGAGGATTCGATAAACTCAAAGTGAATCCTTCAAGAATGTAATCTCAACAGGTGACATCTGGAGTAAATATACATGTCCACATTTCTGAGTGCGTCTGACAGATTCGACGTCTGTCAATCTCTGTACAGAAGACAAACACACATTTTCACACGCACACAGGCAAACATACAATATGTTCATCTGAGTGTTCTCGTGGCTTTTTGTTAACTTTTTTTTTTAAAGACTGAAATTATACTGTACAAAATTTTTAATCCACCCATTGTTTTTGACACACAGTTCAGTTTTGGCCTTGTCTATGTGACAGTGATGGATTTCTTTTTAGATAAGTGGAGGAATCACCGTTCCTTTCAATAAAAATGGGAAAGAATTACTCTAGATTTGTGTTTTTATTTGACCTTTTTCTCTGTAATTGACTGGACCTTTGATCCACCTCCTTCACCACCAGGGCGCAGCGTTTGACACATAGTTGTTGGACTGAGGGGATCGTCTGTGTAAATGATCAGATTCCCTTCATGGAAGACAGCAGGATGTCAAAGGCTTAGATTTATGTAATCTGTGTAAGGGAGAGATTAGCTTTTAAAGTATCAGTAGTTTCTTTGCTTTTTGGCTCAAAATATGTAACTTTTTTTTCAATGTTAGTCAGCTGCTTATTTTCACATTGGCCTGATTACATCATTATTTGTCTGCCCAACCTAGCATTTGTACTTAGCATGTGGCAGCCTATCTCAGCTTGAGCCTATTCATAAGTATCACTGGCATTAAACAGTCCATGCAGAACACCATTCTAATGTTTCATATTTGCATCATTTGGAAAACTGCAACAACTGATTGTAGTAATGACAAAAATGATGTCTTTCTTTCTAACATTAAAGGTGTATCTAATGAAGTACATATTTCATATTTGAACAGATAAGATCCTGCATTTTAAACTGCACGTCGAGATCAAGAGATATAAAGAAAAAGGAAATGACAACATAAACAGTGGCACAGTATGAGATACAGTACTGGCTTGTCATAAAAAGTGAACTCAACATTACAATACTTCCAAACTTGCTTTTTTTTTATTTTACAGACGGTGTGTCAAAAACAAACATGTTTTTCTGTTAACTGGTAACATCAGGAGCACAAAAAACAATCTTTGATTTCACAAGTATGCCACTCCATTAAAAAGGAGGCCACTGGCCTGGTGAAGGTCAAGTAAGTATGGGCACAAAATACTGCAAACTGTGTCTCCAAATTGAATATTAATTGTCTTCTGTGGCTGAAGATCTTGACATACCAGATGTCAGATACACATATTGTGTCTGCAGTGAAAAATGAAAATGTATCTGTTTGAATGTTAGACAATTTTACTAAGATATTCCAGAATACAAACAAGATGTGTGTGGCTTAAGTCTAGTCTGGGAATGCTTTTTTCACCTGGAAATGTGGAAGTGATTTCCTCAGATGATTAGAAGCAGCACATAAACTCATTTAAAACAACCCTGATGGTGCCACTAAAACTTTTTTAGTAAAAAGTACAAACATCTGTTTTGTTGATTTGATGCAACAAACACAAAAACTCAGAGGGCTCATTTTCATGAATGCCTCTTCCTGTTCACTACAGCACAATATCAGTCTTTCACATTTCCAGTTTCAAACTTCTGTTCCTTAGACATCTCTCCACTGTGCATCGCACTGTATGTGAGAAACAATATGAATCAACTGAGACATTTTTTAAATAGCTAACACTTCCCTTTGCTAAAGTGCAACAAATGCACCCATTGAGAAGCCATATGCACACTTGTCCTTATTGGCTGCAGATACAGACTGTCATCACAACACAATGCAGTGTGAAAACGTAAAAAAAAAAAAAGAAACCTCAAGAACACACATCTGTAGATTCTCACGCATCCATGTCATGCAAATCCCAATGGGATAAATAGAAGACAACTGGACTTCTTTTTAGTTTTGAGAGGGAAAACTCTTGGATGAGAGTTGAAACATCTTCAAAAAAAATAAAAAAAGAAGTCTATTTGTCTATGTTATAACCCCTAAGGCTCAAGAACAGATGGTTCTTGTTGTTTCAAAAGTAACAGTCTCATGTATAATTCACAAGGGCTTTTCATGTTAGTGTCCTGCACCAAAGAAAAACATCGGAGAAATTGAAGTAAATATGTCCATAAATATTGCAGCTTGTTAATTCACATTATTGTTCAGTAGTTTAAACTATTTGCATACAAGCAAATACAGCTCACTTTACTATACAGTACATCATTGACATCACATAGACCTTTAATCTTACATCTACCTCTTTTTACATTATAATACATCAAGTGTTAAAATAATAAATATCACTGTAGCAACATGTTGATACTGGACAGTCTATTTCCAAAGTACTGAACAAAAATCTCCGGGTGGCCTTTATAAAACTGTCCCAGCAGCCTTCTCTTTTCTTTGGGGGAGAGTTTAGGGTTCTCGTGGATTGTCTTGAGTAAAGACCAAAGTTCCTCTTTAGTGGTTTTTTGTGCATTTTCTAAATAAGCCTCAGGACTCACTCTTGTGCAGTATGTTGATCCTGCAGTAAGGAGGGATTCATGAAGAGAAGGTATAGTTATTCACTCATAAAAAGGGATTTCTACCAAACACAAAGAACAGCAAAACAAACAGAATGTATAAGATGAATAGATAGGAGGAAAATCTGCAAACCTGTTATCATATTTGGATCCTTGCCCTTCACAATATTCATTATTCTGTCACTGACCATCTTATGCAATGAAACGGGAATCTGGTGAAAAAGAGAGGAAAATAGTCTATGTATTTATTAACATCAAATATTCATGTGATTACAATTATAAAAAATATAATTCGCATATTTATTCAGTTTGTTGCCATCTGATCCCACACAGTTGGTCACATTTGATTAAAAAATATCTGATGTCAAGGAGCATTTTATAAGTGCGGTACTGTAGGAGGGATGTAACACTCTGCAACTCAATGACTAACATCTCTTTCAGAGATGATTGGGTGACCAGACACACATGTGCACACACAGACAAAGAGGCAAATCAGGAATACTCACTTTAAACAGATCACAGTGGTTGTCCATCATGAATAGAACCATCAAGTCCACCTTTCCTTTGGAGAGTCTTCTGCTGTAGACGATGGCACTAGAGAAAGACCTTTTCACCGCCATCCTGTTCTCAATCTGACAGAGAATTGTTTCAAGTTAGCAAAGATCAATCGCAGAAGGACTACACGTGTACAAACTCAGAAAGATGCATGCAAATGCTCACCTCTTTGTGCAGTTTGACCTCCTGTGGTTTGGCTGCAATTGCCATGAATCTCAGGAGCCTGCGTAGCTCCTCCCTGCTGCGAGAGTCCTGCAACTTCAGGCTTAGCTGCAGAGTCTCTAGAGCTTGTTCTTGCTTGCCGTTTACTGATAATAGACAACAGAAAATACAACAATGAGCTTGAGAAAAGCTGGGCAGCGACATTTATGAAACTCGCCTTTATGCAACACCATTAAAGCCTCAACTACAAGACACCAAAGAAATCTGACAGCTCCTTGTCTTACCGAGTAGCTCCGAGATGCCAGAGTGGATGTCGAAAACGTGGTTGCTGAGCATCGGTAGCCGTTGTGTCTGTCCGTAATGCTGAGCCAGGACTCCGTAGAGCATTTTCTTACACCGGAGCAGGTCGTCAACACATCCAGACAAACCTCGACTGACCTCCACCACCAGTTCATCAGGCAGAAATTCTAGACAGTCTACTGCCCCTGACATCCACTCATCAGCCCTGAGAGAGAGGAAAGTGTAAATCTCCATTTCAGTTTGTAAAGATGGTAGAGTCTAAAAACAGAGCATTAGGATTGACAGATCACAAGAAACACTGATTATAAAGGTCAAATTAAGACCCCAGAACTGTAAAAGCTTTAAAGGACTCACTGTGCTTCACTAAGGGCCTTGAGGACCTCACGGTCTAGGTAACTTGACGTATACAACAGGTCCGGGTCACTGTCCATGCCATGCAGGAGAGGCCGTGATGTGTCTTTACCCTCTAATAAATTCTCCAATAGGGGGAGCTCTATCAGCTGCAACAGTCTGAATACCGCCTGCTGGTGCCACACCTCATTCACAACTGTAAAAACACAGGAGTTGAAAGCCACAAAGGTCAGATGTCCACAGAAATACAGACATATGGTGTGACAGAGCATTTGCCCCATGAAAACATGGTGCCTGTTTTATGTCATTCTCCTTTGTTTCATCAGACAGAAGACGACTTACTCTCTTGTGAGAGGCCGAGGTTGATCATCTGAGGGGTGATGGTGGAGCTTAGATTGAAGTTTCCCAGCACTTCCTCCAGTGATTTGTCTGTTTTTACAGGGGAGTGGGCCTCTTGTCTGAAGAGTCACATAATAACAGCAATCAGTGCAAACAATTTAGAAAAAAAAGACATTACAGGAGCAATCATTGCATTAGGCTGCACCCTGTTCTGGTGCCTGTGATTCACTAGCAGTTTGGTGCTGTTGTCATGGTTTGGGGTTTAGCTTATTTTCTGATTTATTTTGAAAGTTACTTTTCCCATGTCATGTTTTGTACACTTCCTGATTTTATTTTTACTGCCTTTTTGCTATTGTTGATTGTTTGCACCTATGTCTTGTCCGCCTTCCCTTCCTAGAGCATTTAGTCTGTGTGTCTTAACCTCTCTCTGTGTCCGTTTGTTGCACAGTATTATGGTTATATGATCACCCACGTTTATTTGTTTGTCTATCTGCAAAATATCTTGTAAAGATGTCAACAGGTTTTAAAGACATTTTGTGTGGGTATGGAGCTCGGTCAAAGGAAGAATTGTTTGAATTGAGGTGGATCTGGGTACGGATGAGGATTCTGGAGCACTTTTTCACTTTCTACAACATTTTTTTTTGTGCCATATTATATAAAATAATAAAATAAAAATACCCAGGCATGGACAGTTCATGAAGATCCACCACTATGCACAATTGGATTCAGATCCGGATCGCCTGGAAACTACTGTATTTCCTGATTGCTCAGGTTTTAGTAACAATGCTATTGGAGAAGGTATGCGCTCTCCGAGTGCTTTCTAGTTTCAGGATACGTCATGCATCTAACACTTTCCATTTTAAGTTAATTTGTGTATTTGCTTTGACTGGACATTACCCGTCTAATGGATTTTGGCTTCTGTCAACTGCTCGTCAATGTTTGCTTTTTTGAACCATCATCATATTTTTGCCCTTGCTTTCCTCAGTTTCTCTCAAGCATATGTTCTTCTTTTCGTTCCATTTAAACCCATGACTGCACATTATCTGTCTTGGTTGTCTGCATTTGGCTCATCTTTTTCCTCGTGTTCCCTATTTCCTACACTTGGGTGACATTTCAGGTGAATTTCCAGCATTGAACAATATCCGATGAACATTTACGAGGACATGTGAAGCTTTTCTGTTTATTAACGTTATTCCCATGAAGACTTGACTTGGCCAATGCTGCAAATAATAAAAGCCTCATTTAAACTGTCAGAGCGCACAGGTTCTCTGAATCTTTCATCTCCCACTGGGAACATTGGGCCTGTTCTGAAGCTATAGAAAGGATCAGATCAGGAGGAAGGAGAACAAAGCAAACCAAAAAACGTGATCTGAAGATGTTATGACTCTCGTGTGTACCTTTCACATGATGGACTGTAGCTGTTCTTGTTCCTGTTCGGGCTCAGTGAGTCATAGCCACTCTCGATGGTGGTAGTGGTGTGAGACTTAGCATTGGTCAGCGACGGTGAGGAGCTTGTCGTTGGGCTCAGAAACCTGTACAGACTGCAACTACTGTCCTCAAATGTGGCTCGTTTCTTTTCCTTCCCAAATACTTTGACACCCACTGGCTCAAACACCCTCGAGTCCATCAGGGCCTGACAGAGGCGGACAGCCTTGTAGCGGGGCACTGCCTCATTACCAAAGAAATTGTTCAGGGTGAGATGTGCCAACACCACATCCACAGCCTCTGAGCCCAGGAAGCAGTCATGGTAGGACTTCAGGTTGTGCCGTCGCCGCTTGACCTCCACATTAGCGTGAAGATTGGATATGATGCTGCTCCAGATGTAGGTAGCCCGGAACGGCTTCCCAGCCATGCTTTGTTCTGATAGAGGAGAGGAAGAATCAGTGGATGGAAAAGGGAGACAGGTGGGAAAGACATGCAGGAGTGTAAGAATGAAGAATGATGTTGTGGTGATAAATGCATGCTTATGTGCAATATGTTCAAGAGCTTGGTTTTAATTCATTTAGCAGATTATTAACACCTCATAACGAATATTCCACTCATCCAGTGTATGTTTAAGACATTATGAAAAGGAAATCATCTATGTCTGATTTTCTCACCAGAATAGACATCAGATGCAATCTCTCTACACAGCCCGCCAAACTCAATCACATTTGCACAAGGAAGCAGACACAATGATCATATTGTGGGCCTTCTCTCACAAGAGATATGCTGATATGCTCTTGTTGTATTTTCCACTGGATGGGCTGCATTGCCACTGTACACAAATTAGGTGATACATGCAATCAAACACGCCATCATGCAATTTCTCAATGCCTCTGATCTGCCTGTCTGTGTTCGATCGGTCATTGCTGATGGAAAAAAGACTTGTGGGACATCCACTGCAAGCCAGACCACTGCAAGAAAGCAGAGCTGCCCATAGAGAGATGGTAGCAGGGCTTTCATCTCATAACAGGAAACATTTAAACTCTGTTGAGCAAATGCTAGGGGAGGATCTGAGAGACTCACTGAGGCCAGAGCCCATTAATCAGACATTGCCAACAGGAGCCAGGCTCCCTATTATGATAACGGCACATGACAAACACTATTACCGACCCATCTGTAAAACTTGACACTCACAGAAACAATCGGGAACAGTACAGCAACAAGCAGGTGTTCACCCACTCATTAAAAAAAAAACATGCTCATTTAGGAAGGTGCTGGGCAGATTTCTCTGTGATTTGATAATTAATGAGATACCTTGGTGTATCCCTCTGAGGGAGAAGAAGCTGTTCTGAACTGGGGATGTGAGGAAAGAACAACTGGGGGTACAGCAGCTGTTTGAGAAAGAACACCATTCAAACGTTTGTGTGCTTAAGAAGAGCCATGAGAAATATAATCGGCTGATGATGCAATGAATGAAAAAAAAGATCTTTAGCATAATTGTGACAAGTCCATGTTATGCTAATATAAAAAATAAACCCACTGCAAAATGTATAATATCACTGGATTATACTTTTCAGGTATAGTTGCATAAAGACACTGGATTAGGTTATCAGAATGGAATTCCTGATTTAGAATTTAAGGCAGGGCCATCTGGAGAATCCCAGGGGTCCCAGGATTACCAGTCCCACAATAAATCCGGATCTTATCATTATCAATATCCATTAATGCTTGTAAAAAAGAAGGGGGGGAAAAAAAGAGTGTGGGTCAGGTGTGGGTCAAAACAATCCTGGGAGCAGGGCTTTGGTCTGTCACCTCGTGTTTGTAGAGCTGATGCCAGACTCCTTCCCTGTTAAAGCAGATAGACTGCAGGACGACGCAAGAGAAGACTGAGCCGCGGTGCACCGTGTGTTTGCACACATCGGGAAGTAAATAACCACAGAGGGAGCATTGCTGCCAACACAAGGGGGTATTCTCCATGTGAACCTCCACGTAAACATCTCCACATCTGAGTTGTTTTGTCACTGCGGGGGCAAAACAAACACTATAGCCTACGTGCTTTTTAAGCACCAAAAACACAGGACTAATGATTTCAACGTGGAAACAGACAGACCAATAGCAGCGGGATGTTAATAGCCTGTAGCAGATATCTTCATTCCTCCAACATGCTGAGACTGGTGTGGTTAACAGTTCAAATCTCAGGATACAATCTGAAAGTAGACTATTGGCCCGTATGGATTTGAACCCTCATATCCCCTCATTTATAGTCAACCGTGGCAAACACACTCACATGCGTAATTCACCTGCTCTACCTGTGTTTTAACACAAACACCGCACTGCTGACTGCTGAGCATGCACTGACTGATAAATGTCACAAAAAAACAAACCTTAGTAACAGCTGATCTACAAAGCATTAAATAAGCAATAATTACGCATTATATACTTAAGGGATGACTATCATTCCTTTTACGTATACTTTCAGTATTTTTTCAACGCAATATGTTCAGAGAAAGGCTGTTTTTAAATTACAAATGTAGAAATAATAGCAGCGGCACGTAAAACACAGCCCTACGTACATGATTGCGCGTTGTGTGGCACGATAAATGGCGACATGTGAAATTTTCTGAAAACATCACGCCTCAACACAACATGTTACAGGAGTAAATGAGACCAACTCTTCAAAACTATTTCAAACACTGAAAGTAATTAAAAACATTTAGTCCGTATTTTACCAGCAGCAACTGATTAAATTGATCTTACCTGTTGCTCGGTGAACGAAAACTTCCTCCGGTGACAGTAAAGACAGCCATTCAAACCATGTCCCTGCGCTTCAATTTACAGCGTGACTCGCACCACTTACTACAGTCAACCCCGAAACCGTCTCCTCCCACTGAAATGCATTATTCATGTCCCTATCGCCGCCCTGACCCGCATTAGCATGATGACTCTCACTGTTTCCCTGGAGTTGAACAAAAGGCGCACTAACTCATTCGCAACTCGCACTTATTCTTCAATTTGGACAAATCTTCGCCAATTGAAACTGGAAAGGATGAAAGACCCTTTCGCCTCTCCAGAGAATCTTTTCCAAATGCCCGGATTATTCCCTTCTATCACGCGAAAGCATAATACAATTATGAGGAGCCAAAGGCGATGTGCAGAATTTCCTAATATTTCCTATTAATGTGCTTTAAGGAAAAAAATTTATTGGCTGAGTAAAAGACTTTGAATTATTATGAAATGCTAAAAATCCAGGAAGTTTTCAAACAACCTTTCACTCACTAAGTCACACCCTTAAAGCCTACACTTGAAGGAAACCTGGTCTGATAAAGAGCTGTGGTATTTAACAGCAGCTACCATATGAGACAGATATTCTGAGAGAAGGGAGAAAAGTTTCTATGATAAAACTCAACATCTAGAAAAAGTCAAAACAATAGAAGTGACTGGGGATACAAGACTGAAACATGTGGCTGCAGGTGCCTCAGGTGTCGGAATGCCCTGATGCTATTTCAGTTTAGTCTGGTGTCATCTGTCATTATAACTGAACTTAAATCATGACATGACAGACAAACCTACATAGCCCAGAGTAAATGAAACACAAGCTGCAGTCGAGCCGGATTTCACAAACTAAGGCTCCAACCTGGTGCCTTCTTTCTTTAGGTGTAACCTGACAGAGGAGAAGTAGTAAGTTGACACTGTAAACCTAATGTTGGTCACAAACTGAAAGGGAGAGACTGAAAGGAAGATAGCAATTATCATCATGAGACACAAGTGTGGTGTACCAGGTGAGACCTGCAGCTAAAGGGGATACCGGTTTGAATACTGGCCCCCCTCACATCTTTTGTGTGGAAAAATGCTCTCACACCAGGTGAAAGGAGAACACGTACTTGTAAAAACAAAGAGAGCCTACATCTGTTAGCTTTTTGATTAGAGATGGAGGCCAAAGTCACTAGTTTGCCTTCCTAGACAAGAGAGGAGAGAGAAGGAAATGTTTTATATCTTACTGTTGTGCCTCTCAGGATGACTCAGCTTATGCAGCATTAATTCTGACTTTATCATTTGACCAATTTTGAAATCCCTCTCCTGTGAGCCCACAAACTTTGTGGAGGCGTAATGATCATTTGGTTGAGCATCCCTTCAGTGATACAAAGCAAGGACTAAGATGAGGACCATGAATCACAACGTCTGTGGTTTGACTCTGGCTGCAGACCTTTGTTACCTCCCTCTAATAAAGGTAAATGCAGCTCCAAGTAATAATGTAGAAATCAAAGCATGACAGAGTCGGAAAAGATCAATAATTTGTATTCAGAACTTCGTACCTGCATGGCTAGCCAGGATTCACCCATTCACTCAAACACATTCATGCAGTGGTGGGAGAGTCTATTATGCGAGGCACCACCTGCTCATCAGGAGTGATACCCTTACAGACAATCACTCACATATTGGGAGCAATTTCAGTATCTGTGGACTGCAGAGACAGGGGCTGGAACCACAAATCTACCTCCCGCTCTGCCTCCTGAGCCACATCCACCTGGGGAACAATGATGGCAACAAACGAGGGACGAATGATGATCCAACTCAGTTAAATAAGAAACTAGTAAGGAATCATTAATTAGTGCTTTTCTTATAACGGGCCGCAAAAAGGGTAACAAATGTGGGTACCGTTGTAGGTCACCTGCTAGAGTGCACACACCATATATCAAAGTCTGAGTCCTTACCACCGTGGCCCAATAAATAGGTACACTAGACAGCACTCGGAGCGTAAACTGCCGCCAAAGCAGCTCAGTTCCCCCATTATGTCCTTGCACCTAAAATCAATGGTCCCATGATAGTCTGACCCTCATAATATGAATCCTTGACTATGTAAGACCTACCCTTGGAATTTGGAGTCACATCGGTATCATTATTAGTTTGACCATCCTTTGATCCAGATCCACTCCAAAATTTGACGATTTCTTCCATGTCACATGCCCTACTGTTCCACCCAGTATCATGGTAATTTGTCAAGTAGTTTATGTGTAACTGACAAAAATGTTCAGAAATTTTTTTTTTTTTTTTTAAATCCAGATTCTGCCCCTATATATGGATCCACTTCAAAATTATATGAGTTCTTCCTTGCTACACGCAAAACCCTTCCACCAAGTTTCATTAAAATCTGTTGGGTAGTTTATGCATAATAGATGGAAATGTTGCAAAAAGGAAGTAGGAAAGAAAACCACACAACCACACTTCCCTGTCATACAACCAAACCCGCAACCAAGTTTCTTGTAGCTTTCACATGCTGAATGTGCACGTAAATGCAACCTTTCCGTCGCTGCAGTCGATGTATTTCTACATTCACGCAACCATCATGTCTACACAAAGAAAATCCACGCCTTAAATGAAAGGGAACTATGTGTCTGCAGTTAGAGTGAGGAGCCTTTGGTTGAAGACAGAACTGGTTCTACAACTCTTCGTACCATGGAATGCATCACAATCTGCTGGTATTTATAAATGGGCTACAAAGCTGATCTCAGTGCTGTGGAGCGAAACATGTTTTACACCAACACACTCACACACACGTGGGGGGTGGGGGTCTGGTTAATACAATTAGAAATTTTCGTCCTCAAGGTCAAAGCCATATTTACTCACCTGCTTCTCGCCATGTGCCCGGAAAACGCTCCATATTGTACAGTGATTTCCTTTCCTTTCTCCTTCACTCTTATCGGTCAAACAACGCCAGTCAGGTAGTCATTTGTTTACAATTATGATGACAAACATTCACAGGAATTCTCTCTAGGAGGTAGCATTCAAAATTAGGAAAATCCAGTATGCATTTTCCCATTTAGGGATCCAATAAGACATTGAAAAAATGAGGGAAATGTCAAGGTATATTGTAAACAGGTGGCATCTACAATACAAACCACTGAGGTCACTGTGAAGTTGTTGATATAGATCCTTTTCTGAATCTGGTGGTTTCATAAAAAATGTTAATTCTTGAGCAAGGTACCCAGTCCTAAAATGCCAAGTATTCAATTTCCTCAGGGAAGAATAATAGCAATACAAAAAACATTTCATTACAAGTCAAAGATCAGCAGTAAAATCCCATTTAGGTTTAAATACAGTGCTATTAGCAGTAAAATATACTTGAAGTAAAAGAGTTCATTCTGTGGGAAATGGACCCATGTGACTGATCATCTGCCCACTGCATCTGTGTTTATGTATGACTGGGTAGTTTAGTCCATTGGTTCCCCTCCTAGATGTCAGAAACTGTTGTTCTAATGAAGCCACCCGACAGGTTTCAAGGGAGAATTGTTGAACTCATCGGCATCTGAAACAAGGTTCCAACTACTGCCAGAAAGTTTAGTAACTTCTGGTTTGTTAATTTCTAATCTTATCTTGCTCATGTTCAAATATCAAAAGTATTAGCAACCACAGATAAATTTAGTAGAGTAATTGTCACAGAATCGTATTCTGAATTCAAGTGGATTACCAGAATGAGACAAGTTCCATAAAAGCACAGAAATAGAGTAAATGTATGTACTTGTGTGCCAAATGCACAGATGTAGATATTTAGTTGGGTTAGGCTGCCACATTGAGTGTAAATCTGTAGCTCTCCCCTCCACAGACGTCTGCTGCACACCCTGCAAAAGTGAACATGATTGGTTCAAACATCACACAGAACATTAGGTTTCAACTACTGGACGATTCCAAAGCAAATAGGCAATCTGTGTTTTGCCGTCTTATCCAACACAAAGCTGTCCAGTTACTGTGCCCTAATCACATTCTCATGAAGCCTCAAGAGTCATCTCAGTCCGTCTCCCACATACGGAACAATTCAGAACATTAAATATTCATGTTTCTCATCTGGAAAGCAGACATTCACTGTCTGTCTCTCCCAGTTCAGCCTATGCTGGAATCCCAAACGCTTGCCTGACTAGATGTCCTCCGCAACTCCAAAGGACAGAGGACAGTGGCTTTCTTCACAGAGCCGTCGCTGCAGCACAGAGGAACTTTTGTTTGGTGGAGGTTTGCAGTAATTTTGCATTGTGGCCGGACAATTATATTTTATATTCAACAGGCTAAAGGCCCTCTAAGACGACACACAGTCTGCCACCCATGCACGGTAAATAGTCTGGACATGAGAGCATGGTGGGTGAGCCCCGTGACAAGTTTCTCGCTTTGGAAAAATAACTTTAAGGTTGAGTGTTGGTTGAGACCAGAAGCAGAGATGTAATTAATATAGGTATAAGAGGTAAACCTGAAAAAGACAGTTCTGATCAGTGCTAACTGGACTTTCCTGGAATATCAGGACCCATTAAGAGGCTTTTGATGATCTCACTCTCACATGTCCATCCTCAAGGTGCAATCTAGGTTAAATATCGTCAGTGACTGGCAAGTTTATAAATTTGTTCCTTGAGAAGTCAACACAGCCAAAGGGTGAAGTCAACATATGTTGTAATTTAACTTTGGGTATCTTCTTCCCATCTTGTTGTGACTTTGGAAATAATCATGTTATGTAATTTGGATGAATTTGCAGTCAGTCTACACTTTAAAAACAAACACTATTTATTAATCCAGGAGTGAGTATTCATATTGCAGATTTATTTTTTTTAGAACTAAAGCACTGAATGCCCAAATTAAATCTGGAAAAACCTTCTCATTGGTTCTCAAACTTTTTCTAGCCCAACCCCTTCAGAAGCAAAAAAAGGAATTTTCAACACCTTAGCTTTGATCATTAATTGACAATAATAGGGGAAGAAATTTTAGTAAAATAAAAGTCAGCCCAATAGCATCTAGAAACTCACTTATCAAATCTTACAAATCTTACAAATCTTCACTTCATCAATGATATTCATTCGATTTATTTTTGCCCACTCCAGGGGGCCTTCATCCCAGTTTGAGAGCCACTTTTCTAAACGAAGACCTTTTATGCAACTCCAACATTTTTCAAAATCTGGTGTCAACCCACCAGTCACACACGGGTCCCAGAAAATGTGGAAGATGATAATCAGACAAAATACCAATGCAAACACCTAATACATGCAGCACTTTATTTACAAACTGCATCTGTAAAGAAAGATTATGTCTGATAGCATAAAACTGGTAACTGACTTATAAAGAGTCAATTTTTGAAAACTGTCAAAAAACAATGAAAAAGTGTCTCAGAAAATGCAATGAACACAATTACTTCTGTGAAAAATATATATCTATTTGTCATAAAACGTGGGCTATGTGTGTAAAGGAGTATAAAGACAACTTTTATAAATTTAATTTTACCCTCGAATAAGTCAAGGCAATTATTTTTGATTAAGAAAATTAATAAAAGCAGTGCTAGAACAGCACTGACTTGCATCTTACAGGGGTGTCTGAAGCACAAGTTAAACCACAACATAGATACATTTTATCGTTACTAAATTCCTCCTTAAAACAATTGCTGTGGTTCCCATAACCCTGTTCTTTTATACAAAATGTACATTATATATATAAGTTGGTGTTCCATTACAAAATGTATGTTTTACAAACAGTATATAGCTATGGTTATATATAAGATATATATATATATTTTTTTTTATAAAAGAAAAATCAAAAGTCTCTGTGTGTGAGCTTACTTATCAAACAATTGATGAAAGCTTGTTATATCTGTAGGAAGTCAGACTTCTGCATGTTTATTTTTTCTGTGCTCTTCTTCCTATGCTGATTGCTTTCTATCTAGTTACTATATATACTACACTGACTGGTTCTTATCTTGCATTTAACAAAACAAGATCTAAAAAATTAGATAAATCTATGAAAAGACCCATAAAAAGTGGGCTTGTAACTACAAAAACATACAATGAAAATGGAAAATGGCATTAAGTGGAAGTCTTTCAAAATGCTCCCAAAAACTTTGTCTTTGTCCGCTGTTGAACAAGTTACCACTTTCTTCTGGGATGCAGTGATGCAGACTATAAACATTACTTCTGTCCCACTGTTCACCTGCTGTGACTTTAAGCCATAGGCCTCCGAACAGGTCACTGGCGCACATCTCTCTGTGGCCGAACTGAGAGACTCTTTCCATCCATCTCTGCTGAAATTCTGAGCAGGAGGCATCATCGTCTTTGTTGCTGTAAGTTTTTCTTGTAAACCAAAGTCAAGGCTGGATCATTGGCAGGCCTGCTGCACTTGATTGATTAGTTCTCCAAAACGATCAAAGAGCCCCTCCACCCAAGCTCCGTTCTGCAGACACTTCTGTACCGTCTCCTCCTGCCCCAGGTCCCCCGCCTGCAGCCGCAAAGATGCAACCTGGAGGGCAGAACAACAATCAGAAAAAGCTCAACACAGAGATGTTTCACAATCATATTAAACGCTGACTTAGCACTAGCCCCTTTTACACAGCCTGTTCAGGATGGGATTATTGCACCGTTATTGCACCTCACCATTCTACAGCTACAAATGCGTAATGAAAGAGGGTCACTGTCGTTCCAACTGCATAAAAAGAGTGATCTAGGACGTTTTGACAATGTATTATTAGTATGACCCATATCCGAGAGATTTAGAAAGCAGCTCATACAGTTGGCAGCTGACTCAAAGAAGAACCAACTTAACCAAAATCCCCACTGGAAAAATAGCTGGACACCTGGGATCTCCTTATGCTCAGAGCAGAGGACCTACCACAATTACTGTGTAAAAAGGGCTACGGATTCAACACAAGCTAGCACCGCAAACAAAAACGTATACAACAATGTCTCACCTCATCCTTACACATAAGGTATGTGTGGTACTTGTAATGCTGCAAAGAGTGGTACAGAGAGAACCACTGAGTTCTCTGCTGGTCCACTGTGTACTCCTAGAGAGGGAAAAAGAAAAGTCTTCAAACACCAATACATTTTAAAAAAAATCTTATTTTCAAATATTGAATAGGAGACGACATGAGGGGGAAGGGAACAGTGGTTTCAGTGAGCAACAGGATATTAATGAGAGAGAAACACACAATAGTGACACTGTGCCCTCTGCTGGACATATGTTGACAGTACATTGGTGGAGATTCTCATTCATTCAGGTCATGGTAATCCTTGAAGGTTGAATCTGAGGGAACTGGACGTCTGTTTAGGGTTTGAACACATTTCACCTCTCATCCAAGAGGATACTGAGAATACTGATGCATACTTCAAGGATACTGACAGTACGGTACAGTTTACCGAAAGTAACATCTTGTCTAACCTGGGGCACTTTATTAGGCATCTTGTAGGGCTTCAAGGTTTTCTTGTTGTAGGCCTTCCCACTGAGACGCACTTTAAAAGCCGGGGTTTCCCCATCCTTCTTCAGTTCCGTCACCACTGAAATCTCTGGGAAGTTGTCAAGAGCCGTCTGAGGACACGGACATCATCAAACAAATATCCAGAGTTTGTTTGTAAGTTTGAGTTTTATGGCTTTTGGAATCAAATTTAGGTCAATTTTAAAATCATGCTAATCTCAGTTTACCGAACAACAAGTAGCTCTGAGGAGATACAGAGAAGTCATTTGATGAAAAAAAACTCCATCACATTTTTAAAGGAACTCTTCCACTGATTTTGCAGAGAACGCACACCAAGTCATTCATGTGGTGTTTCAAAGACACACTCACCTTCAGGACCTGCCCTATGTGTAGTTTGTGAAGCAGGCGTTTCCTGTTGTCAGTGATCATCCCATCCACTCTTCTCATATGTGGCAGCAGCAATTCATCTGAAATCAACATAGCTGAAGTCTATTCACTGACTTTCTATTAAGCCAATAGCTTAATAGAAAACAATGCCTCAAAGCCTAGAAAGTCAATTCACTAACCGTTTGCCCTCTCAAGTGCTATCATCACATCTTCATCTAAGGCAATGCTGATGAGCAGTTCCACAAAGCTCTTGAATGTCTCCTTCATGGTTCTTGTGTTGAGGAACCGCGAGGCAATCGGCACTGGAGGGTTCGACTCTAGGAACGTACGTGTGTGAGAGATAGATCAGGACGGCGAAAGTGAGAAGAGATTTACATCATAACTAAATTCAAACTAGCTTCAATGAGAAAAGTCAAAAGGCTTCCTCACCATCTTCTTCTGCAGATGATCCCGAAGCAGTAAACTCCTCCTTCCATTTCCTCCTCTTCTTAGGCGGGGGCTCTGCTCTGGGCTTGGGTTGTTTGGGTCGAGGCTTTTGACTTTGGGAGACTGAGGAAGGGCTGGCTGTCAAGCCCAGCAAAGTTTTCACCTGCACACTCCTGGGTGACAGGACAAAAGACAGTTACATCACTGAAGAGTAAAGCTGTATAATTACATCAGTAGATATTCTTATTGTACCTTAGCGTGTTCATCGGCTTGCAACGTGGCTTCCGACTACAAACTCGTACATACTCCCTTTTGTTAACTGTGTCCAAGAACTTCACATAAACCCTCTGGTACATGGCCTTGGCATCACCAAAATATCCAAGATACTACACACAAAGAAAAACATGTTACCTGTAACAGAAAAACTGCTTGAATTGCCAAGTACACCTACACGCATACTGCCGTGTCTACTTTTACTCACACTGTTGGTAGCCGAGAAGACTCTCTTTCCCTCTCTCAACTCAGGCACAAATTTCTGTAGCAGGGCCTTCTGGACTTTCCAGATTGCTGGAGGTTCACTGCCTGCTCTCATTGTCACCTGGACACAGGAACACGACACCGTTCAGAGCAGTCTTCAGTATGTACAGTTACAGTATCACAAAATAAAATAAGAGATGTTCCATTTTCTATGACTGTATACTTATCCATGCACAATTTTGGGCTTAAACACCTTAGGTGATACATGAAAAGAGGTCGGTGGAACCCTCAATGACACTTCACCACCACAATGAAATCTACATGTCGAATACAAAATTTATGACAAGCTTATTTATCTGCACAACTGTTTCCACTTTACCAAAATCCATGTTCATAAGCATTCATTTTTTGTTTATATTTTTGTGGGCTGTACCTTTAAGATTTCAGTGTCCTCAATCCTGACGACAAACTCATCTCTTTCCCGGTACATTCCCTCCCCTCCGCTGTCTGACAGCTCCTCATCTGTAAGTCCTTCGATGGCCACACTCATCAACTGCACAGCCAACTGGCCTGGGAGGGCCTCTTTGGAATCCTCTTTGATGGCAAACTCAGTCCCTCCTGAGACAGCGTTTGTTGTTGGAGAAGTAGTTAGGACTTGCGACAAACAGATTTTGGTGATAATGTGTGGCATGGTGGGAACTTGGTCGGGCTTTATCATGGAACCAGGTATTTGGTTATCTGGAGAAGGGTTGCAAATATAAGAATGCATTGAAGAAAAACACAAAGAAACATGACAGTTACAGCTCTATCAGACTCCTCATAAGTACAATAAATCAAGAAATCTGAGGCACCATTTATCAAATGACAGACACGGCATATCACGGCATACTGTACCAAATGTATAATGCATACAGGTATTATTGATGTCTCAAATATGACTAAGGAGCCAAAATGAGAGAATATTATAAAAATCATTATTCAATTTTTACATGACAGCACTCAGGGATGCATAACAACAACATGGGAGAAATGTGTGGTATGCACTTCAACCTTACTAAGAACCAAAAAACCAGAACCACCTTAATACCAGCTCTTATTATTATTTCAATGGAAGAATCATTGGATAGCTGCAGCTTGAGAACAATTTTCCCACATGGCATTTTGATGTCTGACGAGCTTCTCCACTGGACAGTGTTTTGCCCTCTTTATCTAGCCACACCATTTCCCACTGATCTGATTCTTCCTTTGTGGAGCTAGCACTTTTTCTAAATAGCAATTGTGATGTACACCCTCCTCACGGTGTAAAAGTTAACATATATCAGAGCTATGGAGAAATAGTTTACAAAACATTGTCAGTTAATACAATTTCAATCAGCTAAATTCTTAATGGTAATTTATCAGTTAATGGTTGATAAACATCCTAGTACAGACTAGGTTAGACTAGACTAGATTAGATTTTATCTGCTTTTCTTCTTAATTATTATAAATTTATTTTATATAGATGTGGGGCTCTGACTGCTGGACAAAAGTAATTTGTCAGGATTTGTTATCAATTTCAAAATGATATTAAATACATTATAATCAAAAACACAAATCAATAAATGTAGACTAATAGAAGATTACATTGACAGTTCTTGATAAGCTTAAGCAGGGTTTGATTACCTGTCCTGGTTTTCCGATCTGTAGATTCATCCAGAGCTGAAAGCGCTGAGCTAATACTGTTCCTCAAGGCCTGGTTCTTCCCAGTGTTCTCTTCTTCATCTGAGCTGAATGATGGCAGAGTCTCCAAGTTCTTTTGGAGATCTTCCTCCAAACGTTTCTGCTGAGAGCTCACTCCTTGACTCTCCTGGGGAATCAAGGGCCCAGGTAGAGTCTGCATCTGGGGAGGCAAAGCAGGCAAAGTACATGGCAGTGGTTTGGACGAGGTGCAAGTCTTTCTTGGGCGACTGAAAGTCCGTGCAGGGCTTGGAGAGTATTGCTGTTTGGGGCCAGATTTGATGAAGTCGAGGAAGGAGCCAATGAAGCCAGTTTTGACCTCTGGTTGTTTTTCTTCTACTTCACGGATCTTCTGCCTGATTTTCTCTTGCTGTGGACAACCATCATATACACTTTGTGAGGAAGATGGCGAGCTTACATCACTACCTCTGGAGTTTTGTCGCTTTGTGTGTCCACTGCGCTTGGCCGGTCTCGCCTGTCCATTATCCTCCTCAGGACCTGCTGGTTTGGTCAAGGACTTGGAGCGAGTCTTCTTTTTAGGAAAGTCTTCACTGCCTGGACATTCTATGTGGCCATCTTCCGTTTTAATGCACTTTTCATTCCCTTTGGTTCTGTTCTGGAGACCCGAGGGGCCATACACCTGCTCGGCTAAGTGATAGTCATTCTCAGAGCTCCCTCCATCTCCATTTGTGTCAAGATCAGAACTGTTGTGGTTAATAGGTTGACCCTGACAGTGTGTAGCCAGCTGAGCTCCATTTAGTGTCATGGTGTTGGAGTTGGTGTTGATTGGATGTTGTGCTGAGGGGAAACTAGGTGACATGTGCCTTATATCTACCGTCTGGAAGTGACCTTTAGAATCAACTGGGCTTGCCATCGCCCCCATTTCAGCCTCAGCAGAGGATGTAGCTTTGACAAAGTCTTGTGGTGTGACACCACAGGCTGCCACTGTGGCGGCCAAGATGTCGTCAACATTTGACAAAATATTTCTGTCATCTGCGAGTAGCATGGAGTCAGGAAAGCAAATGGAGTTGAGAGAAAAGTGGTTCTTGGCATCATTTGGTTGCTGATTTTCCGACTGGCTGTAGTGGTGTTTAGAGGAATCGGGGCACACTGAGCTCTGTTCAGACACTACAGTGCCCTGCTGACTCTGGGTTTCTGTGACATTGGGACCCAGCGGTTCTTGATCCATGTGAAGATACTGGACATTAACAGGGCCCAAATCTTGGACAGAATGTATACCTTGCATCGATACCACCTTTGAAGAGTTTTGACCATGATGCAGTAGGGGCTGCTGGAGCAGAATCATTTGGTTATGCTCAAGGAGAACCTGAGTGCTGGGGATGGTGATAAATTGTGAATTGGCTGACTGGGTCTGACTCAGGGACTGACTATGATTCTGGTGGTTTTGGGGATGTGGCTCAGCAGATTTGAATTGGAGAGGGTGCTGCTTGAGCTGGTCTGAACAAAGGGGTGTATGTGAAGATATAATACTGGAGCTTGTAGTTTTTGTGTTGGCAGTTTCCTCACCATTGGAGCTGCTTAGATGAATGTGCTGTTGGCTTAGCGAACCCACCCTTTCACCCTTTACATGTGCTGAGTTTGTATTACCCAGTCCAATGAGTTGGTCATCAGAGCGTGAATTGCTTCGGATAACGCTTTGTGTTTTGTGATGATCGTCTACTTTTGAAACAACAAAGATTACATTGTTGTGAGCAGATATGTTGTTAGATGCAGCAGAGGCCTCCATAGATGCCTGCTGAAGAGAATCTATGTCTTGGATAGGAAGCTCTTCGAGTTTCTGTTTGCTATAAGTTGGCTTTATGTCCTGTATTGAGGATCGGACAGTATTCTGTAAGGCTTGAGCAGCTGAAGAGTAGATAGACATTGGTGCAGACAAAACATATTTATGTGGCTGTGTCTGATGCTGGGAAAGAGTGCCAAGTGTTTTGCCTCCCACTGAGGCCTGCATCATGGTGTAGTCCTGTGTAGAATTTGAAGTGGGCAGACTTTGCACACATGGTGGTGGGTAAGAGGAGTTAAGGGATTGGTTAAGTGATTGTCCTGTGGTATAGTTCTGAGACTGAGTCACCGAAGCTTGCCCTTCTGACTGAGATGTATAGGTCATATTTGGGGCACCCTGAGAATGGGATGTGGGGTAGGTCTCAGACAGATTACCCTGACACAAGCCCTGGACCTGGGTTCTGTACTGGATCCCCTGCTCCTGGCTCAGCCCTGGACTAGAGGAGTAAACAAGAGTCTGACTAACAGATGCCACAATGTCAGACTGGCTGGAGAGGGAAGGCAGAGTCTTGTAAATGGGGGACAGCTTGTCTGATGTGGAAAAAGAGGCCTGTGACTGAGTGTGGGAGGTGATGTAACTTTTAGACAAACTACTGGACATTAGGCTGGATAGCTGGACTGACTGCTGATTAGCAATCACTGAATTCTGCTTCTGTCCTGGGGAAGAATATTGATCGGGGGACCCTCTTGTATGGTTCTGAGAGTGCTTGTGACTCTCTTCTCCCCCAGCAGGGTGTGGAGCTACTTTGGAAGAACAGTCTTTAGCCTTCTGCAAAGACGTGGATGAATAAGCGTGAGTTACTGAGTCTATTTTGGGTTGTGGAGCACGACTGACCTCTTGAGCGGAATCTGCTCCTGTTGAAGTGATGCAGGACACTGGAGTCTGATGGGACGGGTCCTGCTGGTAGGATACATCCACTTCAGTGCCAGAGCCAAAGTACCCATGTAAAGAGTGCTCTGAACTTGGCAATTGCTCAGAGGCCACATGAGTGCTGGAAGGCCTCTGGTGATGTTTGATCACACTACATTCGCGCTGAAGAGCTCTTTCAATAGAGCCTGAGAAAACTGTGGCCCCGTATGGTTGTGGGGCACCATGAGAGGCAGGAAGGGTAGAAGATAGCAGGCTGAACTGGGGTTGTAGGAGGTGAGGCGCTGACTCCTGTGCTGAGCGGTAAGTGGAGGACTGGACAGGCAGAGTCGAGCCCAAAGTGGGGGCAGAGAGATGGTTGAAGGCCAATGCAGTGGGAAGCACAGTCTGGCTTGATTTGATATGAAGTAGGGGGTCATGGTGAGAAAACAGGCCATTGGAAGAAGTGCTGAAGGCAGGATCCTGGAGAGCCAAAGAAGAGTTGGTAGTGTAACTCCTGGAAGGGTAGGCACCAGTGTGTTGATAGGATGACAGAGCAGGAGAGGGAAAGGTGGCAGTAGAAGGCAGGGCACCGGTCAAATACAGCTCAGTGGTGGAGGAATTTGTACCTGTGTTTCACCGAATAGACAAAAAAAAAGAGATGAAGCTGTCACTATATTTACATGTATGATTACAGTGAATAAATAGTAAGATAAAAGATAGAGAGCTTTGTCATGTGATGCAGCGACCATCACTCAGAAAAGACAGTGGGCTTGTAGTGGGAACTACTACTGCATGATTATTAGTATGCATATCATTGAAGGAAACAAAAAACAGAGTCAAAATCGTGTGTGTGTTCACATGCTTGGCCAATTAGGCTAATTGTGATAGAACACAAAGTTGTAGCCATAACAGGAGACAATGCTTTAAGTATGGATGTTGCTGCAAAGAAGATAGAAATTTAAAACATGGATGCTTCATACACATCTTCAAACTGGCAGCCCAGATGATCCTTACAATCGCCACAGGCCAAAGGTGGGCACCCAAGATCGTCATTGATTCAGTATCTGACAAAATGTGAAATGTGGTCACAATCTCCCCTTCTGTTCCCAAGTTTTAGTGTTAATAATGGCAAGAGGGGTTTTGCAAAAAATTGCGAGGTCAAAGTGTAAAATAACCTTTGACCTTTTGGACATAGAATGGCACTTCATCAATTAGGGTTATGGCCAATATCATATTTGTGAAGTCACAATGACCTGGACCTTGACCACCAAATTACAATACGTTCATCTGTGAGTTCAAGAAGGCATTTATACCAAATTTGAAGAAATTCCCCCAGGTGTTCCTGAAATATCGCATTTATGAGGACATGATGTACGCACATATATGCCTCAGTATGTTAATTTCTGCCTCCAGCAACGGCTGTCACACGCAGTGCCATTACAATTGGAAATGCTTACATCACCAACCAACTTAATTTAGTTCACTTGAAGTTCAGTAAAAGCCTTTTCCGAGTGCTTTTAAGGGCTATGCCATAGTTGAATGTTTCAGCCCTATCTTGCATTTATTTTTCAGCTTTCTTCAAACAATATCAGTGTGCAACTGGCTAATACTAATTGCTTCAGTAGTTTAGATGATACAGACTTCCTTTACTTGTCACCAAGCTCATACATTAACGTGCTTTTTTAATTTTTATCTATAGCCCATCCCATATTAGGGGTAATATGTAAAACTGGTTGATCCAATAAACAATAGAATTGTGGACTCAGTGGTATTCTGATTGTTGTTCCATCAGTGAATATGGTTCTCACAAATAAACTTAAACATTGTACATATTCTAAAAAAAACAAACAAACAAAAGTCTTGCATATAATATCAGCACCTATTGTAAGTTATTCAATTTATGTTAAATAAAATAACAAGCCAACATATGTGGTAAAAACAATAGGAATATCAGGCCAAACCACAATAAGTGATGTTTATTTATAATACTGAATCAGTCGATATCAATTCTCACCAGCAGGCCATGATGGGGGTCTGAAAGGAGGAAGCAGTGAGGCACTAACAGGACCAGCCTGAAGGCTTCTAGACTCCATGGCTGAAAGGAAGCTCATGATTGAGGTTTCTGAAGTATTGCTGCCCGAGTCAAGTGCTGTTGACAGTCAAAAGAGAAAGAAAGAACAACCACAGAAATCGGCAACAAAGTAAACACAATCATATGTGCCAAACAAGTAAAAGCCTTAAATGATTTTGCTCACCCAAATTGTGAAAATTATATATTGGTCGGGCTATAATGTCTACAACTGCACACATTTGCTTTATCTGTTTCTGATATTACTGCCTTCACCCTCATACACTAAAAGCGATAAGAATTAAATATGGGGTGTTCAATGCCTTTAAAAAAAAATGAAATTCCATCTACATCCACCATTTTAGTTGGTGGCACACACACAACACAAGGGGAAATCTCAAGTTAAAACAACATACCTGTATGTAAAATCCCAAATATCTACTTGACAAGATGCCACCAGGGGTAAGCTTCAAAGTAAGCGTATTGTCATTTTGGTGAACTGACCCTCTACAAACAAAACGTACAGCATTCAAAACTCACCTGCTGCAGCAGGAAGATGTGATGTAGTGTAGGTGGGAAGCTGATGGGTGGAGGTGTAGCCTTGCCGCTGGAGGAGCTCCGCATCAAGGTTTGCCGAACCATAACTGGAACTGCATCAACAAACATAAACTTACATGAGAGCTCTCATCTTCACACGGAGCAGCTGAGAAGCCAACTGTGTAATACCAAAGTAAACGATGTCTCTTGGCACACAGCATGCTTCTGTGAAGTCTTGGCTGTCAACTGAGTGACAAACTTGGTAGACTCACTATTTGCAGAAAATGAAATAACAGCTGTATGAAACATGAACAAAAAAAAAAAAGAAGAAGCTAAATACAGATTATAACATGATTCAGCCCAAACTCTAAAATGTACCTATTTCAACTAATGTGGTAAAGATGTCAAAACTATTTCTTGAATTTTTTTCAAAAAGTTGCTCACGCTGCCTTTGGTCCTTTTCTAATTTATTTATATAAATTGTAGGACATCTTTTAGGCATCCACAAACATGAATAACAAAGCAGGACATCATTTTGTCCAGAAAAGAAGAAACTTTTTACTGGATGAAAAAAAAAATCCATTATCATTTTGGCAACATTAATTTGAGTGGAAATAACTTGCAGCCTAAGCAAATATTTGACTATAGCAAATTAGTTTGTATTCTATATCAACCACTCTGGCAATTCACCAGCTATACTTCAAAGCTCATACTTAGAATAATATGAATGCTGTTAAAACTGTAAATGTGTTTTTCATGAATTCATCAGTCACTGCTGTTCCCTCTTTACCAGATGAAACACATTATAACATATCAACGGACAATACTGGATATACTTACTGCCTCAAATTTGACATTTTATGAAGATTATTATGTTTTTTGTTGACACTACTAGAGAGGTGTTATTTAAAGTGTTTATTACTGAGGGTAGTTAATGTTTGTGTTGTACTGGAATATGTTAGAGAGAAATGTGTTTTTAATATTCTCCCCCCTTGTGTTTGTGAATTAGAAATACCTCTCAAAATATGCAGGCTAGTTCGACATAGCTGCAAACTACAACCTCAATAATAACCACATAGTTACGTTATTACCTCTCCAATAGTCATTTATTTTTGTTGTAAAAGTAGAATTTGTGGCTGAGCTGTGGTCCTAGGTTGCATTGGATTTAAAAGGTATACTTTATGAAGAAGCCAAGGGTTATGTAGTTACTCGAGTATTTACAACAAATGCATGTCATTGCTTAGGAAACTAACTTTCCAAGCGATGATTATGTCCGTTTCTTAGTCTAATTAAATGGCACACACCTCTGCAATTAGAGCGATACTGATATGACAAAAGAGAAACTCAGGTAATCATAGATTTCTAAACCTGTATAAAGCACATTCATAGTATATTTTATTTGATCATGATAGACAACTGATGATCAGTATTGTAGAATGCTTTGTTTCTTTTTGTAGTCTAATGTACAGTACCAGTCAAAAGTTTGGACACAGTTTCCCATTCAAGTGGATGGGAAGGTGTGTTAAATCTTTAATTTAAGTGCTCTGGCTCCTCTTCAGTTTACACGTGAATTTCTGAAGATATTTCGTATTGCTTGTGAGCACAAACGGACTTATTTCTACTAAATAAAAGTAATTAAGAATGATCCCTTTTCATTCGTACAATATTTAGGAGTACATTGTACAACAGTGTTGAGTTTGAGCTCTAATGTTGCAACTTTGACAGGTTTTGCGGCAACAATTATTATATTTTACAAAATATGAAATAAGTGAGGAGACAGCAACAGACGCCTGACTCTCATACCTAAAATAATGAAAAATATAAGCATGCACCACACGTCGTCTTAGCTGTTGGGTAACAACATCAATTAGTTGCTACTATTTCAAGTGCCATGACTGATTAGCATCGGTAGCTACCGCTAGTTACCTATCTTATTTTGGCTTTGGCGAGCACCTGTGTGTCCAGAAAACTGGGCGATTACACAACAATTTAGGCTACCTAGCTGGTCAGCTTAGTACAGAATTAAAATAATGCCTTCACTAGTTTGTACTTACTCTGTACATGGCCATGCTGAGCATACGATGTATTACCAAAACTAGCAAGGTGGGAGACGATGTCAAACGATTATGAAACCTCTAACAAGTCAAAATCTCAACAACTCCGACCAAATTCCGAAATTTCACCAATTCCTCCAGGTTCCCCAATAACAACAATGACCGCACTTTGCCCAGTGAGCAAAACTAGGCCCTCCATCACCGATATTTCCTTCAGAAGGTGCCCTCTCCTTCATCTTTTACCTTGGCTTGACACTAGCTGTGCTGCGGTCATAGGCCCAAGAAGCTGCGGTCTGCGCTGCTGGTGCCAGCGAGTCCGCAAAGCTGGAGGTAGGGTAGTTCCTTTCCATCATCCGGTGAAAGATTCACTTCCCCGTCGGAGCTTCGTGGAGCAGCGGACACACATCGTAGCAGCCTTGGTCCGACCTACAGTGCAATCGACCAGGGCAGGCAAGTCCCGTCAGATACTGCACAGTCCAAAAAGGCGCCGTTAAGCTTTGCTAAATCCTAAATAAAATTAGACCTTTTGCGACATGGGTGATTTCGTTAATTTTGGTTAATCGCTCTTCTTGGATGGTCGTGCAAAGCCTGCATGGTTTCACGTACCCATGTTACTTTATTTCCCAGGATGCACTGCAGACTTTAGCTGGAAGTTCTGTTGATTTCCTTCCCTCAATCTAAAAGTTCAGCTGCACCATGTCTCCCACCTTCACGGTTCTTGGGAACCCCAAAATCTCCATATGAAGCAATTTGTTATAGTCTGGCTGTGCTTGGATTGTTGATTAAAATTATTTGACTATTGCCTGAAAATTAGTTATATGAAATTAGATCTCCCTGCTTTGGTGTCAATGGAGCCTGTCTGGAAACTAATAGTTGTAAAGTCTTGTTGTAAACACCTTTTGACTTTGTGCTTTAATCAGTTATATTCATTTCTATGTTATATCAGAAATATACAACAACACACGTATAACAAATTTAAATTCCCAGCTGTATTCATAAACATTTTTATTGGTCAGTTTTCACATGAATAGGGCATATAACAAATTTACAGGCAAAAATCCCATTTTCGGTATTCGCATAAGTCAAAAAATGCATTGACTTCATTTTCTATAAATCCAAAGGCTGTGAAAATTAGAAAAATAAATATTCCTGGAGATGTTGACTTTTCAACTGTACACCTCATGAGAAATGTATGTTTTTGTCACATGGTAGGAATTTGAAGCCTCTAGTTTATTTGGAGCCTTCAACACAATAGCCTACAACAAATTCTTCTTAACATATTTTAGATAGAGTATATCCCTCCCCTCCCCCGCCCCACCACACACACACACACAGCTGAAAGATGAGACAAAAAATTTTTTAAATATTAATTTTATTTCAAAAATCTATAAAAGAATTTTCATTTCAAGTAGTTATGCTTCAATAAGGCTCCCCTCCAATAAATTGTTATGATGAAACAGTAATGGTGATTTACAAGGACATAAAATCTTAACTTGCGAGACACAAACATCCAACAGGCTTGTATAATTCAAATTACAGTTAAGAGAGTGAATTTCTTTGTACACGTTGGAAATTACTATTGTCCTGCATCCTTTATATGTGATGTAATATTTTATTAGTTCTCATATTTTTTACCAATGTTATCATTTTCATGTAGTTGTAAAAACTCTCTTCTGTGTATGCTGCGCATACTGTAAAACTGTCGAGCTCCTGCCTCCACCCATTTTGTAATATCATTTAATTAAATACACTGTAGATACTTTAAGTAAAAAATGACTTCACATATCTTAAGAGCATTCTTATTAGTTCATGATGCATACATTTCCGAGAACTTTATAAAGCAGCAAATACATCTGTACTTTTGAAAGAAAATAGATGATACGTAGCTGAAGGTAGACCAGAGAATCAAAAACACTTCTATTATCCTTAAAAGCATTTCCTTGAATATATTAATAATACTAACCATCAAGCAATTAAAATTCCTTTTTGCTGTTAATATTTTTCCTTCTGGAGATCAGAACCCGTATGACTACACAAATCAGTTTGTCTATCTCCAATTGCAATTAATACTTGTCATGTAATGAAACAATCATAATTAGCCCTTTTACACATATGCTGTGTCTAAAGCAACTGCTTCTCAAGGACTGATGTATTCCAAAAACATAAAGCACTCAATGTTCAACACAATGATTCTTCATGTTCATTCAGAAAAAAAGTAGACAACTAGGTACAATGTACTGTATTATAAAGCTTATTTAGCACAGGGTTGATGTTAAATGACAAAACATAATCATGAAAGGGGAGCTAAAAAGATGAAGACAAAGTTATCCTGCAAAGGAAACAAAACACTAACAGACCAGAAAGATTAAAAATTTCAACTTAATCAGAGCAATGAATAGAAAGCACAGGGCACCGTTTTAAATCTTGTGATCATGAAAAAAAATATGTATACAATGTACAGTAGTGAAGCACAGTGTAAATGTTGTAAACAGTCTGCTTAATGTTGCCAGACGTGCTGATATGTTGTCTTGAAGACACTACCGCTGAATACTTCCATGTTGTGAGCTAAAACCAAAAGCAAAAAAGATGTTATAAATATGCACAAATTACATGTCTGTGACTGAATTATGGATTGTACATATCTACAAGAAAAAGTAAAAACAATGAGTTGTGCACATACCCAGGGTAGGGAGGAGGTGGGGCATCATGCTGCCCACTTTTAGCAATTGCCTGCTCATAGGACGGCAGCCCTAGGGGGTCGATTTCCTCATTAGGGTGTGGGGATGCAGGTGGAGGCACAGGTTGTAAGGACACCTCCTCTAGCCGTCGCATTATTAGAGCGGCATTACTCCTCCTCGGTCGGCCCCGAATAGAGCTGTGATAAGCCATACAGTATATCATCTCATTCATATGTGTCCGACTTAACGCCCTCAAGTATTAATGTAAACTTCATTCTTGCTATACATCTGTACACAGCACATTGCATTTGTAGGTTCCAGTGTACAATATGGTGTGAAAAGAAGCAGTCACATGTTGTTAGGACAGGTGTAGAGCTTTGTTAATTAATTCACAGACTGATTAGTTGATTCATAGGAAATTGACAGCTAATTTGATAATTGTTTTACACATTTCAATTTTCAAACAAACTACTGAACATTCACAGGTTCTGTCTGATCAAATTTGAGTATTTCATGCTTTTCCTGTCACATATGATAGTGAACTGAATCTTTTGGTTTAGCAGACAAAACATGCATTTTGATCAACTTGGGCGTTGAGAAATTGTGATAGACAGTTTCCATTACTTTTGTTTTAAATCTGCAGATCAATCAATAATTGCAGGCCCACAGACGTAAGACTAAGCATTCAATAGTGGATGCTGTAAAAAAGATGCAGTTGTTAGCAAATGAAAATGTCCAAATTGTGAAATATAATATGCTTTTTACAAATGTTGTAAGTTTGTTCAAGAACCTGGGTTTATAATGTTGAGCTAGTGTTTACCAGCCTTGGTGGTATGTCAGCTATATGCTGGGAGTAGTCTACTTAACAGAAAGTATGCCAGAATAATGTAAGTGCCATTACTTGTAATAAAAACCCTCTCACTCACTTTGCTCGGCTTAGGTCGTCCTTGCATTTGCCATGACAGAAATACCACACCATGAGGCCCACTATAACAATGGCCACTCCACCAGCGATCAGTCCCACCAAAAGAGATGTCACATCAATCCGACTTCGCTTGTCCTTTTCTGTGAATCATCACAAACCACAGTGAGTAACTTGACACCAATAAATGTGTTTGATAATGGCAGAGAGTTGTACGACATTAAATAAAGTAGCCACGTGAATATCACATTGTGGTTCCTTTTTTTCATCTGATATTAGCCATGTCTCAATTCAGGGACCACATCGTTCGAAGTCTGTATTCGAAGACCAAATAGATGACAAGTCCATCCCGTGGCCACAGAGGATGCTTGCGTTGGATCTTTAGTGGGCAACCCTATCCCAAGATTCATTGTGCACCGGTGATGTCTAGATCCCCCCCCCCCCAAAAAACAAACAAAACATGGCCTTATTTGGCCAACCACTCCTTCGTTAACCGTTCAAAGGATGCTGCTCCTGAATTGAGACACAGCTTGATTCTATTGACTGTGACCAGAAGTGCAGCACAGTGTAATTTTCATACAATTACAGATCTATTCAATTTTGAGTCCTCATCACTAATGAAAAACAAATCAATCAAAGGTAATGTGTGACCCACAATTGGAGTTTGAGCAACACATTGGGTTGTAGACCTAGCAATCATTTTCAAAGGTATTTGTGCTGTTGAACCAGTAGTGAAACAGGTTTTGAGAGCACTAGTCCTGGTTACTGTCCTGGTTTCAGGCATGACACAAGTGCTTCAAAACACATGCCTGCACACTACTTGAGTCATTATGTTTGATTACTTGAGCTTAAAATGAAATGTTAACAGAGTTGGGTATCGATCTTACCTGCAGTGTATGACTTCCAAAAACTCTCCTGGGAAAAAAACAAAACATCATTAGTATGGTGGAGTCTACACAAAGGCCCCATGAAATTATTTCAGGAAGCAGCTCATTGAACCGCATCACGTAACTGTATCTGGGATGTTCTCAAAGACCTCCCTTGCTTCCTCGTAATTGCAGACTTCTTCGTAACATTCCCTTTCCAGATCTCCAGGAACGAAAATCTCAAAGTCAAACCGGTTGAACAGCAGATGGCGACCAAGGAACGAATTTGCATCCCCATTATCTACAAACACTGAGAAGCATTTCCAAATCAATGATTATCAGGAAAACTTATAGATGTGGGTGTACATAACAGGAGCATTGCTAGACATGAAGTTTTCCTGGGGCACAGGTCCACCATTACTCAAATCACTTTTTTTAAGGCTTGCCGCATACATTAAATGTACTATGCAAACTACCCTTGCTTAGCCCATTATTACTGTCACAGCCATACTGCACTACTGCTGCTGCTGAAACTGAAGTTAATAAATGTGATTTATTTCAACATATAATATGAATATTCTCAATATGTTTTTATGGTGTAAAAGTCATACCCTACATATGGAAATAATAACAAAACCCAATACAAATCATTATTAAACTATTACACATTTTTATTATTTTGCACTACAAAACAACAACAGAAATCATTTCGAAGCAAAGGACATTTAAAACAGGTAATCAGTTCATGACTTGAGTCAATAATTTCAGATGAAATATAAATACAAGAGCCCGAAATGTGTATGTAGAAATACATTCCCACCAAAGTTAAATTCCTATTTATATGTAACAACTGTATTTAGATTAGTTTTAAAATCTGTGAGCGAGTTTATAGACGAATATGGTGAAAAAAAGCCCTATCTTGAAATGTTAAAAGTTCCTGGATCTGCCCCTTAATCTGTCAGACAAACTACCAGACAAACAAACCAAACTGATCAATTAACCTCGTATAATAACATAATCTGTAAGTAAACTAAGGATTCCCCAGCAGTTTGAGAATTATTCTCTCATGTCCAACACCAAGTCCAGACTAAGCTGGTTCACTTTGTGAATACTTCACTGCTTTGACAAGTTGCTTTGACATTGTGGATAACAGAAAAATCATTGTTTTCCCGTTATTACTATCCACCTAAATTAACCCACTGCCAAACATTGGAGTAAGTTAAAACTGGAATGCTAGATTTTACTGGGCTACAGATCAATACTGGGACAAATGCCCCTGTGACTTGGGTTTAGCAACGCCGCTATATCAAATAGATTATGTTCACTTAAACATCTCACCGTCGTTGTCTTGTGGTCCTTCCTGTGTCGACAGTAAGCTCCTCATACAGGCCAGATCTCCCCATGACAGCAGATGTAGGAGAATGAACAGGTGAAACAACATGGTCGCGTGCACCTGCGCGCGGATAGCGGGTGGGGCATTAATTGGCGGTACAGAGTTCCTGAGAGCAGAGTACCTTTAACACCCAGGTTCTTAAACTACAACAGGTACACGTTTATTTCGCAGCCAACACCAGATACCTATATTCTACGTTATAATGACAGGTGACACATACTGACGGGCAAAGTTCAGCACCGACTGGAACCTATCAAGAAGTAAGTACGTGTTGTCCGACCCTCGACGCAATAAGAATCAGGAAACGTTCAGCGAGTTACAAACAGCTGTACTAAACACCTTCCTTTAAAATAAGACGCCAGTCATCATTTAAAGGCAAAATGCAGTCAACTACAGCTGCGGTAGTTCGTGAAGAACCAAAGACAGTTCCAGTAGATTGAATAACAAGATGTGTTTACTCCAAACAAGTGCGACCTCACCTCTTCCTGAACTACCTGTGCAGACCCAATTAATCGATCACATATAACTGGATGACATTACAAGGTGATTTTTTTTTTTTTAAAAGGACGCTAGGTGGCATCTGAAACCACGAAAGTGGGATTAGGGATTACCTCAGCAGCAATCGATGCTTGTTGCTGATCTCTATTGTTAAGATTATTTAATTGTTGCAGTTCATACATTTGCTCTGAAAAATGACAGCAACTAAATATCTAAATTTTAAAAGAAAATGGGTAAATATTCCTTTTGTTCAAAAAGTATAGTAATAGAAAAAATCAACTGAAGGGACTTAAAAGCCATCGCTCATTTTCTGGTCCAATTTGAGCAAACCTTTTTTCAGTTTTAATATTGGTTGTACGTCTACATGTAGGGCAGGTTTTGTGATCATTCTCAAGAGGTTTTATTTTTATTTTACTCTGAAAACACAATTTCTGACCCCTCCCTTATTAAAATAACCCTCCCCTATAAAAAGGCACACAGATTGGGCAGAAAATGACATCTGCAAGAATGGCATTCTATTTGTATACTGTGGCAACGTGGGTGGGATCGCCGCCATTGGCGTGCTGGAGGCCGGGCAGTCCACCAGACAAGTTGTGAGAGTGATGAATGCTCACCGCATCACAATAGTGCCTCTACACCAGCATTATGAAGCAAGAGGAAGAACGACAAGCCGTCCACAACCTGGTCGAACACGTGTAATGACCCAGAAACCGGATCCTAATGTCCACCTGGTGCACCTCAGAGACATGCTCTGACCGGCCACCGCTACAGCAACAGAAACCTGCACATGACAAAATCATAACAAATCATCTGAGGCTTGACAGACTGACTTACACTGGTACTGTGCCCACGGGATGCCATCAGCGAGCCTAGAGGAGAATGATGACACATGTTTGAAATGGCCAACGATGAGCCCCAACCTAAATCCCATTGAAAACCAGTGGGGTGGGTTGAGTGAGTAAGTGTGACAGCCTGAACCTCCTCCACAGACTCAGCAGCAACTCCAGGCAGCTCTTACTGAAGGGTGGGTCACCATCCCACATGATGACATCCAGAGGTTGTGCCAGTCCATGAGGAGGAGGATTACTGCTGTAATCAATGCTGAATGGGGACACCCTAATTTCCGATTATGTAATATGTTGTATACTCCATTTGTGTCACATGAAAAATTTATTGTGCTGTTTTTGATGTTGTCTTTGTTCTGTCTCTTTGTTTTTGTTACAGATACTGAAATTAAGATAATCATTTAAATTCAATGAGGAATGAAACACAGATTATCATTTACATTAAGAAACTAACTAACCAAGCGAATTTGCAGAGAAACACAGTACTGCATTTTTAAATCCCTTGAGTATGAATAATTACTACTAAAGATTTTTGAACACACTAGCTCTCAAACATATATCTGTATATTGTATATTTAATGTTGCAGTGTTTACATGGAACTTATTACATTTAATCACTAACTTTAAAAAGGACTACCATGCAATAGATGCAGTAGACCCTTAATGCTATTTATCATCATTGACAAAGACTTTCTTCCATTTCAGACACTGACGTCATGGTTTCATGACTTATGTTTGTTATGTAAGCTCTGGTTTATCTTGCCAACCAAGCGTTACTGATTTAAAGGGCCATCTTTCCTTAATGACCCTTCAAAGGGACAAATTTCATAGTTAAGCTTTAACATTTGAATCGACTCAGCCTCTGTCTTTTTCCCGTTTAAAATTATGTATCTTCACTTCTAATGGGTAGGCACAAATTCCTTTTGTAACACAATGCTATCTTTTGTGATCTTTGCATCAAGCACTCTTTTAAAATCACTAAATCTCATTTCTCAGAATTACTCAGTAGCTCAGTAGCTGATATCTTACTCCACTATGTGCGGGATTTGTATGGGGAAAATAGGCTGGAATCATCTTGACAGAGGTGAGGCATCTCTGATGAAATAGATAAGTTCAAAAACACCACAAAAAGCAAAGCATGTAGCAACACAGAGAAGACAGTTTAAAGTTCCCCATTTTTCCTGGCAAACCATCCTCCATAATAGTGTTTATGTTTCACACTCAATGTAAATACACATATCTGTCGCTGAGCCTCTGGCCAGTGTTTATGTAAAAAAAAAGATAGGGTGTAATTGAACATTATCTAACTGACTACTGAATGGTGCTAACTGAAGAGCACTGAGATCCCCTCTCTTGCGTTCGGCTCAGTCTCTGGATACTGTCAGTCTTACAGTTTCCCAGAGGAATGATGTTAAAAAAGGGGTGAGGAAATGAGACATTCTAGACTTTATCTGTGTGACATCAGAGGATACGCACACCTTACACCACATACTGCTATATCAGTGTCATGATTTATATTGTCTCCCTGCCGGGGAATTCATGTGGTTCTGCATTAGTTCACAAAATGGTGTTTGTACTCAAACACCATGGATTGCGGCCAAAGTTGGGAGAAGTCATAGAAGAAGCCAGAAAAGAAGAAAAAAGGTTCTGCTGCTGCTGCTGCTTTAATCTTTGTTTGTGTTGACTATTGGATTATTTTGCCTCTGTGGGAACGGTTATTTAAATGAAACCATCTCAGACGTTTAGAGTGGAAATACTGTGTGGTGGGAATGCGAACAACTTATAGGCACCTGAAATCTGCCTTTTTGTTTGCAAGCTAAAAAGATTATATCATTATTATATATTGATCAATGGATTTTACAAGCACATAATATGTAAAACAAATGTTATGGAGTTGAAAAGTATATTTCCATCTGAAATGTAGGGGAGTAGAATTCCAAAGCAGAAAATGGAACTACTTAAGAATGATAGTAATTCAAAATTGTAAGTACAGTACTGGAGTGAAGGTACTTAGTTCATTTCCAGATCTGCCGATTACCTGAGCTTCTTGCACAAATGGGGCCAGTTTCCAAATGGAATATCAACTCATTTGCTTTTCATCACCAAACAATGCAGAACTACCTCAATCTGACTTATGATAAGAGGGGGTCGTGACTTTTCCACCAGATAAACAAACCACAGAACAAGGTATTTACATGTGAGATATCTCACGAGAGACCATCCACAAAACAGCTGCTTAAAGCCACAGAGACAAATTAGAGACAAGTAGAGTGAGAAATCACTGTCCAAAATGACTAAAGTAGCTGAGAAGTTACTTGCAGACAAAAAAGGAGCATATGCTGAGGGATGGAAGCCAAGATGTAAGGCTTTGCAAACATTCTGGTAAGCCTTGGTCACATTAGTTTTTATCAGATCTATGTTCCACCTTGCGGGTGGCTGTGATGAGGTTATGCTCCTGAGAATGTGTTTTGTGATTTACACCCACTGATAAGAGTCAGAGATGCTGCTCCCTGTGGAAAACTGGACAGATGTGAGCAGTGAGCCTCTGCAGACCTCTGATATGATAGTAGAAAGAACACACTGCAGAAATAAATGTATACCTCTAATGGGCTTGTAATCCGAGTTAAAGTATTTTGGCTGCAGGGCGGGCTGGGATGATGAGATTGTGACTCGGTGCAGAATGAGGGAAATATGGTGCAAAGGTTGAGCTGTGGCTTTATTAGTCAATGTAAAAGCACTGTATTTGTGGTGAGGGTGTGTATTCAAAGAGTGCAATGTCTGTAGTCTGCACTTTGTCAGTTTGTGCTGATTTCATCACAGCCCCAGAGGGAGAGAACTCCAACAGACCCCTTTTACAAATAATGCCTTGGCTATATATCATTTGAGAACACATCCTGATGCTCTCGACCAGTGCCTGGGAACAGATTTCTGCGCTGGATGTATGACACTTTAAATCAGTGGCCAAAGTCAAGTTGAACGCAAGAACTGAAATTTTAAGTCCTTGTTTTCCGTTTTTCACACACATCAGAGACATGTGACTCATGCTGACTACAGCTGAACAGTATCTCTTAACCCAGTGGACAGTTTCAGGCAGTGGATCAGCCCATGCCACAAGTGTTGATGCTACAGTAATACAGCCCTGACCCCTGCAGACAGGGTCGTCGTAAGTTCACTTTAGTATCGTCACCTCATGTGTTCCCAGACATTTGACCCTCTCACTGCTGGCCATTTCTCACCCAAAGTCGTAGCTCATCTAAATAATACTGGCATGCTGTCCTTTAACTAAAGCCAGATGTTGAAAGTCGCAAGAGGACGAGCCCCCATTAAAGTCACTGCATGGCTTTGTGAAAAGATAAAGCAACTAGTACTGGTCCTGGTCTGAAAATACTAATCTTTGATTTATTGATCCATTAATGGCACAAAGGCTGTTGCTTGTTGCACAAATTTTGACATCTTCTATCAAATTCAAGTTGTGTGTGTGTGGTACAACTTCCAGTTTTTTTTTTTTTTTTACATACATACATAATTCTTGTTATCTTTTTCTTCAACAAGAAAGAGGCAAACATAGGTGATCTCCATTGTTATTTTATTTGAGGAATATAAAAGCTGATCGTTTCAGTCCGAGGAGATGGAAAGCAGAAAAGAATGGAGGGCCAGGCAGTCTAGACAGTGGGGTTAAGGTGGGATTATGCAGAAGGTGACAGGGCTTGCAGGCTGGTCTTGACTGTTGCTAGGTTGGCCTTCCAGGAGGTGAGGCTGTCGTGCAGCTGCTGCCACTGCTGCTTGCCAAAGGTGCGGTGCGTGCTGTGGCTGATTGAGTCGAAACAGAAAAGTGTGAATGTTAGATTGACAAAATAAAGGGCAAACTCATGTCTTCCAACTTTGCTGAAAAATCCCCCCCAAAACAAAACAGAACTATGATTACTGACATAACATTGGCCAAACTCTAATCACAGTCATATGGAGATCACCAAACACAGGTGATTTTATTTCTATAGACCAGAATTCAATAAGCTCATTGCATCCTTGACCTTTACCAGAGAGATCAGTCCGATTTGACCGGATTCAGGAATACACAAACTACTCCACAGTAATGAGTCATTCAATCTTTGCTGCCCACAACTGACCAACCAATGATAGGAACAACAGAAATAGATAAAACATAAGGATCCAAGAAAACAAAGAAAATTGTCTCCTGAATGTGAATCTCGAGTAGTTTTCACATCGACAGAATTTCAGCTTTCTTAGATGAGTTTTGCTTTAGGCTTTCACTTTTCAAAGCCAGTAGAGGTTAACCAGAATTATAAAAAAGGCCCAGCTTACTATATAAAATATGATACATTAGACATAAGCACAGCAAAATAATATCGTGGGGAAACATGTCAAAGACAAAGATATAATTATGCTTAACACAGTACAGATGAGGAACATGGTGTACAAGTGCACTCTGACCAACAGTTCAGTGGTGGTGCTGCTACGCCAAGAACAGTTTTTAGTTGATCCAGGTAAAGTACATCAAGCCTACATATGCCATCACTTCCCCTCTAATGCATATATTTACTTTGTCTACATGTAACACAGTTAAGCCATACTGTATATAACAGTTCGATGAAAGCACTTACCTCACAACAACTTTTCGTTGAGTCTGGTCGATTTTGCAGTACACCATTTTGGTACGAACAGCTAGAAAGAAAAAAAAACACACGGGAAGGTAATGAAAGAGAAAAAATAAGCTCTGACAGAAAGCAATAAAAACACCACTGACACAAGAATGCTTTGAGAGAGAATGACCCTGGAAAATGAAATCGGAGATGAAGCTAAACCTACTCACAAAACAGTTAAAGTGCTATTCTTGGTCGCATGCCATTTCCTTAGCAAGAACCTATTACTCATAGCCTATGAAGGCGGCGAATCGCTGTGGGGTTTGTCAGTGACCCAGGCACAGCACCTGGGGCCCACCCACTTGTACAACTGGCCAATCTTAAATAACTGGCAGTCCATATATTCCCTTAACTTTTATTTCTAATTATTAAATATACAATAAATGCTACAACAGTTGTTTCCCTTTCTTAAAAAAGGTAAAAGACAAAATTAATATGGCTACTATCATGTGTGTAGTCTCAAACCATCACAACAGCCCATTTTACGCATTCACGAGCATATGTGATCTGGAGAAAGATCCAGATGCATCCTCACACTTCTACATTAGTGCTACTGGCTCACACAGCAGTCGATGTTCCTCTCTCTGCTTGAAATCAACTTTAACAAATATAATCCAGCCAGATCAACAAAAAAAGATGGTATTTTCTTAAATAGAATAAAAATGTCAGCATTTTAAATGAATGGATGTATTGGTCTGCACAATCAACAGCAAAAAAAATAAATACGACAGATAGGATTCCATGTTTCATTTTTCTACGAATATATTTCTTGTAATCAATAACTGATGAAGCGACATATATCTCCGCACTGAAATTGTTTTAGAGGAAGGTTTAAAAAAGTGTCATATTCAACATGTTGGTCAGTTCCCAGCAAGATATTACCGGTAGTCATTTCTATTTCAGTGAGAGTAGCCGGAAACTGCCAAAGGAAGGAAAACAGTATTGACTTCTGTAATTATAAAAAGATCCAGCCAAAATTACTTTGGCTCATCTAAAACTGAAATCCTGGCACTTTACCTGCAGTAACCACTGTTAAATCTCTGCTTTCCCCCCCCCCCATCCCATTATTCACTTGTGAGAAATTAACAGCATACGTCACAAATGTGGACAGCTATGATAAATATTAGGTGAGGTGCTTGTACCGTCAATCACAAAAGCTTCAACATCATCAGCTCCGATCTGCAGCTCCTGTTGCATGGTGTCGAAGGAAATCTCCTTGAACTCCACTGCCATACCCATGAATGTCAGCAGACGCATCTTGGCCATGTTTTGCTCATGAGACAGGCCTGGAGAGCAACACGCAGGGACCATTAAGCACAAAACAGTCACAGTCGATTACTCTTGAGTCAGGGAGTTTCCCTGTGATAATTGTTTCTACATTTAGGAGCATGCAGACAGGGAATCTACTCATTAACACAAACAACACTCTGCATTGTCTGTTATGAGAGTCCATCCTACACATGTTTGTAATTACAGCTAAGTCTTTAGTAGTGAGAAACGCACATACTGCTGACACACAAATTCCTGTACTATGTCAACAGAGCACAGCACACTGGCTCAGTTTTCAGATTATATAAATGCTGTGACTTCTAACAGGAAAACATGATTCTGATCGTTTTGCAATGCTTTTTTTGTACAGCACTAAAGGTATCAACACAGGAAAAGATTTTTCTTCGGTGTAGATTATTATGTGCAAATATTGATTTCGAAGTGTGTTAAGGGGCAGAGATACATTTACAACACTAACAAGTCACTCAAATTACACAGTCAGTGAGATTTTAGGATAATTAGCCTACACTGCATTTTTTTCTCTCAGTAGTATGTGTATTTGTAGAGTTATGGTTACTTACCAAGAGAGTCAATGAAGTCTTTGTTATTCTGGTAAAATTTTACGTATGCTGCTAGTTTTGCGCTCACAAAGATTGTCAATAGCTGAAAAAGAGTCACAAGAAGAAGAAATGTCATTTTATGACTAATAGAAAGACACTATAAGAAACACCATTTGGATCATCTTGGTATTAATGACAGGTGAAAGTTGTCATGTCATAATCATGTCCAGTTAAAGGTTATGAGACGGATAAATGGAATATACATCACATTGGCTCCAGTGGGCTTAAGTATTAAACTTTTAGAAATAGCAGCCTGTTGACTCGTAAACACTCACATGTACTTTGTAGAATGTGCACACACCCTATTAAAATACTTTATATCTCAACCCATTCAGCTGGCAACAAACATTTCTGCTGCTCGCTACTTAACTTTTTTTTAAAAACTGGTAGACGTTTAAATATTGGGTTGTGAAACATCAATATCAGCAATGCATCCCAGACCCATTCAAAAAGTTAGTCAGAATACCTTATAATTCTAATCACATGACATAAGCAGGCATTCTGCACATACATGTTTGTCACAGTGACTGTTGGAAAAATTGTTTTGGAACACAGTCAAGCTTTGTTGCACCAATTTAAAAAAATAAATTAAAAGAAATCTAATTTCTAAGAACAAATTATCTTTCATAAATTGATGGGTCTCTAGTTATTAGGGCAGATGACTTACGTCATGGATGAGCTCTCCTTCCAGGAAGCGAACAGGTTTCAGGGTGAGCAGGTGGTCAATCAGGAAAGTGTTGGGGTCTTTGAGAGCACGGACGATACATCTAAAGATAAGAGACACGTACACATGTAGTTATGAGAGATGTGTGTTGTATCAAGGCTAAGAAATGTTAAACAGCGTCTCCTAGTTTACCTATGTGCATCAACACGTGCTTGAGAGGCATTGTCTTCTGTGTAACTTCCCAGCAGCTCAACCATCACTTTTGCTGCAGCCTCACTGTGAAACAAGTAAACCAATAGGTGACAATGCTCTTGTACAGAGACAAATTATGTGAAAGATTACACAGAAACTCACATGTTTATGTTCAAAGTACATAAAATGAACATGCAGGTATATGATTATTTCATGCAGGGGTTTACATATCTTAAATACCGTGTGGTCCTATTTGTAGTTACCTTTTCTTGCAATCAACCAATGCTTCATATACCAGCCTCAAGAGTGTGTGCTTCTTCTCTGTGTTCAGGTTCCAGTCAATAATCCACTTGCGTACCTAACAAGAAGCACATATATATCATTAATTAACTGCAGAGAAGACAAAATCCTGAGACGACCTGAAAAGTGTGACATGCAGCTAAAAAAGAAAAGAAATACACAATATCTGACTGGGACTGGTTATTCCAGTTAATCATGGTGAGGATGTACCTGATCAAGATCAGTAGGGATGAAGGCGATGGCATTACAAGTTGCCGCCACCTTGATGAGGCTACAAAAGACTGTGTACCTCACTGGAGTGTTCTCATCCATGCCATGGAACAGGTTACTCAGCCTGTAACATTAACACAAGAAAGAGATTAGTATTTCAATGGAGATCTGATTCTTTTAACACGTCCATTTTTTCTCATGCCTTTTGTTTTGACAGTAAGGTGGCTGCTTTCCTGCTTGTACATGCTGTTAACAGCAACCTGATGTTAAGCTCCAGACCAGAGCCTCAACCTTGATTATCATCAAAGCAATGGGCTACTTAATTTCTATGCATTGGGACACTATATTTGACTCAGAAGTAATGAAGAAATGCTCTGCTGTGAATAGATTACATGGGAAAAAGATAAAGGACTCACAGCTGCATCCTGAGGGAGGGTCTCTCTCCTTCTCGGAACTTCACCAGTTTCTCACAGAGACTTTCAATAAGAGCCTCCTGCTTCTCTGTCTCCAGGATCAAGAGCAGAGACACAATGCTGTTCATCACACTCTCTACATCTGAAAAGGGATACAGAGAGGGCCATCACGAATTAGAGTAGTTTCAAAAACAGTTGAATACAACATAAATATACTCTGTTCATGGCACGGCTTTAAAGGCACAGTAAGGGATTGCATTGCAATGCAATGCACGACCCAGTTCTAGGGTCCTGCACATACTGGGTCACTGGAATAATACAGGTTCACTTAAATGCAACCGAACAATAATGAATGTAATGAATTACACCTGTGCTATTCCTAGTAACACAAGTTAGAATATCAGAATATAAAATACCTACTTATGAATAAGCTACTTTGCCTGTTATTGTCCAAATTTAAATAAACTAACCATGGGGAAGACGCAGGGATGTCTTCATCATCACCTACCTTTATCATCATCCTTGAGGCAAACATCGGATGCTTCGATGATTTGAGCCAGATCTACATGAAGTCCCCCTTCAGAGTTTTCTTCCGATATATCAGCTCCTTTGGACTTGATGTAGGCTCTCAGCTCTGAGGCCTGTAAAGGTACGCGCTAATTAGTCGCTAAATGAAACAGCAGAGTAATAAGCTGCACAACATGCATTGTGTTACAGTGTAGTTTTGTAAAAACGTAGCGCTAATGTTAGATATAACCTTTAGCATTGCTGTGTGTACAACTGAGTTAGTCATGTTTTTGGTTTTGAATCACTAGAATACTTGCTGAAGAAGGCGTTATGTCTTTGTTTATTTGGCTAGCCGTCTGACTAAGCAGCTAGCATTCAAAGCTATAAGCTAACGTTAAATAAGGATATTTGTGACAGCGTTGCCGTACAAAATCTTGGGCTAAAAATGAAAAAAATCAAAAATTTCATGTTGGGCTAACAAGAACGAATCCCAAATAACTTTAAAACAAAAAATTAATAACGATAGATTGATATAACTATTCATAATGTGCTTCAACATATGTAACATAATTAGCATGTTGCTAACAATCAGCCCGTACTTGTCGGCAGCGAAGAACCCCGTTAGCATTGTTACGTTTTAGCATGCTAAGTTATCTGGATATGTACTTTTCATGTATCAACTGATTGGCAGGAGAAACAATTTAAAATGAGTTTTCGAAAATATGTGGTACCTGATCTTCTTCCGTAATGTCGATAAATGCTGGGACGCTCATTTTAGATGATTTTGTGAGCCCGGATGATGATATCCACGCTCCCACCGCTGCTGCGACCTTAGCGGAAAAGGAAAGGCGATGGTGCCGGTGAACCTCTTACTGTTCCGGTTCATGTTATTAAAGCCGCAGTACCCTAGCCTAAAAGCTGTGCTTGAAGGACGTCCCATGACTTCTATTATAGATCCCACCATTAGTCTCTCTACTTATTGTTACTACGACCATGTGTTATTGTTAATTATTTTAAATATGAACCAATCACGCAAAAGGATCTGTAGACTTAAATGTATTTTTTAATCGCACCCAAAGAGAACTGGAGGAGGTTATGTGATCATCCATCTTTGTTTGATTTTTTTTGTCTGTTTCTCCACAACAGAAGTTTTACAAAAGTTTGTCAAAAGTTTGACAACGGATTTTGATTAAATTTTCTGTAGGGGTGAATCTTGGGCAAATGAAGTGTTGATTAAATCTTGAGGCGATGCGGACTCTGAATCCCCCCCACTTTCTTCAACATTGCAACGTAGGCAATGTTTTTTATAACATTTTCACAATATCATGAATAATAAAAATAATAAAAAAATAATAAGCCAATCAAAATTAAAAAAACTTGGCATGGACAACATTCCACCATTATGCACCATTACATTAAGATCTAGGAGATTGAAATATATATTGTGAAGGGGGCAATATGTATTGGGCCACAGTAGGGTAACAGAGGGAGGTAGAGACACTGGTCCTATAAGTAACTGATATAATGCAGATTCAGAGCCATTTAAATAGATTTAATGTATCTGCCAAAGAAAAAGGCTATATCTTAATGAAAAATAGATCAGTGTCCACCATTGTGGAAAACCACATTTGTTGGTGACTCATGAATTACTGATGATAAACATGATCGCAAATGCTAAAAGTAGGTTTCCAGGGTCAAGGAATTAGCTGGTGCTACCTTATTTGACATGAGGCAGATCCCAATAAATCAATGTTATCATTGCACATCACCATTGTTTGCCACGCCCAGAGTGCCATAACACATCAACTAATTAGTGACAATTACATTGGTGGAGGTATGCGCTCTCTGAGTGCTTTCTAATTTTCCAGGTATGTTAGGAAAAATCCCTGCCAGTGCTACATAGCTTCAGCTTTTACAACCCCTTCTTCCTTCAGTACTCAGATGACCTCATAAGTTATATACATACAGTGTATATATTAATCACTCACTCAGATTTCCACCACCGCATCCCAATCTTTCAGTCTGTTTTATCCAGAAATCAATCTCCTCACTTAAAGATTAACCCTGGATGTCTTGGATGAGGGTTACAGAGGTGAACCTGATCCCTGATCCCCGGGAGAGGTTATCTGATTGAGCTGCAGTCCATCAGTATGGACCACCATGACAGGCCTGACCCACAGCTTTCCAACCCGGAAATGCTCTAAGTGTCAGAGGGCAGCACTCTTCTACCATACCCCCGCTGACCTATGAGTGTGCTTGTTGAGCCTCTGTACCAAGTGGGATCCTGTGTATTGTTACCATGGCAGGTCACATAGTGATTGAGGTGAGTGAGGTGAAGAGGGCAAGTGTAGCAGGAGTTCACCCTAAAACTATGTAGTCAGGTTACAAATATTTAAGGTGATGGCCAGGCTGCGTCCCAGAATGAAGACACTGTGGTGTGTTTTCTATGTCAAAGCTGCACGACAGCTCACAGTCCATCAGTCACGAAAGTATAGGATTCATAGACTACATTCGTTGAACGTCTGCTTGTCATATTTTCCACTAAAGCACTTATTGTTAGGGAACCTAGCTCTGTTGCATTTAGCAGGACAGATACCAGACGGGAACTTCCTGATTGAGTGTTTCACCATAGTGCTGGTCTGATGCGTCATTCTATTGAGAAGGCAAGTGCCTGGTACCAAATTCCACCCTCACTCTCTCCCTGCCCTCATATGCTGTCATGGCAAAGAATTTATAGTTACTTCACCACAAGTGTGCTTGTGTAACTGTGAGGCTTTCATTATCTGATTAACAGCTGTTGTCAAGTGCCTGGTGCATTTCAAGGCCAGAGTAAGAGTTTTGGAGGCTTTGAAGCTCCAGGTGCATGGGGAACGTAGTTTTTGTCAGCAGACAACACCGAAGTTTTCAGCAGCTTTCACTGATGTCTGATTGGGTGTTTTATGTTGGTGTGCGTGTACAGAATTCAGTGGAGCACATTCTGCTTTTTTCAGGTAGTGTGTTTCTTAGGGGTCACCAGTTTAAGCAAGGTTGGGAAAACATTACAGATATTGCCGAGGATAATTCATCTCACTTTAACCTTGCCAAGAACTCTTAAACTTCTCTTTTTTCTTTGCCTTGTGACAGAAATTTATCTGACTGTAATGGCGTAACTCTAAATTGAAGGGTATTTCACTTTTTTTTAAGCTTGAATGTAGTTTTCTTAAAGCTGCACTCTCATGAAATATCTCAAAAATAGCTTTGAATTAATTAAAAAGAGGTTCTCTCTGTTCTTTTGATATTATGTCTATCTATCTATCTATCTATAAGTAGACAAAACGCTACGTAGTAAATCCAGGATGAGTGTCATTCTATGTGTAAATCTAAAATGTGCATGCTGTCAGTATGTCTACTGACCTCATTCATGAGGTAGCACATTCTCCTCCTAAACCACTGGCGAATTGCCTGCTCAGCCTTCTCAATGATAAAAGACTGTGTTTAGAGCTATTTGAGACCAGGTGTCTTGCTTTCTCCCTGTCAGCCAACTAAGTGGTGAGTATCCATGAAAGCCAGTCTCATGGTCATCATCCAACATGGCTGCGGAGCTTCTATCCACTAATTGTCTGGTTCCCACAGTTCTGCCTGCCTTCACAATCTCTGAAAAACCCCCTTGCTCAGGCTCATCTATCAGCCAGTGACCTTGTCAGGGTGAATCGCATGAGTAACTTCCCTGCTTCCCTAGGTGGAGAGAATTGCTTGTTAATTACTTCTAACCCTCCCCACACGTGTACGCACAAATGCAGGAAACAAATAAACACACAAATTCTAGATACTAAACAGAAGCGAGATCCAGAGTCCACAATGGTCCAAGGCATGCACAGTCCTGTGGGGCCCTTATTATAATGGAATTTTTATTGTCCACGGCTGCAGAGATATTTAATAAATCATATTCATATGTCTTAAATAATATCCTGTGGTTAAAATAGATGAAAATAGGTTTCACAGCACAGGTTAGTTCTATTTAATATTTGGATTAGTCTGTCCACATACAACAAGAACATCCATTGGTGTCCTCATCACTTCTTTTTTTGCCAACAAATCCCGCTTCGTATAGAACGACCATGTCAAGGTTTTTGTGTGTCTTCAGCCTTTGTTTTGTGTATTTCTCTGGAGTCAATATCAGATCTATATAAATGTCAGGAAACCAAAGTCCTGGCTACATGTTAATGTCCGTGGAACACTGGCTCTTTGGTCATTTGTAAGGATCACTGCTGAGTTCAACTGCCTTTTATTCAAGAAGACAATAGTCTGCTTTATTTCACATTTCAGTATCACTTCTAAAAGTAGCCACGTTGCAGGGTGTGTTGCCATTCTTTCTGACAAGGCCTTCATGTTACAAGACACTCACACATATCCATATTCATCCATATATGCCTTACACTATACCACACACCATTTTGATTTCTTATTCATTACATAAAGTCATTTGTCTCTATTTTGCATGCAAAGACTCCCTGTGTTATTGCAAGTCAAAGCCAGGCTTGTAACACTGTCTTACTGACTTGGCTGTATTGTAACACATGATCAGCAGAAAAAAGCAGAAAAAAAGAAGGTTGGTACATGAAATACTTCTGTTATCTTGCCATATCACCCATGACCAGCTTCATATCACACCAGACACCACAGCAATCACTCAAAGCCAGTTTGCATTTGTAGTGTTGAGCTATCTGAAGTCATTAATCCCTCTATGTGGAATGTGTGTGCTCTGTTTTAGTCTAATGGCAGCAGCAAAAAAAAAATTATTCTGATGTGTCTGTATGGATTGAGCTACTGCAGAACTGGAGCTTTGTTAATGATGTGGTTGTGTCCTGTCATCAGAGTGTGTTTATATTAAACACACACTCAGGCTAGATGGAGCAATGAGAGTTTAAAAGACACAGTCAAACAAGGAATCAAATTTATATTTGCTCAACATTTGGCTTGAGGCTATACTGTACATGCCAGATCTAAAAAATATTAATTATAGGCATGTTAAGCTGTGTGACATTTTGCTTTTGAGATACCATTCTGACTGCTTTCATTTTGATAAATGTGATGCTGAGGACAGAAAACATTAAAGTATTCAACCTTGCTCAATAATTAAATTAATTGCTCTGACACCAAATGAATGTGAGTTTTTTCCCCCCCACAAAAGCTATTTTGTGTTTTTCAGGAATTATTTTTCTAATGCTGTTTAATCTACAAATTATAACTACCCTACAGAAGAGTAGCATAAAAACTATTTCATAAATCAAGCACAGCGTTTTCATTAATCTATTGCATTTCAACATACAGCTAAATATTTTGTCTTCCTGGAATTGAGAAAGTTGCAGTAAAGTGAAGTGTCAGAGGTTATAAGTCACATGATTGTGGTCATTTTTCTATTAAATTACTGTACATACTTCGGAGTCATCGTGTAAACTCGTCGAGCCTCAGAATGAGGCTTAAGGGTATGACAACAAACAGTAACCACCAGAGTTATCTGAAATGTTTTCTGATGACTCCTTACACCCCGGCCACAGCTGCTAGGGTGTGACAGCGAGGAAGAGGCTGTGGTTTACCTTAAAGAACTGATTAAGTCTGGCCTTGATGCTGACACACACACACACACACACACACACACACACACACCTGCTGGGATGAAACATAGGTTGTTCAGCGAAATTTAACGGGACACTTTAAATGTAAGTTCCTCTGCGTTCAATGGATTTTCAAGGCAACATTTAGTCATCCAGTGATATCTGTTTGTTCCAGCTTGTGCTGTTTATTTTGATCATGACAGTGTGTCATAAAAATGTATACCTTCCTGTCCACCATTAAATTCACGGCAAAGTCCAATAGTGAGATGTATGCTTACAGATTGTCATTTTCTGGTTCTGGGCTTTATAAATAAAAAATTGGCTTGACTTGATTTGAAATGTACAGTTTAATAAAGAGAATAAATGATAGCCTTGATTAGAGTGTTGTAATATAAACAGCTTTATGCAAGTTTTGGAATGACTACAGTAGCTATTATCACATTTACCTGTGAATTGGAGAAGATCAACGTCAATTTAACTTTAATTTTTAGTAAACAGTAATTGACAAGTATCCATGTATGTAAACACAATTTTAGTTGGATTTTCATCAATGGATGTTTAAAAAAAAGACAGAAAAGGTCCAAAAATGTTTCATATTCTCATATCATATCGATGATTTAACCTATATACTGTAAATCGTATAATAATTTTTAAAATGTGCAACGGGCTCTATGTAAGTAAAGTACTGAGTGGAAAATGATAGAAACATTGCAATAATCTATTAAAAAAACAAAAACAAAACAAAAACAAAAGAAACAAAACAAAACAAAGTAAGTCAACAAATAAAATATGTCCATATAGCAAAAGCCTATTGTAGCATATTCTTCTGTGAGTTCTGCGCTGTCCACATTAAAACAGCATCAATATAAAGTAAGTAGTTTATGCATCATTGGGTTTGGCAGAGCAGCCGTCTTTACATCTTCATTACAAAAGTCAAGGTATTAAGGTTAATATTTTTGCGATTTTACGACACAAAAAACTGCTCCATAGTCTGGTGGGAAGGCAGTGGACCGTTCTGTATCATTTCCCAGATGGCAGCAGGGTGAACAGGCTGTGGCAGGGGTGGGTGTTGTTTTTTAGTATCCTTTGGGCTCTGCACAGGCCCCTCACCTCATCAATACCGTTGAAGCTCAAGAGCTGGTTACCATAGATACGCTGGGTGGCTATAATAACCTGCTGCAAAGCCCTCCTGGGTGATTACAGCATAGTCCTGCTGCCATAAATAAAAACTGGAGCAAAATATTGTGAAAAATAGCAGCACTCAAAGATAAATAATCCTCATATCAAATAATCATTAAATATACTAAATAAATTGTCTTCATCTACAGGTCAGAATATAATAAATGAATAACTAAAATACTCCAGCTAGTTTAACTAAAAAAAGAAAGAAAAAGAAAGTAAACATGTGTGATCCGTTTTTAAAGGTTTACATCCTCAGAGAGAACCGGTTGGTTTGGGGATACGTTTGCCATAGACACATTGCTGGTTTTGGTGTTTTCATCATATTTGTTGTCACTATTAAAGATGCAGTATACCGCCAGCCTTCCTTTGTCAGTTTGCCGTAGTTGTTCAGTTTGATCAAGGGTTTGCATTCCTTGGCTTGAACTTCTTTCCTCTTGCATTTAATCTCTGAGCATCCTGCTTCAAATTTATTGGGTTCGGGTTTGGGTCTTGGTTTTGGTGAAAGAGGGGAAGGGTGATCGTCAACAACACAAAGAGAACGGGTGTGTGAAAGATCACTGGACCAATAATATGTCTGACACATGAACCATGGACATGCCCATTCTCCCACAGATCTGTCCTCTCTGTTTCTTATCTCCAGTCTGATATGTAACACTTTGAAGTGTGCTCAGAGATGACATGAGAGAGAATGTGGGCCAAGGGAAGAGGAACAATGTTCCTGCTCTATAAAGCAGAGTTTGATATTCCCTTCAAGAGAAATGGACTTTGGTTTTATATAAATGTTTCCAAATGTATCCTTAAATGTGTAAAGTAATGAAGGATGATTCAGCTGTAGTTATCAGAGCAGAAGCCTGCCTGTCACAAACCTCTAAATAGTGCTCAGAGAAAGTGAAGGTAGACAGAAGGATATTGTTCTGCCTGAATTTTGTTTGAAATAGTAACAATCTCCCCGAGACCATGAGCAGACTTAGGGGAACTGATGAAACGTTAAAACACACTGTTGTTATGTTTGTTATCAGTTTGTTTCCATGCCCACACAGAGAAGTGAAGGACAGGGCCTTTTTCATGCCACTGTCAAAGCTTCAAAATAACACCTGTTGCTCTTCGGCAAAACCCTCCTGCGGGCTGTTTTGTTGACCATATGACATGCAATTTTAATGCTGGTTACTAATATCTTTGGGTTTTTACGTGTAAATAAATTCTTTCATTTTAAAACACCAGTGCTCTTGATTAATAAAAATGAAGCAGCCTAGTAAACTGCCTATCTTTAGATGCACTATCCATTCAAATGGAATAAGTCATTTCTTTGGCTGAAACAAACCCTTCTCATTTTCCCTCCAAGTCATCACGCTGTAGAAAGTCTGAGCCTTGTGTATGCCTGTTCAGGGTCAGGGGCAGTATTGACCATTTCCCTTCCTCTGCACAGTGATGTTGTTTTAAACCCAGAGTTAACCAGAGATTGATCTGGAAGAACGGGCGTATTTTGGGACTGCCATTCATCATAGGGGCTGAAAGGGTTGTTTTCTCCTGGCCCTGTCACCTTTGATGAATCCCTGCTAAAGACTCCGCTGGGTAAGGCTCGGCCAGCATTTGCCTTGGATCTTTCTCTTTCTCAGATTTTTTGGCAAGATGGAATACTTTTTATTGTGCTACAACCCTTTGTACATGTAGTAAATTATTCTCGTTTTTGTTTGTTTGTAGTGGGTGACCACAGAATGTTTTTCAACGAGCTGTGGGAGAAATTAATTTTCTTTGCTGCTATTTTCAAGTCATCCTCGAGAACGTCCTGATGTTTTCTGAATCTGAAAGTATGGGTGTTCCTCAGGAGTTTATTTCCAAGAATAGAGCAAGTCAAAGAGCACTTTATCTTCTCCGTTACCAAACCAAGCAGATCAATCTTTTTTTTTTTGCTTTTAGGGGAATTTGAAGGGTTATGATCCTACAATTGATGTCATCAGATAAACCTGGACTGTAAGATTATTATACATTTCCTTTTACATTTTTTTTCATTTTTGTTTTCTTGTAGTAGTAAAATGGTTCAAATGCCAGTGTGCCTCTTGGATTGTCAGTGTACAACATTTTCCTTCCGACACTGACAATCTGACATTCCCAGCTGACAACATGTATGAACTAATTCTGTTTGAGCAAGATGTCAAAATGACAGATTAAGTAACACAAACACGTGTTTCAGAACACCCAGAATAAAATGTCGCACATGGTTCAAAATTTGGACAGTTGGACAATTCTAAGGGCTATGCTTCCAGTGATGAGGGTTTGTCTTTGACCTCTTATCACCAACTACTGACTTAAACGTGGACAAGACTTCTGGTTTTGCATCAGCATCCTGAAAGGTAACGACCCAATCACACTTTAGTCAATACACTAAACACTGAAGCATTTGCAGAGCTGCAGAAAGTTGTACTTTGTGCAATAATGACTGACAATACGACAGCAGGAGCCTCTATTAACGACACCTCAGCAGTTTCTCAGCTGATTCCTTCACTCTCACAGTGACTGAAGACTTCTCACTCTCTCTCTGTAGTTTTGTATAATCCTTTACTTCTCATTGCCCATTTCTGATGTCCCTCCCCCACGCACTCACCACTTCTCTTGAAGTTGAATCAGGGGTCACTGACATTCGCTGGAATCCTAGACTAATATTCCAGATGGTGATGACATGAACTGGCTAGCACTCTTCACCTCACAGTATCATCTTTGGTTTTGTATTTCAAATTTGTAGTGACTGTTAATCCCATTAAAATGAGTGTGTGATATCATAAAATAAATGAAGTGACTTTATGAAACTAATTCAATGGTGGATGATCGATCATTACCCACCATGTTGTCGCCTAAGTTGTAAAGTTATTTCAGGTTAATTCAGGGTTAAAGAAAGTTGTTTGAATAATTGAGACTGAGACTAAGCTGGGGGCGGGGGGGGGGGGGGGGGGGGTATTCTGGATCCCTTTTTCACTCTCTTCATTGCAAGATAGAGCTTTTTCAAAATTCTGCCAGTATCATGAATGATAAAAAAAAAGAAAGAAAAAAAGGAAGGCCAATCAAAGTAAAAATACCCAGGCATGGAAAACTCATGATGTTCCACCACTACAGAATACAGATCATAATCAGTATCTGAGCAATTTATATATATATATATATATTAGGAGTGGGGAAATATGTTTTGGGTCACAATAGAGACGAGTAGAGACATAACACCACCATGTAGCTGTGATAATGCAGATTCAAAGACATTCAATAGGATTTCATGTATCTGTGAAGGGTAAGAAGTTATATCTAGACTAAAAAAAGATCTGGATCTGCCATTATAAAAAGCAAACAAACATATTTTTGTTGATAGCTTATGAACTATTGATGATAAACACATGATTCTTTCTAGGGTCAAGGAATTTGGTGGTAATACTTAATTTGGCACATGGCAGATCTGAGTGAATGCCCTAGGTGCAATGATTCAACAGTTTTGTATCTCCTGATACATGTTGTAGTGAGAGGGTTGTTACAGAATTTAGGTTTTTACAGTCTGGAAGCTTTTTTCTGATTGTTCGGGTTTCAGTCGAACAATTGCCGATTGATAAATATGACTCGATGTGAAGGATAAACATGAGCAACTGTTCAATATTTAATCTCTAATGTGATGTTTTTGTCTATCATTTCATAATATGTCGTATTCCAATATGTAATCACTTTTTAAATCAGTACAGGAATACATTGAAGAATGAAATGTCCAGTCTCTTTCATCAAAGTTTCAAGTGTACAGTGGTCCCATCATAGGTCAGCTATAACAGACTATTAGGCCACACTCAATGTAGCGTTGTATATTTTTAAAACTGATTTGCAACACGTTGTCACTGTTCAAGCTTTTAAGGAAAGGAGGAACCCGACTGCTGATCGGACAAATATGATAATGTTAAAAGATCCACTGCAGCTGTCTTGAATTTATAGGCATATTCCAAGTTACTGCATTCCTACGTAGTTCCACATTGAGTTAAGCTTGAGTTAAGGTCAAAACCTTTATCTCTCTTGAGCGCTCACATACACACACACACACACGCACACACACATACACACACACACACACACACACACACGCACACACACAGACACACACACGCACACAGACACACACATGCACACACACACACAGACACACGCACGCACACAAACGCACACACACACAGACACACAAAGCTCCCCCTCTCCTCAACTAATAAATAATTATCCTTTCGTGTGATGTGGCTTTGCTCCAAGGCAATGCAGTTTTTGTGAGCTGCTTTTAGCAGAACAGTACTCTTTCAAAAATGGGAAAATTCTGACCACATTTGCAGCATGTTTTATCTATTTTTTTAATTTTATTTTGAGCAATTTCTGGGTCATTTCTACTTTAGATATTTGTAATTTAATCAACACTTTTTAAAACATGTCATTGAGGGGAAAAAGTCTCTAATATGTTGAATAAAAACCCTCCTAACTCTGTTTAAGTAAAAACATAGACCAGAATTAGTAAAAAAAAAAAAAAAAATCTGAAGGGTCAGATATCATGATGAGTGTCTGAGAGGATGGCTCAGGTCAGTTCTGTACAGATATCAAAACATTTCAGTTCTGCTGTTTTTGAAATTACATAAAGTTTGAATATGTCTAATTTCATACCTTGATGGACATGTTCAGATATCCTGAAGTTTTTGCCCACACTCAAAATGATAAATGATAAATGACTATTTTAATGTGTATAAACATGGAGGTTTGGATGCGGGAGACTCTCACCGACTACTCTTTCACTTACTTACTCGTGTAGCTGTTTCAGGCTTTAAGTTGGCCAGCACAATCCGTCATCTTCAGAAAAATTAAACAAAAACACTTCTGTCCCTCTTGCATCCACTTATTCACACAAGCTAACAGAACGACTCAATATGAGGAACGCTTGAACTTGTGCAAAGAATGAAGAGCAACACCCGGTCATGAAAATTAGTCAGAATCTCCTCAGAAGTGCAGTCTGTGCTGGCCTGGCCAAAACAAGGGAGTCATCTTCTTCTCAGCCTACCTCGCTCCTCCCCCGTTCAATGAGTTATGCAGTATTTGAGCCTTCAGGAGAGTAAGGATAGTCACATTATAGAGACAGAGAGACAAGGCACTGTTACCCGATCCTAACCCACTGCAGATACCCAGAGAGCTTGAGATTTGGCATCCAGATTTTCATCATCATTACCAATTCATTTATTTTCATTATTCGATTCATTGCTTCTGGTAGGAAAAATGGCTCCTTTCGTGTATTGTGACCTCTGATGTTTGTATGTGCAGAGTTCGCTCAATGGTAGTGTTTTTGTTCAACTTGTAGGAGATTTTTAAATTCCCGTCTGTATCTTCTACTGGAATACTATCTCTCCTTCGTTGGACTGCCTCAGCCGCCTTCACCAATGCTGACTGAGTCGTGTGGAGCCATGTCGATGGGGTCAGATGTTCGGGATCTGACCCTCTTACCTCCAGCACCTCCTGTGACATCCATACCAGGAGCTGGCGGTGGCTGTGGGATGCCTGTTGGTGGTGGCCAGTGGACTCAACTGCTGGACCTCCATCCCGGTTCTCCCTACAGCTCCTTGCCCTCCCACCACTCCCTCATCAAGCAGGAACCAAGTTGGGGGACCACCGACCCAATGGATGACCCTCACTGTGGACTCGGGGCCTTCACAGTGCACTTCTCAGGCCAGTTTACAGGCTCAGGGCCCTGTCGAGTTGGGGCCTTTGGAGAGCCGACAACAAGTCAGCCCAGGATGTTTCCCAATGGAACCTGCCTGCCCGGCTGTATGGACAGTCCTCCTCCACCCAGGAACCAGGGTAAGCATGCTCAGTAACACTCCCACCTCTCTTCACCCTATCTTTGTCTTCTCTCATCAGCTAAATGTTTTGTGGCGGCCGTGAAACACAAGGACCAATCGCTTTCACACAACAATCAATGAAACCCAGGTTTTTATCACAAGCCAGCGTTTTTCTACATTTCCTGCTGTATGTGATCATGATGTAACGCTCAGCGGCTGTCGACAGTGTTGTGTCTGAGCAGGATGGTATGTGCAGTGCTGGGTCAGTCTGTCCCCTTTCAGGAATAGGCTTGACAGCTTCCTGGCAAAGCTCTGGCAGAGATCTATAACAATTCCTTTGCAATGGTGTTTACCGGGGTTTCTCAACAGACATTTGATTTCCAGGCACTGACCGAGTCACAAGAGCTGTTATTAGTATGTTGAATTCATATTTCACAACAGATAGTAAGGACGACCATTTATAAGGTTTCACCAGGTCTTATTCTTTTTTCCATTCCTTTTTTCCATTTGTCCGATTAATTTCCCATAATCAAAAACTTTCCAAAGCACCCATCTAAATTCAGATAATTTTGCAAGATACACATTCAAAGTATTTTATGATACACCCCAAAAATCCATGGGAACAAAGTTACTCTGTTTGGGTCAATATATCACCACACAGTACTGGGTTAGCCTTAATCTGTACTTCAGGGAAGAAAGCCACCTAATGCAAAGTTGTTTTAACTCAGTGTTATTTTTTATTATTATTGGGTTATTACTCCAATAAAAGTATGGCATGGATTCTAATTGTAACAATGTACACTTCCTGTTTTTAAATGTACATGTCATCATTTGTTACTGTTTGTTAATAATATGTGTATCCTTTACACCATGCACATTGTTTTGTACAACTAACAATACATTTAAACATGTTATAAGGTGAAGCTTAAGATAATCTTACACCAGCATTGACATAAGAAAATATCAGTAACACTGACTCTGGCTTAGTTAACTCAGTATAATGTACATGCCAACTAAGTTCATAAAATAAAAAAAAGGAAAAGAAAATATATATGAAAAATATATAATGGCCTGTTGCGATGCTACGGTGAACGCCACACAAGAAACTTAATCCATCCAGTGACTTAAATTCATTATATGTTTTATATTTGAGAGTTTTGATTTTATTGGTATGAATATCATCATATAATATCATATTATTATAATATTGTGTTTTCTGTGAGCACCAAAACATCAAAAAAAGAAAAAAAATTTAAAAAAAGAAAGAAAAAGAAATGGATAAAACATATTGAGTTAGGATATTTATTTTTGGGTATTTCTTGAGAAGAATTCCTGAAACAAAAAATGATGAGCTGTGAATCATAAACTTGATTTACGATCCCAAACAATACTTTAGGGATTTTTTAATCCTAGTAGCCTTGCACAAAACAGGAAAGAGGGATTTATGCTGTTATTTGTCTGGAAACTTGATCTGGAACTTCGTTTCTGTGTCCTGGGAAATATTAACATTGTTACCTTTACTGTAAACTAGGCTCATATATGTTTGGGGTTTGTTACTAGTAGTTTTTCAAGGTTTAAACCGTTATGTGTCTACCAGTGTGATTTTCAGAGACAGTATAGTCATATAAAACACATCATGGGCCTCAGCAGACTGTGGGGGTTTAAGTAAGAGCATCGTGTGAGTCATCTTTCTCTGAAACTTTTCATCATCCTTCTCAGGCCGGACACAGGATACAGCAGCTTGTCTCTGCTCTATGTGTGTGTAAAATAAACTTTGGACACCGGTTAAATGTGCTTGCATGATCCTTTTTATTTTCCTCTTTTATTTCTTAATATCTACCCTCATCTGTTACATTACAATACTGACTCCTTGTTTTTATGCTTTCATTTAACTGTAATTAAGTGAGCATGCATGCAGTTCATTACTTCTCATTTCTTCTTTTTGTTGAGCATATTCCACGGTAGCTCATTTCAGTCCATCTGTGGTGTGTTTTCCAAATTTGTTTTTCCACCTGCCATAAATATTGCAACCATAGGGCCAAAGATAGTTGCAGATGCGTGTTACAAGAAAAGATGTTTCAGTCGCTTAATGAATGTCTCTTTGTGATGATGTTGCCAGAGTCTAAAAGCCAATACCGCAAAACTGATCAGATACTGGAGACTTTGCAAAGCTTCAGAACGATTAAATTATTTATGAGATGGTAATCTAATGACTCGACCAGGCAAACAAGATGTTTTTAACTTTTCATTGCTTCTCTCTTTGTTTCCTCTTTCCAGGCTTTGGAGTAGTGGGTTTAGACAGCAACCCCAACTATGGTCACACTCCGTCTCATCACGCCCCTCAGCTCTCCAGCCTGTCCTTCAAACAGGAGGACACGCTGTCACCAACAAACAACATAGGTATCTGTCTGCATTCTGACGGGTTTTCACTAAATTGACTCACAGAGTGAGAGGCTGTCATGTCACAGAAAGTCAGTTTTTCATATCACAACAGAATCGCTATTATCCTTTATCCTTGACCTCGCTTCGTCTCTACCTGCACACACATCCATATACACAAAGCATCTCCCTCTCGCCTTTTAAGTATACGTATGGCTAATGACTCTGGAAATGATAACTTGAGGAAACAGCTCAAGTTCTGCTCCGACAGAATGTCAAAATCTGTCTGGGGACCAATATACTATATGAACCGCAAAACGACCACTGTTTCTGATGGATCCCATTCTCTCTTTGAGAGGAAGAGCCGTGCGTCTGTGCAGACATGTATGTAGAAAAGTGTGCCTATGTGTCTTTGAAATGAACTAGTATTCATTTTAAAGCTATGTTCTCAGAGATGTACTCGTGTTTTGTGTCAGTTCTGATGAGGAGAGCGTGGAATAATACGAACATTTAAACAGAAGGTCTTGGGAGAGTTTTCAGCCTAATAAATTAGGAAGCTGCTGAAGGCCAGTTTGGATGACTAGCAGACTTTTTATAGTGAAGCTGAAATCATTTGTCAATGAAAGGATCAGAAGAGAATAATGAGCTGCAATTGTCATTAATGATTAATTGTTTTTAGCCAAAAATGCCAAATAAAATAAATCACTGCTTGTCGCCTCTCAAGTTTGAGCGTTTCCCTACTTTCTTAGTCTTCTAGGATAGATAAATAAAATTATGTGTCTGCATCTTGGAAAATGCATCTTTTTGACTATTTTCTTATATATTATAAAATATATAAAAAAAATAATTGGCAGATTACTTGATCATGTAAATAACGTGTAGTTACAGCCCTATTTTGAGGCAACTCTTGTATATTTTTATTTTCAGTTGACCAGCAGTACCCCGCTCCTCCCTCCATGTTTGGTTGCCATAATTCTTCAGAATCATGTCCAAGCAGCCAAGCTCTGCTGCTGAGAAACTACAACAGGTACAATTATTTGTTCCTGAATGCACTTCTTGTTGCTTTATGCTCTTTGCCCAATTCCACTCTATCCTAAGTTTTCTTACTCATCAATTAACGTCAGATATTTTCCACTAACACCACGTGCAGTTTGCTCAGTGGCCGATAATTTGTAGGAGTGTGAACTCTCTCTGATCCTACGTCGAGCCCAGTTTCTGCCTCTGCACTGTGTGAATTGGGAGTCTTAATTTGTTCTGAGGTTAAGTGCTGCCCACTGGTGCTCAGCAGGCCAAAACAAACAGTCAGTGATCTACTGCTGATGTGTCCACCCTGAGGAAAAATGAGGAGAAAAGTAAAAGAGACAAGTTCAGTGAAAGCGAAAGTTGAGTGGGGGTGGGGCGGGTTAGTTAAGGCTGCGAATCTGCTTATTTTAACCACTGAATGTTTTTCCAACTTGTCTTCATTTTGATGCAAAACATCTGAAAAGGGAAATTAGGACCAAATTCTTTGAATGCTGACCTGTGATGTTGTTGGAGAAAAGTAACATGTGCAGCACACATAGTGAAAAAGCAGCTGATAAGAGAAGGGAAGGCTTTGCTGTTGTTTTAGTTTATGGCATGAATTGGAAACCCTCAAACACAGTGAGCGCACACACACACACACACACACACACACACACACACACACACACACACACACACACACTCTCACATACACACTGTGATTATGTGTCAGATAGCAGTGATCGTTTCCACAGTTTAACATAGTTCATTGCTGATTAGCGAGCCATCACGATCCTTCCCTCAAGGTCTTCTCAAGGAATGCTGTCCAGAATTCCCCCAAAACTGGTTTCTGCTTTTAATGATACTGAGGACAGAGTGATGTCATGCACTGGTCCATGGTGTACTAGGCACGGAGACTCTCACCCCCGCAGAGTGTGTGTGTTACTGTCAAGTGTGTGTGTGTGTGTATGTGTGTGTGTGTGCACTAGCACGCTCTGCCAAGGTAAAGAATGGCTCAGAGCCCATGTTTTTTAATGAAGCCAGTGTGGTGGGTGGACAGGATGTGTTAATAAGTGAGCAATGTGGATTTCCCCCTGAATTAAATGTCTTCATTATTAAAGTGAGGAGAAATGACAGGGAGACGGCAAAGTCAAATGAATATGTCTGTGTTTCCTGATTTAAGGATATCCCCCCCAAAAAATAACTAATAAAAAAAAGATAGAAAAACAAAATAAAGATCAGTATTTTCCCCTTCATCTCTTGTAGCCACAGAGCTAACCCTGTTCCATAACCTTTTGATTTATCACTGTAATAACATATTCTGTTGCCTTGAAATTTCACAAACTTAAATGAGCACACAAATATAAAATGTTTATTCCTGTGCTGTATGTTTCACTCAGTGATAACCTGTACCAAATGGCGTCTCAGCTGGATTGTGTAAAATGGAACCAAATGAACTCACTGGCGTCTTCCATGAAGAGGTGAGCCTCCTTTTTTTTTTTACCTCCATAAAATCTTGAGCTGTTTTTTTTTTTGGTGGTGCATTGGAGGAGGAAGATTTGACCAAATGGGTGTTGGCCTACTGCCTCAGGAAATCAGGAAGTAAAGAGGAGCATGCTTCTTTTGTATGTTTGAAGATTTGAGTTTTTGCAAATTGTAGCCTGGACCTCACTTCTTCAAACACTTTGGAGCTTTTGGAGTTAAGTCCTGTTCAGGATATGTAGTGGTGCCGACTAAATAAATGTGTGTACTCTGGAGGATTTAAGTCTTTTTTTGGCTTTATTGTGGTTTTACCTTTGACTGAAGGAACACAATCTGACATCTTCCTTTTCCACCTATATCTAACAGATATTTTCATTGTCTTGATTAATTAATTAATTAATTTTCCTACTCTCAGTAATGGCCATACAAGCGGCTACGACAGCGACCCCACAGCCCCGCCTCCACCCGTGCTCGTCAGTGCCCAGTACCACATACACACACACAGTGTCTTCAGAGGACTTCAGGTCAGTCAGAGTCAACGCACAATGCAATCACAACAAACAAATACACACAGACATTCACAGATGAGTTGTAAATAAATAAATAAATACTGTAAAGCCATTTGTCCTCTCCCTCCTCTCTTTCTTAAAGGATGCTCGACGGGTGGCGGGTATCCCTCCACCAGCTGTCAGGTCATCAGAGGCCAGCGAAAAGCGTCCATTCATATGTGCTTATCCTGGCTGCAGCAAGAGATACTTCAAACTGTCACATCTGCAGATGCATGGCCGCAAACACACAGGTGAGATGGTGTGACTTATGCCTGCTTATTCCTGCCCACACCTCAAAGAGCTGCTTTTAAAAAAACAATTAAAAAAAATTTACCTTAAGAAATGAATACAGACTGTTAATGTTCAGTTTGAAAAAGATAACAGAAGGCATCAAAGTCCTCTAGATTCATGACATTTTGTCGCATAAGTGACGACAAAATGGTCCTAATTTTGACATGGTAACGGTGTACGTGGGAATTTGAGTGATGATGGTGATGTGACTGTTGTTTTTTTCTTTTCAGGAGAGAAGCCTTATCAGTGTGATTTTACTGATTGTGGCCGCAGATTCTCTCGCTCAGACCAGTTAAAGAGGCACCAGCGCCGACACACAGGTATGATTTCCCTCCAGGGCCGTGGCTTCCACTGAGGACAGAGATAATCTCTGTCTTTTATAGAGGTGGGAAGGAGGAGTACTCTTTGTGGGGAGTTTGTATTCTATACATTTAGAATGTTGAAACACAAGGTGGGAATTTTAGAGACAGATTTGAGTATTTTTGGACTCAATTTATTTCAGTCTGAATAGTGTTTTTGCCAGTGCATTAATGAATGAGTGGATTTAGTGTTTCCCCGCAAGAATGACATTCCCATGGAGAAAGCAATGGAACTGGATTTGGTAATTACCAGAAAATGTATAATGTAATAAATATGACCGATCCAAATGATCAAAACATTTTACTGATTTCGATTTTTGATGCTTGGTAAAATGTTTGAGAAATGGGCGTTGTGTCATTAGAATCATGATCTCATTATTTCTAATATCCTCTCTACAGCCTTGGTTCCCTTTCTCACTTCCCTTTTTACACGTGTCTCTTTCTGTCTTCTTCGAGAATGGATCATCATTGTAACAAAACAGCCGAAATTACACAATATCATTTCATCCAGCATGGCAATGCTACAAATTACAGCTTCAGAAATATCTCTTTGGCACAGGCCTAACAGCGAACTAATGCTCACTGCATGTTGCTGTTATATTATTACTATTTATATCCATATGGGCATTAGCTCAAGGACTCTGCAGCTCTTATTTGCTCAAATATATGACCCAACATGGTAAACAAGACAATTAATTGATTGGATGAATTGATTCATCTATTGATGATTGATTTTTTTTCAATGACTCACAACATAAAAGGAACATTCATGTGTCTAATATGTCTAAATTATTTCAATTTAAAACATTATTTTTTTTCTGTCTTTAAACGGTCAATTCTCAGGGAACAGTTTTGATTAAAAAAAACTTTTGACTCTCTTCTCATCTCTCTGTAGGAGTGAAACCCTTTGAGTGCGAGACGTGTCAGAGAAAGTTTTCACGGTCAGATCATCTTAAGACGCACACTCGGACTCATACAGGTAAAACAAGTGCGTATACCTTTATTTTCTACCTCCTCATCCTTCCACCAGTGAGATTTTTGTGTTAAGATGGTCCCCCTGGCTTTAATTCATGTGCAAAAAAAACCCCCCAAAAAACACAAGCTTGCATTGTTTGAAGTGAATTCACTCTAAAGCAACAATTTCTCTTGTTTCGCCTTGTTTATCCCCTCCTTGTCAGGTGAGAAGCCCTTTACCTGCCGCTGGTCCAACTGTCAGAAGAAGTTTGCCCGCTCTGACGAGCTGATGCGCCACCACAGCATGCACCAGAGGAACCTGACCAAGCTGCAGCCTGCCATCTGAGCAACGAGAGGAGGAGGAGGAGAACGAAGTGGAAGGTGACAATATGTTGTGCCAGCTAGTGGAGAAAGATGTTGGAGCCTGGTCAGCGGTTATGGTGCCAGACTCACTGAAGTGGTGAGCACAGCTGATGCCTCCCTCAGCCAGCTGACGTCCTCAAGGCCTTCATGGTGCACCTTGCTCTCGTTATCTGACATTAAAACTCAGACTGAGAGGGTACAACACCACGGTTATTCTGAGCCATGAAGAAGAAGTTTTATGTGATGTTGGCATGCTATTTTGGATATTTTATCACACTTGCACTGGCTTCCTTTTTTTGTATTGTGAAGAAATTGTGTCACTTGGAAAATGTGCTGGACGATGTAACTGGATTTAGGAAATGGACAATGTCTTTTTTTTGTGTTCATTAAAGTGACCACAGAGAATCTTAATGTTCTTACAGTATACATGATACTCACCAGATCGCTTTGTATATATGTGGTGTATTTCCGTACATACAAAGGCATTCATTTTGTATTTTCTAAATTTGTGTACGTTTATAAAATGTTCATTCACATTGTTGTCAAGGCTGTGAGTGTATTTGTGTGTGTGTGTGTGTGTGTAGGAGAGAAAGAGAGAGGAAAAAGATGTGCTTGTGTTGTCAGGTTAAGAGGCCACCCCTGAATGGTAGTGTGTGTGGAGGTGTGTGTGTGTGTGTGTGTGTGTGTGTGGGGCGGGGGTGACAGACAGTAAAACAGCACCCCACTGTGACTCTGACAGGGAGCACGGATCACCTTCCTAAATCTCAGACGCACATCTTCATAACTAGGAACATCTGGAGCCTAGTAAATCTCATTAGGAAAGACACATACTTCTGTGTCAGCTGGCTGTACTTCACTGACTGCCCCCTCTACATAGGCTTGGCCCCATAATGCACACACAATAGTGCACTCTCTCAAATTGCTATGGTGAATAATGGCCAGAAGTTCAGACAGGCATTTTACATCCTCAAGATGGCAGTATCAGCCTTTTCAGTGCAGCAAATGGGACCTGAGCTATGAATGCTGGGGCTGTGACTGAACCTAGAATGCAGCTCATACTTTTCAGTCTTCATAAAGTCCATATCCACTTAAGCGCTGCCCTTATGTCGTACTGAGTGGACACAATAAATATGTTAGAATTAACAAAAGGGAGAAATGGGAAGGCCTGTTCAGAGTGTGCCTTGGCCCATCAAATATGCATGACGTCGAGTTGAATGTCAGCTTGTGTGCAAGTCTATAACGGATGATGATTCAGCTCCAGCAGGTATGTTAATAAAACATGAGTCAATGTGGGAAGAAAGGGCTGTTGCATGGCTCTGTGTGTGTCACCTACCTGAAAAAAACAATGTAAACACGCGCACACAGTACAAGCGTGGCATATTTAGCTGATGGTTACACGTTCACACATGGCAACCACAATGCACCCACTCCAAAGAAACACGTGCACACACATCTGCCCCCGTGCTGCTCCTTTTCATTTCCACAGCAGATCTGTACACATGCCAAATGAACAGAACGATTAAAATACCGCTCTTCTTCTCCGGGGTCACATACCGCTTATTTGAAGTGGTGATTCAAGTTGTTTTCCAATCCACTTAATGGCTGCAAGGTAGTATCTCGGTGATGTTCTGTTTTTTTTTCTTCTGCTTCTTAATCCAATGCACTTTGATTAAGAAGTGCTTCTCTTTGTTCTCTCTCTGCAGGGGAGCCGGAAAGTGGAGGAAGATCAGAGGGACAGCGGAGTTCAACATTTTACTCACTCCAGTTCTTCCCTAACTGGAGACTGCCAAGGGAGGCTGTGTGGAGCATTAAGAACGCCCTGCCAGCATTATCACATACACTCAAAGAGATGCTGACCTCAACCCTACATTTATATACCTGATCTACAGTCCCCAGATTGAGTGAGGCAAAAGTGGAAGAAAAGTGATCTTTGCACATCCCATTCTGCCAAAGCATTACTACCAGCCTGAATGCATGAACACACAGATCCACGCGCATACTCTCTAACATGCACACACGCCACCAGATGCCCCCTCAGCTGTACTGCTGGCCGTTTGCCTTCAAGGAGTGTCAGTGTGCGTAATTTCAGGTGACGTACACCTGGTAACGCACAGCCTAAGACATCTGCAGGATAGCAGGCCTGCTAGCTTCTCAGTCTCCATATTGCGCAACCTTCCAAAAGGTTTCTTTTTGAACGAAGCTGTGAAATAACTTCACTGACACAATGAAAAGCCAATCGACAAACACAGTTTATTGCATGTGTAAAAGTTCCAACCAGTAGTTTCTGTGTGATTTTAAATAATGAGCCATTTCATGTGCTTGTTGTTATGAGGACTGAAATCATTTTTCAATATGTAAATCAGTAAAGTCCCAGGTGCATCCAACATTACCACTAAGCCCTGCTATGGGCCAAAAAGACGTTATTCAACCTCCGGGACTTGGAAAGGTCAGTGCACATGTAGCACACAGAGGCCTCTATGAGCCCAGAGGGATTGTTAACAAGGTCAAGGCCCCCTGGAGGAAATTTAATGGGGGTTACAAGGAGGCCTGCATGCAAAACAATGCTGCACCAACAGGAGGCGCTGTCAGGGACTGTTCAAATGTTAAGTGAAGCATGTTCTCAGTTGTATTTCCAGACAGCAACCCCCTCCCCTCAGGCTAGCTCTCTTGTGCAGAGCTGCTGCTCCACAGTCTGAGGGGCCTAGGGGTTCTTGGGGGCATTCCCTGTGGTAAAGCAGGGAGCCTGAGGGGCTCCGGTGTGTAGGAGCTTTGGGAATGCATAGGCCTTGGGGGGCCTGGAGCTCAGATGGGGCCTAGAGGGTAAACTTTCTCACTCAGGGAGCAGAGATGGCGCAGATACGGAAAGACAGCGAGGGGAAAACACCTTGAGACGAGTCTGTCAGATATGCAGGCAGCAGCCGGGAAGATCCCATGAGGGTACACAGGCACAAAAACACAAACACACACACACACACACACGTATGTATACTCAAAACCAATATGTGGGCCAGCAAATAGAGGCAGAGAGCTGTTTATTAACTACTCCCATCTCCCCTCAACCATCCTGTCTTTCATCTTCTCCACTTTTCTCCCTCCTGCTGTCTCCTCTATTCCACTGTAAGATATTAATGCCTAACAGGATTAGATGTCTCTCTATCATGTGAGACACAAGATCACAAACCAACCCAAAGCCCCCTGGGGAGCAGTGGGACGGGAGGGATGAAGCAAGGCCTCCTTCCCCACGTTCCTCCCCTCCATCCCAAAGGTATCCAGATGCTGGGATGTGGGAAGAGAGGACCAGATAAAGGAAAGAGACAAATGTTGACAAATGGAGCGAGAGAGGCGTTTTGTCCAAAGATATCAGTCTCACTGGGATAGCACTGTCTCAACCCTCACTGCTATGAACTCAAAAACAACGTCACTGTGGGCCACTTTGCTTATATTTTAATTAAAACTTGAAAAGAAAAGTTTCTCTCTGCACATATCGTATAAGATAAGCAGCGGTCTGTCAGAATGAGTGGGCGACTAAAGCAGTGAAGCAGCTGCGTAAAAGCTGTTGGAAACTGATTTTGAGTCATGCTGACCTCAGTTCAAAGGGCTCCCATTGCTCCAGACACACTTACAATTAGTTACCAACTCACTAGGTTTATGGTTCCTAAATTGAAATGTATTGCTCTTTAAAGCCTTCTCTCTAATTGTGTAGTCATTAATGGCTGATTCCCTATCTGCACTGCATTGATGGGTACATAAAAACTCATGATGATAGACGAGCACAAGCGCCGTTCTGGTGCGAGAGGAGGATGCCTCTTGTTCTGTGTCATCACCACTTGGGGGAGTAGAGGTCTGTGATGCGAGAAATGGAGGTTTAACCGCGTTCTCTGAGATGACATGAAAGATTGATGGATTCCTTAAGCTTCATTGTCCAGAGGTAGAAACATGCAAGGCGCTGAATTAGCCTACATTCACATGACACGCACATATAATCACACAATCTGCACAAACGGGGATGCTTTGTGCATCATCAGGGTTGTCGCAGGCATTTTAGAAAAAGAACACCACACACCAGGAAAAGGGCCTCGACATGTTTTCCCTCATAATTGAGGTTTTTCAGATGTATTTACTTCTGACTTACTATAATTGTTAAATAACATTTCCTGGCTGCTTACTCCACACTGTTAGGAATAAAAATCTGCTTGAGAAATCCTGAATATTTTTCATTTATTGCCCAAAAAAAGTTGTCATATTTAAACACATTGAGCCTTAAATAGTGGAAGGTGTCTAGTTTTTTTGTGAGGGTTTTTTCTGGATGGATGATTTTAAACGCTTACTCTGTTTAAGGAGCGGAATCTTATTTGTTGTTCCTTCTACATACTATTCATGTTTGACAAATGTTTCGAACTAGTAATACTAATTATGATGGTGATTTAGTAGCAATAACAATAATAATAACACTGTTTTTATTCTAAATGCTGCGCACCATAAAGAAAAAAGTTCTCTTTGGTGAGATGAGGTAGATAATCCAGTTGTTAATTATCTCGATAATCCACTCAAACATAAATCTACAATATCCTTTGCTTGTGGCACTGGGAACCTGGGATTTTTTCATGGTTAATATGACTGCTAAGAAGATTGAATGTAAGACAATACCAATATGTATATGTAGGTATGTGTGTTATATGCATGGGTATATTTGTATGTGTATATTTATACAGTATATACAGTATATATATATACTGTATGACCTTTTTTCTCTCCCTCCTCTCTCTTCTGCATCCTACCAAAACTCCTGTCTGCTTCATATGTACAATTTTATCTTCCTCTTGACGGGGAAACCTTGTTTGAAAATAATAAGGAATTAATTTACCAAAAAAAACAAAAAAAATATATCTTTTTTAAAATTCTCTGTATGCAGCGGTCTGTATTTTCACAGCAACAACAACATTATTTGACCTTTAATGAGAAGAAAAAGGGAAAGCTATCATTTGAGCTGTCATGTTAGGGCGAAGTATGATATAAAGTTCCCATTCAGCTTGGTAAACATAAAATGCTGTCTCTGAATAGCTTGATAATGAGATTTGTCTTTTTGCTGCTATACATGTTATTATATAATGGATAGCTGTCATGAAAGCCTCAGCACAGAACAAGTCGGATGTCCAAAAGATCATTACAAGAAACACCCTGGGCAACAAATCCCCAGGGCAGAAGGAGCAAACACATTAGATAAGAGACAGAGATGAGGGAGTATAGATATTCAGATGAAAAATAGGGCATCGTAGTGATAAGGGTCAGTGGAGGGCTGTATACAACACAGTTTTATCAGCTTGCTGCTGTTAATTGCTGATATGGAAATGGAAGTGTACTATGAAAAAGACCTCTTTAAAAGGAGACTGTTGGCGGACAAGACTGCGTGACAACTTCACAGGATGGTGGTCTCGAACATTAATATTCTTCATTTTTACGACCATCTTCTCTCTCACCATCGTTTCCACCCTGTTCTCACCCAGAGGGTTCATTATTATCAGTGGAGAGGGGTTGATCTACACAGACACTCATATGAGGGCTGTCTGAAAGCATTATTGTACACACACTCCTGCAGTGTGAATGATTAGGAGCCTATCATAAACAGTAAGGGCAGGCTGTTAAACATGACCGTGAGGCAGGCTATGCAGCTAGTCCATGTGCCCCCATCCTGCTCAGGCAAACATACATGTGGTTCTTTTACATCTCTGCATCGCTTAGACTCATCCACCTCCACTCACACACTGGCCCAGACACGCAGATGCACTCTGACACATGACAAACCTCATATGCTATTTGGAGGAAGTACATCGAGCAACTTAAGTGTCTTAGGCCTCCAATTATTCAAATGTATGATGCAAGACTGACCCCACAAGCCAATAGAAGATCCCTTAAGTTCATCTAATGGATATTAAACACAAATATATTTTAAAAACTTGAAAATGTCACTACAGGCAACACCTCCGATTTGAGTTATCCTCAGAACTGGAGCTTTTTTTTTCTTTCTTTCAGATGAACAAAGAAGGAATTCAGCTGAAAAGAAATTTGTATTCTTGGATGACTCTGTTCAAGTGGAGCCATGCCAGAATTTGGTAACCTATTTCTGAACATTCTTTATGAAATAATAATTTTTATTGTCATGCTGGCCTCTTGTAAGGCTATTTAACCCTGGAAGATGTCAAAGACATTTTATACAAAAGTAAAAACCAGACTGGACCTGAATATTTAGTAGTTATCCAGACATTTTTAGCTTCTGCAGTCATGGTCTGAGAGTGTCAGAGGAAGGTCCTACATCACAGCAGAACACAACCCACACACACATTGCCCTGTCCCTTGTTCCTAATGAGCTTTATCACATTGGTCCCGCTTGACTTGTCTTGCTAACTGGCACACATATATCCATATGTTCCACATGAGCAAGCAGAGGGGACAGACTGGGTGGCAGAGCTGCTTTCTCAGTTACATCTGAGAGTTTTGTTGCAACAGCCAGGAGCAACAGCAAGTCAGTTTAACTCCATCTCTGCAGTGCGTGCATGCAGACTGTCATTAGCCATGAGAAGTGTTAACAGCATCTGCTTGTTCCCGATGTTCAATGAGTCAAAAGTTAAAGATTACAGACCTGAATATTTGACCCCGATATAATTACCTGAGATAAATTGAATCCAAGCACATGCAGCACACATATAACTGTGAAACATACACACTGGGATTAATGGCAAGTCCAAAAAAGTCCAAGTCCCAAAAAGCTAATACCTTTGCCAGTGGGCAGAGGCAGAATTGGCATACAGGAAGTATAAACAGGAGTGACACTTGTGAGAAAGTAACCCAGTATCAGTATGGAAGACTGAAAAGGTGCTTTCATCTGCAACCATGTTTCAACAACAGGCAGACAAGAGAAGTAAGACACTATGAACAGGACTGTGCAAAAGTCTTAGGCAGGTGTGAAGAAATGCTGTAAAGTAAGAATGCTTTCAAAAATATAAAATGTAATTGTTTATTTTTAGCGATTTACAAAATGCAAAGTGAGCGAACAGAAGAAAAACCTAAATCAAATCAATATTTGGTGTGACTCACCCTTTGCCTTCAAAACAGCATCACTTCCTTACAGCATTTCTTCACACCTGCCTAAGACTTTTGCACAGTACTGTTTGTATTAATGTAGATAAAAGGCCAGTATTTTATGTTATCTAGAATAAAACATGTCAATCATTCTGATTACACCGTGGGGTTTCTAGGAAGTATCTGTCAAGATTCTGAAGTCATAGCAGAATTTTTTTGCATTGAAGGGTTTGGTATTGCTTTACCTGCATTGTAAGGTGGTATTAAACAGATCCACAACAGTGACATCATTTTAAACTTTATTTAGAGTATTACCCAAAGTGAAGGAACTACGTCATTAAGCTGCCCATCTCTAAAGACACCATATTGTGTTGTCTCTGTCCTTGAATACACACAAGAGCTCTCCAAAGAGTCACAGAGCTCAGTGATGAAGCTTTGCAGTTGAACACACAATCTACAATTTTTGGGACACTTTAATGAGCATGTGCAATGCAGAAACAGGAGACATGTTGATGTTTTTGTGCCATTGTGTGATGTGGACGATTAATGGAACAGAGATTTGGGACAATGGAGCACAACAGAAGAAGAAGAAAAAAATGGTGAAAATAATTTGACTAAAATGACAAAGACCTTCAAATTCTGTTCATAGTTTGTTCTTTTCATGAGGTGCACATCTCTATGAACTTGTCATAGAAACTTTCCATTAAAAATACAAAAGATATAAATAAAAAAGACAAAAGAGGGATTTTCTGATGTTAAAAAACACGAGGCTAACATGCAGTAGAAAGAAATTCGGTACATATGGTACAGGCGATGACCTCAGTAATGTAACAGGAAGCAACAAGTCATGTGAGAGTACAGTATTAAAAAAATATAACCATTAATCACAGTTGTTAATGGTTAAAACTCAAATATCAGCATCAACATGGAGCATACTGCTGGTCTAAAGTATACCAATAAATAAAATTCAAACTAAGTGAAGAAAAAACATTTTTCACAGGCTAAACTAAAACCAAACACGTGCAAAAACCATGCCAGTCAATTAGAGCACTTCCTTAATTAAAAACAAAACATCCAAATCAATTGGCCAGAAAAAGTGTAAACAAAGAAGCATCATTTGTGTCTTGATTTAAAATATCTCTTGTTAAACACTGTATTCCTCTCAAACCTAACGTTCACAAGATATTTGATAAATAAATAACATCAGAATATTGTTCTGCGCTGTAGTTTCACATTTACCATCACCATCAAAAACTAATCCTGTACCTGAAAATTCAGGTAACCATGAAGCTTTGACAGGTTTTATCAAAGACTATCTACACAGATCTCCGAGGCAACGAAGCCGACGATGCGGCTGGAAGGCACCATCAATGGAAAGTAGGTCCATTGGGTCGGGATTTGCTCCTGAATGTCAGAAACACAATCATCAATATAAAACTGAGCTGGACCCTTAGTGTTAGTGGTAGGACAGACACTCATTCCTCCTCCTGTCTGGTATCTACAGTGTTGGTTTAGAATTCAGTACAGACATCTGTTCTGCTAGTGTGCGGAAAGGATGGAGTGGATAGTTGCGTTATTGGAGGGATGTTCAAGAGTTTGTGATTCTTTCTTCGAAGACAAAGATGTTTCAACACCCTTCCTCTCTTACACTCGCGCACACACACACGTCAGAAGCTGCACCGACAGCTCAGAGCTCATCATGGTTCCTGGTGAGGTCTTCGCCGTAGTTGGTGGCCTGACTTCCCACAAACATGTTCCAGTTTTCAAGGATCTCCTCTTTGGTCAGCAACTGGTCCTAAGAATGGAGGGAAGTGCGAGATAAGCAAGACTTATTCTAAACATTATGATAAGCAGTTTCAAAAGAATCTTATTTCATATACATATGTACACAAAATGACAAGATGCAGATCTTAAACATGTTGATGCAGCTGAAACAAAATACCTTGTCCTGGTCAGACTCATACACCAGATGTCTGGCCTCAGCCTGGGCATGGTCATAGTCCTGTGGCATGATCCAGTGGCGGATTTCGTCTTGGTCCATCTTACCATCTTTGTTCAAGTCTCGGAAATCAGAGAACTGCTCCCTCTCAGTCTTGACCCAGTCTGGCTCCGGACCCCCGTCCTCATGAGCAAACATGTCAGCTGAAAAAGTGTGGAAGATGAGAACATTTTAATGGCATAGTGGACAGACAACTTTCACATGCAACAAACGGTTTTGATTCCTTCATCAACACAGAATATCCAGAAAAGTGGGGGCACAGTAGAGGAAAGTAATGGAATTTGCCATCAGTTGTTACGCTGATGATACATAACTGTATTTTGCTGTCCGACAACTGGCTTGTTGTTCGTCTACACATTCAAAAGGTCACACTCACAGTTCAGGATGAATCCTGAGCTCCATTAAAGCTTCGTAAAAATATATATACAGTATTTCAGCAGGTGAAAGACTGATTCTGTTTCCTCTGTAGAGTTTCCTCTGGCCTGTCAAGTTTAAAACTACAGCTTCTAATTTTGCTGTTTAAATGTCCAAGGATTTTTGCAGCGGTGACCTTATTGCTTGTATGGGGAATGTTCAAAATGCTGTGAGCAACCTTTCTAACAGTTTGAGGAAATTGCTTAGGAAAACAATCATAGCCTATATCAATACCACACAATAAAGATATCGCCTGGAAAGTTTGTGCTGCTCCACATGACTGAAAAAGCCAAGTGCAAAGTGGTTGTTTTATGGTTAATTTCCTTAAAAATTAATTAATTTGGTTGTATTTATTTCAATTAATTCCTTAAACTTACCAATATATTCATCTTCATCCACGTGTCCATCGCCATTCTTGTCAATGTCCTCCAGGGTTTCCTGCATACAGATTGAGTTAATGATGTCATCTAAGTGAGACACAAGGCTTTAACAATAGGAGAACTTTCACTTTGAGTCATTAAGACAAACATGTCAGCCGTGGCAGGATGAGTGAATGGGAGGCCTGCTAACTCGGCCGGCATACTGACACAACGATCACAGCATTCCCTGCTAATGAGAATCAAACCCTCCACATTCAAATATGATAAGCACTTGTTTTAGATGATGGTTTTCACCCCCACATCCTCGATTTGACTGAGTGTGAATTTGACTAAATGGCTACTTAAAGGCTTGCCATGTGATCTGATCCATTAGTTCACCGCACATAAACATGCATGGTAATTGCATGTCATGTGGGCATGACACATGCATGCAGCTACACAGATTCAAATCAGTGTATGCATCCTTTCCTGCAGGTGAGAGCCCCCCCTCTGAGCCCTGGTGAATGATTAATAGCCATGTAGCTTCTGTATCCTTCCAGCAGTCTAATAATAAACAAGAACATCCATCTTTCCATCTTCTACACCCACTAAGCCTGTGAGAGGCTGTGTGTAAACAAGACGAGATGTCCATAAAATATGAAACCTATAGACTTCTGTGAAGACTGACGATGTGAGAGATATCCTGTACATTCTAGGCCGCATATCATTTCAGCGCTGACATCACAATGTGCGTATGGGCAACAGTCACAATGCAGGATGTGTAAGATGAAGCAAGCCGAAGCAAATTAATCTCTTAATTTAAGTGTCAATATACAGTGCAGAAAAGAAAAATATTGTAATGTCAGTTTTTTTCCAATATCGTTCAGCCCTAGCCTGACTCCCATATGTTTAAACCAGGAATAGGTAGAACAAATCAATGGCATCTAACATGAAGTTCAACCTACCAGTCACCCCAAATACTTTCTTTCGATCATGAGGATGCAAATGTACATTACTGCCAGTGAACAGTGAATGGCACCGACATTGACAGGGAGGTCATCAATGCTTTTCTTTTCATTTACAGCGTACTGTAATGGAGGTACAGTGAGAGCAGATATCTGTATGTAAACGTCCTCCGTTCTGTGAGTGAGTGTGTAGGTGAACAGTTCACACGGAGATGAGATGATTTCATGTTCTTCCCTGAATCTACACTACAAGCTCCATCAGTTATTTGTCCTGCTAGCCTACAGTCACATCCTTTCTGTAGCTGTAAAGTAGCTTCTTCGAATCATGTTTCCTCAGATGACTACATGGACCATCATTTACTCTTTGTTGCATGGCTGTGTGTGAAATTTGTGTTTTAAAAAAAAAACAGCCTCATAGTAGCACTATGAGAATAAGGCCTCTCATTAGCTTCAGCCAGATTCGCCACAATCAGTGGAGACACCCCAGGAAGAACAGTTCTTTGGTAACATTCGATGACATCATAAAAATGAGAGATTAATAATTAACTCTGTCAAATGGATAGTACAACTTTTATGAACAGAGCGGCATAGTGCATCACTGCTAACATTTGCCACGCAACTGTTCCATGAACCTAGATTTATATTTAAAGATCGAGTCTTAAATGGGACAGTCGGCTCTATCCCAAAGGACCTGTTCCAAAAATTCTAGAAACTCATTCATTTCCTGGTTGAGTTAAAGTTTCATAACGGAGTTATCAAAATGTAGCACATTTATCCAAGCAGTGCACCAAGATTACACACATGGCATAGAAACCTAGATCTGTTCCTGAAATGAAATAATATTTCTTAGTGGACAGACAAACCGCAAAAGTCTAAATTTAGGGAATTTTATTTTCTGAATAAAATTCTGAATATCTAACGCTTTTCTAAGCACACCTTCTGCAGGAACTCGCTGAGACAACAATCAGACTAGTCTTGCTACCCTGCCCATTTATTATCATGTCTAATTCCCATGCAGGCACGAAGAGCTTACCTGCACCACGATATCCTTCATGTGTTCAAACTCCTCAGGGTGGAGAAAGGAGGTGAACTCTTCTCTGTCTGCTGCCAAGTCCCCATTCAGATCAGCAGTTTTAAACCTCCTCTCATCGCGAGGAAGCATCTTCTTGAAGCTGAACTGGTCTGTCGCATCTTCAAACTCCTCCGGGTTGGCTAAGGAGGGCAATTAAAAATGATTTTCATTGCATTGTCATCATTTGCTGCATGTTTTCAACTATAAGAATGCCCCAAAAAACCCCAACAACAACAAAAAACACTCATACCTAGGTAGTATCCATATGTGGCTTGCTTGTACTCATCCCATGAAATCTTGTTGTCTTTGTTCAGGTCATAATCTGTCCACACCTTTGCCACATTCTCATACACGTAACGCTTCTGTACGCGCTTTATCCAAGCCTTGAGTTCGGCTGTGGTGATGTAGCCATCGGCGTCACTGTCTATCCGGTCCACTATTTTACTGTAAGGCAAGAGGAAAAGAGACAGGAGGAATTTTCTAGTTAGTAACAATTTTAAAGATCAAAGATATATATATATCTATAGATATATATACATATATGTATGTATATACTGACTAAAGACGTGGCCTTTTCATTCAGATTACTCTAGTGGGAGGAGCAGGTAAACCCCATTCTAGTAAAAAAAAAAGAAAAAAAGAAGCAGTGTAGCTGTGGTGTATTCTGAGACCAGGGTTGCCACGTTGTGATGTTAGAGCGGTCCTCCCACTTTCACCACCACAGGAAAGACTTCTCTCAAAGTGGGGAAATCATACTTAGCCAACGTGTGTTATATGATGCCAACATGTCACTCAAGCAGTGACGAAAGAATCAAAAGGAAGCTCCATCCTGAAGTGAACCATGTGAACACATGAAGTTAGTGACAGCAGCTCTGTATGTCTACTGTCAAACAACTTTACACCAACTTCATTACCTACAAATGCTTCTTTAATGGTTATCTATAATTAAGATTTCGGCTAAGCAATTAACTCTGAGTGTGCGTGGCGGAGTTCTCTATACAGTCTTGCAGATTTGCTGGCATGCACATCTTTCTCAGGCACTACTGCTTATGTTGTTAAATTTTCATGTTCCGGACAGTTGCACGCACTCCAGTGGAAGTGAGTGTACGTGATTTACTCAATAGAGCCTGGGACATTACGCCTGTGAGTACCACACCTGATGGTTCCACAGAGAGCATGACCTCTTGTGACATAACCGTAACAGTGGGGTGTCCTTACCCGAGCCTGTCCTTGCTCTCCTCCGGGGTGAGCTGGTCAAATGTTTTGGCCTCATCTTTGCCTAGAAAGGCCTCATGGTCGTACTGGAAGCTTTTATTGTCCTCATGGGCTTGCCTGATCAGTTCAGGGTCCTGATAAAGAACTCTGTCTTTTCTTAACGTTGGCTTGCCGTGCACCACTACGGTGCAAAGGAGCGTAGCACACACGAAGCCGAAGACGTCCATCAGTCAGGGAGGGATGAAGCTGGCTTTCTCTTTGATTTGTTTCTAGACAGGCCTGTGACACCACAATGCACAAAAAGCAAGCGGCTATGCGGCCACTTTCACCGCTTGTACCGACACACACACACCCTTTCTTCCTCTCTCCGGTATCGGCGCGCAACCTGCCAACAAACAGTCCGGTAAAAGACACCTGAGCGTACACAACGTCCACCGGGAACACCTACAGTCCTACACCAAACGGTTTCATTAAACCTATCCCCCTTTCCTAAAGGAAGAGATGCAACCAAACGGGATGCTCTGCCGCCTTACGTACAGCCAATCACAGCGTCTGTTGCGGGAGGGGCCCAGCCTCTTACACAGACAGGACCCCTGCCATTGGTCAGCGGGTTGTCGGTAATACGAGTGAGATTCAGGCGCCACGTTGCAAGCTGATTCGCGAATTCACCTCACTGTGTGGGAATATGGGTCAGTGTTGGGAGTCAGCACGAGACAGTGTTATAACTTTACAGTCTACCGTGTCATGTTCTCATTCGTACGACATTCAGCTGTCACGAGAGTGTGGCTGCGTGTACATGTGTCAAGCGTACAGGTATGTGCGTTTATAGGATAAAAATAGGGTTCAAGTCCCCCATTGCGCTAAGTATTTGCCCACATATATAATCAGAGCTGATGATTCGTGACTCTGCTTCTGTGTCTGTGTGTTTGACACAGTGCTGTGAATGAGAAGCTCTCTGAACAGAAAGAGATGGATCAAATCTTTGTGAGCTAAATGAAGTAAAATACTGAGTACATACCCGTGAAGTTTTAATACTATAATTTACAGTGTAGTAGCATAGAAAGGACCGTGTTTGTTTACTGAAAACAAGCTGACTAGTCTGAGAGGGTTATAATAATAATAATAATAATAATAATAATAATAGTACATATACATTAGGTACAATACATTACAATGCCAGTTGAGAGAAACACCCTGCAGATAATACAAGAAGGGCAGACGATATGACACTTCATATGATGCATTTAAAAAAAAAAATGATCATACTCCTTTCAGATCAGCTGCAGCTCCTCTGCCAGGCTGTGGTGGTTGAAGCTTTGAATGTGGATATTAATTCTCAGACTATAGTTGTGTAACTGTATTTATCTGATTTTACTGTATGCATATCGGTAAAGCATCTGCACTCGGACGACTTTAGTGCTCTTGTTAATATTAGTCAAAAAAGCATTGTTGAGCCACATGGAATTTGAATAAACTGTTTCTATTACATGTGGCAGATGTGTTACCAATACACTAAAGAGTTCAGATATAGTTCATTGACATTAACACTCGGCCAGCATAACCATGTCAAGTCACTGCACTTAGTCAGCGTTATAACCCTTAAAATAGGCCAAATCAACCAAATCTATGACATCCCATGTTACCTTTATATGAAAATTATTCCAATGAGTTCCATACAGAGCAGGTGTAGCGATTTTAAATTCGGGAAAGACAGAGCAGGGTCATCGGATCATAGTCAGTTTTGGTAGAAATCCAGAGCTGAGGTATTTTGAGAGAAAAAGTTGCATCAGTGCGTTGTGGTATTAAACCTTGACAAGCACAAGTCAGCAACACAAGGCTCCAGTTTGTAATAGTAAGTGTTTCTGCTTCAGTGGATGTAATAGAGAAAAGTAAACGTGTTAGTATGATAGTGTGAACCAGGTCAAGGTTTTGTTCACTTCATGCTTGCTATGTAACATTTTGGGAAACACATAGTTTGTACAGGGAGGGGGCACTGCCATCACATCTTTGTTAAGAGGAGTAGAAGAATCACATTACTCAGTCGCATCTCAACATGCTGTAATCTGGAAGAGCAGACTCCGTACCCTGGAAACAACTTGCTGACACTGCCATGCCTCATCCCACTTCGTGGGCAGGAGAAACATGTACTTTGCCATTCATCAGTAGCATAATAAGCCAGCACATGGCACTTTGCTGTTTTGCATGAATAGTACACCCTAGTTTATGACTATAAAGGAGCCCTGGGGCTAACTAGCCTCTTTATTCAATTAATGAATAGTTAATTTATTTAAATTAGTCCTGCCTGGTCAATTTGAATCAGTGTGTTATGCAGATATGAAGAAATATAAATGTGTTTTTCTCCAGTGAGACACATTTCTGAAATTGGCAAAAAAAAAAAAAAAATATATTAAAACAAAATGCTTTATTGATCATTCTATAGATATTAGACATGCATCTCACATCCTTGATCTCCAAGAATTCATTTTATTTTCTGTTAAGAATATTATAGATGTTTATGTTATATCCATGCAGTGAATTAAATCATATAACTATTATACAAAACCATATAATATTGGCGTGATCCCAGATAATAGTGGAGGTATATTGCAGTATATAGCTAATGTATATTTTGAAGGTCATTGAGAAGTGAGGATTAATTTCAAACAATAGTGTGACTGAACAACCAGGCATTAACATGTTGGATGGAGAGAGTGGATGGGAAGAGTGGCTTTCAGCATGAATATTTCACTGAGGGGTAGAAAGGGGAAGGGACTGCAGCTACAGGGGTGTTCAGTTAACCATGAGATTACACGCGTTGTAGAAGGCATTTGGTTAATGTAATTAAGAAAACCCTATGGTGGGAGACACAGAGCATTAGTGTCCAGGATATGCAGTTCTGCTATGGCCTCTTTCCTGCCCCACACTCACTGTCTTAGAGAGTAATTATCAAATCAAAATGATTTTTTTGTGCAAAGAAAGCTTTGTATTTAGTGTAAGTGTGAATATTTAAGTACTTATTAATGACTGAAATGTTATACAGATTTATGGGAGTGAATTTGTCATTCACTTGTTACCAGGGAGCTTTTTTTTTTTACCTTATGTATGAGGGATGGTATAAAAAGTATTTACCTGGTGGGAAATTCCAATAGGCAGCCTATTCCAATAACATTTTATTCAATATAAAATATTAGACATGTGAGAAAATATAAGAAAAATACAATTTTTCCCTTGATTCACAGGAAGCCACTTTTGCTGAATGATATTTGAGTTCGAGCAGAGCTGCAGCCATTAGATTAACTGATTAGATGGTCGACAGCACATCAGCAACTATTTTGTTTACAGACCTTTATTTCATGCAAAATGCTAAACCATTTGTTCTTCCAGCTTCTCAAATGTCAAGATTTGATGCTCTTCTTGAACATTGTTGATAGCAAACTGATTATCTTTGAACTGCTGGTCGAATAAACGACATTTGAATGTCAGTTATTTTCCACTGACAGAGCAAATGATTCATCGATTAATTGTAAAAATGATTGACGGTTTTATCCGATAATCAAAATACACATTAATCTCGCAATTGTTTTTGCTTTAATGTATAATTTTGAAGTAAATGTTGATTGCACAATGTAATGGTTACAGGATAATAGCACCATCAGCGTTTAGACTGGATCCTTGCTTTCACTTTGCAATTTTGTCTGCCACCAGGCACGAGAAAGGAGGATGACTGTAGATCCAGTCCAGACTGGCAGCCCGGCACCATTTTTATCTATGAATTGTCACTCTTGTGTTGTTGGTAGTTTGTATTCCAATGTCAACAATAATTCCACTTGGAATCACTAAAAATGTATTTTAGATGCTCCAATAAAAATACTAAGTAACATTTCCAGATCGCTGGCTGACCAAAAACCAATGACGTTTTATTGATTAGAACCATGTGCTGATTTAACCAGAGCAGACCTGCAGTACATCAGCCTTGTAGGACAGCACATTTATTGCTGGTGTGACCTTTGGAACTACAATGCTCTTATTTCTTAATTTACTCCTCTGCTTTATTTTCTTCAGGCACCATCATTCCTCCATTTTTATAACAAACTGTCACCACAGTTAGGGTTGAGTGTTCAGGGATGCGTTTGTGGGATTTCCTGGTGCTGTTCTTTATTAATATGAGTTCTGTGTCACCTTTCCTACAACAGTTTTCCTTCAGGTTTTCGGTTGGTGGAGGAGTTGAAGTAAAAAGATTGAATTCAATGAACAATAACAGGGAATATAGAGTCTCTCATCACACAATTACTCTTCACAATTTTCCTCTCCCTTGTGAATTTTCATAGTTATAATAACTCACCGCCCCTACTATTCTGGATAGATTAATAAACTTTTCATTGCTGCCACATAGGAGAAAAGAAACCTTTGCTCTGTTTAATGACAATTGTAAAGTGGAGGCAATCATGGGATGCTTCCCATGACATTTTCCCAGTCCTGTCCGCTCCACTTATCTTAGACTAATGGCCGTGCCAGGCCACTATCGAGATGAAGCGTTTTCCCCGAGTCATTACGTCTGTCACTGGGGCCATTTCCATATTGAAAAATCTGAAACAATAAACGACGCCTGAGCCTTTAATAACTGTGAAGGAATCATATTTGGAAAATTGCATTGAAGCAATAACCTTTTCTCCCTGTAATTAGATGACAGAGAGGTCCTGGTTTTAATTAAGTCAGCAATTTATAGTCGCACAGCCATACCTCAGCGTGCTGATTACTATAGGAGGGATCACAGAACAGCGTTGCCTCAATTTGAACAGATCTGATCTAGTAATTACTGTGTTATATGGCAAAGGCCGCAGCAAGTCTCAGACTCAAAACTCTGTCGATGCTCTGTGAAGCATGGCCCTTCCCATCGTTACTCAAGCTGCAAATATGTGGCAGGCATTTGTCTGTCTGAATAGGTCTTCAAAGGGGGTCATCAACAGAGGACATAATGTTTGAGGAGGCATATTAAGGTGGAATTGTGAATGTAAGGCCCCGTGTGTGTTAGAGGGGATTTGTTTGGGGGCAGCATCACTTTGTGCTGCAACTTAATTGATCCCATTGGTCACTGTTAAACGTTAACATTTGCATGAGGGGGCAGAACAGTTAAAGGATGCTGTTTTAGGGCTGTGTTAATAAACATGGCAATTTACTGTCAATTTATGTCCTGACGGGTCGTAATGAAGACCACGGAAAGAGGATTAGCTGGAGCTGCTGCAGCAGACCGTCTGGGGACCGTCGTCATGAGACTGTAGGGACCAGTGTTTGTTGTGTGTGTGTTGGCACCCTCTGGCTTTCTGTATCCATCCACATGATTGACATTAATGGTCCAATTTTGGGAAAGAATGGCAAATTCTTGTTCTCTCTTTTGGGAATATGACATTTATCACATTACACAGACATGCATCTATAGGTGATCAGCACAAGCATGTGGCAGACCCCTTGACACATCATTAGTGACATCAAGCAGATGCTTGTGCTCTCTGCTGCTAATTTCATTAGCTTCTCCTGCTAACTATAACATAGTTACAATGTGGTAAAGGCTTGTGTTGCATGTATAAGGATGACTTGCAGAGGGAGAGATTTTTGGAATGCAATAAAGCCAAAGATATGACAATACTATGACACACATCATATCTTTAAAATTGAACAGGAAGTGCTCACACCTGGTAGAGCTCAGAAGAACAGTGCATGTAGGCCCCTCCAGGAATCCCAATCATAGAAAATGCAAATCCCAGAGGCCTAATGGGAGAATGGGGTTAATTAATCCCAGAGGACGTCTCAGATTGGATAGAGGGGCTCCTCGTCCCCCCTGATCTTCCCTCCATAAAGGTCATATTTCACAATAAGAGAAAATTGCATGTGTTGCCTTGCTGAGGACTTCTCATTCTCTTCCCTCAAAACATCTAATTTAATCTCCTCTCTTCAATCACCATAACTATGTCCACTGAGAACAAACCCTGGAACACACTGGGACATTAAGTGCTAATACTAAACGTTCTCCGCAGGCTTTGAATCATCCATAGATCTGTGACAAAGCACCCTCAGAGGCCATGGAGTCTGGTGCTAAATGTCTGCCACTGGCTAAACATCATTCGTGTGCTGACGCTAGATGCTAAAGACTGTCTCTAGGCCTCGACTGCGTGACTGCGGCCTGTGATTTATGGGTCATCATTTGGGTGACATTTTCCTCTGGTCCAACATTCTAGTCAGTTGTGATTACAATACTTTCTTTACACCTTCTTTCCACTGTGGCATTTTTTTGAGGGAAACTGCGTGCACGTAGCACAGACACCAATTTTCCAGCCTTTGTGCGGCTGCTGCAGGGTCATTCTGTGGCAGAGGACACTCTTGTACAGCCACAAAGATCTTAATACTATGTGATGTAAAGAGGTTTTTCTCCATAGTCTAATGACTCATTATTTTCAGAGCATAAAGAAATGAGAGGGAAAAAAATGGTGTGATAATTAAAACACTCCAACAGAAAACAAGAATGTTCTGTATCATATCAGTATTTTCTCTGCGCTACATCTATTCCTAGCTGTAGTTTATCGACAGCAACTCTTTCTCTGTATCGCCTGACTTGGTTCGCTGCTCCTTCACCCAGCAGATAGGGTGGTGGAGCAGTTTTTGGCTGCAGAGAGTGTGTCTCCCCTGAGCTGCAGCGTGGCTCCTGTCCCCGTCTCTCCCTGCAGCTGGAGCTACCAGAGCCAGATGCTACGTACCTCCACCACCCTCTGTCCCCCCTCTCTCTCTTCCAGGAGGATGGTGCCCAGAGAGGAGGATGACAAACGCCTCTGCCTCCTCTTACTGACGGATTTGGACGACCTAACTCAAGCCCCGCACTGTTCCAACCGCCAGCACAAGATGTTGACTTAATGGAAAGGGGTTGGCTGTGGATTGGCCCATATGCGTTTGTACTGGGAAAATATGGCAGGGCGGTGTGTCTGTGTATCTGTGTATTCAATAGGATTGTGTGTGTCTGTGTGTGTGTCTTCACCTAGCCCAGACTGCCTACATCCATCATGCCATGGCACTCTGGCAGAGAGTGGGACTCAGACAGCTTCACTAACACACGGTCAGTTAAATTGCCTGTTAAATTGTCCTGGTCCATAGCTATCTTAGGTGTAGATAAAAACACTGCACTTAAAGCCTGCACTTAAAGGCAGAAATTGTCAAGTAAATGCCAGCCTCCCTCCATGCATAGAGAGAGAAATAGAGGGAGGGGAGTGAGAGAGGGAGTGAGAGAGAACCTCTGAGGGTAACACAACTCCACTATGAGACAAAATTCTGCAGCACACCCACACAGGAGAATGCACATGGATTTAAGAGTTATTAGTTAGCTTATTTAAGAGTTATTTCTCAAGATAAAATGTTAGTAATTATATTTACATCAACTTATGCTGTTCATACTTAGACATTATGACCTACAGTATATTACAGCAGATATCCCAGTGTCTAAAATACTTTTTCACTTTGAAAGAATCACAAAATGAACAGAGAAGTCACTATGAGCTGATCAATAGGCTAAAGTATGCATGAGCAGCAAAAAAACCATAATACCTGTTCATCAACCGTCACTGTGCCCCTTTAATGATTAAAACAACGGTCTTAATCCAATACGTTTGACATTTCACTCCATGCAACCAGATGGAAAATTAAGCGTCATTCTTTTAACATTACTGGGATATTATGTTTAATTTCTTGCATCCTACTTGTGGACCTGGAGCAGAACGCTTGAGAGAGATGCTCTCCTGTAATCAGTGATCCAATGACACATGAGTTATAGTCTCTGGTCAGTATCATAAAGAAAAGAGCTACATATGAGGACCATGCATTTATAATCTAAATATAAGATCTTATCTTACACACATTTTGGAGATTTGTGCCAGTTTTATTAGTAAAATACAGATATGAACACGTATTATTCTCTCCACCTCATTACTGACTACTATGTATCATAAAATTATACTCAGTTAAAATTGTGCTTCATGACCTGAAACGTATAAAAGATTTGGCTTTGTGTGTATTAAAATTATCTCTAAAGACTAATGATAATGGATTATTTACAGTAGTTATATCATTATGCTTTCTAAAATTACTTTATTATATCATGGGTCATGTTAACCTGACATTAGCATGTTAACTTGAAATATTTATAAATACATCGGTCTGTTTTTTTCTATCAGGATCAAAATAAAAGATTAATAAATAATATAAACAGAATATCTCTGTTTATATCTCTCTGTTCTGTTACATATCAATTTTTTTATTTTTTTAGATAATGTGTCAGTCCTTTAAAGCAACATACTTTGTGTGCATTTATAACAGTGTTAGACTCTTGATAAGTAGATGCATGGACATCGTTTGCCAACATTAACTCAGTGATATTTGACATGCTATGGAACTGCATACAAACACTGATTATATCAATGTGTAAAAATGACTTTAAAACATCAATATGTGTCAGCAGCCACAGAGCAAAGAAAACCTGATATATAATCAAAAGAGTTGTGATCGTTCTCATAAAGCTGCATTTGTTCTCACAACTTGTTGTGAAAACCATATCTTTGATAATAACATATTGTTCAGGAAACTGAATGAAGTGAAATAATTGGAAGATAACAAATGCCAGCTAAATGTCTTCCAGCTCACCTGAATACAAACAGTGCCAGGTCACGTTGGTTCATCAGGGTGAAAATGAACCCAAAAGCATGTTTCCATATTAAATCCTGCAACATCTTCGCTCCAAAGTTTGTGGGTCTCTGGTTCGGCGCTAGGGGGCAGAAAAGCTCCACAAGTGGCGATGATGAGGTTTAGTGAGGCTGCCAGAGGAAGTGCTGCAGCAAAACTTTTCTGATTTCTGTCAGATTTAGCCTCTGTTTTTGTAATATGAGGTTCACATATACTTGAATCAAACATCATTGTAGTGTTTTTTAACGTGCCACTCATAAATTACTCGTTAATTGAAAGCATGGCCGACAATAAGCACATCACAACCTCACCAATATGCTTCTAAATACGAATGAGGATCATTTAGAGTTGAGCTGCTGATGTGCTTGTAGAATAAAAGGTGAGTCTTCCCATCACAGTGATCCACTTTTGTGCCCTCATGAGTCACTCTCTCGTTTATAAAGCTGCCACTCCCGGATCTGTTTTCAGGTCTGCCATTTGTTCAGGGAGATGTGATGAGGTCGCGAGGCCAAAGTGCAACCTCCTCGCAGGCCCTCTCCAGTGGTGGATACGCAGGCAGGGAACATTGCGGGGGATTTTGGCTAAACGTCTGCCCATCTGCTTGCCCATCTGAAGAGGGGCGAATCTTAACTTTCACAATGCAACTTAATGGAGGAACTCAGTGCGTGAGAGCGCACGCGTGCGTGGGTTAGAAAAGGGGATGGCTGTGATAAATGTTCATGGTCGCACACGACACAAATTTTATGTCATTTTGTGTAACTTGGTGTGTGTGGGTGGATGTTTTAAGTATGCTCATAGGAATCAATGAGAGGCTTCCAGGTACGTTTTTACGCACAACGGATGCAAAAACTGAAATTCAACAATTTAATTCTTGTAAATTCGGATTAATTATTAAGATCACTTGCTGCTTTATTAATATTGTGCATATACTGAAACCTATAGGTGTGATCGATTTATTATATCAGCACGACTTGTTTAAGAGAGACTCTCCTCATTTTTAATCGAATCTCATTTCTAACCCGACCTGGCAGCATAGATTGAGAATCATTATCTCAGATAAATATATCAGAGGCAAAAAGATTTTCTGATGTAAAATCCGAACGCAGCACCTCAAATTGGAATCATTTGTAACGTCTGATGGCCTTTTACGCGAGCGTTCAACCGCAATCGTGCGTGTGTGCTACAGTGCGCATGCATCACCCTAACGCAGGGTGACCGGGGGCTCTCTCCTGCGACAAAACGCCAGAGCTGTCTTCAAATCAATACATGCCAAAGAAATATGAAAACAAACACCCAGATGGCGGCGAACCCCCTCAATAAATGGGAACGTCCCTCTGATCTTAGACGAGGAATTACTTGCAAAGTGGAACTGACCCAATCTGGCTGCACCTGCCTTCCTATAGTGTAAAGAATACAGTCTCTTTTTTCCTGTTTATTATTTTGTGTTGTGATGCTATTTACTGATTATTAGATCCACAGATAATCTGTGCGCTTCTTGGTTTGTGAGCTCCCTTTTTGTGAACCAACGCAGGAGGAGGGTTGCATCTGTTAGGGTCCAATGTTAGTCTTAATTACTGGCCTTCATGTTCTCCATGGCCCTCAACCGTCTTTAATTAAAACCTTGATTAGGGGGGAGGAGGTCTCAGCCAAGACTATTACCAGATGGGTTTCCCGCAATAATAATAAAGACCTTATCCGCTGCCGCTGCCTCTGTGCCATAAAGCGCAGAGCGCGCTGCCCGTCCATATCAAAGCACAGCGAGCAGAAAGGGGCTGTTAATTACGCTGGTAATTACTTGTCTAATTACGGTTCGTTTGTGATTAGATTTAGAAATGTTTCCTATTCTATACAGAGGCTTTATGTAGCCCGTGTACAGGCTTAACACTGTATTGGCTAAAATGTAATGTGTATCCACAGCGGGGTGCTGCTGAATAACCGGCCTATAAGGGATGGAGTGAATAAGATCAATAGTGAAGCACTGACCCGAAACATATCTTTATTTTTGCAGTAGAAGTCCTCAACGTTCAAGCTATAAAGTTCACTAGAGTACGTCACAAACATGTTGTCAAACAGAAATTTCACCGCTTTCCTTTCTCGCCTTTTTTTCCGTCTGTCTTATATTCAGCACATTTTTTCTAATCCTTCCTTTTAGAGTTTGGCAGGCTTCAGTGAGCTTTCTTTAAAAGTAGCGAAGAGGTCAACTTCTGTCACAGTTTAACGACGAGCTTTTCCACGACCTTTGAGAGCCGCGGGATCCCCATCTAAATCATATTTCCAGTGTTAAAAAGGCGAAATCAATAATGCATCGTGATATATTCTGCAGAATTGCATATTAGCAATTTAAGATTCGCCACATTATGAATAAATCTTGCCAATGGTCTGAAAGGCATTATGAGTGCGCGCGGGCACGCAGCGCGCTTTACATTCAAGACAGAGAAACTTGCAAATTACAATCAGTTCAATTATCCTCAAAATATTTACTGCAGGATAGAATTTGCCATCCAGACACAGAGAAGGAAGGAAGGGATGAGGAGTGATTTCTTGCTGCACTGTGCGTCCATTTTCCAGACGGTTTGTCGTCGTTATTGCCTGATTTAGTGTGTGTTGTTTTACATAGCCTAGTTATCTGTGGGAGTTCACGTACAGCATTTGTGCCGCTGCATCAATTTATACATATCACACAGATCTGCGTTGAGTTTGTCACATGTGCTGTTTTGTGTTCAGTCCCCTGCTTATAGCTATAGGCTTGTTTGCAGAAGGTCTCACTGGCTTGTGCGCAATATCTATCTATCTATCTATCTATCTATCTATCTATCTATCTATCTATCTATCTATCTATCTATCTATCTATCCATCTATCTATCTATCTATCTATCTATCTATCCATCTATCTATGGAGGTGTATATACAGTACAGTATAATTACCTCTCCGCCTCGGATCCCCTGTCGTTGCTCCCTTGCAGCAGGTGCTCTGACCCTAAAAGGACAACAGGCCAGATGATAACATTAGTCAAATTATATTTATTCCCAATAAGATCTCTACAAATGCCATCCGCTCACCTGTCACTGATCTTGCTTGTTGAATCGTTGTGAGATGAGCTCCTATGCACAGCAATGGCTTATTATCATCTAGCATCATTGTTTATAATTAGGATTTTAATTAATGTTCATCAGTGAGTAAAGTAGCCTATAGATATCAATGTCACCGAGGCTGTGGGGAAACAACTTACACGCTTTTACTGCCTTGGTTGTTTTCTGGCGATGCGATGTCCATTATTTTTTGTCATATTTTTTCATCTGTAACGTTTTTGTTTCGTTTTTTATCCTCGAAAGGAAAATGTTGATTCCAGTCATTTTGAGTAAGTTGTTGACACAGACAGCATTATTTTTAAGTGCGCATAAACCACAAAGTAAGAGCAGATTATAATGGGTCTTCATACACAGCTAACTAATAGACTTAGAAATTATAAAATAGAAATAAACTAGTAGAAAGCCAGTGTCTCTTTAAAGCAACAAGGCTTTACAGAGCCCAGTGTCAGCCCTGCCCTGGGGATTATGTATCATGTCCATAACTACCATACCGTGTGTTGGGTATATCGCACACCATGAATTACACAGAAGAATGCACAACCTCTTCGCTCGTTATTCACAAAAATCAGTCGGATTACAGCCGTTACATGACGGGAAATCCTTTTAAAAATAGTTGTCTGCTTTGCTGACTCAAAGAACATCTTGCAAAGAGTTTCATTACTGCTTAAAAGGCAGTTACAAGAGACGCGTTGCGTCTTTAATGTAAACTCTGCTTATTATATCATCGTTTTGGTCTGGATGACGAAATAGTGAAGAAATGGTTCATTTATTCCGCTATAATCTGTGATTTGTTGTGTTAGTCAGTTAATAGGTGATGAGTAAAAATCAGTTCAAATATTCCCAAATGTTGCTAAGATGTGCTCTGAAAAATATATTTTCATAAACTGTAACTAAACTTTCCATGGCAACATAACACAAAACCCAAAGTAGATTTGTTGGCTACAAAACATAGGTGTTATATAGATACAATATTCTTTGGTGGTGCTGAATCCAGGTCAACACCCTTTAGCTGATGCGTAATTTACCTCGCCGTGCGTAATTAACTGCGATGCCGCCAGACCCCGGTATGAGTAACTCTTTATTTTGAACGATGCAATACGTTTCCATTAAACGTTATTAAAGCACAGGGAGTGACGAGCTCTCATTTGTCTTGTCAGGACATCTGACAACCTCGTTAGCTCCCATTTTCCCCTGTCAGCTCACAGCGCGACACGGACACTGACTTCAGCCACTCTTGGCAAGCGAGTGATAAATGCGCCTACTCAGCCCTGCGCAAAAGCTGCATTATTGTTGCCAGCACGAAGCATCAGAATCAATCACGAACAAGTCTGCGTGGCATGTGTCAGTCTTGCGATTTTACGTTTAAAATCCAATCCACTGTCATTCTTTAATCTAATTTAAAGGGTCATAGATTTGAGACATAATATCTCCTCTCGTTCGGATTTTCTCTGCCCAGTCTCACTCGGCTGACTGACCATGTGCACCACTGCCGATACAGCCCGCATTAAGGCCTCACTGGCAGATTAGAAGTGTCGCAAATGGAACTGTTAGGAATATTTGTGAGTAAATTGATGATCTTGTTATTTTATTTTAAAAAACGGGAGGGAGAAGAACTCTTAATAGCATGGGATCTTTCCGCTCGCTGCACTTTCAGATGCAATTGTAGATCGAAGTCAGACTTGTCACGTTGAGCCAAAGTGAATTCCTAACATCCAGGACGTGCCTGTCTATTCCGGACAAATTGCATCCAATCACCCCAGGGGAATTCGGCTAATGTCTCGGTCCAGGGCCGGGGAGCATGGAGAGAAAACAAATCTAACTCTGCACACAGAGCGTGGAGGGCTTATTAAAACATTTCACACAGGAGAGAGAGAGAGACAGACAGACAGAGAGAGAGAGAGAGAGAGAGAGAGAGAGAGAGAGAGAGAGAGAGACAGAGAGAGAGAAACGAGGAGTGCGTGTTTGTGGTGTAATTAGCCTATATTGTCTTTGAGCACTATTTCTTCAATTGAAAATATCAGACAACCAACATAAACATCTCTGCAGACCACATGCCTGCTGTTAATAGGTAAAATCAGCAGGAACAGGCCTGACTGTTCTACCCGCTCCGTGCGTAAAGTCAGGCCCCCACTTTGACTAACTTTGGCCTTTCTTTACAATTTTTACACTAATCAATATGTGACGCGAATAAACTCATTGGGCAATTAAAGGTAATAACTTTATGCATGTAGGAAAGTTTCAATCAAATTGAAGGCCTATTCCAAGGCCAGCTAAAACTCCAAGTGCAGATAAGACTTACCTCCTCATCTCCATTGCAATTAGTCCTGATTTAGATGAATGAGATGCCCCCTTTGAACGCAGCATCAACTCTGCATGCACCCTCTGCTTTCTGGTAACGTGGCCGGTCCCCTGGACATTTTTCTCTGTCTGCTACAGCGGCAGTAAACAATAAGCTCATGAGGCGAAGGCTATGGTAGCATGATGTTCTGCATGGCTAGAGAGGGGAGGTCGATCATTACACAATTTGTTTCAGATCTGATCAGTCAGAGGCAAACAAGAGATTGGCATTCCCCTGGAAAGCTCGCGCACGGCTCCCGTGTGGTTGGGAACATTTTCCATAATTTAAATTTAAGACACGTTGTCCACGCAGACCTCTTCACAAGCAGCCACATGAACCGAGTATACTGTCAGATACTTACCCTTCAACTGAAATGTACAGCAAGTGGTTTCTTAGCATTGAAGAATGGGAGTGCATGCAAATATATAGGCAGATATGTAGGATTTGTTATGGTCATAAAAATGTCAATCAACTGTCAGTGTGTGTGCGTGCGCGCGCGCGTGTGTGTGCGAGAGAGAATGTGTGTGAGAGAGAGAGAGAGAGAGAGGTGGCGTTGTGCTGCAGCGTGGTGACGGCAGAGGGAAAACCGGCTGGACAGATTTGCGTTTACGCCTGATCTGCTTCTAGAGTGCGGAGCTGTGTGGGAAGGGAAAGGGAGCACCTGGCTCGACCGCTGTATCCCATCTCGTTTTATTGACAGCCTGATAAGCAGGGACCAAGCCGTGCGGTTTCCAGCGCGCATGTCGAGCACCCTGCTGCGTTGCACAGTATCAAGGCCTCTTAATGGCTGTTCCTCCAAATAATGACCCAAACACAGCCAGTCCTGACTGGCCCGTACCTGCGCTGCCCCGGTCTCTTCCTGAGATACAAGCGGCGGAGCGGTTGCCCATTTACTCATTGTCTTGTTCAAATTGACACAAACATCAGAGGTTGTGAAATAGGATTTGAGGCTTTTAGCCGTCCTTAGTAAAAGGGAAGCTAAAGCCTCATTACGATTTGCGGACGACAACTTTATAGGGCTGTAGGGACAAAAAATGGGTTCAGCGCTGGTATTCTTTACAACGTCATTCATGTTGATAACATATTTTAGTCCTCGGATCAGAGCTGTAGCAGGAAGGATGTAGTAATTCCAGAGCTTTGGAAATGTGCCCAAAATGCACGACAAGGAACAATGACTGAGGCATTTTCAAGTGTCTAATAGTTGGGACTTGTCTGCACCTGTTCTGTCCACACCTGTTGCACTCTGAGCATGTTAATATTTAAAAACACAACAAAACACAAGGCTTAGTAGCCTTATAATTATTTTCTCTTTAATGGCAGTTCAAAATAATTAGTTATGAGGTGATTTCATATGCCTGAATTTACATAAATATTATCTTGCCATATTTGGCAAAAGCTGACAAAAACTCTGTAACCACTCTGTAAATATTTAGTCAACAACAACCAACAAGCCCATGTAGTAATGAACAAGTACTTTTCAGTGACCTGGAACGCGTCTTTTTTCTTGAGAAACTGTCATTTAATTGAGTACAGCTGGAGACAGTGTGGAATAAAATAATAATATATAAAACAGAATTGAATCTAAATTAAAAGTGAGTATGAGGAGGAAATAATATGAGACAAGACTAAAATGAAAAGTTCAGATAGGACGTGGTTCCTGAAGAATGAGATGTTTTAGCTTCGGGTCCCTGCACACACGCATACACACACATAAACACACACCGGGACAGTAAACAGGCCGGTGTCCTCCACATGTATAGGGTACCTTGTGCACTTCCCGATTCTCTGCTCTGTGTCCTGTCCAAGGTATGACGTCGACCCGTCGCTCCAGCCAATCACTGCCAACTTGAGACTGATGCTGAGAGGGAAGTTGCTCGTAAGAGCCGCAGATTTTTTTTCCCACTCTCATTGACATTTCAACTCTTCGACGGATCCAAAGGTAGATAGATTTTAATCGGGACCTACAAGTTACTGTCGACACGGAGGAAAGATCCGGGGAGGGAAGAAGCGGCTTATACGCACAGGATACTCAGACGCTGCCTTTCACCCGGTGAGTTTGGACGACATACATTTTAAATAAATTTTCTTCTAAATGTTCCGACACTTGGGAAATTCTCCCGACGGTTATGCTGTGGTTACTAACATTTATGCTTCACCCGATTTCCTCAGAATGAAAAAAAGTGTTGCCAACAAGAAAATGAAAGAGAAACTTGCACGCACTTGCAGATTGATCACATACCCGGTGCTGAAGGCTATTGGCAAAGTTAGTTACAATATTGGTTAAATGCTTCCACGCTGCTCCGTGAAGCCGTCAGGAAGTGTAGACGCTCACGGCGAGCTGACTTGGTTTTTGTTGTCATCTATCACGCACACTTAGAGCGTGTAATTAGAGATCTTCACCGAGGAATTAAACGCACGTCACTCTTTAATAAGCGCCTATTGTCGGGAACTTTACGCCAGGAAAAAGCTTCGACCTGTACAGTATATTGAACATATTAGGGATCCATTCAGAACTACACGATCCATCAGCGCGGTGGAAATGACGCTGTCCATCAACGGAATTTCAACTAAATGGCGCATCTTCACCGCGCTGAACTGAACTGTGATTTTTGAGGAACAATCAAGTGTTTTGGCTTAAATGACGAGTTAGGAAGTTATTTGTAAAATAAAAATTTTCAAGTTTTGTCGGCAACTTGCAAAAAAGAGTGTGAAAATATAATATAAATAATATTAAATACAAGTATAAGCATGAAGGGAAATGACATGTACACCATGTGGATTTTCAGACTGATCCTGTTCTGTATAAAAAGGGCCTGAGCCATCTTCTTTATACCATTTATCATTATATGTGTGTTAAACATATTTTCTATTTTAATCCCCTCTCTTGTGACATGAGCCTTCATATGTATTTTCATTTCCCTCGCAAAATATAAAAATACAACCACATTTCCAAACACAACCTGGAGACTTTGGGTATTTTGGGTCCAGGCTGATATTTGTTTGGGTCCAATGTTACTTTCTGTCACGCTTCTCTGGCAGCCCTGTGACACTATTAGCCTCAGTGTTTATCCCAGCCTTCAGCCTTTTGCCAGGAGAGGGCTTATGTGGACTGTAGACCCTCATGGGCTCCACAAGAAATCACCCATCCTCTCGTTGTCTCCCTACAACCAAAGATGTAAAAACTGCGTTACAGCATTTACCTCTCAATACATTTAAAGTAAAGCCTTTATTACATTTATAGACTGTATTTTGATGAGACGCGTTTAAAAAGCACATAATGCGTTATACTGTTAGGCCTTTAGAACAAAACATAGAGACTTGTCCTCGCTGTCATGAATTAATGTTTTCTTATATGTGCTGAGAAATATGTCAACATTAACAGACCTTCTGTCCTTGTGTGCAAAATAGTAAATATAACACATTAGTTATAATTTCATAACTATAATTTTAATACCTGAGCACGAGTCAAATAAGCATGCGGTTGTTTAATTATTGTTATTGAAGACAGCCTAATTACACTTTGATTTCCTAATGAATCTATTCAAAAAGAATAAGTCTGACAATCCGTCATCTGATGACTGAGAGATCATATCATAAAGAATGCCGCTTACAAATTCAGGTCGACATTTCCTGTGTTGATTATGATTAAAAAATCACTAATAATAATAACAATAATAATAATAATAGGTTTGTGTTATTATTAACTTATTAAATTACCTCAAATTGAAGTTTTAATAATAATAATAATAATAATAATAATAATAGGTTTGTGTTATTATCAACTTATTAAATAATAATATTAATAATAATATAATCGTAATATAACATGCTTGATTACTATTATATTGGATCTGTTTATGTGCTCAGCAGTGCAGTGTAAATTATCAGTTTTAATGAGTAGAGTTGGGATTTGTGGGAGGTAATAACAACATTTTTAATGTGCATGCAGTGTCCTGAATAAAACAAACAGGGTTCTACCTTCCTAAAGGACTAATTGACTCCTGCCTTCCCTGCTTTATAAATACTTATAGATCAATGCTCCAACTTTACTTTTTAAAATCTATTCTGAATTAGAGGGATTCAGCTCAGGCAGAACCAACAGTTACAATCTTGTGAAACTATTGTAAAATTTTCTAATAGACCTCCTCAGATGCCCTCATACATAAAAGCATCCACGGCACTCAATAAACTTCCATATACAAAGATTTGAGCACATGAGACAAACTAAGTGGAAACAGCCTTTCGACCAGTTTAACACTTGATGGATTTATCTCATATAAAGTTGCATCGGCCCGGAAAGGGTTAACTGTAATCCCAAACAAGAGCTATCTAAATGAGGTGGGTTTACCCTGTACCACATCCCTCTCCCTGTCCAAAAACAATGTCAGTTTTTCATCGCAGCCCCTCCTCTTGTTTTCTTTCTTTCTCTCTTTCTATCTTCCTTTCTTTCTTTCTCTTGTATTCAAAAGTTTCTACATGGGTACAAATACCACATTGCCGCAGGGGAAAATAGCGACCAGATTAGGTTTTCTTTTCAAGGCCTTTGGCATTAGGTGCTGTTAATCCGAATTGGGCTAATTGCTTTCCCAACATCAGCCTATCCTGTGTTTTTTTTACCTTATAAATCAGAAAAATATATAGTCCTATATGAAATATATATTCTGAATGGAATGAATGAATGAATCCGATACAGATGAATTCCTTGGAGTGAAGATTGTGAGGAAAAAAAAGAAAAGAAAAAAAAAGAGAGAAATCTCCGGAGAGTGGAGACAACGAATTAGCTTTTGGAGCGGATTTACAGCTTAACCAAAGAAATCAATAACCTACTGGAGGTATTGTTTCCAAAGAAAACTACTTGACACACTCATCGGGGAATCTGTCTCTCAGCAAGGGCAGGTTAGCGGTGTGAATTTTTGACAGCTGCAGTCTGAAACAAGGGAGCCGCAATGCCATTTGCACTACAAAATGTGTGCCATAACCACAAATTCAAAGCCTGTAGTCTGTAGTAAATCTCAAAATATAGATGCACAATTATGCGCACGTAGTGCGGTTGATGCCTCAGAGGTCCAACATGTGCTCAGTATGGCTGACCGACGTGAGGACCCAAAATTCAGTAAACACCGCAGGAGTTCTGGACCTCTCTCCGGTCCTACAGTCAACAACACGTCAGTTAATGTTACACACTCCTTTTAACTTTAATTCAGTTCAAGTGCAAGCTCTCAGATTGCTCAGAATATTAATAAGACTGTAAATAATTTTCCTCCACAGTGGGGTTTTTTCTGACTAGTAACGACTGTTGTTTGACAGTAAATCATAGCCCCCACGAGGCTCCCTCATAATACAAATGTGTATGTGTAAGGGGGTGCATGTCTAATGGGGGTGTTGACGTGAAAATGTTTGGAGCCCCCCCCCCCTTTCCTCTCTCTCTCTCTTAGCTGATATAAGCTGTGGCCATTCATGGTAGGCCTATAGGCTGAGCCACCAGTCTAAGTGAGTAGAAACAATGCAGGAAGGAGAAACAGATGAATGTGCTCGTTTAGTTTACGGGTTGTTTGATGAAGGAGTATTGGCTATACTGTTGTTCCTCACCGCGGGACCCTCGGTGACAGTTTGAGCCGGTCCTCTCAGCTCATTATCTCGCCGGCCCACTGAGGGCCCCATTCAAGCCAGTCAGTCCCACTCTCTCTCCCTTCTACCCTCCCTCCCTCGCCCTCTCTGCCTCTTACTCTCTCTCTCTCTCTCTCTGGCAGCGTCGTTTGTCTACTCATTGAACCCATAGTCAGGAATGCGATGGTTGTTAGGGAGCCCTCTTTCACCTCCGAAGTGTTTTATTGATGAGCTCTGACTTCTCCTACTTTTTCACATGTCAAAGAAAGTCAAGTGTAGGCCTCCATGACTTCATTTCATGGTCTCCCATCCAAAAAAAGAAGAAAAAAAAGCAACCTCTCTCTCCCCTCCCCCTGCTCATACTTGTCCCCTCTCCTCTCTCTCTCTCTCTCTCTCTCTCTCTCTTTGCCCATTCATGCACCCCCTTTTCTGCTTTAGTTTGGTTTCCACATCCTTACAACCCTCATTCTCTTTCCCTTCGGTTCTCGTCCTTTTGGAGTAAGCGACGGGGCTCCTCTGTGCTGAGACTGGTGCTTCCCAAACCTCCGAGTGCACGCTCAAACACGGGCGCAGAGGGGTTGCTTTTGGGTGCGTTGAGGTGTGCGTTAATAGCCAGTCATTCAACCAGCCCAGTTTGGGAGCGTGTGGCCATGGCTACACAGTCATTTGCTGTACTTTTATTTACGCGTGCTATTTGCTGTCAGGTCACAGGAGTGACGTCGCTATGCCTCGCAAATGCGTCCATAAAAAGCACCAGAGCTTGCCTAAAGGCTGCGCTCTTTACGCATGGTGTCCTTGTTGACAGGGTGGGTAAGGCTATTCATGGGAAGGTGATACCCAAAAGAATCAACAAAAGCACGTGGTGGACATTTTCTGATTGTTTTTTTTAGTGATAGGGGGTCGTGGTCTTTTTCAAATGCAATCGATTTACTATGGCAAATATGCTCTCACTTGGAGCTTTTAGTCAAACAAACAAACAAACAAACAAACAAACAAACAAACAAACAAACAAACAAAAAAGTTTTCCCATCTCAGATGAACTACTTCCCATGCAGCACCAAAGGTCTCCTCTCAGGGATGTTTTTGGGATCTTTTGTTTTGTGTGAAGCAGATTCAAGTCTTTTACATTTACTGTATGAAGAAAGAAAACTGGTCCAAGTTATTTACACATGCTGCATTTTGTGAAAATGATATGCAGTGACGATATCTGAATGAAGAACCACAATAAATGAATAAATAAAAAATAAAAAAAGAGGTGGCATTTTGCAACATCTCCAAACTTTTCAACATAAATAACAGAATGTTACAGGAGTCCCATTAATCGCATCTGTGGAGCATTGGGTGCTTCATAAAAGACACGCTGCAGCTCTTTGCAATTTTAATTTGCTGTTAGGAACTCAAAGATTCACGTGCGCGCTGCTCCACTGCTAGTTTCCGTCCCCTAGCTAGCCTCAGGTTGCAGCTGAACGTGCCTGAGATTCCCTGCGCGGACCCAATTCAGCCTGGAAGAATAGAGCTCTCCGTCCAATGGGCATCTCCGAGGCAGTTGCTTTGCAATAGGGGAATATTCAGTGAGTGAGCGCAGTGTATTTGCATGCGTGGGCTGATTAGTGGGTTGGGAAGACGAGACTCTCTCTCCCTCTTTCTCTCCCTCGCCGTGGCTCGGCCCCGTTTCCCGCTTTGGCTGTGGTGCAGGGGAAAGTGTTTATATGGGGGATGATGACAGAGGTCGGGTCGAGCTAATGGGCCAGTGAAGAGCGGCGGAGGGAGGCGAGGCGAGGAGAGGCGAGGCGCACACAGCAGACCAGGAACACATACATTAATACACTTGTTCCATCACCAATCAGCATAGGTGTGTTCATTCTCTTACCCCCACCTCTTTCTACCACCACCACCACTTCTCCCTCCCCCTTTTCCCTCCTTCCCTCCCTCCCCCTCGCTCGCTCTCTTTTTTTTCTTCCCCACTCTCTCTCTCTTCCCGACCCTCTCATTCGCTCTCTCACACGCCAGCGCACATCCTCGCCAAACTCCGTGCGTCCTGACATCTGAGTTCACTGTCAATCTCTGTCCACTTCGCAGGGATATCCCCTCCGTCTCCGCCGAAGACCACTGGAAACTAATTTTCCCTCCTCTAAACTTCCCGAGAGAGGCTGATCCTGCTCGGCTTTTTTCCTTTTCTGTGGTGTGGAGAACTAGGCTGTAGTTTGCTGAGGACTTTGACAACAACGCAGGATGCCCCAAAAAGGTGAGATCCTAGCAAAAAGTTTGTCTGTGCTGCTATTAGCCTGTAAATTGTTATTAATATTTTACAATGATTGATATTATTATAAATGCTATTGTTACCTTTAGCGGTGTTGTCATCATTATTATAGGTCATTTATTCTCGGCTCTATATTTAGGATCATGTTTTATCGTTTGGACTGTGCAGCCTGTCTTCTCAGGCTGTGGCGGCTCTGTATGTTTTATCTGCTCGGTGTTGTAGCTGTGTTTAGGCCTACGGATAGCTTACCGCTTATTTATGACAGTGGAAAGTCACGTTGGGCCAGGACAGTGATCATCGTGGAGAATGGGGCGCAATGACCCGTTGAGGAAAGGTGTCAGATTGATTCATGCGGGCGAGTCACCATCCATCCATGCGCCTTCTAAAAAAAAGTGTTCAATTGTAACACTTGGGGAGGAGGCCCATTTTAGTGTGTTTGTGTGTCAGAAAAAAATAAAACTTCCTCCCTTTCTTCTAAGAGGTTTCCATTAATGACAGTGAGTTAAACTACTTTAACAATTTATCAGTTGGGAAGTGTTAATTTCCAATAATCATATAGACACTATCTTGACAGGCCTATTAGCCCATTCATATGATTTAATAGCGTTCGAAATAATTCCAATCATTTAATAAAACTCAAAATATGGATATAAATCGCTGCTAAACTATTTTATAAAAATCTCCAATGAATAAAATAGAATTAACGCATTAATCTGCTGTAATTTTGTGTTTTGATTTTGTAATTGCAAACATAAAATTTAGATAAATTCAGCGTAAAAATATAATAATATTAAAAAAAACAACAATAACAAAAAAAAACAGGCCTTTGGCATAATTAAAATTGTTGACTTTTGAGTTAAGATTGAAATTATTAGCTACATGAATGCTGATAACTAATTTAATAAATGTATTCTATAATATAAACACATTTTTAGAGAAATATTTATTCATATATAAGGGCTACATATATATATATATATATATATATATATATATGTCATGTTAGGCTACAACCTGCGCCGTGGACCAGGCCAACACGAACCATCTCTGCATATGAATGTTGTGAGCACATGCAGAATCCAGCGGCTAGAAAAAAACATGTTGAATTAACATTGTTGTTACGGATTACTAAAGGAAAAGAAATGCAGATTAGAACGCAGTTAACCTCAGGAACAACAACGTTTGAGCTTTCGACCTTAAATTATTGATTAACCACTTGGACCTTACGAGGCCTGCAGTGCATTGCCAGACAGGTCAAGCTTAATATATAAGCTGATTTTATTTAGATCTTTCACGTTAACATCGCGCGACATTTGGCCAAAGCTAATGATAGGCTTGATATCTTATTTTTTAGATCATGATAAACAGACTAACTCCGCCATGATGTTGACCAGTGTGATGGAATCTGAATTTGATTAATGCGGTCTATTTGTGAAAAAAACCCAAAAAAACAAAAATCAACAGTGTAAATGCAATGGTGGCCTTATAAGTGCGCCTCATAAACTAGCCTCGGACTACACACAGTCTGTTAGTGGTCGTTATTGGGCCATTTTACTCTGCACACAACACAACTTTACATGGAGGGAGAAAACTTGAGACTTCTCCCTCCCTGGCCCCCTTTTTATCTGTTGCCCAGTCAAAAGCTTCTTTAATGCATTTGTCTTTTCCAATTGAGCGCCCTACTGCGCTGTTGTGTCTTCCGACCCGCTTTACAACCAAGCACCAGCAGCACAAAATAACGACCAAATATTTAGAACAAGAAATTACTTTTTTAATAAAATTTTTCCCTCTATAAAAAACAGGGCAAACAAAACTCACATTCACGCACTGACGGCACCAGGGTCACGGTCGTGTGTGTGTGTGTGTGTGTGTGTGTGTGTGTGTAGGCTGTGTGTGAATGGTCCCGGAGGGGGTGGATGCATGCCTCCGGCTCTTTGTATTAATCTGAACTTGTTGGTGTGTTTTGTGGGGAAGCTGTGTGTTATAGTCGCAGAGACCGAGATTTCGCCCCTGGTTTGAGGTATACGGAGGCAGAAAGGGGGGTACATTGTTGGAGTCCAGCAGGCTTTGTGCACCAGCTTTGTACCCCCTCCTGGTCCGGGCTTTTGCAGAGCACTGAGGCGAGGTAGACAACGTGTGTCACTGTGCAGTTTTCACGACAAACTCCACAAGAGGAGTGATATCAAGTTAAAAAAAAAAAGTCCTGGTGAGACGATGAGGGCTGATTGCTTTATATGAACTTAAAAAAGATAAATATCAGGGCCTTGAAAGGAATAGTGTAAAATAGTTACACGTCCAATATCATCGCCAGGCTGTTACTTTGAATTTATTTTGACAGAGCCTAAAAGAGATGTTCAAATAGGCCGCGTCAATTTTGCTTTATTTGCTTGGCAGCAACAATGAGGTTAATTGTAAATGTAGGGCACAAATGTAGAAGTCCATCAGTTTAGCTGTGGCTGTGCTAATGTGTTGTTTTGCTTTGTCCTATAGGGAGACATTAAGTAGTGAAAACGGCAGATGATTGACTAAATTGTTATAGAGTGGACAGTCAACTCTGTTTCCAGGCAAGTTTAATTAAAATACATACATACACTGAGGATGTGAAATTCATGATACATCAATAATGTTTAAGCACAAGCTGCGAAAAAAAAAATCTAATCGAACGATGAGATGAGAAACTTTAATTTATTTCAAATAAAATGTTGTAAATCAAAACAAATGTGTACACACCGTGTTTGTGATTTGGTGCTAACCATCAGTTTTCTTTTTCCCTGTGACGCTCAGAATACCACAACCAAGCCACGTGGGAGTCTGGCGTAGCCTCAATGATGCAGAACAGTAAGTTGTTTTTATGTATATTTTGTTTTATGATTATAACCGCAAGTTGCTAAATGTGGTTGCATGGAAGCAACACCCACTGACATTATGCACTGGTTGTTATAGCGCAGTAATCTTAAGGACACTTTAAAGGAAGATGGGCGGGGGATAGAAAGAGAATGTATGTTGCAGGCATAAATTTGCATGACTATAACTTTTGCAGGGGCGAAATATTATCAGTTATTTGATTACCTGTTAATTTATTTATTTATTTTGCATTGATACATATTTTTGAACAAGTCGCTCACACGTCGTCCTCCTCTAGAGAGGGAAGAAAGAGAGAGAGAGAGAGAGAGAATAGAGGGGGTTGGGTTGAGAGGGAGATTTTTGTTTCTGCTTGAGTTGGTATTAAATAATTGCACAGCCGTCTGCATTAGCGTTAGAGCTGGCTGCCAGGCTGCATACGAGATTAGCTGCGTAGGGAAGAGGCTTGCATGAAACATGAGGAATAGAAATAACGTCTTATGTAAATGAGTCCATATTCTTCACGGATAGACGGCATGAACTAGAAAGAAAATGCTCATATTATAACCGCGGGCCTCACTTTTAGGTGCAGGCGGAACTTACAGCCGAGGATAAACATTAACAACCATATTGTCGTGGGTGTCAATCAAAATCATGGTAGATGAAGTTGATTATAGGCCTCTGTATTTTAAGTGGCCCATGAGTTGAATATCTGTCTTCTACCTGGTGTGTGTGTGTGTGTGCGTGTGTTGAAACACAAAAGGATAAACATGAAACATTTTCTCTCTTGCTGCTGGACAAGAGGTGTATGACATCTGTGATGAAGGTGTGTGGAATAATTTTATTACATTATTCTCCATATGCCTCGATGACGTGTCTGTGCTGTAATCTGTGCGCATTTAGTCCAAATATCTTTGAATCCAATGTTGGACCTCATGAAAGTTGGATTGTTGATGTGCAGAGTCTGTAATGAAAGAAAAATGATGTGTTTTTTTTTTACAAACTGGTGGCAGTAGAGTTTTATTTTGATTTGTCGCTTGTCATGTGTAGAGATGATGGGGCCTTATCAAAGCTGTGCTCCATACCCAGTGCTCCTGCTTTGCTGTGGACTGATGATAATGGGATGCTCCCCTGGCTTGGCGTGTGATGTCTGGTGCGAATTGCCGAGGAGATATCATTGGGCCCGGCCCTTTGGGTTGTCTAAAGGTCGCGACGGCCTCGGTGGCTTTTGTGCTAATAACTCCTGGGTGTATATGGTGGGGGGCGTCCAAATTGACACCATATGTTTTCCTATTAGTCGACTTGCAATAGAATACAAGGCGCATAATCAGCGCCAGCGGGCGAGATCGACTCTGGGCACTTCAGGGAATTGTGCCATGATTAAGACTTAACCTTAGGAGAGTTTGATTTGATGGTGATGTCCTTATCTGACGGTTTTATCGATCCACATGATTTATATGATAGTTGTAAATCAGAGATGATGGAGCAGCCCTGGAGAACCCGCAGAGCATGAGCGCTGAATGCGGGTTGGCCAATTTCAGCCTAAGAAGTCTATTAATTCCACTTAATCCTGGAATTACCAAAGCGCAGGAGGGATGATAATGGGTTTACTATCAATCAGATCCACGCTGGAAGATTATTACACATAGCGGCCAAAGGGGATATGTTACTCAGTTAAATAGGTTTATTTTCAAACGGGCCCTTTCGATCATTTATTGCCTTTAAAATAATCAATTTTAGAACAGAGAGCAATGACATATTTCCGAGTAAAGACGCCTACCGATTGCACACAACAGGACTGCAGTGGCTGTGAGCATTTGTTGTCAAATACAAACAAGGGGGAAAAAATACATGTCACTTTTAATATGTTAAGAATCCAGGCGCGCTCTCGTTTGTGTGACCGCGCGTAGCCCCTGGCCACCTTAAAACGAATTCTCCCTCGGAGGGTAAACGAGTAGCGTCCAATTTTGTCTGAGTGATATCCAAATGCAGACAGAAAGGGTCGTTTTATCATGCTACTATTTGTCGTGACGATGCGATTTTCAAAAGCAGAGCGGTGTCATAAAGTGACATGCCTGCCACAAGTGCTCCAACTGATCTTTTCAATTAGCCTCCCATGCATGATCCGAGGCGACTTCCGCCTATTTCCAGAAATTAAGCTCAAACTTGACGTGCAGCTAGCTTTATTTTAAAGACAAATGTCAGGCAGGCTCATCATATTTTCCCCCTCTTCTATATTTGGAGCTTATTTATTGCTAAGGAGCCTCTGCTCTCGGAGTCAATGTACCGGGCGGCAGCGCAGGGGAAGGGAGCGGAGAGACAGAGCGCAGCTGAGGCACTCCGGGGAGTCAGCTCTCCCTTTTGGCTTCAGGTTTGCGGGTTTATTCTATGCTTTAGAGGGATGATATAGAATAATTTACGGATAATTTGCAAAAAGCATCCTTTTTAGACAACAACGAATCATAAAATTGCTATTTTAGATTTAGTATCCTAGGTGGTTCCTGTCTCACTGACGCGTAATTATAATTTTATTTCATTTTCATCTTGCCGATTTAACGTCACTTTCCAAAAAGCGATGCTTTTGTCTGAATGTAAGCTTTCGTTATTTCAGCTATGTTATGTTATGTGACTGTCGCTGGTTATTTCATCGTTTGTAGTTATAGTTTTGGAGTGAGGCTCTGGTGCTGGTGATCCCTGCAGCTGTGAGGGGATGGAGAAGGGTGCGAATCTTTTAATACTGATGGTTCGCAGGTTTGACAACAGGTTGAGTGTACCTCAGGGCGAAAGATGGACAAATGTGTTCATTTATTATTGCATATAAACATATGTAGATGTTTTGGTTTAGTTTATGTGACGCTATTGTCGTTTGGTTCTGCATGTGTTACGGAATGACAGCGCAATGTTTCAGAGGGGAATGTACCAAGCGATCTAACAGTTTCTTTAAACTGCCGTTTTAACAGGGTACTTAAATTAAAAATAATTTTATAAGGGTAGACAGTTAAATTTTTTAATTAACTGCAAGAAACTTTTTGCATTTCTGTTTCATCTTAAACCCGCTTATCTTGTGCGCTTCTAACATTCTCCTCACCATTCAACAAAAGTAATTTGCTTCATCACGTATGCTTTCATTGGAGTTCTAATACGATGTGATGACTGCGATGCTTTTGTCTCCATGTAGGTCACAGTGGCGTAAACCAGCTTGGTGGTGTGTTTGTTAATGGTAGACCGCTGCCGGATTCCACCAGGCAGAAAATAGTTGAACTTGCTCACAGTGGTGCTCGACCCTGCGACATCTCCAGGATACTACAGGTGACAGCCACACTCCTTTATGAAGAGAATACGGCTTTACTCAGACTTTGTTTTCAAACTGCTTTTCAAAGAGAACTTCAAGAGGAAACATAACGGTATGATGCTCACATCATATTTCACAGCCTGAAAATCACGTTTTACGATTTTTTTTTAAGCGAGTAAAATTATCATTTACTAATTACATTACTCCACTTACTGGAAATTAAATAAGGCCGACAAAAAGGAAAGTAATCTGTCTGCTCTTATGAAGAACAAACCTCTTGTAAGAAATGCCTAATTTACCATTCAAGGCATATTTTTTGTGTTTATAGACCCATGATGAAGTCCAAGTGCTGGACAGTGAAAAGGTGATAATTATTTGACGCCATCTTAGAAATTCCATTAATAGTCGTAAATAATGTATGTGAATTGTGTCTTTTGTTTTCTATCCAGGTATCCAACGGGTGTGTGAGCAAGATCCTGGGCAGATATTATGAGACTGGCTCCATAAGACCGAGAGCAATAGGCGGCAGCAAGCCCAGGGTCGCCACGCCAGAGGTGGTTGCGAAAATCGCGCAGTACAAGCGGGAGTGTCCGTCTATTTTTGCGTGGGAGATCCGTGACAGACTTCTTTCGGAGGGGATCTGCACCAACGACAATATACCCAGTGTAAGTACCGACTGGAAGTTATGTGCATGATTTGATTTACCACATGAAATAACCTTTTTCTTAAGCAGTCGAGGAAAAGGAAATGGGCAACGAACCATTCAGTCTTATTAAACACACCACGTCTTCAAAGTGTGGCCCACGAGTTGCTGCGTATATGATCACCAATTTGGTACCAAGTATACCAAACATTCAGTCAATTAAAAGGAGCGTTATTCATTTGTGCGCTTTGCAGGAACATCTTCCTGTGCACATTTATTTTGACAATAAGTTTTTTGTGTGTGTGTGTGTGTGTGTGTTGCTGCCGCTGTTGCACACCCACAACTTTGCGCACTGATGCGGCGCTCCATCCGATCCTAATATTTAATACAACCATATGTAATTTGTCATTCAGGTGTCATCGATAAACAGAGTCCTCCGCAACCTGGCTAGTGAAAAGCAACAGATGGGCGCAGATGGCATGTATGACAAGCTGAGAATGCTCAACGGTCAGACAGGAACTTGGGGGACCCGGCCCGGCTGGTACCCCGGAACATCAGTGCCAGGGCAGCCCAACCAAGGTGAGCCTCATTATCACACAATGGCAATAAAGACACCTTGACGCCTTGACGCGTGCACGGGTTTAAGGTTGTATCAAAGAAGGATGCATATGCAAAATATATTCTATATTGTCTCTTTCTGAAGGGAGATGTATTACTGTGAACTCCACTGAGGTCACCATCAATTGACATGTTTGAATATGAATAGTTTTACAGCTTAGTATTACCAGTGGTTCCGCTCCATGGCTGTTTGCAGGAAGGTATTGTATTGACATGCTTTGATGCCCTGAACAAGACCCCCAATTTAGACTAGTCGATTAGAGGAAGGCCGAGCATGCAGTTTGAAAGCCTCCACTGTCCCAGACATGGATGTGCGTGACAGCGTCTTGTCCTTTCAGCAGAGGTGTCCATCCAACAGCCTGTATTTGATGGGGAGGCAGAGCTATGCGCGCTGGGATATTAGTACAAAGGAATGTTTTCTTTCACACGCAATAAACTGGTTATGGGAACGGTCCGCACTACGTGTAATTGCTCATTAGAGAGGGCTTTGTCTCTCATTATGGCAACATGTAGGAGTGTGGAGATGGTAAGGCTGCTGCGGAAATATTCCTCTTCACAGGCTCCCCTGTCGGCCTCCTACAGGCCAAACACTAAGCAGATTCTGTCCTAAGAAACACCACCTTTGTGTGTTTGCTTCTTAAATATTCATTCATTGAACAAGTAGCTTATTACGATGCATTGAGTCTGATTTATGTGCGTCAGACATGGCAAGTGCTGGAATTCAGTCACAGCGAAAAATAATTTGCATATGTATGATGATCATTTGGACACGTGGGACTGTTATTAATGAGCAGTGATGTGGAAACAATCATATTAACAGCCAGAATTAACTTGATTTTTTAAAATCATAATAAGAATTATTATAACTATATTCAATTTGATTTTGTTTTACTTAGGTTGCCATTAGTACAACCTGTCATTAACTATTTCTTCATAAATATATCTAATATTTAATCAATATTATTATTATCATCACATATAATAATATATATTATATATATTATATATATAATAATAATAATAATAATAATAATAATAATAATAATAATAATAATAATTTGTATTTAATTCCAGGGTAACGAAAATATATTTTCCACCTGACCGCCGAGTAAGCAGAAATAACAGCTACATAGAGAGTGACAGGGCCTCAAAAGAAGACAACTCCATCCAAAGTGGAACGAATAAAAACTCCTCACCGATTTTTTTCTTTTATCTCTTTCTCAGTCTCGCTCGCTGGCTATATGGCTCTAAATCCCGTCTATAGGATTTAGTCTCTCACTTTCTCTTTCAGTTCTAAGCGGTTTCTCAAGAGTGTTTTGATCCGGTCTCAGCAGCTGAAAGGTGCCGCAATTGGTTCGGTATCTCTTTTTTTTTGCTGCTTTTCCGCCTCACTGGCTGAGACATCGTGATACTAAAGAATGAGTTTATTTCCCAGCGCTTTTATAAAGAAAACAAATCCCATCCCAGCGTCACTGGGTCTGGCAGACGGATAATGGCTGCACATTCACTCCTTTTTATGGATTATCCAGAGAGAAGAAACAAATAGCGTGGATACAAACCTATAGAAGAATACTTTTGTCTGTCAAGAAACATGTCGCATCAGGTTTCCTCCAGTGAACCAAGACATTTATATTTAGACACACTTATTTTGTTTTCAGGCCTGCAGAAAGGCGTAAAATGTCTTTGCAGAAAACTTGCTTGAATTCACGTGATGCATAACGTTTTTTTGTTTTGTTTTTAAATTTCCAGCTGCTACATCTTTCATACAAAAAATAAGTTTAATTTTAATTAGTGGGGTGTGCATGTAGCCTCCATGACTATTGTAGGACGTCCTCCACCTGTTCCACCCTTTCAACAATTTATTGCCTTTGAGTAACTCACTTACCAATCTGGTTAAAAACACCACCACAAAAACCTGAAAGTCTCCTCAGGAGATAACCCTCCGCGCCGACATATGTGATATTACAGAAACCCACCCTATATCAACGCACCCCTGCTTAATTTCGCATTAACTTCTCGGTGTGATAATGATGTCCAACAACAAGACAGACATTAGCCGATAAGCCTCGCCCTGCAACTGAAGGAGCAGTGAATAGATTGGCCTTATTTTGGTTGTTCAGGGGGTTGCATGCTCTCTCCTCACTCATTTGTTTCCAATTGAAGACAGAAATCCTGACTGGCGTGAAACTGGCCGGGGGACGTGATTAATGATGGTAGTGGATAAGGGTTAACACACTGGACTCAAAGCTCTGTTGACTGCGATCCTCGTGCGCACAATGCCAAAGCACTATAGCCTGTGCGCCTCCAGAGAGAGAGGATCCTTTTGTCATCTCCTCCAAAAGCCCCCCTCCCATATATTACACCCACCGAGGGCTCACTGCTCGTCCCTGCCTGTGTCCATAGTTTAATGGTTTCCCTTATTCCTGAAGGCATTGTATCATTCTGAAAAGCGTCTTCTCCTATTCAAAAGTTGGTGGTCACCTCAATGGCTATACCAACGCCCATATGGGAACGACCATTGAGGCACTGCTCTGCCCTAAAAGGGGGCTAGAGAGTTTGGGGTTTTAATACATTTCATAGGCTCTGAAAAGAGGCTCGCCACATCTTGTCACATTTCTCTTAACCTTTTGAGAACACACGCCATTGTTGTGAAGCGATAAGTACACGGACCCTATCCCCTCGGCACCATGTTTTTCCCACAATATTTTATAAACACTTTAAATGCGAGGTCTTTTTCATATTGTTCCCTTTCACGCAGTCTGTACTCTGGAAACGTTCGAGGAGAAATTGCAATCATTCCTCTGATTTTGAATTAAATCAAGCGTGATAGGGGCCTTTAATTAATGATGTTGCACCGCGGTCAGCGCAATTTGCTGCAGACTGATACAAGGGAGCAGCGAATTAATTATTCGATTAGCTTAATTGAATGTATATTCCCATTATATGTTTTTTGTACAGATGGCTGCCAGCAGCAAGACGGCGCAGGAGAGAACACAAACTCCATCAGCTCCAACGGGGAGGATTCAGAGGAGACACAGATGCGACTGCAGCTCAAGAGGAAACTACAGAGAAATCGCACGTCCTTCACACAGGAGCAAATAGAAGCTCTGGAAAAAGGTCGAACACTCAGTGAATCATTTAGTCATTTGTATATATATATTAAACATTTATTTAAAAAAATGTTGATTTTATTTTTTAGTAAAAAATGCACAGCTTCTATTATATCTTTTGTGTCCAAACTGATATATTTTATTATTTTTTAAAAACAAACAAGTATAATATATGCCTACTTAATTAGCTTTAAATTTATGGCATTTGACATACATTTATTCAACCAATAGCCCAGCAAAAAAAAGAAAGAATTACCCTTAACCTAATTTCCTACTTATTTACCGACACTTTTTCTGTGCGTTACAGAATTTGAAAGAACTCATTATCCAGATGTTTTCGCGCGAGAGAGACTAGCAGCGAAAATCGACCTGCCAGAGGCAAGAATACAAGTGAGTTATTAGAACTTTTTTTTGTTGTCTTTGGACCACATTTGTAAACCCCCCCCCCCAAAAAAAAATGCCCGCAAGACAAATCTAATAAAAAGCTTCCACTGCAGGTATGGTTCTCAAATAGGAGAGCAAAGTGGAGGCGAGAGGAGAAGCTGCGGAACCAACGCCGACAGGCCAACAACTCCTCCAGTCACATCCCCATCAGCAGCAGCTTTAGCACTAGCGTCTACCAGGCCATCCCACAGCCCACTACACCGGGTAGGTGCCTGGGGTAGCAAAGACACCCCCACCCCTTGACATATTACAAATGTAAGATATAAATTGGCATTCTATGCAACCAGACATTATTTAATTACACTAGTCATTACGTTAAATTGTAATAATGTAAGTAATGACACCTTCAATTGGAGTCAGACAGGACTCATGCTAAATATTACTAAATAAAAATAAGTGACAGCCTGCGGATTAATACAAAAGGGAAAAATAGGCCTCAACGGCTGTGCGCAGTAGAGCACGTGACGAAACATAGGTGGGTTTTTTTTGGCAGATGATTGAGCAAAATGTATCAGCTGCGTTCTTATCAGAGCTGACGATCACCTGACACACCGTGTACAGTATCTGTCCGGGCCTATCGTCCTGTCAGACGAGACGTCACCTCACACACGCACTACTTAATGGTAATGAGACTGCGCCATTTCAGCAGCTTTAAACCACGCTCTCATCCACAGTGTCTTTCACCTCGGGGTCAATGCTGGGTAGACCTGACTCTGCACTCACAAACACCTACAGCGCGCTGCCCCCCATGCCCAGCTTTACCATGGCAAACAACCTACCTATGCAAGTAAGTACCATGACGCTCAATAGTCAGTAAATATTTTGTGCAATATTTTATGATCACTGATATGATTGTAAGAGTGGATTCAAACACACAATTAGTCAGTTAAATTGTGTTTCCTGGCCATAAAAAAAAGAAGTATTTTTAATTAAAGGGCAGCTCCTCTCAGAGAACTAAAATTAAGTCATGACACACCTGTCTTCAAGAGCTTACAGTATCACACACAAGTATGGTTGGCTAAGCTAATGTAACATTCTCTCCCTATCTGTAGCCCAGCCAGACCTCCTCTTATTCCTGCATGCTGCCTACCAGTCCGCCTGTGAACGGGCGGAGCTACGACACATACACGCCCCCTCATATGCAGGCACATATGAACAGCCAATCAATGACCACTTCTGGTACCACCTCAACAGGTAGGCAGAAAGTTCATCCTTTACCAACATGCTTGGGAAGTAACCCTAACAAACAGTGCACTCTTTGAAATATCTGCCACCTTTCCTTTAATTTTGGGGGTACTACATAGCCGTCTTTGGACTTTGAAGCTTTCCTTTTCCCTCTCCGGCTACTTGGGAAACTTCACGGTTTTAAGCTGTCTGCAGATCAATACCTCTCTACATTCCATACCATTTTCCCTCTGCAGTTGCACGAACAAAGCTCATTTCATCTCTGCTCTATGCCATCATGTCAATCCCACTACTCCAGCCCATAGTTTAGTTCCACCCCATTAGGACGCTGTTACTGAGAGCAATATATACCAGTTATAGTCATGAAGAGTTAATCATGCATAACCACATTTCCTCTGTGCTAAATTGCTAATTAATTTGATTCATTTGCTGTTGTACGCTCTCTGTTTAAATGCCACCGCCAAAGCCTCAATTTATTGAGCTTGCAAGGCTTTTACTGTGCAACCATGTGCAGAGCATTGTGACTCGTTGCAGCTTCACTGCATGTCTACCTATTTGCAGGCATTTAAAGCACAATGCTCTGTGCTATAAGGCTAACTACATAGTGTTAGCTGTCACACTAACTGTGCATGGTGCATCCACTCACTTAATTTAGCATGTCGACATCTTGTGCTCTTTTAAAAAATGTTTTTTAAAAACTAATTTCTTTCTTTTCTTGTCTCTGCAGGACTCATCTCTCCTGGAGTGTCTGTCCCTGTCCAAGTCCCCGGGAGTGAGCCTGACATGTCTCAGTACTGGTCAAGACTACAGTAGAGAGAAGAGCTACTTCACCCTGTAACCACCCACTCCACTATCGCCCTCCGGCAGTGCTCCTCACATACACACGGCACAGGAGACTATAGAAGGTGAAAGAGGTTTGAGAAGAGGCAAAGGACAAGAGAGAAGAGGAGGAAAGAGACACAGAGGAAGACTCTGGGAGAGCCTTGGGACGTCTGGGCATTGCTTTTCCAGTGGGACTGTCTGCTGTTCTGTAGCTCTGTAGGCACATTCAAACAGGGACTTGGAAGAGAGAACAACGATGGAAAGACTGAAAAAAATAAGGACCTCTGTAAAGTGCCCGGTGTTAAATTTTTTTGGAACAAAAACTTATCTGTTTTTTTCTATTTCCATCTTCAGTCATTGTTTCCTTTTTTCTCTGGTGTGTTAGTAAATGGCCATTTGTATGTTAATATGAAAATCCAAGATCAAGTACTGATAGATGGACTGCTAGAAAACCATGTTGGTCTTGCGTTTGTTTGAGAGAAGAGAACCTGAGAGATTCTGCCATGACTATCTTTTAATCTGCTTATATCGAGACTTTCTACCAGCCTTTGCATGGTCTCTGGACGCTGTCGCATATCATTTAAGACCAAAAGGTGGAGGGAAGACTCTTATTGTTTGAAAAAAAAAATATTTATTGGTCTTATTTCTTACAAATGGATATTTAGCGGAGGAAACTCAAACTCGATCCACCCACTGAGGCTGTGGTCTTGACTCCTCTGACACGGGCCTGCGTTTGCTGGCTTATTAAACACGGATCAAGAGTTGAAAGTGTGCAAAGATGGTGCGACGTGCAACGCAGCTTGGACCTCTTGCTACAGTGGTTGGATTGACTCTAGATTACCATGAAGAACTAAATGTGGAAAACAGGTGTAAAAGAAAACCTGTAGTCTGTAAATGGTAGACTGCGTCTTCGATATAATCCAGTTTGTTTATGTCAAAATGTAACGTACTTGTCTTCCCTTGAAATCTTCCAGAAAGATTTCTCCAATAAAAGTTGATTTCATTTATATCCCCCAGAATATTCTATACATGTTCCATGCATCATAAAATACATTTCTTTAGGGTCAGGTACGATTTGTCTCTTAGGTATAGTTGTATTATAGTGTCCTATGGTCAAGAAAAAATGTGCAACTAGAACTATTTAATTCCTATAATTATGATTAAACATTGCTTGACAGAGTTTTAAACTTAAGTGTTTGGCAGTTGTTTACAAGTACATATCAGATTTAATCATTGTTGATTGTAAAACAGACCAAAGCCTTTGTATTTCATCTAGTACACAGTGTTTTTTTTAAGATATTAGTATTGTGTTGCAAAATTTTGTAAACACGTTCTGTTCGATTACATTGGCTTCAAGTTTGGAAGACTGCAGTCGAACCCCGCAGTCCTTATTTATAATGGAAGACCATGGGAGGGTTTTTCTAGCATCATCTGTCATGCTCTTTTGAGTTTTGCATTTTTATTTCAGTGTGTACGTACCACATGGACACACACTGGGTTTACGTCTGAGCAATGCTTCGAAGATAAAACGTCTACACGCTGTCTCTTAAATATTTCAATTTAATTTTATTTAAAATGGAGCTTTCTAAATGTATTTTGTGAAAACTATAAAACATTTTGTACAGTAAAATTGTGTCTTAAAGAAAGCCTTCTTGCTTGTTCAATGCTGTGTCAATATTTGCTGAGCAAGTAGACACGTATGAAATGTTCACATAATGCATTATAGCAGCAAATTTCAACAAATCGAACGCAGCCAAATTCAATACAAGGGTTTATAATATATACACACACACACAACACCTCCAATTCCTAACAAATAAAGGTGTCCACATTTACAAACCTTTCTTGATGTATGGGGTTGAACCAAGTTGACACAGACCACACAGCACAACACCGCTCCACAATGAGAAAGGTCAAGCAATTCACCATCGCTGGCTCTTGTTGTAGCAGAGTTACGATGGTATGAAAAAAAAAAAAATACAGAACCAATGAGGGGGAGGGAGCAGAGAAGAGAGAGAAAAAAAGTCATGGAATAAAGAAGTCAGTGCCTAGAGCGAGGCAAAGGAGCGATTGTGTGGCAGAGTGAGTTATTTTGCTTCACTTGCTGCCTCAGCAGGGGGCTTGTGTATGTGTGTGGATTAGAGGGGGGTGTGTTAGAAAGAGAGAGCATCTAAAAGGAAAGGATGTCCAAGAGAGAGTGAGGTCAGGTAACATTCACACAGCAGGTAGGAGCACCACATATCGTAAAATTGATTATGTGAATTCATACATCTCACTCAATATTTAATAGTTCAATCAGAACTACGAGGACTGGAGGTTAATCAAAAATTTAAGAGGATTTTTTTTGGGGGCTAATGCAGTTTCTTTATTCATTTCAATCCAGTTTATCATACAGGCAGAGGAAACGTCTTTTTGATCGCACAAGGATGGGACGAGAAAGCAGGTTATGCGATTGCACCAGAGACAGAGGAGGAACATTAATAATTACAGAGACAAAGAGTGAAAGAAATTCAACATGCAAGGAAGACTGCAATTAGCGGAAGTCTAAATAATACACAGCTTCAGGATAAAAAGGCGTGTATGTAATTCTCGCTCTGCACAAAGTCAGGCAATAAAAGTTTATGCAAAAAAGTTGCAACAATTCTGGCCTGGAAATCTAAATTTCTATAGCAGAAGAAGAGAAGCTCACGATTAACCTATTCAGTATCAGCGGTTAAATTCTGTGCTCTGTCTCCTTTAAGCAAACATCAAGTAACATTTACTTATCATTGCAAATAAAAATAAAAAAAGTCTAGATTTGTGTATTTTGTAAACTGCATTTGATAAATATGGCAAACTCAATACATAATCATTAACACATGTTTGAAGAGATATTTGCTTTATTAATGAGAGATGTATGCAACATGGTAAATATGTACTGCCCTACATTGTGTTACTTGATCATGTGGTGGCCATTAAATAGCAGAACCCAAAAGACCTCAGCTAAAGCTACTGTAGGAAAACCACTTTGGCTGGGAATCAATGGGACATGAGCAGCAGCTGCCAAAGACACAGTTATAAAAGTCTTTTCTCTACGCTCAGTCCCATGGCTTTCTTTTTTTGCTAAAGGCTAAGTGAGGCTTTCGAGAAGTAGGTCCTCTGAAAAGTGCCAACAGCACAGAATGTTAATCTTATGTGTTAATGTCGCAAATTCCATTATGATAAAATGCAAGTTATTGAAAAAAATGAAAATGTCTCATAAATGACATTGAGGCAGAAATGACAGGAAACAATCATATTCTATGGGTGCGGTGAAGAGGATGAGGGCATCTGAGGGAGCCTTATTCTCATTTATTATGAAACTAAATAAAGGAGAATACTGCATTCTCAACCTGACATTGATATTATAGTTATTGTGGTATTGTATTCAGAGGATTAAATTAATGGACTTGTATTACTTATTCATACTGTTTCTATATAATGTACATAGAAGAAGCTAAAATTAAAAATAGATTGTTCTTACAATATAATATATATAATAATAATAATAATAATATATTATATATAATAATAATATATTATTATATATATAATAACAACATATTATATATAATAATAATAATAATAATAATAATAATAATAATAATAATAATAATTATTATTATTAATAAATACTCCAGTTTGAACTGGATGGACAAAAAGTGAATCAGCACCATGATGAAATGGAGATGTGGCAAGTAGAGAAAACAGACATACCAAAAGTATGAAAACATAAACAAAAGCCAAAATGAATTTGTTGCATTTTAACCTATTTTCAAAGCGTACCCTGAATATGTCACATCTTCAACAACGATAACTTGGAAAACAGTTTTAATCTTGACAACACAAGCCCTAATTCACCTGTACAGGTGACCTGTGTTTGTCATCTCTTTCTCTCATACACCTGACATAAGATCATTCCACTCATAAATGAAACTGTCAGGTGAAACTACTCTCTCCCAACACTTTCTGCAGATGCTTACCAATACTGCCAGTTTTCACAGACAAAAATATTCAAACTGGCACCAGCAGCAGACTGAGGAAAACAAAAATGAAACATTTAATTTTTCATGTTGTTTTTTCTCTGTTTCTCCATGTCACCATTTGACCTAATTTCTTCTTTTGGGCTTGTCATGGCAAAGCAGCTCATCCAGCAAACATGCCTGATGAGGTGTGAAGCCTGCACCCAAATCCAGCTCTCCTACCCTCTGCCCACATTCCTGCTCAGCTCTCTAGCTTATTGGAGGTATACTTCACTCACCTCCACAGTCTCGGGGTCAGATGGAGGCGTACCTATTCGAACCTGAAACCAGTGAGGCAGACCAGAAATCAGTCATAACTAACATGCTAACTTTACACCCTCTCACAGGCAGTCAACTTTCCCTGCAGAGCTGGTGTTGAGATGCAATGTAAACTGAATAAAGAGCATATGTTATGTGCTGTGTAGTTAGTTTCTTTAATTTAGTTGATAAGCACATTTCATGACATTATCCAAGAAAGTAAACCACTAATGTACAAAGTGTAGCTGGGCAGGAGTGGCCACTTGTTTTGTCAAATAGGCCCAGAGCTTGGGAGAATACATTTTAATTTATTTAATTAAAGATCATAATTGTAAGTTACAAGTATTCAAACCTCGGGAGGCAGAGAAAAACAAAACTCAAACAAAATGCATCAAGTCTTAAGTAATATCTCCATTTTAGATTTTAACCGGGTTAAGTATTATTCATGCTGCCAAACATTTACTGTCTTGAAATATCTTGAAATGATCACGTTTTTGAAACTTACAGTGAACTAAAGCAAACTGAGGACATTAATGCTTAGCTAAAAACATAAGGCAAATGAACTTCTCATGGCAGCTTAGGATGCGCATTTACCAGCTGTCAGACTTAGAAAAACAGAGTGTCTGTAGAAAAAGGACTTTTAAGATGAAATGTGTCCGTTATGTGACGAGGTACTGTGGATGTTTAGAGCTTCGCCCCTGGCTGGAAAAGTTGGCAGGTGGTAATGGCTGGCAGGGTTATCGCGCTTGACATTATGTGGGTGAGGGAACAACCTGGTCTCTGCGGTAAAGAGGGCAACGCTGCAGCAGTCCAGGTGTTGGTTGCCCGTGGCGACTGTGTGGGAGCTCTAGAAGTCCAGGTGTTTGTTGCCGGAAGTGCCAGAGCCACAGGCTGAGGCCGCGGCGGCTGCTCCTGCCAGCTCCCCCCTGCTCACACGACTCACCGTCTCAGACAAGTCTGGAGGCAAATGTAGTCTCTACAGAAATCAGAGAGGAGAGAGGGAGGGGTGGGTCTTACATAGGCACATATGAAGAAAAAAGAAAGCACTACAGTGGGTCAACATACAGTAGATTTTACACTTCAGCAATGTTTATTCACTGAGAGTTATGTTAGGTTGAAATTGCATTAGATGCTTCAGCACTCCCCTCAGCACTGGAGTAAACCTGCTAGCGCGATGCTAAATGCTTCAGAGAGCTTTAGGTCTGTTACAGCTCACAGGGAATACGTGTGTGAGCATGTGAGCGTGAGGTAGCGGTGTTTTGAGAAGTTGTGTATGGGACACAACAGCATCCATTTGTGAGTTAAGAGAAAGTGTGTCTGAAATGTGCATGAGATGTGTTTGCACTTTGTGTTGATTTACTTGGTTTCAAGTGCAACTAAAACCGTAGTCGTTCGAATCAAGTCTTTAAGCTGTTTCATAGTAAAACTTGTCTATGGAGCAGCCCTGTCCCAACTCAAAGCACACGGACGCACACAGGTTAATGAGGCCCACTCATGTAGAGACCTCCAACACCAAATCGCCAACTGCTATAAAGCTTTTGAGTGGGTACATTGCTGTGCTCTCTCAACAACCCACAAGAAAGGCGACTAATGGCACTCCATGAACAAAGTCCTGAAGTGGTGCTGAGAGTTTGAGAGGAGGTGAAGTATCTCCAGAGTCAAGTGTGCACACAACAATGGTGTTGAGTAGCATGTTGCTTGAGTGTCTATCAAGGAAGTTAAATCAGAATACAGGCATCCCGGGTACAAGAGAAGTTAAACCCTGTAATTTGCCCCTCAAAGAATCTGCCATGACATCTGAAACCCACTGGACAAAGCCTGTGATCCCACCCCACCCCAGCCCGCTAAACCTTCCCTGGTTGCTACATCCGTAGCCCCTCCAGCTATGCAGCTTTAGGAGAGCCCATCCACTCCCGTAGATACTTATCTTTATCTTAATGACTAGGTGTTTGGGTACAGGATTTAATAGCGTCATTACTAAGAGTTAATTCAGGACTACGCAACAATCATTCTCCCTCCAGGGAAGACTGCTTCCTCCCTTTGCTTTAAGTTTTCAGGAACATTGAAACACCTGAATCTGGACAGCAAACATTTTTTACATCGCTGATGGTTGAGTCTGATAAGGAGCCTTGTGCTCATGCTATTGTGGTCAGTCGCAGGTGCGTCATGCTCATGTTGTCTCTTTTCTGTTGAAGATTTTGCCTTTGTGTGTCAGAGGACCGTTTGTCAGGCAAGTGGAGGAAACAAGAGGAGCAGTCTTCATGCAGCTGCGGATTATCTGGGGCAGGTGAGCAGGGAGACATTGTGAAGGACCTATAATTTAATGTGAGATGGTAAAGGTAAGGTTACAAAGAGGTATGGATGGAAGATTCCCACCAGGAAAGAAGATTCATGAGATTCATGATGAGCATAAACTAACTCTTGTAAAACCACAAGGATAAGTAGTTAAAAAAGTATATGGTAAATTTGCCAAACTTTTCTCTGTATGCAACTTTTTCTCTGACTCTCTCTCTCTCCCACACACACACCCATACAAACTCATATATTGGCATTGAGGGGGCCTCCAAAAGCTCTGCTCCGCTTCCACCCGTGCCAAACCTCACCTGTGTAACCTTTCGTGTCTTTAGCTCAGTCAAGTGTGATTGAAAAAGAAAAACAATGCATTGATCATGCCTGGACTCAATCCTGCTTAGCGCACTGCAGCAGAAACGCGGTAGAGAGAGGGGTAGGAGAAAAATCAATCACATATACATCATCCTCAGTGGGTGTTAAAAAAAAAGACTTCATACTGTTGTCTGGCTGTTATGCACCCATGGGCCTGGCTACACTTTGTCTCTTTGGCACTGGGCTCGGTGAACCAACTGAGCATGTGCAGAACGAAGGTCAAAGCAATCCAGAAGTGCAGCTCAGCTCCTCTAACCTTTGAGTTCAGGGGCAGATGAGAACAATCAATGGTAACATCAAAGTTGGAGGGAGGAGCAGACAAAAGCAATCGATCGGTTTGACACGCACAGAGGGAAAAGAGAGCCTGGTGGCAGTCAACAACCATCCCGCACGTCAGTGACAGCCAATACCAGAGCGGTTATTGGTTATTAGGGCCATAAGAACGTACTTAGTGTTCAGTTCAAATTCAAATAATCTAATTTCATGTAAGTGCTGATAGAAGAATATGGATGATGACAATCCAGGAAACAGATTCATTTTCATGATGATTTAAAAAAAACAAATTTAGACCCAGAATGATCTAAGTGCACTGGACTTATTTTATCAGTGACAGGCCAACTGCGAGGTTACCGTAAACACTTGTATTAACACCAAATGAATGGAGGTCAGTTTAGGACTTAGACAGACATAACCAGGGAGGCTCTGAATCTGGTTCCCTACGACCTGCACACTCCATGATGTAAACAAGGACATCCGGAAAACCCTCAGAGGCATAGTGGGGTGTATGTGTGTGTGAAGTCTTTCTCTGCTGCTTGGCAACCTTCAAATGGGTGGAGAAAGAAGAAAAAAAAAAAAACACATGAGAGACGAGGGGTGGGTTGGGGGGTTGGATGGGAGTGGACGGCGGGAAAATAGACCATTGGTTGTGGTTCATTGGATGGGTGGGTGGTGAGTAAAAATGGATGAGTACCACAATGTTTGAGCGAGTGTGTGTGCGTGCGAGTGTGTGTTAGAGTTGTGATGTCAGTGTTGCCTCCCTGGTGGCGGGCAGGGGTAGAGGTCTATGGTTCAGCTCTGTTCTACTGCCAGAGGGGCTGGGGCCATGCTGGCAACAGGGTGAGGGGTGACAAAGCTCCAAACGAGTGCTAAGCACTTGAAATGAGCCCTCAGGGCCGGCCCACAGAGTAGCTTTGCCTAAGAGGGTTACTAATATCACCCCACAATGGACAATTCCCTTCAGCTTACTGAACACCCCAAAGACTTGGTTCTTAAGGAATATTGCATTTCATGATGCTTGTATCTGGTTGTTCACAATCTCCACATACAGCAGTAGATTATGGTACAGAAAAGGCACCAAACCACAATTTCTAAGTTTTTTTTTTATACAATTTGTTTCTGAGCATTACAAAGGTATGTGCGCGCATAATATCCCAAGATCCATATGGACAAATTTCTTCAACTACTCACAGAAAGCAGCACCATCAAAGGCATTCCACCGGTGGTAACGTCTTTGCTAATGACTGGAGCATTAGGTGCTAATTTAACGAGCCATTTCTTCCGTAGGGTATTAGCCACACTTTCAAATGGCCCGTGTCACTGTACAGCTTAGAACTATGGGAAACCCAACACCTTGTTGGAACACATGACGAATGGTCTGGCTGTTCCAATCAGATTAGCCGATGCTAGAACAAGCTCATGGAAGTGACACGATATTTACCATAAACACCTACTTAACGCAATCGTTGTTGCAATTTGGCCAGCATATTACAAGCTTTAGTCAGTGAATTGAGAGAAACGGAATTTTGTATCACTAAGCTGAAGTCATGACAATCACTGAAGAAATGCCAATTGAGCAATCTGGCGATATATATTGCCATGCACAAACATGAAATTCTAGAATGAAACACTACAATATTTCTTAAAAATATAGTTTGAATGGATTTATATACCACATGTCCAGTATTCATGGACAGTGGCCACATTAGAGGTGTTTCCTTTTGCCAATTCCATTTCCCTGAGGAGGACAGCTGCTGTGCAGTCACTGTAAACTAATGTAGATGTCTGTCCATGACACCAGGTCAAAATCCTCCATTTGCAGGCCCATTTCTACAACCAGCCAAGGGTCAAAATGGTAGAAGAATGAAATTGGTAGAAATTTTCCAGACTTGCTGGTCTATCCAGTCACTAAAACAAGCTAAATCACCCGCCAGTACCGTAATCCCTCACACCTCTTAAATTACACTGCATTGTGTGGGAAATAATTTGCTGGACCTATAGGAACTAGTATTAACTTCAGCACACCAAAAGCTAAATAATGAGGTCATGAGCTTTTGCTTTATTGGGAAAACAAACTACTTTCACATTTATGTAGGAAGTTTCAAAGAATACTTCCTCTACCTTGCCAGAAAAAAAATGAAGAAACAACCCAGGATAAATCCCATCACTTTGGTAATTCTAGCCGACCTGCACATGACAAAAGCAAAGAAGAAGCTCTTCCTTCTTCTTTTTCTGTGGTAACAAAGAGTGCAACACGATCCCTAACCTTGCCCTAAGAACAGGCTTAGTTTTTATCCCTGGCTTAAACTTTGTCATTTTTAGAAAAAAAAAAAGAAAAAAAAAAGAATTCCTTATTTCAATCATATTCATCATTGTTTGTCAATAATGCTATTTCTTTTGTGAAATGAATGTCAATAAATTCATTTTTTTGTCAGGGCATTTATAGGACCTTTCACCTGCAAGCCTCACAACTACTCACTATACTAACCTCTACACTGCTTACATGCATGCTGTATGAAAATCAATGTTGTTTTTTTTTGTAAACAGCATAAAGATGTAAGAGAGGTGAGAGGAAAAAGAAACAAATCTAAACAACACTGGAGGTCATCTCAAATTTCTTTTTGGTAACAGGGTGGTGGTCACCTGCTCGCCATGTCACCTGCTGCCTGATCCAGGATAATCTGAGAGGCAGGCATACAGATATTCAGGCAGACTGACAGACAGATACAGACACAGGCACCTCATCGCTTCTGCTTCATGGCTAATGCATCTGACAGAGTAGGCAGCAGGCAGGCAAAGGGATGAGTAAGCATTTTGAGCGTAATTATATTCCCAAACAAGCGAAGAATGGGAAGAGACTAATAACTGACTGACTTTCAGTAATAGCATGTCTAAACAGGGAATTGATTAGCTGACAATATTTCAAGGTTTTCTTTAAATACCTAATGGAATGTTTAATCCTGTTCTATTGAAACTCAACAGAGTGATGCAAAACATCATTTGGTAATATCTGTCACATTACTAAACATGACATGCATGGGAATCACTTAGCTCCGCGATGCTTCTGAATAACCCGATGGACAAACAAGGGCCAAAGTGTAACTGTGCTGTAACACAACAACTTGACTTGTTATCTCCGTCGTCATCATCTTCGACTGAACCCTCCTCTGGGGGGCCCTTCACGGGCCTGTCAGGAGCTTTGACAGGGGAAGCGGTGTGGGGCCATTTTGTCTCTTTTCAGTTCGGCTTTGTTTCTCTTTGGAGGGCAGTTCTGGTATGGACCGTGGGCAGTGTAGGGTGAGGGGGCAAGGGCGCATTGACCCTCATAGTGGTGGGTAGTAAGGGAGGGTTAGTTGGTGTTATGGACTTGGGCACAGCCAGAGAGATCTAGTCCACCCCTGGAGAGACATGGTGCCTGGGGAGAAAGGAAGAGGAATATAGGGCGTAGAGTACAAACATGTCTAAGTGCTGCCTTCACTACCGATAGGCCCATAGCAAAGAGCGCTGCTGCATGGGTTATGACAGCATATCTGGGGGACCTCTTGTACCCTCCACCCCTCAAACACACATTTTACCCCTCACAGCATGACTTTGATACAAACGTCCTCAGGTTGAAACACCACTGACACTTCTGGTAAAAGCAGGTTTCTAACGCTGCATAGATTCTCTGCTATAATAATAGCACTTGGAAGAAAAATTTGAAACGTACATTTGTTTTTATCTTAAAAACCAAGACAAGGCTGTACCTTAACCCACTATTCAATTGCATATAGGTTAAGTATCCCACTTGTCATGACAATGACGTTTTTAGGCCCATCTGAGGATTTACTTTTACATATAGCTTAGCATAAAGACTGAAAACAGCTAGCCTGGCTATGTCTGAAACAAAGTCTGTCTAATAAAAGCTAAAGCTCACTAATGAAAAATGTATAACCCTGTTTGCTTTTTCAAGGTTTGTTTTGCGCTGTTTTCTTAACCAAGAGCAATTACTTCCGAATCTCCATTGGCAGAAATAGAAAATACATGTTGAAATATTTCTTTAAGATTACTGGCCAGTCGGCACTGTCGCTGCTTCATTCACCAAAAAAATAAAAGACAGAGGCATTGCCATGTATTATTCATTATTTTTTTCCGTGTTGCACTCAGTCTACAAGTGCAAATACCCATGCACAAAAGCAGACAGACGGATACCCACTGCCACTTATCTTTGTGTGTGTCACACAGAGGTATTTACAACACGAGCACATAAAGCCTGCTTAGAAGCCTACAACTATTTCCTGAATCCAACTTTTCCTCCAACAGAAAACTCAATTCCTCCCTCGTTTGTGATGAGTTCAAGCAGTTTACAGGCATAACAGTTGGCAATGCAAAAGGTCGTCTGGAGGTTACTGTGTCAGACTGGGTAAGTGGCCAACCCCTTGAGAGGGGTGGGGGTGACCACACTCACAGATGAATAGATGTAGTCTGTTGCTGTGCTAGCTAAAGATCAGGATGGAAAGAGCACATTAGAAATGGAAATACAGTACAAGGACAGGAGGCAGGAGATGACAACATATTATATTTGGCATTGAAAATATTACCAGTGTTAATGTGATGTTAATTATTCTGAATCTGATACCAGCAACATGTGTCAAACAAGTTGGGACATGGGCGGCAAAAGTTTGGGAAAGTGTGGAATCCAAAAAAATAAAAAACTGTTTGGAACCTTCCAATTGTAAATATGTTAGTTGATAACATGCTATAATATGACTGGGTATGAAAGGAGCATCACAAAAGGCTTAGTCGTTCACAAGCAAGGAAGAGCCAAAGTTCACAACTTTGTGAAAAACTGCATGTGAAAATAGTCAAACAGTTAAACAACAACATTTGTCAATGCGCAACTACAAGGCTTCCAACCATGCAAAGCAGAAGCCATTTATCAACAACATATAGAAACACTGATGACTTTGCTGGGCTCATCTGAGATGGACTGATGCAAAGAGAACTAGAAGTACTGCTTCAATTGGCAAAATTGAACTTATATTGTCATGTATGATTCCAGTTAGTAATTTCCAGTGGAAAACATGCTGTCTTCACTGAGAGACTATTCTTACAGAAGAGTACAGAGGACTGATAGAGAACAACAATAACCTGAAGCTCAATATCAGGAAAACCAATGAGCTCATTGAACTACAATGCATCAAATATAGATGTTGCTGCAAAAAAGCTATAATTTCTAAAACATCTTTAAGCTGGCAGCACGTCAGCTTTACACAGTTTCAATGTGGGCACCCAGATGAGTGTCATCAATTCAGTATCCGACCAAGTGTGAAACATGGTGACAATCTCCCCTTCTGTTCCTGAGTTATGGCATTGGACCAAGGCCAAAAAAGTGTTATGTTTTGTAGAACATTACAATGTCACAGTAAAGTTGACCTTTCACCTTTTGAATATAAATTGCAATCACTTCATCTTTTTATCCTATTGGACATTTGTGTGAAACTTTGCCATACTTTTGATATGAATTCTTGGGCTATGGCCAAAAACATGTTTAGTGAGGTCAAAGTGACGTTAACCTGTAACCTTTGACTCTTAGAATATGATCAAATCATCCTTGAGTCCAAGTAGATGTTTGTGTTCCAATATTCACAGATTTCGCATTCATAAGCATAGGATGGACGTGAGGTCACCAACACCTTAAGCTCTGACCACCAAAAGATCATCTTTGAGTCCAAGTGGATATTTTGTGCCAGATTTGAAGAAATCCCCTTAAGGTGCACTTGAATGGGATGGACGGATGGAAAGATGGACAACATAAACAGCAGTTGATGGCATATAAGAATGCAGTGGGCCCACTTTTCAAACTGTTTTTTGAAATCATCGATGTGGTGTCTTCCATGCTAAAGACGAAAAGGACCATCCAGACTGTTAGCAGTGCAAAGTTCAAAATCACGCATCTGTGATGATATGGGAGTGTGTTAGTGCCCATGCCGTAGGTAATTTGGACATTTGCTGAGGCACCATTAATGCTGAAAGGCACATACAGGTTTTGGACTAATATGCTGCCATCCAAAACCTTTTCAGGGAAGTCCCTGCTTGTTTTAGCAAGACCCTGCAAAGCCACATTCTGCACGTGAAACAACAGCATAGCTTCGTAGTAAAAGAGTGAAGGTATTAGACTGACCATCATGCAGTTATACCTATTTCCCACTGAAAGTGTGTGACAGATTATGAGGAGCAAACTGCAATAACGGAGACACTGGACTGTTGAACAACAAGTCATACATCAAGCAAGACTGCAAAAGAATTTCACTTTCAAAACATTAAGAATAAGTGGCTGCAGTTACAAAGCTCTGACACGTGATGTTAAAAGAAAACTTGATGTAAAACAATGGTAATCATGACCCTGTCCCAACTTTTTTGGATCACGTTGCAGGCATAGAATTCAGAATAAGTGCATATTTACAAAAACATTCATGTTTATGAGTTTGAACATGAAATATCTTGTCTTTGTATTGTAATAAATTGAATGTAGGTCAAAAAAGACTTGCAAATCAGTGCATTCTGTTTTTATTTGCATTTTAGTGTCCCGACATTCTTGGAATCAAGGTTTAATTCGACTTTCTCTCTACCTCAAACAGAAAGAAAGGATTAATCAGGAAGAAACTTTATCTTCATGTTTATGCGAAGTGAGAGTGACGGTAATTGAGCAGTGTTAAAAGGTTTGTGCATCTATATGTGTGCATCTTAATCATATACAAACAATCGTGCAAGTTTGATGTATTTGTGGTTGTACGTATATGTGTGTATGTATTTTTGCATGCATTCGTTTCTATTAGTGTGCTCGGATGAATAAAGGGGGGTGGGTATAATCCATCACCAGTTGATAGTCCTCACAAAAAAGGAGCCCTTTTTGCTGAGAGGACAGCCCTTGTGTGGACAAAGACCACCATACTGGGGACTTCATAGGACCCAGCTGAAAAGGTGTTGCCCAGAGTAACCCCATTCACATTAACAGGCATGCTGTCCAAAGCCAGTCATTACTGCTGACTTGGACCAGCCAGGCCACACATAGACCAGCCTAGAGCCTCTAAGGCCATTCACTCAACATCAGCCCTCAGGGAATCAGCCTGAACCCTGCCACTGGGGAGCATCTAGAATTGTTACCGTTCTATTTGACTGTCCGTCTTCAGAGCTTATTATTCATCAGAATGTGACAGATTTGGCAGATGCAAAAACTAATGACAATATTAAACAGACATGTACAGATACAATTTCCCCACAGAGCCCTCTTGTTATTTTTCCGCAATCATGTCCTAAGTAAGTTGCAAAGGAGTCCAAACTTCATAAAACTGAAAAGGTCCTTCTTTCAAATAAAGCTGATATCTTTAAGAGGCATGGATTCTGACACATTGTAGCAGCCTGGTTGAAGAAAGCCTCTGCATCCTCAAGTTTGTCTTCTGTCTTATCCTGAAAAGTTACTTGTACATTTACTGTGGTGAGTGGACCACCGGGGACACCTCTCAGTTTTCTCCAGAAGGCAACGTCTGCAGACCAGTCCTGGAAGATGAGCACAATGTGCTTACGGAAAAATGCTCACCCCTCTCTCGTGATAGTTTTTTTTTTGCCTGACCTGGTCATGATGCACCTATACAATGATAAATTGAGGTCATTTCGGGTCCCTTGGTGTGGGTTGTTAGGCTTCTATGAACCAGATCACAGATAGGCAGGTGGTTTAGTTGGATGGGCATTCACAGGGTTTCACTGAGGAAGTCTTACATAAATGTGGATGTCTGCAGTCCCTCCATAACCTCTGGGATGCCTAGTATATGTAAATTCTGGTGGAGGCTGTGGGAGTGCAGATCATTTAGCCTCTCATGCAGATTAGCACTGCTTGCTCTTAGTTAACAGCACAAAGGTTCTCCAAGGTAGTAGTGTACATCATGCAGTGAATTTTCAACATCTGCCGGGCAACCACCAATTCAGAGCATGGTTACTAGCAAGTTGTTGTTTGAAGTGAGGGTTTCTACTCTAAACTTTTCAATGAGACTAATAGTTTACTCAGTATAGACTTGGGAGATTCATTGTTAATGCTAGCTGCCTCTATGTTGCTATGTTCTTCCAAGCCAAGAGGAACCAATAGTTAACAGAAATGTTGAAATGGCAAAAACTCTTGAATAACTGAAGTTGAATACACTTCATTGAAACTGTAAATTAAGTTCAATATAACTAATTAAACATATTATACATAAACATATTTTGCATTTCATCCTTTGACACACCAATACATTTCAGTCATATACCTCCTACTCCTCTCCTCACCTATTTGACCTCCATCCCCACTCCACCTCTGCTCTTCTGTCCAATCTGCCCCCTGCAGGCAGGTGGTTGTGTAAATTTAGCCACAGCTAGGTGAGGTGCGTCCTGGGTAGACTGTTGGCAAAGCCACCTTTAGGGTGTTCAAGATGTCAGAGGGAATGAGACATCACCTCTGTTGCCCTGCCAAAAAATTCACCACTGTCCATTTGCCCCGTAACCTCTAGGTCCAGGAAACACTGTGAGTGACAGGGAATGCTTGTTTTGTGTTTTCTAATTTTGCCTGAAACACATCAGCCATTACATAACCTAGAGCATTGGCTAAGTGTAAATTGTGAAGCATTAATAAAGCCATTAAAAGAGTGAGCCAGAGCCCGGGGAGAATGCATGCTCAAGTTAAAAATCAGGGAGACAGTGCTAAATACTATGTGACACACTCTGCAAATGACCCCTATAGAGGTGGCCCTGCAGTGAATGGATTTTGGCCTTGATTTTAAAACAATGACAAGAAATTTAACATGCTAAAAATGTAAAAACTGTTCAGGGCTCCAGGGTGCAGACATTGTGGTCACACATGTGCCCAAAAATCTATCAAATGTCAAAAGTCAAACATTTTCTTAGGTCCCACAGGTGTGGGTTGCACACATAATACATAGTCAAAACGCTAACCCCAAGTCCTGTCGTACGCCCTCACTGGCTTGCTATATTTACACAAATTTGGCATTGTTACTACCTCTGCTGCAGTCTAAGAGGTGGAACAGCAGTGACAGTGTTTTGGATTTATGCTATAGAAAAGATGACCACCCTTCAGAGACACCTGAAATAACATGCTTCCATCGAAACCACACAAAATAAAATCATTATAAAATTTAAAGTATCAAAAGCCACAACTACATAATATGGTTCATATATGTGTTACGTTTGGTGAATCTAGAGAGTATAGTTTGCCAGATATACTCGATGACCTTCAGTCACTTTAAAATGACATTTCCATATAACAATTCCCAAGTTTACGTGCTTTAATGGTTGCACATAAATTAGTGCACAGGTGCGCATGCGTGGTCAAAATAAACGATGTGCCGCATGTATTAGAACAAGAAGCGCTTTTGCGTACCACCACTGTGTATATTGTGTCTCTGTCTAACAATGGAGAGTTTATTAAATTCATTTAGGTGATAATGGAATGGCGCGGGACACAGTAAAGGGACTTCTGCAACTCTTCCATGCTTGTGGTTTATGGGATGAGTAGAGGACGAAGCTGGTTTCAGTCTCCAAATGAAGCTGTAGTCAGCGCTGGCGTTTACATCAGGGTTGTTCCCAAATGTATTTATTCATTTTATTTACAGTATACATTTATTTGTCAGAGACAGCACACATGCCATGTTATTTTTAATATCTATCTGTCTGTCTGCACTGCCTTAAAGCTAGACAATCACAGCTGAACATTTTTGTCCCTGCATTGTATGCATGTGCAGCGTGCTTCTCCTCTACATGATCATATGATCTCAAAACGCCAACGTCTTCTTGTCTACTTTCCCCTGGTTCGGTTTGCTTGCCATCATGTCCGTATGAAATCAAAAATGACTGAACGTTGCATGGAAAAGTCACAATTTACACCGCTTGCTATCTGTTTACTGTTTAACGCTGAACTAGAAAACTGGCCTCTGTCGCATTGGTCATTATCGGCAGTGATTGGTAACATGCGGTCTCCTGCCGTGCTGGACGCGGTCAAGTTGGACGGGTGGGTGTCTCATACAGGAAACTTGATGCTTATGTCAATAGGAAATAAAAGGGGACTGCTAAAGAGCAGTCATTGTGAGCAGAGAGTCATTTTGTAGAAGTGGACGGTACACCAGGTTTGACTGTATACAGTTTTGAGAAGCTAGAATGTACAGTTGATGGTAGTTAAATTGATATAGAGAGAAAACTATTACGGACTACATCCCCCCGCCATTTTTATGTTGGAGGGTTAATAGAAATTACATTCTGTTCCTAATTTCAAAAAACAGCATCATTATGGACAGAACAGAGGACATTTATTTGAAAACTAACATTAACCTTTGCTCAAATGATCTGCAATTACTGATGAATTATTATTTTCCTGTGTTTCTGGAAACTAATCAAGCAAAACCGTTAAAAAGTAAAATTAAAGTTGTGATTAGTGTGGTTAGGCTTATTTGTCTAAAACCTTTAATCATAAAACCACAAAAACTCAAAGAGACTAAGGAGTTAGAATATTAGACCTTGACAATGTGTAATTAGTGTGCAATCGTGTAACATGGAATATAACTTAAAATCAAAAGTAAGGGTAAGCACAGAGATGGCTACAGAGGGCTGCTGAGTTGAAAAGAATAATGAAATTGGAAAGTGTTCCAAATGTGACTATCAGCTTCTTCATTCTGCCCGATGTCAAGTTAGGCATTTTGCTGGGAAATGGGCGGCCTGCCAGATTGGGGCCAAGTCAGAGTTGTCAGGGGATTATAGTTCTGCCTTGCTCACTGCAGGGGGTGAAGAGTGGGCCTCAATTACCCTGGAGCGGTGTGTTTGATTTGGCTCGGCACTTTTGGGGACAGACCAAAAGCTGAATAATGCACCATTAGCAACTCAAAATCCTGCCCTGAAATGAGTCCACTTATGCATCACATACAGTAATTGTGCGTCTATCAAAGGCTGGCAGGTCTACACCAATTATCCTGATAACAACAAAACAATCTATGCATAACATTATCTGCCTAACACCTGTGGGCAGCCACAAATATCCAAGCTTCCTGGTTTAAAGTTCTACATCTCATTTGAAGTCGGTCACCAAAGCACTGCAGTGGAGCAAGGTTTCCAATTTAGAGTGCTAAAAAACGAAAATGCAACGTTACTCTGAGACAATGTGGGGTAAAGTGTGATGGTGCAACTGTTTATGTTTGTATTAACAAATATGGGAGATGGCAGACACAGAGTGTGCGAGGGGAGAGAGAGAGAGAGAGAGAGAGAGAGAGAGAGAGAGAGAGAAAGAGAGAGAGATCCCCAACACTGGCAACAGTTGGGGCTGTGCAATTGAATTTAACAGGATATGAGGCAGCAAATTGCACGTAAAGGATGAAGCATCAGACGTTTGCTGCCACATGGGCCAGACCAGATAAGGGAGGTGTAAGTAAAATCATTTGGTAACTCTGCAGGACATCAGGGGCAGTTTGAGGTTGGCAGGGGGGCTATGAGAGCCAGAGGTCTTCCTTGAGCTCCACTGAACACCCACTCAGAATGATATGCACTTACAAAACACACAGGGAAAATCACTTATACAAACGTAAGCCACAAGACAAACAACAACTCAACACGGGGACAGGCCAACAACCAGGTGCTGTTTTTTCCCTCTCCACACACATGAACACACAGTGGGATATGTAGTCATATGTACACACACACACTCTCACACACACCACTTGAAACTACAGACGCCTTCTTGAGGTATCAGCGCAACTGATTGTGTTTGTCCACCTGGGTATGAAAGAGCCATTCTGGCCTGTGTAGCAGAGACAGCAGTGTGGTACAGCTCAAGCCTGATCCTAGCCATGCTACGTCTGTCTCAGGCTCTCAGGGAGGGGAGCAGCCAAGTGTGGATGCACCTCATTACCTCACTCATCCACACACCAATTACCCCTAAATAAATACACCCAGCCCACAGGCAGCAACAATGACATCCAGCCTGAAAGGGAAGAAAGAGAGCCGTTCAGAAAGCATTTGCACGCACAGAAAAGTGCTGTTGGATAATGATGAAAAAAAGTAGAGAGAAAAGAAGCAAAAAGAAGAACATGCAGGGGGCTCCGAGTCTTTTAAAAGCTCAAAGACGAGACGGAGAAAGAGAAAGAATGAAACAAACACAGAGCAAGCAGAGTGAAGTGATTCAGAAAATGATAATTTCTTGCTAAATTTCACCCAACACATTCGCAAATGACTGTTATGGTGGGGGAGGGGCAAAGTTGAATTGTTTTAATGCATGCAGCCATGAGATAGCTGTGCTGCAGACTAAAGTGGGGATCGCTGTAGTGCAGACACATATTTGCATGTAAGACGGACCACGTGGGGTAAACAGGAACAGCACTGTGTCCGAAGTCTAAAGGACACTGGCAGCTAAAGAGCTCAATCACTAGAAAGTTTGATAAAATATGGCAGGTGGCATGAAATGTGCCAAGAAATGCTCTGAAGAACTACACTTTCTGGATGACCAATAACATGAAAAAAACATTTAAATCTGAGAGAAGTCTGTTAATGGAGTGAGTACGTGAGCAAAGGATGCAAAAAAGGTGTGTGGCAGAGAAATGAAGACAGATGTGTTTTCAGGGAAGGGAGGTACAAATGAGGAGAGGAAGCCAAGAGTTCCTTCATGCCTCCCGCCCGCCCTTTCTCCCACCTCCCTCCATGTGGGATCTTTCTGCATGAGTGACTCAGTCATACCTGGGGGACAAAATGGTCTCTCTCTCTCTCTCTCTCTTCTGTTTATCACTCACCCAGTTTCTTCCTATCTCTTTTCTTGGTTAGTAGTGTGGTACTGTTATGCAAAATAGGACGAAGGGAATAGGTAAAAGTCTGAATAAAATGTTATCATTATCAAGAATATCTGTAAAAGACTCAAAATAAAGTCCTTGATACAGCGGTGGCTCGTCAATGCGTTTACTCATGTTTACTCATACAACACACCTGGTAGTCTGCCAGTATTCATTTAAAATTGTTTCCGAATTGTATTGAGTTGATTTTCTTGTGGATACAAATCCTTCCTGGTTCAGGGATGCCGGGAAAACGATAGCGTGAACTTTTGGCAAGCAGGTGACTCGAGGCTGCTCTTTAATTGGTTGGTTCAGATTTTGCAGCTCTCTGCACCCTGGATCCTACACACGCACTTTGACTGGCAGCTAATTGAAACTGGTTTCATGTTTTAAATGTAATGTGATTGGACAATTCTTGACCCTGTCTTTCATGTGCACACCAACCATTAATATAACTACAGATACACGAACAGAGTCGTCAGAATAACGTCAGTTTCCAGCTGTGTAGAATATATTAACCAGCGGTTAAAATCACACAAAATCTCTTCATTTCATACCTGCTAACGTATTTCTTCTTGAGACTAGAAGAACCCTGGGAGGTAGAGCTCAACACCCTCACTTCTACATATCGCCTTGAAATAAACCATTCCTGTTAAGACGAACTGATGAACTGACAGCACAGTGGTCGGTTCTCTCTCTTGTTAAAAGTCAATGTAGCTCACCCAGCAGTCGATCTCGCTCTCTCCCAGAAAGCAAACTGAAGGTATAATAAATTAAATGAAATTAAAATGTTATTGTTGTAAAATGGATGGAAGTATCGTCTACACATCCAATGCAAAAAATAAACATGATAGTTAGTATACTATATTTCATTTTCTCACAAGTGTGGCCTTTGTCATAAATACAAGCTGTTGCAAGTTAATAATGATAAGATTGAAAATCTGATTATAATCAGAATCAAAAAGTGTCATAATGAACCAGACATGCTTGTCGCCTTCCAGAGAATGATATAAAATATAAAATTATTCATTACAGTGTTTTTATGACGGTAAATAAATAATACATAGCCTATATCAATTGACCAGGTGGCCTCTCTCACACTTTGCTGTAGGTAAGGTTGTTTGTTTTGCACTTTTTTAAAGAGCAATTTCAATTGCCCTCGTTGCTTGTTTCTCTCAGGAGGTCTGGCGACACTGATTCGTACTCCACAGTTAGCTGGTCAGTATATTCTTTGAAGATGACAACTTCAAGTGTACCAATAGAAATTAAATAGAATTCAGTGGTTCTCTTGTACATGTAATACATGTTGGGTTGGGACTGATGATTGACACCTATACCTGTTGGCCCGGTAGTGCTTGAGCTTTGATTGTTTCTCTATCTAATTATAGACTTGGTGAATCTTCAATGTGAGAACTCCTCTCTCCCTTTGCGTGCACAGATGAATAAATAAATCTTGCTTCCTGATTGAACACAGTTCTCTGGCTAAGTCTTCAATCTGGATGACAAAGAAAATTAACATCAGTGCTTTGACAACATTACAGTTTGTTGTGTTGTTTTTGGAAATTTGCCCCTCCTAAAAATGTTATCACCAGCTGCCACTGCCTTACTATATAAGGTTCTTAATAACAAGCAAGTAGCACCTTGTATGTTAGGTGAACCACTTTTATTTGGCACCAAAAGTCAAAAGAGATGATTCACTTCCTCCTCCTACACCTGAACAGTCAGATGATGGATGGGATCATAAGTCGCTGAGGGTGGCAAGTAAAGGAGGTCCATAAGTATGCAATGCCTGATAGGCTGCTGTATAGTCACCTGGATGTACAAGCACATCCCAAACTTGAAAATAACTCACATGACCGGAGTCGACTGGTTCAGCTCACCAGAGGCAGATTCCTGGTTAACAGACACAACGGCTGGGAACGTGTCACTTTTCCACCCCGCTGATTTCATGTAAGAAACAAAAGGTGATGGATGGAATGGAAGTGAAAGGAGGAGGTTTATTAGGATTCCTTCCTGATGGAGGTTTGATAGAGGTAGGGCACAGTGCCCAGGTCCGGTGCCACATTTGGGTGGAGTAGCATCAACATGCTGTGACAGCATCGTCAAGATTCCTGGTGTACTGCTCAACACTTAGCTGGAATCAGACCGCAAAGGAATCTGTGGCTCTGTCACACACAACACAACAGCCAATGCCTGTGAGTACCTACTGGCCTTTTCTTAACCACAGTGTGTTGTACACAGGCTCATCTCGTCTGACCTGTAGCTGTAACCTAAAACCTGCTACACATAGCCTACAGGTTCCTCGTAGGAGATCCAGTGTTTTTAATCTCCTGCACCCTACAATACTGATACATACTGTTGTCACTCCTAACAGCACCCTTCACCCACATTGATATGCTGTATAATATAAGATACACAACATATCAGCACTGACTCTCCGAAAGCATGTGAACAATGGTAGAAATGCTCCAGAAACTCAAGCATCTGAACTTCCTTCGTAGACTTGCGTGAGCTGTGTGAGAATTCACACCCTGAGAAGAATGTACAGGAGATATGCAGGATCCTTGAGTACACACCCAGAAATACTTGATGACACGTACAACACACAAACATACAAAACAGACATTGTCCTGCTTTTGTTTGTATCCATCAAAACATGGCAAAAGAACAGCATCTGATGATGGTGCAGCTATACAATGATGAATTGATGTCATTTCGGGTCCCTTGGTGTGGGTTGTTAGTCATCTGATGAGTAGGAGCTCCCAAATGTTCTGCTTTCTCCCCAATTTGAAGGTATATTTGGTTTTCTTCTTTTTTGATTTAGCTGCTAACTTCTCCTGGCCGCTTTCTCCGTCTTCCGGTTTGGGCCACATTTATAACATTTTGTAGAAACGTCACAGCCACGTCCTGCCGTTCCACCTCGCTTTCGCACAGATGTGCATTTCAGCGCTGTTACTGCCTCAGCAGCAGTCACAGAGGTGGAACAAACATACAGCCCAGTACGCCTTTATTGCATTCACACAGAAGGTCAGGGCGGAATAATGGCGAATCAGGCCTACATTGAAAACGCTGTGTTCCTACTCTGCCTCTGATTGGCTATACCTTTTAAGGCATTCGAAGCTTCTGCTAAATGCTAACATTTGATATTTACTGATCCTGTACAGGCATGAGAGGAGATTCCAAATCAATCCTAGGAGAGCACTTATTGCTGTTTAGGGTGCTGCTGGTGAAAACAGGTGCTGGGCTGCCCAGCGATGACTGCCCTGGCTGTGCTCACCAAGTGCCACACTCCAGAATGCGCTACCTGCATTCAACCATGTCCCTTTCAACATTTCCTTGTCCGTCACCCCAGGTCTCATTCAGCACAGGTGCAGCAATTTATTCTATGTAGTGTCCACAGCAGCTCCCATCCTTCACCACTGTCTCCCCATTACTACAATAACCACACACCAAAACACCCCACAGGAGAAGAAGGCAGTTAGCCACATGTTCTTGTTAACTTTAAGTGGACATTTCTGTTGTTGTGATATTAAAAAGTGCAACATGCAAAATAGGGCCAGAATTCAAAGGTAGCTCCAAAAATACTGGGGGGCAGCATGTCAGCAGTGAAAAAACCCAATTGTTGCTCACTACACACTTTACTGTAGTTACCTTTGGCTGTAACTACAGTTACTGTTAGAAAATTAATGATAATTCTTCACTGGTGATCTGATGTACATTACATCAGTGATGTGAAAATCTCCACAGAAAGGCATTTTTTAAGTCTTTGCTCTCTTCTACCCTCTCTTTTGCTTAATTCTGTACAAGCATGAATGGTGTGATATTTTCTTTGCAAATACTGAACAGTTCAGGACTATGACTTGTCGAGACAGGTATTGGTAAAGCTTGTTGTGCGAGGTGTTAAGTGTTTTTAACTGTCAGGGTGCACATAAATGAAGCATCCATGATCTAAATAATTACGCTATTAATACTGATATCTTTTTTTCTTAGCTTTACCATATTTTTCTACTGCCAATGAGTAGAGGAAAAGATCAAAACTACTATGTGGAAACAATCAAAATGGTAACTTGGGCACTTAAGAGTTAGATTAACAAGATAAAAATGTTACCATCAATACAAATACTTTAAATGTATGCCATCTATGCATCCATCCACTGCTAGCTCTCAAATGTGCCATATCAAAATGTAATCTCACATCCAACATCCAACAAAAATAGCTGGAATAAAGCAACACATCCCAGTTGTATGGGCCATATACTGTTCGTTGGCAGACTCACTTACTTCATCTGCCAAATCCCTAAATTAACACCTTTTTGGTGAGAACGCTCAATTTGGAACACATCATACCAACACCACAGCTGGCATTCAAGGGTAAAATTAATTACTTCAGATACATGTGCTTCCTCTCAAAGTGGCAGACTTATTTGCATTGAGGAACATTCAGCAGAAGTAATCGATGCACACACAAAATACGGCCACCCAATGACCCCAGCCCCGTCTCAAAGTCCCTTCCCGTCCCCAAAGGCCTAACGGCTCAGCCATGCATGGAGGAACAAACACAGGTAGCAAGAGCAAATCAGACTGCAACAAAACACAGAAACATGAATGGGAAGCATTACAATGATGGGCTGGATGCAAGACAATGGGCCCGACATTAAACAAACGGCAAATCCCAGGATGGGCTGCGAGAGTATGATACAGATTACAGGCACCTACTCCCTGCCTGGGGAACAGGGGAGAGGGAGGAAAAAGGACACACTATTCCAATCTGACAGCTGACGTCTTCATATAAATGTATGAATTTACATTCCAATTACAGGAAATTTACATCTTAATCACAGGGAGCAGTGTGTCGGTCCCTCGGTTAGTGTGTTGCTGCGGTAATGAGGTGGGATGCTGCTGTGCTCTCTCATCCAGACAGTGATCTGTCAGCAGACGACACCTCCCTGGTATGAGGGAGCTACAACCTTAAAAGCAACTGCTGCCACAATCCAGTAATATCCGTTCAAATCTGTCTTAAATACCAACAAGGTGTGAGCTGCCACCCAAGGATAATATGCCAAATACGGAGCTTGAAAAACATCAAACAAATCACAAATACAGTGCACTGAACCAGGAGTGTCTTTAACTGTCACTCAAGTGACAAGCTGTCAGTACTTTATGGCATTCCATTTCTAATTTCCATACTAATAATGGGTATATTATCCTTAATGGTTTGACTTTGTTTTATGGCATTTGAAATGGATGGTGCAGCCGTTTGTGGAATTACTCAAACATATAAAGTCATCAGATCACATGCTGCTCTAGTGCTGACAGCAGCAAAGTGAATGGGTGAGATGAACGGATCATGAATGTATCATCAATATTAGGGCTGGGTAATTAACAAAAAAAGTACTGCAACTGACTTTAAGAACCTCTCACCAACTTAATGTTGCTCATGTCAGTTTATTTAATTAATACTTTGCCCAATGAGCGTGCTCATGAACTGTCCTTTAAAAAATATATATATATATTCTTTTGCTCATCATTTACATCATAGCTTCTATGGTCACCCTGAGGAAACCACACCATAAGTGGGTCAGCAGGTGTGTGTCTACTTGTGGACAGACAAGAAAGGCAGACAAGTGCAAATAGTTGAGAGGGAACTGTAAAAAAAAAAAAGGCTGTTGGAAGAAGAACTTCTTGTTCAAGTTTCTAAAGTCTATTTGAGGATGCTTGTTGTGGTCCAGTTCATTTAGCAGACAAGAGCTGCTGGTTTGAGGCTTTGGAAGTGAAATCAGACAAACAACCTTAAGCTGGAGAAAGGTCCTTTTACAAAATCAGAACATGGAAAGACTGTAAGTCACAATGTCCTACTGATATTAATTTTAATGAGCCAGAGAAAGGGCAGCACTTCATGAAAACTTCAGCATAGAAACTTTGCTGAAATAACTTGCATCCACTGAATTCATTTACTTGTAGAGCAGAACCGATTGCTGACAATGCAATCAGGAGGAGCAGATTACCTACCACCACATAGGAGAGCACATAAATCAGTTTAACACAGTCCTTTGCCATCTTCACGCTTGACTTTAATACAGGGATGTGTGAACAAAAAATTGGAGGTAAATGAGGCATGATTCTTTATCACCTTCCTCGTAGCCAATCAGGCCTCTCCCGTCAAAGACACTGCTCTAATGGCTGATATCTATGGAAGCAGCCTATTACTGGATACTGCCTGTAATTAAGAGAAGTCAGATTACACCCAGCCAGTGCCTCCTCTCTGATATGTAGCGTGCCATTAAGGTCGGAAGTGGTGAGGCACTTTGAGAAAAGATAGACGAGCAATGTGGTAATAAATAAACAAACAAATAAATAAATAAATAGTTGTGTGTCTAGAGAAGGTGCCGAACGTGTCCCCTAACATCACATGGGGTGATATGTGGGCCATGGCTGGGATTCCACTTCAGGCTGCATGGTGCTTGGAGTACATGCCAGGAGGTGACCACACCCCTTTTGGCACTTAGCTCACATATTCTAACATTTTCTTTTAAGGGTAGTGGTGGTGATGTTCAGCTACACTGAGTCAAGGTTGAACTTTCACAATGATTATAACATCATTGCACGTAAGATGCCAAGCGGACTTAGTGTCTGCAGGTAGCAAAGGAGGTGAAAAGGGTGAATGTGATGGCTATTAAGTTGGGATAAGGGCTCTGAATGCAGAGAAAGCAATACTCCTTAAAAGCTCACTATGATTTAAGAAAGAGAAGCGAGGGAGCCCCTGCCAAAAGACACAGTGAGAGCAAGTGAGTTTGAGATGCAAAAGCACTTCTTTCTGTACAGAGTGACCTTGCTAAAGCTCTCCCTACTCTAATATTTACCACTACACATGCTTTTGTGCACCATTTCTCACCCATCTAAGCACGCAAACCCTCCTCTCAATACATACACTACTCATTATATAATTTCACTTGTCTGTTTTTTTAAGACTTAGACAAGCACAAACACTCTTGCAAAGATTCAAAGACACTCCAGTAGCAAGACGTGCAATCTACTGAGGGGGTGCAATAAATTCACTGCACTGATTTAATTATAATGTAGTGCATTACATCTCCCATCTCCTTGCAAGACTCCTGCTACTGCAAAAAGCTCAAATGATGACTGCTGAATGTCAGTTTTTTTTTTTCTGGATGTGCATCAAAGAAGGCTGTTTACCATCGTGTGCTATCAGAGTTATGGAGAGAGGGATGTTCAGTGGGATATTTCCTCTCTGATATGAGTCAATGAAGTCACTCAATAAAAGAAAACTTATTGACATAAAATATTCTCATTATAGCTTTGAGTAAAAAATCAATACAGAATTTCTTCAAATCATTTAACAAATAAGGTGAGGGGTATGTTTGTCTTGCCTTTTTGACAAATAAAATAATGAAACAGATCACTTCCCTATCCAAACATCAAGTCCTAAATGTAGAACTCTAGTATTATCATGCGTCCTGGATGATATGATCACAAGTAGACAGCTCAAAGTCCGTCCGTTCAGACCTGCCGATATAATCCTGAGTGACCACTTGTGATCAGATCTCACTTACCTGCTCTCTATGCAAATAAACACGTACATCACTGGGGAAAATGTACACAATGTTGAACACAAAAAAGAAAGTTGCATAAAATTTACAAGGAGACCCAAATAATGAGGAATTTATCATGGAAAGTGTTAAAGTTTATGCTGTTTGTTCTAACTCAACATCCCAGAAAACTAAGTGATTTTTTTAAAGGAGTCTGGGGACTTTCCTGATGGTCAACAAAGATGTTGGCTATAGTATTTAGTATTTGCTGTATACGTAAAATATTACATAGTTATTATATTAAAACGATCTTTCATAAATTTGTTGTAAATGGTTGGTTTGCTGAAATGAGTGGAAAAGGTGTGTTCAAACAGCTGCTAAATGTCGGAGGGTAAGACGCACTTTAGACATGGAATTGACAGGCTTGTAGATGCCATGATAAATACTTTTTTCAAGGAAGGAAAAACTTAATATGTTGCATTTAATACCAAATTTACAAGAAGGCACATCTGATCTCAAATGGGTCTTCGATGTGGCTTGGGTTCATCACACCTGTACTTAGAGTTATCCACTTGTGACTGGATCACTCAGGATGCATGTCTCAATGGGGCCTGAGTTGCAACTCACAAAAAAAGCATGAGGCACAGGATGACAGGAGCAAAACAAATAAATCAATTAAAAAAATAGAACAATGTAACTCCAAATTAATTCATGATGAAGAATCAAGCTGAAATATACTTTATTTTATTTGATTCATAAAAGTATTGCTAGATTTGACAGAAAACCTGCTTGTCTGAGGAAAAAAATATTCATAAGAATCCTCAGACTAACATATGGAGTAACCTTTGTGGCCTTCCGGGACTTGGGGGAGTGTTGGTGGGGTTATGTGGGGGGGTCTAACGCTCCAAGGACTGTAGGCACGCTAGGGAGAGGTGAGCTGTCAACCCCCATTATGATCACTGCCTGAGCTCAGAGAGGGGGAGGGGTAGGAGGAAAGCAGGCAAAAATAATAATAATAATAATACTGCTTTCTTGCTAACCGCCATCTAGAGCCATCCCTGGGCCTAAGAACCCTCGGTCTACAACTGTCTCTTGGGAAACACTTGCACGCACGTCCTCCTCATCCTCGGCTTGCGGAGGGGCATAGTGTGTCTGCAGGGGTGAAGGGAGGGGTTTCTGAGTGTGTAGCTGGGCTATGTAAGCAGAATGTATGAATTTCGCGCAACAAAAAGACAACCGTGCATGTTTTCTTACATTCTTCAGAGTGAGGGGATATACTGATATACATTTTTTTTCTTTTCTTACAATGAATCAATGCCAGTATAATGCTTAAGATGGCATGCAGACATTCTGGAAGCAAAAGAAGTGCAATGTGTGGCACAACAGTGCATGTAACACAGTGTATGTCCCCTCATTTTACATTTACGTTGGTCTGGCACGGTTACAACCACCATTACCAGGTTAAAGGAACAACCCTCAATTCCGTGTTTATATTACAGACCAGGCATATTCCCGGCTGGAATAGGATGTGTAAAAGTGCTAGAAAGAGTATCTCAAGATTAAAATGAGGGCAAAGAAAAAGGGACAGGACAAAATAGGACAGGGTGATAGTGAAGCTACATTGAAAACCAGAATGGAACTCAGCAGAACATATTACTCTGCCAAGACTGAACAATCCTACACTTCTGTTTAGCTTGCCTGGCCCATGTCCCTGCCCTCCACAAAGTTTCATGGTTTACAAGTTTTTGTGTAATCGGGGGAAATGCCAAAAAAAACAGCCTATGTTAAAGAAAGTGGAGGTAATAATAGTGGCATATCAGCATAAAAATGTTTCCGCTAATCATGACACATAACATGACACAATATTATATGCCAGGGGATAAGAAGCTTGCCTCAGATTTGACCTTTCGCTGTCTTTTGTGTGAGTTTGGTTGGACACTGCTAAAGCACATTCTGTTCCCCAGATCCCACTCCTAACACCCCTGTCACTCATCATCACTCATCATTGTTAGGGACAAAAGGAAAGTTTGGTTAAGCCACACACTGGAGTATTCTCCCACCCACTGCCTCCCCCACCTTAACACATTCACTTATGTGTGTTAGGCAGAGACACACATACGTATATTAATAAATGCACAAAGAAGTCTTATATTTGATACATAAACGCAACACCACTGACTCACACACGTACCCTGATGGATGAGGTTGAACGATTTCGGATAAGGTAACATCAACTTGCCCTCTAACTTGCCTTCTGAAGTGCAGGCTTGTCCTCTGAATGGCCCTCTTACTCATCTACTGAGTGTAATTAAAGTCTATTCAGGACTCCATATGTGTCCTAACTATCCTCCATCATCTGGCCAGGCCTTTCAATAGCCACCTGTGAACTCTGAAGGACGGGGACACTTGCCCTCATAAAATTCATGAGCGCTGCTACTTTCAACAGCCAGCCAACTTTTCTCAATGGCCAACACCATTTTAAACAACTCTGTGTAGACTGCTGGGTGAATCCCCTTTAAATGCAACCATATTCACGGTAGCAGGGGTTAAGTAGCTCCCATAATTAGCTGAAACAAATGCTTCCATGGTGTGCTTGGAGATAAAGAGAAAGAAAGAGGATCAAGAGTTTATTATCGTCAAGCAAGAAATCAGTGAGGGGCAGGTGACAGAAAAAACATTAAAAACAGCCAAGTGTCCAAATGACCTATATCGACGTTTTGTCATGCAGAGAAATGAACAAGGCACAGACATGCTGTAGTAAGGAGTCCAGAAATGATGGACTGCTCAACAAGTGGATTTGCCTTTTTTAAAAACATGAGCCTGGTGGGAATGAAAAAAAAAAAAAAAACTTTTACAAAATGTGTTGCATTTGATTGTCAACCTTCACAGACACGACAGATTACTTCCATTCAACAGTATTGTTGACGAGTCAACTTTCTTCTGGATCCATTTTAGAAAACAAACCTTTTAATCTGAGAGACGGTGTTGACAGCATCTCATTAAAAACATTATGTGTTGAATGTATCCACATTACAAGCAGTGCAAGATACTCAAAAACTACACAGACACACAGAGAAATACATGCATATACTCATCCAGAGCCCCCAGGACACTGAGTGGTGAGAGTGTGGGAAAGTTTTTTTAGGACCCAAGCAGAGAGCCTTCCTGAGTTTGATGCTCCTGCTCCGGATCAACATTCCACCTTTGAACCACTCCGACCATGGAGCTGTTTGTGCCCATGATGGCAATTTTAACTTTCTCTGCAGATCAACAGCGGTGACAAGACTGTTTCACTTTTGCTGATTTAGGCAAAACACGACAACCTCTGCCTTTTGCTAGTATTTTGTCGTCTAAACAACGTTAACTTGGTTTCAGTGCAATGTCTGGATTATTGAACACGTTCATGTTTGGACTTTACAAAAACAGAATGTAGCTTTAGTCAAACCATATGTATGAGTGCAAACACAGATGTCCTATTCCTTGTAGTCTAAATTTCAGAGTGACCAATTATTTAAATGTATTTTGAATGAACGACTCAACACGTTTATTTTGTTTTTGTTACTGCATCATATGGTTATTTGCTTTTATTCCCAACTAAATCCAAGGATTAGGTTTACACAACCATGGATAAAAAACAAAAACGGTGAATTATGCTAGACTGTGAGGAAAAACGGAGAAGGTTTTGCACAGAATTTAAGTGCGTGGACCTTAGACAACATTAGACATTATTTACTAAAGCCTAGGAGATAACAATAAAATGATTTAGAAGCCAAAGGATACAATGAAGACCTAGTTAATAAGCATCAGGGGGCCGATGGTTCCCCAGTCACTACCATTATGCTAATGGTGAACCCTTTGTGAACACACGTACACATACCCTATAGTACCACAAGACCCCATGGTTGGCATATAAGTTAGAGCCTCTTTCCCCTTCTCTCTCTAATAGGAGCTGAAGACAACTTGGGCTACTTTAATCAGGTCTGAGTCCAATGTGGCCAGTCTAGTCTGATGGGGACTGAGTGGTGCATGGACTATGTTAAGGGTTCACTGCTCACTGATGAAACAGCTTCACTTCCAGGGCGAGTTCAGACAGACCACACTCTTACTCAATCTGGCAGGAAGCGCACACATGCCCTGTTTTGTTTCCTTTAATACGGCATGTTTGTAAGAAACGTTTCGGCACTGTGTTGATATAGTATAGGGGGCAGCACATTTGGCAAAGTCACAGATATTCTCTTTACTGAGCTTTGTCCCAACTATAGCGAACAAAACTGCTACTCGTTTTTCCTCCTTAGGCGTTACAGACTATACAAAAATCTTATCCGGGAATGTTTTATCCAGTGTTCTTAATGACTTCTGAACTTTGACCATGTCAGGACAAGAACATCTTCCATGCCTCGACTTCATATCAGATCACTAAGCCACCGTAGGGGGCTAAATTTGCACTGCCAGCTGAAAAAAATCAATGGATTCTTTACAAGATCTGGCCTTGGTGCAGCAGGCTTGGTTTTCTCAATCAAGAGATTTAGATCAGTATTTAACTATACCAACAAACAACCCACAAAAACTTGCACAGGTTTGCATCTCCCCACACACCCCAAAGACTCAGCATAGAGGTTTTACAAGCTGGCCCTTTTCAAACACACATGCACATTTGCAGAATAGATGAAATCCCTGCTAAATAATAGATTGAAATCTGATGTATGTTGTGAATATTGTTCAGCTGAGGGGTCCGATTGCGTGCCACTGACTGCCCTGTACCAGGCTCTCTCTCTCCCTTTCTCATACATGCACAAACCCTAAGCACACCTCATTCCAAAATGTGACAGAGGCTGGTGTGCACCAAGGGAGGAAGTATAAATTATTCAATTTGAATATTATTCCAAAGGTCAATTCCCATCTGAACGTGATTCCCAAGGCAGATGTAGGAATCACAGGCATATGTATAGAGAATGTGAGGATTTTTTTTTGTGTTCTGCTAATAGGTTCAGGACATCCAATAAGCCTATTGTTTGGATTTCGTTTATTCGCAGTCTTCAAATAATCATTCTGATCAACTAATGGAAGTAAATATTAAATGACCCAATTCAGTTCTTCACGAGTTCTTTTTAACATTGGCTATGTTCTCTGATCTGTAGTAACAAGCATTATATGAGACATGGGGAAGCAGATATATGACCAGGCGTGGTATACAAACAAAGATATAAACGTATACACAAACAAGCCCTGAGGACCGGGGTTCTGTCTAACTCATTCTGCATTCTACAATTCTGTCTTTCCCTCCCCTTTTATTTCTCTCTCAATAAGACGGTTTGGTGCCTCTGAGGAAGAGCCCTCATTTTAATTAGACCTGACCTGAGAATCACTTAACTGCTCCTCTCTGCTTATGCCTCCCCCTCCTCTCCAAGCCTTCGCTCTGTTCCTCACATAGGTCCATTAACACCCTTCCCTCGGCACCCACAGGCTTCAACAGGGGGCACACACAGGCGTTGTGAGACAAGACATTTTGAGGACATGCCAAGAAACATTAACCTACTCTACACACCTCCCTCGGACTCTTTCAGTTTGGGTTCCTATTCTCCTTATGCCTTCTTCCACTTAGCACCATCATCATCTTCCTCTCTTTTTTCTGCTCGCTCTCTGCCTCCCCTCCACTCAGCTTAAAAAAAATAAATCACTCATCACTGGTGATGCCAGAAGATCAAGTCATGTGGGATGGAAGGTCTTGGACAACTTGAGCTGTGTGTATGATTGCAGAGTTGGTCGTGTGAGGGTTCAAATTCAGTGTCCGGTCAATCTAACACATTAAAAAAGTGCTTAATTGCCTTTAACACAGGACGTTGGCTGAAATGAGGCATCAATGTTTATGTTTTTTGGCACTTATTTGTTCAGACTGAAAACGGCCTGTGTTAAAGGGCTGTGTTATTTCAGGTAAAGGTGAAATACAATTCAGAAGTCCAGTTTGAATAAGAGATCCATAAGTTTCAAAGCATATCAGGTGCAAAAATACTGCAGAAAACAGCCTCATTATGCACCTAGTCAGATACTTATAAGCTTTGAGAAAAATTTAAATTTTCCCATATGTATTTCTGACTTTGATGTTGGTGTGACATATATTTACAAGTCAAAACTAAATTACAACAACCGCACAGTAAGATCTTGGGGTTTGAATCTGGTCCAAGGGCTCTCCGATTAGGATTTAAAGATAACATATAAAAATCATTAAAATAAAGCTGCAAGTTCTTAGGACTTCAAAGTTTTCCTTAAAGCAAACACGTGTGCAGACTACACAGCCATCAAAGTGACAGAGCTCGTCAGTGCAACAGACACATCCAAATAGCTTCTCTAAGAGAAGACTAATTTGACACAAATCCCGTCTTATACTGTATTTGCCCCTGTGACCTGCTGCTAGCAACCCAGTACCCCACAGGCACACTGCCTGTCAGTTTAAAGGGTCAAACAAAGGTAAGGAGAATGTAATTGCGTGCAATCTGCATTCTAAACGCATCTTGAATTGTCAGACAAGTGACAGAGGTCTGTGCTGGCTTCATGTGAGTGAGTGAAAAAATTCTCACAGACGTTGCATGTCACATACTTGCATTTCTCAAAAGGTATGAACTTGTGCTGCTGCATACATGTCAATATCTCTCTGTGTGGGAGAAAGCAATGTTTGTGTCTGTGTCTCGGAGTATGTGTTAATCTTGTCTAAACACCTAACACTCCCCTACCTGCTCAGACAGGGCCGTGGGTTAATTCTGGCTTCAGGCGTCATGGTTAATAACTGCTCATCAACCGCAGCTTGAACTCTCGGAAACGTCAACTGTTACTCTGAAAAACTCACACATTCAACAGGACTTTGGCGATGGGGCTTCTGAGAGTGGGGTTCTTCAATTATGTACTAAAATCAATTACTGCAAATAACTGAATAGAGCATGCCTTTATTGACAAAAACCTGTACGCTGTTTGCAGCAAAAAAATGCTTTTCCGCATTCCGAGGTGCTAGGTGATAACTCATAAGTCAAACAGCAGTTAAGAAATTAGTCACCAGCATGACTCCATGCACAGATGATGTGACATGTAGCTGCCTGACCCAGCTCGTGGGGAGCTAACTGTCAATCACCTGACGTTCATCATTGCCATATAGCAGAATAATGTGGATAGCTACTACATAGAGTGAGGATGGATTTGCTGCATATATAATACAAAAAAGGAGTCAAAAGTTGAAAGAATCGCAAAGCCTCGGGAGAGGGGCTGTATCACTCCCACGATGGATGTGTGGAAGAGAAAAGACTGTGAGCAATGCAGGAAAAAAGTATAAGAATGTTGTATTATGTGGCCTCAGGCAGAGGAGTCCAATAGCCTGAGTAAATCAGGTGATTAGCAGGGATGGTGTGAGCTGTCACATTTCAGACACTGGGCTTTAGACTCCCATCACCATTGCATGTGTCCGTCAGAGGCCCGTCAGAGGCCCACTGAAGCAGTTGACCAACAGGTCAAACACAGTATTATGAGCCACGTAGCCAGAACACAATGATAGTCCTGCATGCAAACTTCCTTGCAGGTATACTGATATGAACCAATACCTCTGCAGTGAAAGACACAGATCGAATGTGCACTCAAACCTTTGTGACATCTCCCTCTAAGGTGTACAAATGAATAATGACAGCCGATCACATTGCCAGAGAACACAACACGGGAAAATAACTACCTCATAAAAGTGACTAATCTGTGTTATGATTGATTTGATGCATGGCTGGTGATATGATACAATGCTCCCTGGGAATTTCCCTGACACATAGCATTGTGTAATGACCAAGGATTGTGACTGACATTTCATATCATGTACTCTCTTATGCCAGTAGCAAATGTAGAATTTTGAAAGGCCCTACAGAGATATCACTCTCATTTTCTTTTAATGCTATGTGTTCAGTATGAGTGTAATACAAGTGTATGGCTTCCATTCAACAAAAAACACCAATAAAGCTCCTTAAACAAGGCAGACAGACAAAGCTTGATCTTTACAATGTGCTGCTGGGATATATGACACAGTTTCCAGGCCCCACAGTGCTACAGGGATGCTCTAGGCCTCTGCCCCCTGGCCTGTCCAATAAAGAGGCCTAATTAAAAGAGCACTGAGGAGAACCACCTTGACTTTTACGGACGCTATAAATCTATACAACAGTGGACTATTCAGGGTGTCAGAGAATGGAGCAGAGTGGGCTAGAGCAGACAGGAGAATGAGTTAGAAAGATGGTGACGGCTGGCAGAAGATGAGAAGGGGTTGACCATGGGTTGTGGAGAACTTTTGGGGGGAGGGACTCCTCTCCTCTCCCTCACCTTCTGCCTGAGACAATAGGACTCACTAAGAGCCAGGGTGTGATAAGGTAATGATAATGTAATGAGGACCAATTATGAGCCTGAGCTAAGAGGAGGGCCCCTTAATTTGTCTTTAAAGTGGCAGTTCAGTGACAGATTGATTTGCTCTGAGTGATGCAAAATGGATGTGTCTCTGACAGGAAGAGAAAGAGAGACAGAATGAGAAATCAAAATGACAGGAGAAAGGGAAAGGTCAAGCAATCCTATGCTGTGTACAGTTTATGCACGATACTCTACACATGCTCAAAATGGTCAAACTAATCAAATGATTTTAAGCTGTGGTGCAAAACAACCACCATACACAGAAGAAAACATTTCTCATGTATTTTCACTCTCAGACCTCACTTCAGTGTGTCTATGAGAAAAAGGTGCTTTGGATAAACAATTAAGCCTTTTTCAAATGCAGTTCCAGTCAAAATTAAATTAAAAAATTGGTGTAACCTTTCAGACAAATTTAGGGATTTTCAGTATTCACACATACAGCTACATTCAGGAAAATTTTGGTCTTGCACTTTTTCCACACATGCCATGGCAATGTCGGAATAGATGGAGTGACAGTGAGGTAGATACAAGTAATGTAAAACAAATATACATGCCAACCTCCATAAAACTCCATATAAGTAGTTAGGGTGTACACTGATTTAGTTTTGTCCTGTCTTCCTCAGTTTCAGCTATCACCCATTCAATCATAGCCCTAACACGCACTTTGTAAATATATTGATATTATGAAAACTTAAACATGATAGTAACTGCAATAGCACTTTGAGACGAACCAGTAAAGAGGTGCACAAATCCAAATCTGCTTGGATGCTGCCCCTGCTGACTGTCTGAGGAGAGCTTGAAGAAGTTGATATCGGGAAAGGCAAGGTCTTTTCTCTTACTGCTATTTTGCAGCGTGCAACCAGTGTTTTGCATAACTATGATATTGCCTCATTTCACTTAGTCCTACAGTGTCTCGTAGTTATGCTAAAGGAGTCAAAATATAATGTTTTATTGTTGGAAGGATATAAGGGATAGGTCAAATTGTAAAATTGTGTAATTATCTCCCAAAGTAGGTTTTATCCATACCATTTTTTCAAGTTAGCTGACAGGTATGGGCAGGATGAGGACGAGTTGCTGTCTAATGATTTTCTCAACAGGTCATGACTGCTGCCAGGTGGGGAGTGAAAGAGCAGTGACCTGCCAGACACATAAGCAGCACCTACTGTGCATATCTTGTTCACTTGAGAGCTATTTTGATACATAGTACAACTATGGTTTGTTGCAGTCCATGATGAATTGCTGGAGACATGTCCATGCATCACTATTATGACTGGTGATTAATTCATACTCCTTTAGTGTATCAGAATATGAATATATTAAATTGAAACGTCCACCTATTTCTTATTGCATATTTATGAATATAGGTCGACAGTCTTCTTGCTCTGTTGCCTCTGGAGTAAGTGTGGCAGCAACAGTGTATAATCAATAGCCTTACCTTTGATTCTGACACCCAATAACAGACAAAAGTAAACAGGCTGGCAGATCTTGGCCAACATGAGAGACTTATCTTTATCATCATCATTACTTATTTTCAATCCTACTCTGAACATGATGAATGCTAACAAACATGATGGCTTTTGCCATAAATAATTCATAACTTAAACCATCTCTTGTTCTAGGTTGATGGTTACATGTTAAGTCATAAAAAAACACATAAGAGGAATGAAATTGCGGCAACAAAATAAAACAAAAAAATCTGACTGAGAGACAAAATTAAAAATACAACAAGAGGATAGCACCACCGAACATTATATGTTGTTCATGAATAAACCCTGGTTATGATGAATGATCTTTACAACATACCTCAATACTGAACTGTTTTCTCTTGAGCTTGAAGGCCAGGTCCTTGTGGTCAGGGAGTTTACTCACCAGACAGTTCAGGTGAGGCATTTGGCGTACATGCAGCAGGCCTGTGAAAAACAGTAAGAGCAGATTAAAAAATGGAAAGTGCAAGCAACGTGTTTTAGTACTATGCACTACATGTCTTCTGTTGAACTGTGTCAATATAAACAACTTAATGTGCATTCTTTTTACAGTGTAAAATCTTTTTAGAGTAGCTCAACATATAGAGGATCAGGTCTTGAAGGTAATTTATTTTCTCTGTCTAAATTACACATGCAATATTCAATACAAATGACTACTAACTACCCCGAGAACTCAGACAACTTATTTATACTAAACTTATTTTGAATGAAAAACACTGGTTTCATATATGGAAGGCTCGTTTTTGTTAAATACATTTGAAAATGTATATCTTGTTTTGTTTTCTGTTTAAATGTGTCAAGTGTTAAACAAGAGTCATCTGGAGATGACTTATCTCCCTGACATTCCCCCAAAAATTGTACAACAAATGCATCAACATACGACATATCCTCCATTCCTTTGGTGAGCCTGGAGTAAAGTATATTGTTTTGGATATGTGCTAAGAATAAGATGACCAACCTTCAGAGTCACCTTAAAATCCAATCCCAATTTTTGTATATTTCAAATAACTTTTCTGATGACTTGAAGGAAGCGGTTTTTCTCTTCAGCTTACTTGTTTCTAGTTTAGAAAACTGACAGTCAACCAATTAGAGGGAAGCATTCAAAGATTCACCTGCCTGATTTTTTTAAAAGTGTTTTTGAAAATAATGCACTAAAATCGATCTTTTCCTAATTTGTTTTAGTACATCTGTGCTAAGCATCAGAAACTAAACAGAAACACTGCAGTGAAATAAACTGTATTACCATTAGTATAAAACAAAACTACCAAGAAAATGACTTTTCAGATATCTATAAACGTTACCATATCAACATTTCGACTCTTCTTCTTTTTTACCTATGGAGTATGGTGTACTGTAAATTTGCTAATCAAAAGGACGCATTAGAGGAATAAGGGAAAGAAAACAAACATACAAGCTAAACATTGCTACGAAGGATAGGAGAAAGCTTTGGAGTATGTTTTACTCTTCTTTTCTCATTTCCTGTCACCACAATGTTACATTTTCATGAAACTGTAAAAAGTACTGTACAAGTGAGGTGGTACAAATGAGCGTGAGAGAGAAAAGAAGAGATCGAGGGAGTAATGGAGAAAGGGAGACAGACAGAGAAAGTGGGGGATGGTGGGTTTGCTCCTCTGTGCACTTGGGTGATTTCCCCTTGTCTGATTTGCAGTGACAGGCTTCCCAGCATGCTTTGAGCAGCCCTGAACTGCTGCCGCAAACATGCACGCACGCGTATCCGCACGCACTCTCACACCAGATGCGTTTGCACTCATGAACACACATCAAAACAATCATGCACATAAATGTATTTCATAACCCAACCAGCTGGTTAAACGGAGGGTAAATTTTTGACCAAGAAATTTAAAAGATATTATCTACAAATTCCAAACAACATATTCGTAATTATTTAAAAGACGGAACATTATAACACTCATGTTGAATCAGTTTGCAATGAGGTATGCAATATGCCTTTACAATGAAGAGGAATGTGAAAACTAAGAGGTGTATTATCTAAATAAAACATGCTGTTGGAAGAAACCAAAATCTGCCATGGAACGTTTTTACTCCTCGTCCCCTCATCTGTCACAACCAGGGCTGCCTTACCCGAGGAGGGGAGGGAGGGGAGAAATGAGAGGAAAAGCCTAAGAGTGAGTGGAGAGTACGAGAGATACAGCTAAAAATACCCCACTCGCATAAACTGACCTTTATGTGTGAAGAGTGTGATAGAGTGATGGAAAAGAGGAGAGCAAAAAGGAGAAAAAGGGAATGGCAAAACTGTAGAGGCAAAGTGATGTTGAGAACTGGGAGAGCAGGGACAAACTAAGTTGCACCCCTCACTCCTCTTCTTTCCTCCTTTCCATCTCTTCAGTTGTCCCTACCAGTGTCCTCTTCCCCTGCTGAAAGCCTTGCCCTCCATTTATCAGCAGAGCATTCTGGCCATAGAGACATTGAGCGAGGGATAGAAAGATAGAGGCAGAGAGGAAGAGAGAGTGATGGTGAGAATATCGATTCCCCAGTGTTGGTCTGCTCTGTTCCAGAGCCTCAGGGGTATGGGACTAGGGATGGAGAGGGGGCGAGGCGAGAGGGAGAGAGGCTCTGCTGGAGGGGGGGGGGAGAGAGAGAGCAGGAATGGAGGGGTTGAGAGTGTGAGGGAGAGGGGGTACAGCGTGGCAGCTGAATCCCCCCCGGCCTGTCTACTGAGGAGCACGTCTGATTGAGCAGCAGCACACTAACTTGCACTGACAGCCTGGCCTGCAAGGGGGCTGCCCTGCCTCCATCCACGGCCCAGCCCCAGCCTTAATGCACCGCCTGTGTGTGTGTGTGTGTTTGTGTAGTTGTTGGAGAAGAGACAGAAAGATAAGCGAGTGTGTGTGTTCCTACCATGGTAATCTTTGTAGAGTGGGTTGGTCTCTCTTTCAGAGCCTTTGAATGATTCCAGGGCTATGGCATTGTCACATAGCCTGGTTATGCTTCCCATTAGAGCTCTGTCCTGTAGGACCGAGGGAGAGTGGGAGAGAGAGAGAGAGAGAGGGAGGAAGAGTGGGAAAGAAAGAGAGAGACATGAGCAGGTAATTAAAAGCCTCCTGACGGGCCATCAGTGTTGCAATTATATAGGTCATCATTTCCCGTGGCCAGGTCATCTAAGCCATGGGGCTTAGGTGAGGGTGAGGAGGTATTGAAGGGTTAGGGGACTGACGGGGGTCACAGGTGATGTCAGAACAGGTGAATGGACATACATTTTACATCAGGCATACATCTACAAAAGTGGCGTGGGAAAAAACGGCAACACATTAAAATGATTTCACCTCATCGACCATCAATTTTTATGAAAGGGCTCACAGTTGTTGCACACTATCAAACCCACACACAGCAGGGGAGGCTGGGGGAAGTAGGAGAAAGGTGCAGAGGCTTGGTGGGGAGAGCTCCCCCTACTGGTTAGGTCAGTGCCTTAACTGGACAAATCAGGGACAAATACAGTAGGTAGAGAGAAAGAAGGAGAAATACACAAAAGAGTGTACGCAGAGGGTAAAGTGAGTGGAGAGGATGGAGGGAGAGGGATACTGGGATAGATGGAAAGAGGGAGTCCTGCATTATTTATCTCTTTCCCTCTTGAATCATTCACATCCTTCTCTCTGTGTTGGCTGCCACCGCCTAATGCAGTTTTCATGCCTTCATGTCTTTTCCCCCCACTCTTTCTTCTTCCTTTTCAGTTTTGTCCTACTTTTAAAATATGCATACTCCACCAGCCAGGGCCACCAGCACTTACAGGGTATCTCAGGTCATTGTAATACAGCAATTAAAGTCAGCGTTTGTTCGGCAACAACAAATTATTCAAAACACTAATGGTGCAGAATGGCCAAAATAGGGTGAGCTAAAAGTATTTGCTCTACTTTGTCCATGCAAAAATATTTTTACGATACAAACATGAGGATCCTTAAAAAAATCCACAAAAGTTTCAGAGTCAGAGCTGCTCTGCCGGTGGCATAAGGGCAGCATGATGTCAGTAAGACATTTAAATGCTACACAGCTTCTACAGTTTAGGTGATCAGGGAAATGCTCACCTTCTATAAATTATTAAATATATCTTTAAAAAAATCTTATTTATTTTTCAGGGGCTCAAACATGAGTCACTTTAAATGCAGAGAAATCTGTGCTGGCTCAATTAGATCAGATTTCATCACCGTAAATCCTCTGAACATGTTAAGTCACAGCTGAATATCACTAAAGTCAGGTCACTGCCAGGTCATAGGCAGAGCCCAGCGTCCATCTTACCTTTACTAAACCACAGTCCCTTCATGTAACCAGTTACTGAGGAGTGGCTCATTTTATTATTTTTTTTAGCTGTATGGCTCAGGACTGTGCTTTTTTTCTGCTTGATATGCTTGAATGTTTTTGCAGACTCTCCCCAAAAATTCAATATATCACCCTGAGGCAGACTTTTCATTCTGTCTGATGTCTTGGGTGAGCAGGGTGTGTATATATGACGCAAAATAAATGCACATAACGTCCATAGCTATAAAGGAAGCGGCATTCGGAAGAATCTAACTAATATAACAGTTGCAGCTATCATGATGATTATATTGTTACATGCCCTGGTTTAAAACCTGTCTAGTAAGTACACTTAAAAATACAAGTATCTACACCTCAAAATACAAAAAGACGGACTGAGATGGAAAATGTCTTTTGGAAATTTACAATCAACCACAAACAAATATTAAAACAGAAAATAATTAGCTGATGAGTTTAGCCTGGCTTTCAGGAATTCAAACCAGCAACTTGATTTAAGAAAATTGTGTTTCGTTATTTCACAAATAAAGACAACTGTTTGAAAATATAAAATATTACATGACTAATTAATGATTTTAGTCACTTCCTTCAAGTAAAATGCCGAACATTTGACTAACAAATGAGAGGATTTAGTGTGTATCACTTTTTTGTCATCAATCGTTAATCAAGGCAATGTAAAAAACAATAAAACAATAACAACAATGACCGCAGAGACAACAAACAATATATGATAATCGCATACATAAACATGCGGTACTGTACATGGCCAATAATATTAAATAGGAAAGGCTATGTAAAAGAAAATTAGGTCATGGCAAGGCTAAAGTTTGGGTTTAGTTAAGGAGTCTGTAACCTCACTACAGTACATTACCAAACAATTCAACAATTCAAAACCTGAGTCAAGACACCATTTAGTCTGAGCAGCACGTGAGGTGTATATAGATGATTTTAGGGTGCATTTTGTGTTTGTGTGTGTTTACTTGTGGGGATAGGCATGGTAGCAGGAGATAGTATGATGGAGGACCACAGTAGGACAAGCCTAATTAATGTTTCAGACGGACTGTGGCACTGAGCTGCTGTGAGGAGGCTTTCAGTGAGTTGCTAAACTTCCCAAGCTGCTCAATAATGGATAGAGAGTCCAGTGCAGTCTCGGCCAGCTAGCCCACTGCTTCTAGTCTAGACAGTTTTCCCCACTCTGTTATCTAAGCTAATTATCAAAGCACAGGCACTGGCCGAAAAGCGGCTACGCTAACATTTCAATGATCAAAATGGGCAGCATGTACAAATTGGTGACCTCAGATGATCAATCAAAAGAATCTATTCCTATGACAACATCAGAGACTAAAATCATCATTAGGTAATTTCCTTGATGCCCATCTACACACCCTCTCATTACCTCGATGTTGGCTTTGTCACCAAACACCTGATTCAGTCCAAAATTTCCTTCTCTTCTCCTCTTCCCCGACTCATTCTCTTCACTCCCCATGGTGGAGAAGGGGGAGGGTACAGATTAAGGGTTTGGAGGCCAGGCTAGAGCGGGACAGGGGGATCGCTCCCACCACAGCTGACATCTGCTAGTTAGCCACTCTACCTTTTTTGACTAGGCCAAGGCCACTGTGGACTGCACATATATAGGCTTGGAGCCAAAAGACTTTGTGACAACACAGCTGTTCTGAAGTTAACCATCGACCTATATCTTTCTGTAAAGAATCACAGACAATGCAGCTTCCATGTGCTTGTGAATAACAACTATAAGGAAGTAGTGTGTAGTAAGTGAAGGTGAGATAAAAACATTTTGGAAGAAAGTCTCAGATGGCTTTTCTTGCGAGTGTGCCTCTATGGTCGACTGTCTGGGGGAGGGCTGTGGTTTGCCATATGCCTCAGCAGATGACTCCACCTTCACACTGAGAGGCCAGACTGTACACAGATGCATGCACACGGACTTATACCCCCTAAAACACACACATATACACACAAAACTGCAAGAACAGCCAGAGATAGACCCAACTACGAGGAGGGATATTTGTAAGAGAATAACATGCATACAGAGGCAAGCACTCTAACTGTGTAGGGCTTCAAGTAATTACAAGCCCAAAACAAACAAACATAGACTTAAAGGCCTTTGAATGAAGTGTGAACTCGACTGGGTCAGTTGGGGGGAGTGATGCATGGAGGAAGAGGCCCCTCGTAGGTCTGAGTCAAACCAGGGTGACACTGAACCACAGGGTCAAGAGGAGGCCTGAGTACAAAAGACTTGAAACTTTGTTTGTACCCCATTAATGAACAATGCAAAGCAAAAGAGCATGGGCCAAATACCAACCCATGCATAAAAAAAGCCTGTCTGTTATCTTTAAACTCATGCAATTTAAAGTTTCAAGTTATTTTTCCCTCTGGTGGCAATCTGAGGTAAGTCATTTAGGAAACGACAGACAAGCAAAGACAAGTTGATGAAGAAGAGAGTAAAGTATTCATGATATGTAGACCTTCAATATCATGGTATTCTATTAGTATAACACAACTCATAAAATTATGACAACGAATTAAAATAAAAGTGGATGTATCTGTTATAGATCAGGTTGGAAAATAAATGCTAATCAGATAGGTTGCATTCTAAGTGTTGGCTCACAATTTTTGTTGTTCTTCGGGGTCAAATACTGTCTTACCTGAATGAGGTGTGAAGGCACAGTAACTACTGCGACGGAAAGCGATGACCTTAGCAAAGCACGCAGTCCATAGAGAAAGGTAGTGAGGGCGTGTTTATTTGTAGGGTTGTCACGGCAACACAGGTCATCTCCCCACATAACTGAGCCAAGAGAATGAAGCCCAATTCGCAGGATGTTGCATGACTTTGACTATAAGAAAGAACAAGTGAGAGGAAGTCAAGAATGTGAAATGTCTATAATAATATGTATGAAACACAATGAAAACACTATGCAGCAATATATTTTGATTTACTTTAAAGTTTTCACAGTGCATCTCAAGATTAACAGATCACTGCTTTTGATTTATGTTAGAGAGGTTTTGTTATGGATAGGATTTACAAAACTCTGGGAGAGACATACTGGACAGTCTGCTCACTAGCACAGACGATCGGAACACAGTGCCCAAACGTGACTGGACACAACTGCCCAATCACAGAGGCCATCTGACACATGCACAATGGACCTGTCAGACAGGCTTCCAATATGGCCGCCACCCAGAAATCCCAGCACATTCTTGGCACAGCAGCGATGCTCTGCAGCCAAGGGGGCCTGGGTAAGGGTGGGGTGCCATCCCTCGATCGAAACCCCCTCACGCCACCAAAAGAGATCAACGGCAACCCACTCTCATGAAGATGGAGAAAAAGTGGCCAAACAGTAGTGGGATATATATCATGGAAATGGAGAGAATGGAGGAGCCTGTCCAAGCTGTGAGAGTTTTTTAACCTTTGGTACAACAGCCTTTTATGTGGGGGTTTTCTACAGGATGGCTCCTGATTGTGGCTCCTGATCCTGAGGTGAGAGCCAAGAGTGATTAACAAAACTCTGGCCTCAATTTTTTTTTTATTTTTTATTTTTTTTTTAACAACCTCTCCTCTCCATTGTCCCTCCCCCTCTATTATCGCCTCTGCCCAACTCCCCATCGCTTCCTCTCCCAACAGAATGACCTAAGCTTCATTTGGATCTGTATCACGATCATGGGCATCTAAGAAAAATAAACCCCATTGTTTCTAGGAGTTTTGAAAAGTTGGCTCATAGTTTCCCCAAACACAACTCTCATACTGGACTGTATTCATCTTCCTTTACAACATTCAACATCAATGCTGCATCTTTGCACCTTAATACACGTATTAGTGCTGTGTATGTGCCTTGATCATAATTAGATATGCCCTTTCTTTGTTTGCTGACACAAATCTTGGGGAGACACAGAATTAGAAATCAATTTCTATGTCTGCAGCCCAGCAGGTCGGAACTGTGGTGACAAGATTGTTGCTGTGGCATTAGTAAGAGAGGCCAAACGTAACCCCTATAGTTCAGCCTATAGAGAAATCAGGGAACAGTGCCAGTAGAGTCCAGCCAAGGACCAGAGGCCAGCCATATAGGGTACAGCCAGTCTGGGACCAGAACCTAATCACCAGCCAGTCTCTGCAGAGACTCAATCCTGCTGCTGCCTCTGTTCTGCTCATTTCAAAAGACTCCAAACAATATGCTCCTGGAGATTAATCCATGTTCAAATCTGTTATGTGCACAAAACAGTTCATATGAAATCTGCATCTTGTTTCCACCGCTGATGGCAGATCAACAAATGAACATATGAATGTACACACACTGATCATCACCCATACAAGGCATTCTTGTGCAAGAGCCCTAGTTGCTCTGTGCGGTCTGCATTCCTGGACTGTGCCAACAGCGTGTCAGGTGGCCACACTGCTTTAATGATGTCAGCAGTTAATCTAGCGTGTGAGTGACAGTGCTCTGGGAGGAGGGGTGAGGAGTACTGAAGGTAAATCCTGTGTGCAAGTGGCAGGCGAGAGAGGTGGATCCAGGTGAAGACCAGAGGGGTCTCCTAATGTAGGTGACTAAAACATGTGGATACACACACACACACACACACATGCATACATATACATACACATACATACATATATACAGACACATCACAGTGTTAACCTGACTACATTACATTTGGCACTGTGGAAAACAGACAGGGCAATAGATGTTTCTGGCATCCTGTAGAGGACTGATGATCATTAGAAAGATTATATGTCAAAGGTAAGACACACACAGCTGGGACACACAGGTGACGCCAAGCCGAGCAGGTGAAATAGAGGTCAACAGATTCAAGAGAAGTGGTGGTTAGAGTGTTACAGAAGAGGTAGGAGTCAGAGATGCAGAACTTGTATCTCTCTTTTTGAAAAATGTTCCTCTAATGCGTATCACACACAATAATACAGTACCAGTCAAAAATTTGGACAGTTTCCTATCCACTTGAATGGGAAACTGTGTCCGAACTTTTGACTGGTACTGTATATATATGTATATATATAGTTTGACTCGTAGTAAGGCTACAAGCAGTGGCAACCTTAAAACATTAGTAACTGCAAGTCAAACAGTTCAACTTTAAAAACATTCAGTGAATGTAGGGAAAAATGCACACCTGCATTTTGTGTTACTATGAGCAGAAGCTTACTGCATGCCTTACTGCATTTCAACAATGTTTTCTGTCAATCAGAGTCAAACGCAAGTCTACACTGAAACGTGATATGACTAAAAGTTTGTGTATTTGATGGAAATTGAGATGTGTGCCAAACTGGAATGATAAGGTACTCTTTGGTCCCAAATATTAAGTCCGTTCCATAAATAAAACATACAACTCAACTGGTTAAATGACGTGAGGCATGGCAATACTTAAGATAGAGATTGTTGCGCCTGACGTTGACAATTTTTCTTGTTTTTTTTTCTTGTTTAGCTTCTTTGTCTGCTGTTTTGTCTGTATAGTTATGTACAGATTCACCACTTCATTGCTGTTTGGTGACATGATGCATCGTTTGTAAAAAAAAAAAAATGGTTTGACTTTGACAATAATGTAGGAAACAAATTTCAAGACAGTTGTAATTGTAGACATTATGTGGCAAAAATACCTCTGAATTCAGGATGAAAGAAGCAGTAATTCAACTCTTACCATGGAGGCTGCTACATCAAATCCCTCCCTGTGTATGACCTCTTGAAGTGACTTCAGCAATGTAGAGTAGGACTCAAGCATGGTACTGAAAAGAGCACAGGACATAACAGAGAGTGGACATAGTGGAGGAGACAACCAGAATGAGAACACAACAGAGTTACTTAGGACGTGTAAACTGTAATTGAAACCATTTTGATAAAACTAGGCCAAGCCTATCAACGTGGTTGCTTAATCCTCTATGACTGCAGCATATTACTCCTGACTGTGCTTTTCTAGAGCCACTGAAGCAGACAGATGATCCATATCAAGAGATCCAATTAATTTATTTGGTTGATTAAATTACAACATGACTGGTTCTCTGTCAGCTCCCCAAAGATCTGATTTTGCAGAGACATACAGACAGAGAGATGAGATGTCCATATGGACAAACATCCATATAAACAAAGACGATAAGTGACAGGTTGGAGAAGAATCAATGGGCCGATATCTAAAATTAACAGGGAACAGCATTTTGGTGTTTAATCATGGGTAAGATGTGCACCTCTGACAAAAGGCATCTACTACCATTGGAGCAACATTTAGCAACAGTCAAGGGATGGCTCACTGCTGAGCCCACCATGTGCCTAGAGGATGGGCAATGTGAATGTTAACCCCATCTTTTTTACACAGGTCCGTGCCACTTAAGGATGCTACTCCATTGTAATAACGACTCTATAGTGAGTCACAGTAGGCTGCTGTGACAGGTGTCAATTTGACCTGCAGGCGACAAAAGCTGATACACATAGATTGGTCACACACCAATAGCCCTGCATAAAGAACAGTAATACACACTTGTGTTGATTACACTTGCGCCAAGTATGTCCATGTACTCTATTTCAGTTATTCAGCCCAACAATGGTGCCTCCTGACCCCGCTGGGGCTAATGATGGAGCTAGTTTGGTGAAAGAAGGACACCTACCCTCCTTGGCCTTTCTGCCCATGCCCTTTCTATGAGGTAGGGGGCTAGGATGGTTTGACATGCAGTTGAGGAGGAGGTTGCCTATGGTTGGCAGCCATTGTGTAGGACGTCATTGTGCTTTAGCTACCCCTACTGAGCACCCTTCATTCAGGTACCAAAAAGGTCTAGGTGCTTAGCTACAGGGGCTAGCACTTCAGCTAATTAGGATCATACACAGGGAAGCTTCTTTATCTTAGTATTCCTCTTTCAGCATGGGAAGAAAGGAGGAGAGAAAGGGGGATGCTTGGTCTTAAACAACAGGATCCGTATCACCTAGAGAGCAATTTGTGCCAATTATTCCTTCAAGTGAAACGGAGCAATTTAACAGCTAGGGTATCAACATGGGGCTGTGGACACGTGCAAGGGGGAGTTGCCTGCTTAGGAGTTTGTGTGGTACATGTGTGTCATGTGCTGAGTGTGTGTGTGTGTGTGTGTGTGTGTGTGTGTGTGTGTGTGTGTGTGTGTGTGTGCATTCATGTATGTGTGTCAGTATTGGGGCGGGACTGGGGCACAATGATGTGATGCAGGTGTAGTTTCCTGCTGTCAAAATGTCTATGAGATCTATAGCGCAATCAGTTCAACAGTGACACCATAGAACTCTTATTCACTGGACTGCCATACAACAATGGAAACATTAATGGATAAAATGTTTATTTAATTTATTTGTTCCCAATTACTAAGCATTACTTCGTCCCAAACTGATATTTAGAAAAATGGTGAATGTTGTCCACTTCATGATCCACACTTGTGAAACTGTATTTTTTTAAAGTGAATATCTGCAACATTTAATGTGTTTGCATGGGTGCTCTGTCAAACAGTCTGTTTACTGAAATAAAGGAAGAGGGATTCTATAAAGCCTCCTCCACATCCTCTGTGCTCCAGATTGCAGTATTTACCCAGTGTGTGTGAGTGTGCCTTCGTGTGCTCAGCAGCACTCTCTGAGTAAAGAGCCTGCATGACCTCTTAACCCTAAGTACACTCAACGCAGGAGAAATCAAACAGACGCTGAGCAAACAAGACCCTTATTTGAATAGACATACACAACCTTTCCAAGAGGCTGAATGTCATAGGCCAGTGGCGAATCATTTAGAATAGAGGACGAACCTGATTTGTATCAATAATGGGTAACAATACTAAGTTTGCTGAATAAAATTCTGAAAAACACTGATTTGTTGAAATCCAACATTTCATTTCAAAATTGAGGAAACCATGCGTGCGTTGCTCTAGCCTTCAGCAGCAATGTTTCACAATTTTTTTATTTTCAAGCAATTCACTGAATCCAAGGAACTATTTACACAAATTTTAAAATTTAGCTAATTGACAGGTAAGTAACAATATTTTATTATATTATGTCTATCATATTATTTCAAATAAAATGGTCAAATGAACTGGTTATAGCTTGTGAAACGTGAAGATTTCCTGTTTTATATCCTAGGAAATGTAATATCTTTGCTTTTTGGACTGTTTGTCACGCACAAAAAAACAAACAAACTTATTTGTTAACTTGGGCTCTTGTTTCTCTTAATTCTTTCTTGTACCTAACAATCCTTAGTTGAAGCCCTACAATTTATTCAATTCTTATGAATACGTATCTCAAGAAAAGCTACATGATAGAGTTTTTCTAGTTACAGTGCTTATGCAATATGTGCTCTTTAAATTCCGTTGGGGCGTCTGCATTGGTCGTTTACCTCTATTCTGTGAACGATGCCATGTTTTCTCGCCTGTGTCCTGTGAATGATGTCGTATTTGTGTACCTGTGTTTTGTGGATGATGTCAGATTTGTGTGACTGTGTTCTGCAGATGGTGTCTCGTTTGTCTTTATGCATTCTGTTGATGATGTCTTGTCGTTTTACCTGTGTGTGGGTGATGACTGGGAGGGATGTTCTGGAAGGTAGAAGTGGTGACACTTGGCTGCCTGGCGAATTTCTGTCTCCATTGTCTTGGAGACGTCATAGTAATGCCCAAACCGGGATGAGGATGCCAGGGCAGTCTGAGGAGGTCAACAAGTCAAATGTATGTAAAAGCATAAAGCAACACTTAAGACCTTATATTAAAGAGCAACGTATTTTCAATCACCCCAGTCAGACACTACTGCTTGTTTTAACCTGCTTACAACAAATGATGTGCAATTAACAAATTTTAGATAAAAAATTAAGCAATTCATAAAAAAAGATCTTATTTGTTTTTCCTAATATGTTAAATGAATGTGCTTCACGATACTATGTTAATGCAATTGCATTGTTTATGGGTCAGTCCTCAACATTCCTACGGCAGAGAAGTTAAATAACCACTACGACCACATTCTTAATCATTTCTTCACATAAACGTCCACTTCTGGCTGTGAAAGCAAACGTGTCAGGGACGCATGGGAAGGCGGATGTTTTCCTGCAGCTGAAAGAGAGAGTTTTAGCTCCTCTCTCTCAGTGAAGCCGGGGATTCCATTGTTCGAGGGGCCCTTAATCTACTCCTAATCTGGATTAGGGCCCCCGGTGTGTCCCTCTCCTGGTGGGACGAGGGGGTCAGCAGGGCAGGGGGGTCAGGGGCTCATCTTCTCTTTGTGAGCTAGGCAACCCGCTTAGCGTTCCATCCCCGCCCTAACGGCCTCACCTTTGATCTGATGTCTTCATCGAGAGAGCGACACAGTGGGCTCTGCCAGGAGAGGTGTGTGTAAGGGGAAAGTAAGCATTGACTCTGTGGGTGAATTTGGAATGCAAATCCTCTGCTGGGGCTTACTAGTGGTTTGTAAAGACAATTTTACAGGGGAAGGGGGAGAGGTGAGGAAAGGACACAGATATAAAGAAGTTTCCAGGGGATGAAAAAGAGGGAGAGGATCACCAGGGACACACTGTGTGCTGTTAATCCACATAGCGATATGGATTATAGACAGAAGGGGAGAGACTGCAGAGAAGTAGAAGGAGAGGGTCACTTCTCAAAAGCGGAAGAAAGAGTGTAGAGCCGCCGATCCTCGCAGGGGGAAAGGCAGGGATTTGGGGAAAGACAGAGGCGCAGGTCTGGGTCATAGGGTTGAGCAAGAAGACATGTCAATGCACAGACTGCAAAGTACTCTTGTTTCCCAGGCTAAGCAGGGGTGCAGGCGTGTGTGTATCTGTGTATATGAGAGTTGGGGACCAGTGAAAAGCCCACCTATTGCCAGCTAAGTGTGAGTAATCTGGTTCAGCTCTGAAAGGAAAGGCTAGGGACTCATTCACTCCATAAAGTAGTTTAGAAGCTCATGGATTTAGTGGTGGAGACAATTGCCAAACAACTAAGACCAGAGAGCCAGTGTTGTTCTATCTCATACCATCATTTTCAGAGACACATTTGAGCTTTTATAAAAAAGAATTGCATTATCAAATTAAATATATCTTACTGCACATTTTAGTCCCAAGGCTGCAATCATTAAGTTAACAGACAATATGAAATATCATGTGATTACCTGTACTTTTGGAAGATTCTGATAGCGCCAGGCTATTTTCATGGCATCCAAACTGTCCTGAGGTTCACATGACAGCCTGGGCTGCTCCACTGGTCTGTGGATAGCAACATCGTCCAAGATGGGAGATGGGAGTTCCTTAACAAAATGATACGATAAATGTGAGTAGAGGGGCACTTTGAGAGAGCATAATGCCATCAAGGCCAACAATCCATGATATGCAAATTTAAAAGTACAAACACTATATGTCTGGATCCATTTCAAAAAGTGTTATGTATTATGTTACAAATATGGTTGTGTGCAACTGATCACCTCTCAATTATCACTTATAATCCATAGAAGTGTGTCGTGGTATCTGCAGACACCCTGGGTGTGCCTGTATTTTCTTCTTGGTATTATTATGATCATGATTATGATTATTATTATCAGCATCATTACTATTATTATTATTATTACTATTGTTATTACAGTATTTTATTTTATTTTTTGCCGTGATGGGGACACTTTGTGGCCAACAGCGTGCAGTATGAGGTAATAATAAATAAAAACGTATTTACCAGGTTTCATCACTGTCTGCTCTATCTTGAAGTCACATAAAATCGAGAATTGTGTCACCTGCAGGGTTGTGTGGAGGTGTGTTTATGTGAATTGCTGTGAAACTAAGAGAAAGTACGTTTTTATTTCTCTGTGCTTTGTTGTTGTTTGCTAGCTGACGTTATCTCAGGTTCAGTGCCACATAAGGGATCGGTTTCATGAAAGAGTCATGTCGGAGACAATCCTGCACCTGGACATAAAGGCTACCACACTGTGAGGAAATGTGACCAAGAATGCATCAAAGTTTTATTTCATAATGGCAGGAAGTGATTAAAAGCACAGTGTTGAATGTGGTGAAATTCAGCCATATTTGGTCATATTCTCAAAAGGTTGAGAACCCCAGTCTAGCTCACTGGAACAACACTGCTCTCTTTGGCCGAGGATGAGGGGTGAACTCAGAACTGAATCCTACAGTCATGCTACGTCTTTCCACCAAATTTCATGAAAATCGGGCCAGTAATTTTCCTGTAATCCTGCTGACAGACATGACCTATGTAGGTGGTAAAAAAATGTGCTCATATTAAATGTTCAGAGAGACATTTTAACTATCCTTGCTGTGTAATGTCATGTGACTTGTCACAGTCTTATCCATAAGTGTATGTAAGTGTCATCTTTTGAGATTAACTTCATTTTCCAAAAGTTTGTAAAGAAAAATCGTATCTGGCTTCTTTAATTGTGCTGATGCAATCAAAAGAATTCAGATAAAAACTCATTTATCCTGAAGAATTGATTGATTTCCTGGCCATTTATAAACATAATTTCTATGTAATTTTTTTTTTAAAGAGCACATGTGCATAACATGCATTTCCTTAAGACAGGAAAAGTATCGCTGTGGCATCAGTGAGATGGGATGAATAATCCTTGTAAGCAGTGTGTCCTTGTATCAGACATGACTATAGATCCAAAGTCTGACCAAAGCTTGAAGTCAAGCTGTAACTGTCAAATTGAGCCTCTAAAGCTGAGCTGTAGAGTATTTGTAAAAATTCAGCTTGAAGTGCACAATAAGACTGTGAGCTCATGAAACTGTGAGCTCTCTCATGGGAGAGCCTGATTTCACAGAGTAACAAGTAAAAACAATTGTCAATCGTGCCAGCCTTGGATGGAAAATGTGATGGTGTGTGTGAAAAATTTGACTGATATTTTATTGAAAGTAAACATGGTTTTAAGTATCAGAGTTATTGCATTGCATGTGAACGTGTTCTTCAGTTTCCTCCTTTACCCTGATTTCTCCCAATAAGCTGATTTCTTGTATTCATTTAACGTAAGGCACAAAGTACAACCTCAGAATCTGATGATTAGCATACCATGAATGTAGCTGTGAAAACACTAAATGATGTGATATATCCCCATTGGGAGTGCCCCTCTCTTAATAAGCCTTTGATATGTAAAGGAAGGGTGAGGCTGTGACCCCTCCCACTATCAATCAGTGGGAGAGAGACCCTCCTCCCTTATGATGGGGTGACAGTCAGCTTCTGCGGCTACGGTTCTCTTCACAGTGTGATGCATCGGGAAACATTTCAACAATGCCACAACCATGTCACCCTCGACCTCTCAGACAACTACACTGACCCTGACACATCTTGGGGAAAGCTGTGTGCCTACAATATCTGGTAAATTATGTTCCAACCAGCATGAACCAGGCTAAATACTGTAGAGCGGCAGCTGCTTAGTATATTATGGTAAAATAGTCAGAATTTTTTTCAAAAATGTCTTTCACGTGGTTCAGTAGTCATCCAGGGATGATGTTTGAGTCGACATATTGAGGCCGAATAAGCTCCACTGGGAACTGAGCAAACATGTAATTCTTTGTTGGCCACGCCTCCTCTCATACCTGCAAGATGTCATCTGGATTATCTCGAGCAGAGGCCACGAAAAGTTGATGTCGACACACCACTCCTTCTGCCAGGAAGTACTTCAAGATCATACGAGAGTAGCTATCATATCGGTCCTCCTCTAAAAAAGAAACACAAGAAAACAATCAGAGTGAGTGCGAGTGAAAAACACAGACATACACTCAACTGTCAATCAATGCCATCTTGCTAAGACTGTCTGCAAGCCCTGAGGAAAGGTTGCAGTGACCAAAAAAAAAAAAGGTTCAACATGTTCTGTATGAAAAATATATCAACCTCAACTCCATCATTGGATCTTGTCTCATTCTGACCATCCATTTACTAACCACAGATATTGCAGTTCATGACCACATCATAGTTGCAGACTGTAATTGATGTAAGGACCCCAATCGGGCTACCTTTAGTTGGGAACTGATGAAATGGCAATCGACATGGCAGAGTTACACGTGTATTATTGTGTAATATGACAATCAAAGCAGAGATGACATCCTTAACTCTCTTGTTAGGATCAAAACAATAATCTTGTCCACTTTCTCCTATCATATCCCCAACGAGCAGCAGAGGTGAGAGGGAGACACCTGTCTTAAGCATTCACCTGACCCCTCCCCATGAGGTACTCCTGCTGTCAAGACAGTTGACAGGAGGAGGTAGAAGTGGGATAACAGTGCCTGTGGACAAAATGCCTCTTGACACCTGGTTCATTTGAATCTCTGCGGATGTGTTTATTATCATACAGTGGGTTAAAAGTCGTATATAAGTTCTGCAAGAGGTTTCTAAACACAAGAGAGGTAATTCTAAACTCGGAATTATGACATTAAAGTCTCGTTTAGTGGAACATCATATAGATAAGTGCCCTTTCTCGGTGAACACATAATGGACACCAAGCCATTCCACACCCCAAACACACAAAAAAAGTCTGCATCATCACCATGAAACCCCCTCTGAGCAGGGCACATAACTCTACCCAGCATGCTGCTGCTGCTTCCTGTCACAATCATCATTTTGTAAAGATTTCATAGGCCTCTCCACACAATGACAAACAGTGGGCACAAAGACAAAGGCAGCAGTGACAGTTAAAGGTAATGGGCATACAGCTGACAGCTTGGGAATGACATCCTGACGTGTCATCCTCAAACATCCGGAGAATTCTGCCCTCCCACGTTCCCAGTCCATGTCCTCACCTATGGACTTAGAATGGCCCAGGAAATTCCATGGCTCTTCAATTTGTTGTCGGTGGGGCTCCCTGTTCTCTTATTGATGGGTTTCTAGGTCAGCAGGCCTTTGTGGCTTTCAGCAGGCCCCACAAAGACTCCCAGATGGGCCCTCTCAAGATGGGGCCTATTGTGGCTGTGTTTCTATGGGAGCCTTACAAATGGAACCTCCAGGAGTCATTAGGCTGTTTAGGCGGGGGGTTAGGGAGGGGGGGGGAGAGGTGGCGGGGTATACGAGCAACAGGGGGTGGGGGGGCGGTCATATCTTTGAGGTAGATCAGTCACTCTGGACAGTCATGGGATTATTTTTTCTTCTTTTTTTAAAACTTATTCTGACTAAGGTTTGGTAAAGGGGGTTGGGTGGGTGGGGGGTGGGGAACGCCTCTTCTTCATTTGCCTTCAAAGAGGGGATTGGAAGTGCAAGAGTCCTGAATCATATCTGCTAATGCTGCAGGGGGAGGAGACAAAATATATAGGTCAGTGTTTTCCCCCTTGTATGAATCTTTGGTCTATGAAGTACTATTATTTCTACAAAACAGGTCAAAATAATTTATGCCAAAGGCAGTTAAACAAAATGTAGACACTTACTGAAAATGGACTTGAGATTAAAAATAGCATTTAAATACTACTGCTTCAAAGGTGGGTTATATAAGATTAAATGTCATGTAGAAGCATTTGTCAAACATCATGCGCTGAATGCACATATCTTTGTTCTTTAGCTTGTGACAACTGTTCATCTGTATCAATTCAATTTGTTGGTGTCAGACACATAGTGTTATGATTTTGATTACATATTAAAAAGATGGCAGATGCACCTGCCATTTGTAGATAGGTGACTCAGCCGCTTGCTTTTACATTTCATTATATTGTGTACTGCATGCATAGTAGCAGCACTTCTAACGTCTTCAGCTGTGTTTATGTTTTATGTTTTAAGTCTTCTTTGCTGCAAAATGAAATTTCTCTTGTGAGACAAGACAAGATCTGAATTGAACAGAACTCACTGTCATGCAAACTTATATTACATAAGTTTATATAAGTGTTTGTAATTGTGATTAACAACGTTCAGGGTTTTTGTATTTACATATTGCACCACCTGTAGTTATACTTATGGATACTAACTTTACTCTGGTGTACAGTATTCTACATTCATAATACTCTATGTATAATAATGTTCCATATAAATAATAAAACTATACTCAGAACTAAGACAATACTAAAAGCGCACTAAGAAGCTTTGAAATATTTAAATATGTTAAACAAGTAGGTCAATAATTATTATGGGCACTTAAAAGGAAAAACGTATTGCCTTACACTAATGGAATGAAACCATACATGGTCAACATAAGAGCTGGGAGGCTCTGTTGCTTCTTTTACAAAACACAAGAGATGAGAGATCTTCAGACAGCAGCCATACTGGGCTGATCCCCCTCTGGTTGACAAATCAGGATGGACAGCTCAAGACACTTCAAAGGCAGACAACAACCAGTCTGATAATTTTATGTCTGTTTCTCACAAACAGGCCATCACGGCTAAAGGGGCAGACTGTAGGAGACGACTGCTTGAAACAAACACAAACAAACAAACACACGCTTCAAACTCCCCCATCCCACCCACGCAGCAAAACTGACACAGATGCACACATATACACATACATACATATACAAACACACTGCTCTTGCAGAGACAAACACAAGAGCGCTCACACACGCATTTCACCTTTACTGTGTCTCTCATTACCAGATGAAACCAACCGTACATTGATTCACAAAATGGAAGGGAAGAACGCATTAGTGTATAATCACTGACTCCTGCATCGATTTGGGGGGTGAATTAAAGGGCAAAGCAATATCATCAGTTGGTATAGGCCTTTGCTACACACAAATTGCAGCTTCAAGGGGAAACGAGACTATCTTAACCTCACTGTCTCCCAGTGCATATAGCCTAGCCTATGATGAACGATAATAACAATAATAATACAGTGGACAACATTTATGTCCCTAGAAAACCCACTTGCTTTGAATGTACACCCAAAAACTTCTATAACACATCTGCAGAAAAGCATATTCATGAAGAATCACAGTGGAAGTGTGAACACCTGGGATTCTAACTAGAGACACTCAGGTCATAAATCTATTTGCCATTCTGCTAGACAGTGATGTGCCAACCTCAAAGAGCCTGAATACAGACAGACAGTATCATTAACTAAGAGGTGTTACTAAATTCAGTTTAGGGAACACATTAGATTTTTTTTGTCTATACATTATTAAGATGAATACACATTTCAGCCATAAGTTAATTAAGTGTTATTTAAAATCTATACAATGATTTTATAGAGAGTTGCCAAAAAGCTGAAGGCTGCAATGTTTTAGAAGAGTAGCATATATGCACCTTCCTAGCTGTAAGAATTAAATAGATTCATACTGTACTTCCATATTGTGTATGATGTATGTTTCTGAGAAGAATTGAAGAAATTATCATCAAAATTACTCACCAGAGAATGTTGTTACAGTATCTGCATTTATAATGCTATTAGGTATCTAATGTAATGCATATGAAATGAAATGTCTCATCCTTAGTGTGAACCTCACCTCAAGCTGCATTGGCAAAAAAAAAACTTAAACCAATAAAGTCATGACTAATTCATTAACAGTCTCGCCTTTTAGTCTGTTATGTCCAATCAATAATGAACAGCTGTACTTTGAATTTACAGTTGTTTCCTCTGTCTTATGTCCTGCCTTCACAGCCTGTTTCAACAGGAAATTATCATTTCAATAATCATCAATGTGGCTTTTTTTTCAATTTGCTGCTGTTTATTCTGTTGTTTGTTTTGACAAGTGAAAGTCTCACCTATGAGAAGTACTGTTCCAACTGCTAAGCCACCACCTGTTTGTAAAGACAAAAAAACAAAGTTTCATTTGAAAAAAAAAACTAATATCAGTAACATATTATAGACAGTGTCTTACACTTTATCACTATGGACCTCTGGAAGCCTTCCTTTGAACCCTGCTGCTTCCTTCAATCTCCACAGCATTGTATTCATCTTTGTTATAGGCCTTTAATTTTGACATGTAGGAAAATCACTGACAAAATTAATAATAACAACGATTGCTCTTTTCTATTCAAGTGCCCCTGTAAGCCATGACAGCGTGAGAACGAGAGCGAGTACAATGACAGAACCCAATAACTAACGCAGCTAAATTGATTTAGCAATCATTCAATATTCATTTTTATTTACACCTGTCATTTTCCCACTGTGACATGTCAACAATCAACACATAAAAATGAATGACAACGGCCTTATTTGGAGACTTGATATCTGAAGCTATGTCTCACATGTTTTGTTTTCACACTGGTTATGGCAAACGTTTCAATTAACCCTGAGACTAAAGTCACAATGTTTTCATTGATGCATTGCTACATTTGTGTCAGAGCTCCTAAGATATCAATTATAATATACTATTTTACTTCCAACAGAAAAAGTAGTGTCTTTTATTAGACACAGGGACACATACAAAAATAAACAAGTATCTCTGGGTTCCAAACTAAGATTGAAGATTTATGTCACTATTTAAGGTGAATTTTTTTGTGTGCTATTTGTTGCCTTAAAATTAAGCCTAAATAAATACAGAAGATGATAAGGATAACTTACTTTGATAATCCTGAGATAATACTACTTGGAATCTGGTATTTCAATTGGCTAATGCATTCACTCATTAAAAACATTAATGCTTTTATATTAATGGTTTAGTAACAACCAGAACATTATATTCCTACATTTATATCAACTCCTCATAGTCAGACACGTTTATCTAAATTATATGACTTATTTTTCCCCGTGCTCAAGACATAACAACTGTGTCATGTTGTGATACACAACTTTTGCTGTGCACATTTATATTATGAATTTATCATCAACGTTATGTCAAATCGAATAAGTTGGTATTCAATGTCAGATGGACCGATAGATGTACTTTATTTACTCCAGATAGGGAAACTCCAATGAGTATCACTTAGTTGAATTTGAGCAGTCTTGATATTGAAACAAGGCATGCCAATTCTATTAAGCCAATTAGTTTGATAGACATTTGACAGCAGTTTCAAACATCCATTACGATTAGACAGCGATATATTCGTTTTCCGGACTGTAGCTACTTTGATCCCCAAATCAGACAGAGATGAGAATGCTGTTTATCTGCTGTCAGTTTAATGAGAAACAAACATGATGCTAAAATTCAGGTTAATTATCACACCTTTAGTAGCCTTAGTCGTATCCCTACTGTGGAAAAACTCCCTTTTGTGTGAATTCATGGGTGTCCCCTTTGAAAACTTCATTACACGAATATTTATTCACTAACTTTAGTGGGTCTAGCAAGCATTACATGGATACACACTGCTAGTCTATGTAGCTAGCGCTAGCATTACATTCAATTTCAACAGCAGACTGACCGAGCAGATAGTCCAGCGACGTGACACCTGTCGAAACTAAGAGTTGTCCATTTTGGACCGAGTGTCGAGTACCAAGTATGGAAATCAACTTGTTCCTTGTTTTCTTCTGAAAACTCGTAGTATTTACCAATAAACATTCGGCTGAGGTTTTGCCTACACTGCTCATGGGAGCTGCCATATTGCTAGTAACGTAGTGACGCCTGTTCACGCTTCGGGGCGTGTTGTCCAATCAAAGAAAACATTAATGGTGCTCGACCAATGGTGGCAGCGATTGTTACGGGGTGCGCAGATGCAGGAAGTTCAATTTGTTATGTTCAGTGGATAGTCGGAGCATTGAATCACTCAGTTTGTGGGTGAGTAACGCTTTGTTGATTAAGTCACTTGTTTTACGTATCCTATTCACATTATCTTGCGCTGATGTACTCTGGCAATGGCCGAAAGCTATCGATGCATAGAAAGTGATCTATCGTCTGGCGTTGACCATGACCTTATCGGTTCATGGCATTACTTTTTTTTAGCAATCAGAGCAAAGTGACATTTTTTGCAATTAAGATTGTTCCATTGCAACAAACTGTACGCAGAATATTCTATTCTATTGCGACAATATATTGCAAGGTATATCATGCAACAATGTAATCTTTATCGTAAAAGAGGACAACATAACCTTCACACATGAATGTCTAAATTATGTTCAGTAAGCAGGAATCAGACGTACACTAAATTGCCATCTATCTGTCTGTCAGTCTGTCAGTCACTGTCCTATTAGAGAGTATCACAATATTTGCATTTATCATTTATCCCACCATAATTCTTTACTTTATTCAACTCCCCGCCCTGCCACATTTGTAAAAACTGAATCAATGAATCGGTCAATATACTAATCTGCTAATTTATGTCATAACTTGATAAATAGGTCACTGATTGCAGTGGTACAAGTGCACCCATTGCAATACAGAGCAGCTTCATGAGCCTGTGCACTTGGTAGTGACTCTATGTATTATATGCAGCGTAGTTTTATAGTGAACAACACTGTGGATCCCTGTTCATCGCATCCAATATCATGTTCAGCACAAAAAAATATTGTTTATTATTCTGCCGTAAAACATTTGTATGCACATGCCGTAATTACATTTTACATAATACTTGATACAATTTTGATTCAGAGTGGTCCAGAATGCACTCTGTTATCTACAAAATGTTATTGCTGTCATTTAAATATCATATTGGTGCTAAAATATAAGCATATTTAAAATGCAAAATCAAGTATTGCAACAGTAGAATCTATTTATAATAACTGAGTGGATTGCAATTTCCCCTTTGTGTGCTGAAGTCTCCAACTTTAACAAAAACCAAAATACTTTGAACTCATATATGGGTTTTTAATAGAGGTTCTGCACTGGAATGTGGAATGTAATGCAGCACTCTGCCAGGCACCTAATGGATCTTTTTCATAGGAGTCATTTTGACATGATGTAAATAATAAAATACATGATGGATACATTCCATTAAGCTACTTTGGATATAGGGCCCAGATATTAGGCCTGTTGGCACACTGTCACACTGACATTGAACACTTGGAAAGACCAGAGCCATCATTAATGTCATTAGCAGCAATTGTTTTTCCTACTATGACAAGTCAAAATCTCTGGTGTGAGGAACGCCTATTGAATTTGGAAGCCTCTTTCATATATCTCAAGTACTCTGCTATTCTGTCAGATTAGGCAAACCGCTGGTAAGGGAAAGGCCAATTTCTTTTGTACTGTAGAATGTCCACAATTAATACTGGTTGACTGATGAGAGATCAGTGTAATCCTTAAGACAACTTCAAAAAAGGTTTGTGTGGCAGAGAGAGGCCAGAGGCAGCACAAGATCACAGGATACTTTACAGGCCCTAGAGGAAGCAATAGCCCAACTGCTCACTTTACAAAGGCTCTCAGCAGAGGCAGTCCTGCTGTTTTGACAGCACTGTTGAGATTTATATGTGCTGACAGGAGACCAAGGGAATATATTAACTGACAACACTGGGCATTGTGGAAAGCCTACAGTATATGAGACAAATAAAGATCTGCTGACTGACCTGCATCTCAGAAGGAAGAGAGCCTGCTTCAGCAGTGCAACATGCACGATGTACGAGTGTGTTGCTTTGGGAACCTTCTCTTGCAAGTCTCCTTATTTCCAGTTCTCTCATATCTCAATTTAACTCTTGATCCCTGTAGCGCAGTTCAGTTTGCGGTAGTGTAAACACAGCAGCCTAATTGTACAAAAACAAAATAATGTAAAGGTCGCATTTTTTTTCCAATTTGTCATCTGTGCATGTGTATTTTTCTGCTGTGTTTTTGTCAGTTTTATCAGTCTCTGTATCTGATTGAGCTATATAATGGCAGCAGTCATAACATGTCAGACCCTTCCTGGACAGGCTGTTTTGGTTTCTTTAGTCTAATTCTGCCATCAGTGTGGAGCTGCGACAAGCAGCAGACCTCTTGTGTCCGGGGGATGCTAGATTATCGTCAACATGCACCATATTTGTTTTTTTAGCACTGAAAGTAAAGTAATATTCTAAGGGCACATACAATAAGCATATGATGGGTTTTGTACACCGCTAATTTCATCTAAGGATTAAACTTTTTCCATGTACTCAATATTCCATATTTTTAATAGGTTTATTTTGATTCCCTGAGACTTTTTGCATATGTTGCATGAAAAACAACAAGTCACATTTAGCTTGACCTATTGGATAGAAAAAGCAGACAATGAAAAAAGACATAAAATGCTCATGAAAGGAAAGGAAAATGAAAAGAAATCATATTCTTAAGAACCATAGATTTACTTTAGGTTGAGGTATCTATCATTAGCTAGGGTTAAAATATATCAGGGTTTGTCATGGGCTGCTGAATGCAAAACACAAACGCCTTTGTCAGTCCGACACAACACTAGATAAGATCTCTCAATTCTCTCAGCACCAGGCCACCACCACAGATTCGCATGTGGTCAATACAATAAGGCTTAGTGGTTGATTTTTTTTCCTTCTCCATTCTATCTAATTGGCTGGGGACTCTGTCAACCCACACTTCCTTTCAATTCATAGCAGTTGTATTCATATCACTTGGCTATTATTTGCTCTGGCTGACCCATTGATTGTAGGTTTAAATCCTCAGCTCCTCAAATAGTAACGTCACCCAGCTATTTCACAGCTGTGTTGCCGTTAGCAACAATGAAAGAGCAATATGGAGATCAGTCGCTTCAATTACGCCTCTGATAGAAGGCAGACCTAGAAAAGATGGGAACTAGACAAAGTACTCTGTGACTGGGACTTCTGCATCTGTCACTCTCCATCCAGCCAGGTGCCTGTGTCTAAATCAGCAGGATTATCTCTGATTGGACTGATAGTTGAGGCAGACCCCCTGGTTGCCTAACCTCCTCCTTTTTATAGCTCATATTAAGATCAAATCTAGCTCTGTGCAATAGGACAAATGCCCCACCCTCCCATGCCTTATGTTGCCAGAGGAGAACATCAAAGGTGGGATTCGTCCTCTCTCCAGTGCTGCTTCTTCGTCCAGACTCCCTTCCATCTGGGATCCTCAGGGAGAAGAAGAATATCTGACAAGGGGCTTGTAAGCCTCTTAGCCCCCCTGTTGCCCAGTGCTCCCTCAGCCCATGTTTTCCTAATTTAGTTGTGTAAGGAGTCCACTGCAAGGCCCTTGTGCTCTGTTTGGATTGAGATTCTCTTTGTGGTTCTAATAGACTGCCCATGTTTATCAATTAACACTACTCAACCAATGGCAGGTTCAAATCTCTTGGGACCAGTGGCATTAATTCCTTATTTAAATATTTCCTTATATCTTCAATAAAGTGTATTTAATTAGGTATCAATTTTGATACGCTGTCAGTGACTTTGCTCTATTGTCAGTTTAATAATTTTTTTAATGATTTATTTATTATGTCTTTGCTGAATTTCCATTAAAGTATTTCAGTGATAATTATCAAAACTCAGGTGAACTGGCTGTGTAACTTCAATTAAAAAAAATGTCAATATTAATTTTTTTATGCTTATTTGAGGCAGAAGGTTTTATCAGGTCATTAATCATGATCGAATTTTTAAAAAAAGAAATAGGAATGATGTTATTTATCTTTAAATCACAATACTCAATGAATGCCATATATGATGATGTGACCTTGACATTTTCCTTAAACATTACGGCTGCCACAGATATGATTGCTGTAGGAAGCATCATATTTGATGATGAAAGAACAGTAACTTGTTCAGTGCTTATCAGCTTTTGAGAGACTCTTTCCTTTTTGTTGTGGATGCGTCATAGTGATGTTCAACAAGCGTCTTCATTCATGTCGATGCAAAAATAAAACACACATCGTTCCCATTTTACTTTTACAGTGTCTCAAATCGTGCACTCGGAATGCTTTCGACAGTTGAGCAGACACAGCGATAGGTTGTTGATGGTTGCTATTTCAAAGAAAAAAAATAATTCTGATTCATCTACTTGAGATTGCGCTGCCCTGAGTGAAACGGGGCTCCCTCAGTAAGAGGATCACAGAGTTAAACGCACAATGATGTGTTTCCATCGGCAGCTATTCCTTTGGGAGCCCCCTCTTTTTGCCACTGTAGCGCTGCGCTGTGACCACAGGAGGCCGGTGGCCACAGATGGTTCTGCAGAGAGGGCTGCACTGACTTTCTTTGTTTTCCCATGAACATGTTTGGCGTGTAATCCTGGATTAACGGAGAGACTTTGTGTTAATTTACAGCTGTAATACAGCATTCAATTAATATTGTTACTCCCCAGCACACACGTGGACTGGGTATCAGGGGCAAGAGATAGTTTTGGTTGCCGGACTCTGCTCGGGGGAATTCACTGATAATGGAGATCCAATCAGAGGTTTCTGTGGAAGTCCACCTCATTCTGACTCCCAACGGGAGACACTGCAGCCCATATATGCACTTTGTATGAAACACATTGGTCATGGTATTGTCTGTGCACATTCACACCACATGCACACACACACACACACACACACAGACACACAATATCAATGACAGAGGGTGCCTCTGAAAACCAGGCGACTGCATATGGACTCTCTTGATATCAGTCACTGGCTGTGTGATCTTGTTATGCAAAGTCCCTTAATCCCTACCTATGATGAATGCACGCTGGAATGGAGCAAGGCTTGGCGGGGGTGTCCACTGTGCTTGCGAACGAGTGCTATAGCAAAGAGATTCCTGATCCCCTCTCCAAGCAGAAGGAGCACATGTGAGATCATGTCTGCATGAGCATTACAGTATATATGGCAGTGACAGAGATGCTGGCGGAGGCACGTGAGAGCAAGACAAATAGAGTTGAACATGTTGCCCTCAGATTCACATTAACCTTTAGACCACTTGCTTCCCAACAGAGGAATTAAAGGGCCAGCGATGTTATGGTACCACCTGTGGGAGGACTGAGTTTACAGTTCCTGTGGAACTGAACAAGAGACCCGAACAGACTGTGTGGCTGGACAGGGGCACATCATTTGGGCACTGAGTGTATACAGTATGTCCCCCTCCACCTGCTCGAGCGCCATCATTCGTAGTGGTAGCCACAAGATGAGGGTTGCATGGGGTGATCAGGGAACAGAGGCAAGAGCGGAGTAAAAGCAAATGAGGAGGCAAAGAGGATGGAGCTGGTCTTTTTCGGATCAGAGACGAATGGGCCAAAGAGACAAACCATTCTGGAGATGAAAGAATAGATAGAAGGTTTAATAGGTGGAATATAGTTGGCGTGAATGAGAGCATTGTGTGTGTGTTTCTGTGTGTGTGTGAGAAGAATAGAGGGGGGTAATGGGATTAGGGGTAACACCTTTGGCAGGGCTGGGAGAGCCACCTGACACCCAGTCTGTTGGGGACATGGGGAGAAAGGGGGTGGAGGTGGTGGGGCTAGGGAGAAATTGGGGGTCTAATCCGTGTCCATCTTTGGGAAGTCATTCCCAGAGCTCTGAGGATTTGGGGCTTTGGTTTCCGCTCTGCTTGCTTTGGTTAATAATACCCTGGGAGGGAGAGAAGACATGGAGAGAGGAAGGGGAGAGAGGAAAAAAACAGAAGGAATCGGGGAGACAGAGATAATTTCTTTACCCTGCTGTGGACCGGCAGGACAGAAGCCTGAGCTAAAAATGTTTGAACTGAAGACTAACCTCAAAGTCAAGCTATTATTTTCTAAACACATGGGTTCTATCTGTTTGTTCATATGCATGTGTATGCATGTGTATGTGTGTGTGTGTGTGTGTGTGTGTGTGTGTGTGTGTGTGTGTTCAGGTGCGCCTGCGTACACAAACTGTGCATGACAGTGAGTAAAGATTGACTTACTTTCCTATGTCCGTCCAACAGGTTGCAGCCTCAGTTAAAGTCAATAACCTGAGTGTGGCTGAGCTGTTTGCTCAGAAGACACACGGATTGTCCTCGTGTGTGTTTGTGTGACAGAGTGTTTGCTAGGCAGGCGGGCGGGTGGGCGCCGGGGGTGTCTCTGTGTTTCTATGGTGCTGACAGGAGCTGATAACTGCTCTAATGATTGTGGAAGCAGCACAGTGTCATGGACTAGCTGCAGACGGGCCAGAGCTGCTCGGCTGGACGTGTCACAGCTTCTGTGTTTGTCCATCACCTGAGTGCAAGGTGTTGATTGGTCAATCCTACACAGGATCAAAGTTCAGGCCAGTCCTCTGCTGTGAACTGGCCGCTCAGCCCCTGAGAATGAAACACCAGGGAATGTGCCATTTTAGCAGTAGGCCAACTGTGACAACCTTGTTCACACCTTGAAGAATTAAACCACCAATAGCCTTTTCTTTCAGAAATCCTCAAGTAGACATAAGCCTACCATAAATGGATCAGTCACTGAATCATTCCGTCACCACTGTATGTACAGAGCATTTAATCTCTATGTATGCTGACATTGTCCTGTGGTTGTGTTTTGTTCTCTAGGTGGAGATGTTCCGCACTGTTCTGGGGAAGACCTTGGGGTTCGTGGGCTACGCAGTCCAGTATGGCTGCATTGCACATTGTGCCTTTGAATACATTGGAGAAGTTGTGGTGGTTTGTATTATTATTATTATTATTATTATTATTATAGTAGTAGTAGTAGGATTGAATTAATGTTAATTTTCTTCACATCCATACTAATGAATCTATTCACAAGAAATAATAGTGTGTTGTTTTTTTTCGTCAGTGTTCTGGTCCATCCATGGAGCCCACCATTGACAACCATGATATTGTTTTCTCTGAACGCATGAGTCGCCATCTTTGCAAGATTCAAAAGTAGGTTCCGGTCAGTGGGCAAAAAAAGGACAGGTTTTTGAAATGTGTATAAATATTTCACAATTAACGTTTTTGATTCATGCAAGAATGAGGTTTATGGGTCGTCCACCTGTGCAGCAGTGGTATGTCTGTCTGTCTGTCCCTGGAAAGCCTTGAGGGAATCTCCTCGAATTTGGCGCAAACGTTCCTCTAGACTCAGTGATGAACTAATTGCAATTTGGTGGTCAAAGGTCACACATTTACAGATGAATTGATTGTGTTATTTGTTTCTTTTCAGGGGCGATATAGTGGTTGCCAAGAGTCCATTTGACCCAAATATAAACATTTGTAAAAGGGTGATTGGGTTGGAGGGGGACAAGGTGTGCACAAGTGGACCATCAGATCTCTTCAAAACCCACACATATGTGAGTATTTTCTACCTCCTCACAACCTATATTTGTTTCACTTCCGACAACCACAACTCAGTCTCCTGGGAAGAAAAAAAAAAAAGTTAAAAAAAAGATACTGCAGACTACGAATGAAGAATGTGTTCACAACAAGAGTTTGCCAGAATCTCTGTGCATAATGCAAAACCATCTCTCCGTTTTTGTTTTTCTTTGTGTCAGTCCCCCTTTCTATATACTATAATGGTTGTTTACATTTTAGACCGCACGCATCCATTTTGTGTCGTTGGTCAAAATATCAGCTTTTGACGACACCTATATTTCCTCAGAACAGTGATAAAACCAGCGAGTGAGCAGGGGTTCTGCTGCTGAAACCACTGTCATTGCTTTTCTATTACTACTCTCCCCAACGCCCACAGCTCAGGCCTGCAATCTCTCTGAAGCCTGTTAGAGTTAGTGCCAGGCGAATGGACAGACTGATGGGTGGGCATGGGGGTGTGTGTGTGTGTGTGTGGGTGTGGGTGTGTGTGTGGGTGTGTGTGCATATGGCTGCGAACCAAAAGTTGTCTTTATGTTGCATGTTTTTGAAATTTTTATGTATTTCTTTATAGACTATTGGCCAACCGTTGAATGAGTTCAGGGAAACATAGCATAAGGCCAAGCCTGTAAGCATTATTCAACAAATCAAATAGGAAATAATACAGAGAACTGAACTTGTAATAGGAGATACCTTTGCATTGTGACTTAAGGTCTCAGGATGCAGTGAGAGAAGTTTCAGTTTGAATCATTTTTAAACTTGCCACTACATGCAGACCTACTTTATTTTGGTTTATCTGACAAGATTAGGACGAAGCCTAATGATTTCAATTCATTTTTGGATGCTCCTTTACTTAACACCGCTGAAAACAATCAGTAGATAATGATATATTGGTGACATGTTGTGCGTTTTTAATTCATCTGTAAATCATCCCAGGATACACAAAGCCAAAAAGTGGCTGCGTGGATCCTATTATTGTGTTGTGGCAATTTGACTCAAGGCAATCGTTAAGTCTATTAAATGTAAAACACATGATAAAAAAAAAATTACACATGCTTAAAGCTTATGGTGACATCTCCTGATTTTGTTGTCACGTGCTCCTGAAAAAAGTAAAAATATAAAACTGCTTAAGATATTGTGGTATTGTATTTAATTGACCCATAGTTTTTTTCAGATGATTACAACTCTGCATGTTAGTTCTATTCGTTGCATCTGATCTGAAGATGTGTTTCAAGTATAATAATGAGGGCTGAAAGTGATATTTGTGAACCCCCACCATAAGGAGAGGGAACTCTCTTTGTTCACAAGCAAAGCAAATGCACCTTGACTCTTTTGGTATCTGGTGGATGGCACCATTTAGACTTATGAAGCAGCAGGGATGGAGACAAAGAGAGAGGGAAAAAATTGAATATTGATTTTTTTTTTGTTGATTTTCGGGAATGGTCTATTACCTCATTTGAGATTGTACTAACAGGCATACACACATGACTTTGTCTTGCTTTTTGTCATCAATTATGTTTAAAATCATGCAGTAAAATATATGCTTCCCCCCTTTTTTTTCCTTCTTTTTTTTTTTAAAACTCCCAGAAGCAAAATCACTTGCTATATGTGTCAGCGTAACTGAGAAAATACCCACTGTTCAAATAAATGTTTGGACTCCCTCAGGGAGTTTCCCCCCCCCCCCCCCCAGAGGGTGTATGTGTTTGTGTATGACTATTAGAATGGTGTGAGGCATTATGGGCGGAGCTGTAAAGATGAATTTTGGAAGGCGGTGTTAGACGCTGTCATCACCTCCTTTTTTTTTGTTCTGACAGACAAGCAGGTCCTTTCCACCCTCAGCCATCCAACAGCAGACTAATTGCCCTGTCACCTTTTAGGAATCATTTCTGTGTTTGAGCTATCATGTCAAAACAATGACACTTGATCCCTAATATTATAGCAAAGAGAGTGAAGGAGAGAGAGAGGCTGACAGGGACACAGACAGATGAAATGTCCCCATATGTTCTGAAAGATGAACTCTATAGGTGTGCACATATTTAAGCCGAGCATAATTCACTGCCTCAATCATGTTAAGGTAATGAGAACTGTAATGGTGAGGCTGTTAAACAACACCGCTCTACCTCGAGCAGAGGCTCCAGCTTCATTGCTTCTTGACACGTCTCTGACAGGTACACAGTGCCTCATGTCGACCCAGCCTACAACCACAGGACGAGTGCAATCTCTGCAGGCCATCACACCAGAGTCTGCCGCCGTAGCGGATCGAAGCGACTCCACGTCTAAACGCAACAACTCGCGTGGCCTACCTGGATCTTTGGAATTCTGTGTGGTTGGAAACAACTATCATCTGTTGATGATAGTTTTGTGTTGATGCTGTTTATGTACTGAAGCGACAAATGACGTGCGTATCTCCGCTTTTCTACAAAGAACCCTCTTAAACACAACATTTATGCTAATGGATTTGAAGCTATTTACAGGCACTTGAAACAGCAGCTCAGTCAAAGATGGTGCTTCATCTGGTTACACCGATGCTTTATCAACGTAGACTTAGACTCAGAGGTTTTCCTTTAATCTACTATGGGTTTTTTCCCTTGTTCACACACACCTGTGACTTGCAAGGTGATTTTCATAAGATGTTGTACTTCACTTTCTTTTCTGCAATATGTCCTGGTTCATCCTGAGAGAACTTTTGTCCTCACTCAGGTGTGGGTTTCTCTTTGAGGTCATTTGTTTTATGAGGACTTACCCTTAATTCTGGTGTTGTTGATCAGATTAATTGACCTTCTTAGGGATTTAACTCAGGCTGGGGTCCTATAGAACAGCAAATCAAGAGTATAGATTAGAAAAAAAATCCTCATTTTTAAATGAAGTTTTTGTGGTTTCACCAATTTTTTTTAGAATTTGTTAATCATGCCTCTTCGTCTTTAGGATGAGCACAACAAAGATGATGCTTTTTAAAAAAAAATAAACAGAAGATGATGAGAGACGGGGCTTTCTGCTTTGGCAGATGACAAACGGTGATGTTTCTTTTTCTTGTGCTTGGGAGCCAGCATATGTTACCATGTTAATGAGGTGTAATGGTGGGAATCCAGCATGCTGACATATGGTTCTCAGATGACTCCTTTAATGATATTCATTTGTGTCATCGTTATTCACTGAGTTGTTTACCTCATGTTAGGTCAACATGTCACTGGCTCTTGATTATGCCACATCATCTGTCTCAATTATAGAATATGAAAGAAAATGCAGCATCTCAATCAGAGAGCCGGGTGATAGGAATAAGGAATATGAGTGGGGACGAGGAATTGACGACACCTCACTGTGGATAATATTCTGTTTCTTTATTCATGTTTTTTTTTTAAATTTCCTCCAGAGGACTTTTGCCGTTAAAAAGTTAGGCAACACAAAAATAGACTCGTGGATTGTGATGCCCATTATGACAATATAATGTGTTGTTGATCCTGTCTGCACATATAGGGGGGACAGCGCACTTAATTAGGGCCTTGACAAGCCTACTCTCCTAAAGTGATGAGATTAATCATAATTGGTGTCACTGTGAATTAGAGCCCGCTTGGGTGACCGCCCCACTGGCAGGTTGGACCGCGGTGGAGACCCTTGGACACTGCTGCTAGCCGTAGCTTAGCCCTCTCCAGCTCCCTCTTTCCCTCTCTCTCTTTCTCTCTCTCTCTCTCTCTGCCCAGCTATCTGAGGCCCCTCTCTTACGTTGCTCTCCCTGGGTAAGCAGGGCGCCCATCTCAGCCAACAGCCTAATGACCCTGCTTGAAGTTCTTCTAAATCCCCCCGACCCTGCCCGTTACCCATGACCCCACTCCTAAGATGGTTCGGGGTTAAAGAGGGACAGGCAGGTTGACGTTAAGATAGGCTGAGGAGTGAGGGATGGCTTCGACAACTCAGTGAGTGTAGGGAGTGGGGTTAAGGTGAATTCTGACCTCACTATATATCCACTCATTTTTACATTTTTAACTTCAGTAGTGCTACAATTTCAGAATTGCAGAGTTGCATTTTATGAGTTGTCTATTTAATTACTTTGTTGTGGGGTAAAACAGAACATCTAATTGTTTTTTTCCCCTCTTTCCATGTTTGTTGCTGCTTTTAGGTTCCAAAAGGCCACGTATGGCTAGAAGGGGATAACCTTAGGAATTCCAGTGACTCAAGGAACTATGGCCCAATTCCCTATGCCCTCATTCGAGGGCGTGTTTGCTTAAAGGTAACAAGGGAGGTGTACTGTATGTTGTTAAAGAGACAAAATCTGTTCTTTTGCAAAATCAAGAAACTAGTTTGAATTAGATATTTCAGTGTTTCGTGTTGAGCCATCCTTGATATATTTTTTTTCTTTACTGGGCATTTTAAGCGCAATTTAGAGATGAGAGTCAGTTGGAAGTTCAAAGCAAGTGTGTCTGATTGACCAAAGCCTGGACAACATATTGTCTAGCTTTCCATTCTGCCGTGTTGTCATGTCACTGGATGTCATAGCAGCCACAACCCTGGAAACAGGTCAGCCAGCCTTCTGTCCATCTGATTGGACAGCGGCACTCCACTGGAGGCCCTATTAGGACAGCTGATAAAATAACAAGATCTCCTATGAAGTCAAACACATCATTAAAAGCCACATTAACAAATGTGTCCAAGAAGTGCGATAAAGTGTGTAAATAATGGCTTTTATTTTATTACAGTATGAGTCTTATCTCTCTATTAACTCATTGTTACTTTACACTCTTTGTCCTACACAGCTCTGGCCGCTGCATAGTGTCGGGACCCTCAGTGAAAGCCCAACCAGACGGATCATTAAAACTCAAAGTGACTCAAACGCAGATTGACTCAACTTTCTTTGTACCGTACTTTACTTTCTTTTCAACATTTTCAAATAAAGGTAATATTTATTTAAAATTTTATTTTGAGGAATGGTTATTGATTGTGATCGGCTTTTGGCCCAGTATTATGTTAAATATAATGTTATGTTAACCGTAAAATTAATCTCTAGATTAGTTTTACGGTTACCGGCTGTACCTGTGCAAGATTTGCATTGCATGGCTAGAGAGTAAAGTTGTGTCGGTGTTCTGTAGAATAGAGACAGAGCAGTTCTGCCCTTCTAAGTGCAGTATCTGCAAGTGTGCAAAAATTCACTTTTTTGACCCAATTGAAGGTGCTGTATCATCTCTTCAATCAGTTAGAGTGGTCTCTTTTTCTACTAGCACATTTTCCAGAGATATTGGCATTTTTATTTACATTTTGATGCTTACACAGTGCCTACTGCACTGCACTTACTGCACTTTGGCTTTGTAGAAATGCAGAGATGCAAAAATCAGATGCACAACATGGTTTGTGTTGGGGATTGTGTGCCTACCATAGGTCAGTAATAAGACACACAAACATAAGTTTGATATAAGAAGTTTTACAGTAATAATTAAACAACTCTTACCGCACCATACATGCCTTTGAATAGCCACTTGTGGTTGAATTACACTTTTTAGTTGGTGCTGAAATGCATCTAAATGAATAATTTGCAGGATGTTTGTGCTGTACATGTGCTTTAAACAGGGATATCTGTGTAAATTTACATATTCATCAAAGACCAATTGTCATGTCCTTAAAGAAGATATTATTAATTTCATGTTTACCCTTTCTTAGTATTATGGTAAAACAAAAGCTGTCTTATTGTTTAATATTTCATTAGGCTGCTAAGGTAATGGAAAAAATATTAACATTTCCCATTTAACCATACAATATTAATAAGCACTTAGTAAGGCCCGCCGCTCACTACCGAATGAATTGACTGTGTATGTATGTATGTATGTGTGTGTGTGTGTGCACGCACATGTGCACACGTGAGTGCGTATGACCAAACCTGAGTCTCACACTCAATATGTTACACACACGCAAGACAGCACTATTGTCAGCTTTCTGGAACCAATCAATGTAAAAATAGTTTTTCCGATTGAGGTAAATGTTTAAGAGAAAATAAGTACACACCTACTGTAGACTTTTCTTAAGAAACCTGCCTTCTTGGTCACATGTTTAACCAGGTTTCTATCATGATTTTTTACAGTAGCTCATGCTGTGACAAAAAACTTAACAGGGCAAGTAATGTGGGAATGGTGTAGAGGGGTGAAAAGAGAGCATTGGCCACATGTCCATCTTATGCATCCAAACAAAAAACCCCAAAAAACAAACTTTAAATCCATGAATGGAATGAAACAGAAAGTAAAGTGGAATTTAGAGAAAGACCTATTGGCAATAGGAAAGATAAAGGATTAAATTGGCGACTGAAATTGCAGGTTGCTCTTTCTTTTTTTTTGCAGAGGGTGTGGCTGTATTGTGACTAAAACATTAAGTTGTGAATTTTTTCATGATGGGGGAGGGGGAGAGTATTTTATTATCATCTTGTTTCATTTATTAATTTGTCGATCAATGCCCTGGCTGCTAAACCGATATGTTATTGGCAGATGTTAATTGTTGAAAACAAAACAAATTAAAATTGGTCACTAAAATAATTTAGTCTAAATGATGCTCTTTCTACCTGTAAACAATAGGCAAAAAAATTTCAACACAAACTCTCACAGGAAAAGTGTGTTTTCTGTCACTACAGAGGCCAGAGCAGAGCACATGGACAACATGAAAGTAACAATTTTACAGATGTCTGACCAGAGGGAAAAGCTAAACTAGTTTAAATATCAGATTTTTCATCATCCTATTGACTCTCACAGAAAGCCCTGGACTGCTGCACATTTCTAAAGTCTGATTTTCCTACTCAGACCTTCTTGGACACAGAAACATAGCAGCACATGCATACTGAGCTGTGGAAGCTCAGCTGGTCATTCTCTGAGGCAGAGAGGGACTCTTCTCCTTAGAACTCCCCAGGGGAAGTGGGTTCCAGGCAGCCGTGGGTCCCTGTCCAGCTGCTTCATCTGTGTGGAGGGGGCCAGAGGGTCACAGACAAGGCTCCCTGTGACACTGAATTATCTGCCTGGGTGTGATTGTGCCTGCTGGGAGGGATGCTTAAGATTGTGTGTATGTGTGCATATGAAAAATATTTATGCAGGGAAATGCTTCAAGCACATCTTTGTTTCTCATGGTTTGATACTCATCTGCTGCGTGTCAACATGGTGCCAGTGTTCAGATGAAACGCTGACACAAGTGGTCTTAGACTGCCGTTTGAAAGGTACTGCCCCATAGAGGGAGCTCTGACTGTTTCCTAATGTAAAAAGTCATAGTGGTCGAAAAACGTCTGATTAAGCGATGTTAATGAGGGTGAAGCTGAAGACTGTGGATTTACACCACCTGAGCTGTAAGGCAGATATGTCATATTTTCCCCTCTCAAGGAGAGAGGTCAGTTCATCTTCCAAGTGTCTGTCACAGGTCTGATCAGACTCCTCAAGTATCTAAATTTGAGCTGTCTTTTACACAGATACTTCCTGCATGTTGCCTTTGCTGTCATACTTTGAGTTGTGACATTACACCAGAGTTTCAAAAAGATGACCGGGCAGAGGTGTATATGGTTGCCATGCTGAGTAGGCAAAACGTAAGAAGTGAGGCAGGAAGAGATAGAGATCGGAAGAAACGGACAACGGACAGCTGTGCTGAGCTATGCATCACCACAGAGCCAGGCTGTGGGCTGTCAGCAGGGTTGAGGTGTGTCTTCTGTCTCTGTTAGAGGAGAGAGGGACAGAGCCGAAGCCTATACTGTCATCATGTTGCTACAGTCTGTGAATCCAGTGCCAATCCTAGACTCTGGGGGGGAGGGGGCAGGAAAAGACGCCCATTGCCACCACTGCCAATGAGAGTTGGAGGAGGTTATGTGGTCTCAACCTTTGTTGTTGTTTTTTTCTTTTTGCTTGTTTATTTAGTTTGTCTGTTGTCTGCAAGATATCTTTAAAATTTGTCAAAGAATTTTTCTCTGTGTGGATCTTGGGCCAAGGAGTTGATAAAAGAGTAAATTTTTATACAGATCTGGAGATTGGGCCTTTTTTTTTTTTTTTTTTTTACATTTTGCTTATGTCATGGAAAATCAATATAGGCCCATCAAAATAAAAATGCCCAAGCATAGTCATCTCAAGATGTTCTACATCTATGCAACTGGATCCAGCTCTGGATCATCTGTGAGATTGAAATATAAATTTTGAGGGGGCAATATGTATGTGGTCATAGTCTAATAACAGAGAGGGCCAGAGATGTGGCACTGCCACTAATATTTAGCTGAGATAATGCAGATTTAGAGTCATTCAAATGGAATTCATGTATCTGTAAAAGGTAAGAAGTAATATCTAGATGAAAAATAGATCTGGATCTGCCGTTATTAAGAGTCGTATTTGTGGTGATAACTCATAAACCATGATAAACACATGACTCTACATACTGGGAGTAGTTCTACAGGGTCAAGGTCGAGATCAGGTGGTATTACTTCATTTGGAATGCAGCAGATCTGAGTAAAGCAACTTCACCGTGGAAACATCACCATAGTGTGTGTTAGGCCCTGGGTGCAATGATACACCAATTGATCTCACTGTGGTTCAAATACACAATACATATGCACGTATTTTGCACACTTAAGAGTGCGTCCATATCCTCAGTCAGAGGCCCAAATGCTAACAGAAATTGCTCTTACGTGAGAAAAGTCTTTTGCGATTGTTGAGGTTTTAGCGTAAATGGCGTTGGTAGAGCTACAGTATGCACTCTGAGTGCTGCCTAGTTTCATATGAGGACTTACTATGGAAAAAGAAACTCAGTTTTCTGGCATGATTTTGCATTAAATATTTTAGCATTTGCAATATGTAGCGTAAATAATTGGCAAAGGAAAAGCAAATGATTCATTATAATTCATAATTGTTTGTGCCAAGCCAATTGATTAACCTTTAAAAGTGTAATCAATGCAGCAGAACCAGATATGGAATCTTTATTTATTCTATGTGTTCTTCCTCGTCAAACCTGGAGCCTATATTGTCTGGTGTTATGCATTGGGTGTGTTGTGCTAGTAGCATTTAGCTTTGAGCCTTTCAGTCTAGATTTAAGGAGCAGAGATGTGGTTCACTTCATTCTAACTTCACTGACCCAGTATTTTTCAACTTCAAACTTGTCATCTTCAGACCCAAAAGAAACTGGCTTCACTTATCATTTTGCAGTTGTCTCTTCACCCAGAAAAGGTTTATACAACTTTTTCACATGTCCAGCAGCACTCCCAGGACCTGTAATCAGACCTTTATGTGTGAAGTCAGCAGAGTTCCCATTTAAGTTTATGGTTTATGCAACGGAAATCCATTACATAAAAACAAAAAAAACAAAAAATCAGTGTTGTTTCTAGAGTGTTTTCAGACTTTTAGGGTCACATTGTTCTCTTTCTTTCAAACAATCAATATCAGAGGTCGGGAGGAGTTTTTGGTCTTTTCTCAGGCTTAGTACTTCACTTTTCATGCCTTGACATTTCATACTAAATTCATCCCTTTGTTGCTGCTCTGCAGCAGAGGCTTATAAGGCAAGGGGTTACCTAAACTACTGTAATCATCCTATAGCATTAAATGACAACATTAGCACAGCAAATTACTCTGATAATGTGCTCATTATGAAGTTAGTTAACAGTGCATATAGATTAATTACCTTGGGCTGGTCCTCTAATATTTACTAAAAGCCACAGCAATGAGTCAAAAAACAGAAAGTTACCACATTTTTGCCGAACAAATATTTATAATGTTTTTGATTATAGTCCAGAAGGTACTTTGTAATTACTAGTACTAATAATTAGTACTAATGGTGAAGTAGTGCAGTGCGTCTCAATATATGTGTAGGTGTTGTGAAGCAAGATGTAAAGTTGTGGAATAAGGAGGTAGCAATTCAAGATAAGACAAATAACTTAAACTGTACTTATTTTTTTTTTACTACTGGGTACCTATTTTATTATTAAAAGGGACCTACTGAAAAATAATCTGGCCATTTTGGAAGAAAAGAAAATTCATACAGTAGTGTAACTGTAATCTGACAACTGTGTACATTACCAGCTTATCACAGGGCACACTGAGCCAAAATCTACAGTGAGCACAAGAATGATTATACTGTATATTGTAGGCTGAAGGTATTACCAAGTTATCAAATCTTTTCTGAGCAATTAGGATATTCAGATAATATCAGTTTTGATATCAAGTTTGGGCCCCAACTTTACACTGTACAACAAAATCCTTTAAATGAGCGTTTCATAAGTATACTGCTGTAAGAGGATTACACTACAATAATGATAATAATAATACTCAGCACATGCTCCTTATACTTTACCATATCACTGTATTTCTTAAAACTACAGCACAAATAAAAAAAAAAAAGTTAACCAAGTGGAAGATGAGAAACAAATGAAGGGGGCACAAGATGCCAGGGAGAACTGGAGAGGAGAATCGTTGAATAGTGGAGCAGAGACAGAGAGACAGGCGGTATCTGTCTGCTTGATGCCTTGGTTCGTTTCAGGTTAATTGAATCCTTTAAAAGTGAACAGGCACATGAAAGAGGAGAGCCAGAGGTATGAGTAAAGAGTGTAGGTTTGTTTGTTTTCATAGCCCTCGTCGAGAATGTGAAGTGAAGCAACGCTGCAGAAATACACTGACAGCCAAATGTCTCTCTTAGTGCTGCCTGCAAACAGAACTATCACCATCCTAAATACACTCTCCACCGGCAGGAGGTCACGTATTAAAAGTGAGAAAGCCTTTATCAAACCAAACTTTTGCTTGCAGCTACTTGACATCAAAGCCGTATCAATCCCACTTTTGCATGAATTCAGTCATATGTCAATTCTCTCTCTCTCTCTCTTTGCATATTTCTATTCTGTTGATACATCCTGTTGTCTTCTCCTTTTCCTTTTCAATCCTTCCTCTGCCACCCACTAGTGTTGCGGTTAGCTGATGAGGGAATCGCTCCATTCATTGATGGATCCTTTCATTATCTTCCTTTAATCAAGCCTGTTAGTACTTCTTAATTAAGACATCACAGTTGCATTTGATCACTCTTGCTTTTTCTTTTTCGTGTGTGTGTGTGAGAGAGAGGGGGGGGGGGGGAGTAAAGAGATCATGAAAAGGAGTGGGGATACTCTACCAGTCATTATTCTGCATGTGAAGATGACTGAACAGCTTCAATTGGGGCAGATACACCTCCTCCAGCTCTGTTCTGCCAGCCCTTGAGGCCTGTGGTGTGTACATCTCCCAAGCCAACAGGCGTCAAGCTCCAGAGATCCATACTAGACAGATGGTATTGGAGGCTGTGTAGGATGGCTATCGAGCTCCCTACTGTCAGTTTGCTGTGATGATCACACACAACAGGCTGTCAATACGTACAGTCCACTAATCAAAGAGAGGGGGGGAAAAAAAACAACCCAACATAAAGACTTTTTAGAAGAGAAAACTTAACTTTTCTTGGATTTCATTAAATAACTAAGATTGTGAACTTCTAAACGACAAAAGTAACACTTTTTTTTGCTTGTATTAATGCACTGTGTGAATGGAATCAATAGGATGGTGAAGATGAGGAACATTAACCTGTCGGTGGCCTTGGTGTTTCCCTTCCTAAGGGCAGTCAACACTATTGGCGCTTCATCCCTCTAATGGTGTGGGTAGGTGAGATTATGAATGTGTATGGGGTGTGTATATGTGTGTGGTGGTGGTGTGTGTAGGGGGGGGTACATTCAGTGCTGTACATACAGAACGCTCACATAGGGCCCTAATGGAAGACTATGGGTCCTCTATCCTCAGGCGAGGAGTGATGCATGCAGGAGAGAATGGAGAGGAGGGGGAGGGCAGAAGCCTTAGTCTGACAGGCCTGACCTATATCTTCCTTTGCTTAATAGAAACAGCGAGAGAGTAATTGGCAGATACACATTTTCAGTTTGGAGTGCTCTCTTTCTCGATAGTGTGGTCTATTGTCAAACAGAGTTGTAATCAAGGGTGTGGAGTTTCCCTCTCTTCAGTTTCTTCAGGAAATTTGTTTGTCACCTTTTGAAAAGACCCAAGTTAATAAGACAAGCCTTGTCTCCATCTGTGTCATTAGCATGATCATAAGTCTAATGGCGGTGTGTGTTTGTCTCAATTAGTCAGTCACATGATGTGTGTGTGTGTGTGTGCACTCGTGAGTCAGGGATTAAGGTACCGTTTGTGTGTCCGTGTGTGTGTGTGGTTCCCCTGGCATGTCCTGGATCCTGTGGCAGGATACGCAGCCCTTTCTGCCTGGTTTACTGATGGGGGCTGTTCGGCTTCCAGACAATTTAGCAAAGGAAACTCTGCACAACAAACATAAACAGACATGGGCTGATCCAGGCAATAACGGAGAGAGCAAACACAAAGAAGCACACAAACACTGACAGTGACACACATGTTGTGTACATGTATACAAAAGACATAGCAATTATGATGTATGAAGGCCATGGATGAGTACAGACCACATGGATCAGAAAAGCATACTTACTTGGCCCCTAAGACGGGTGACACTTTGCTATCAATCCGACTCATGTCTCTAATTCCTACGCAATCACTCTCTCTGCTTCTCCATGTTCTGATTAAAAGCTGAAGATTCTCCTCTCTCGATTAGAGCTTGCAGCTTCCCTTTCTCTCTGCAAGCCATGTCCATTTGCCCCCAAGGTAGAGGAGGGCAGGGGCAAAGAGAGGAAGAAGAGAAAGAAAGAAGAAAGAGAGGTCAGGATAGAAAACAATTTAGATCCTTAGAGCGGGGCATGGGCCCAAGTGATGATGGAGAGCTGGCATGGTGAGGCAGAGCTTTGCGTGCGTGTGTGTTTGTGTTCTTCCTCGGTCACTGTGGTTCAAAAGCTGAACTAAGTCCAAGTCTTGGTAATGATGCAGCCGTCCACAACAGACTACAATAACCAACAGTCTATGGCTGGCCAATTACTGTCCACCGCAATTATATTTCCAATTCAGAGGTAACAGGGGAAAGTGGCCCAACTCAACTAATCATTTCGGGCAATTACTTTTAAAACTAATTAGAATGTCAGGTTTAGCTGTGCGTGCCTGAGCTTCTGGTAGGCTTTTGTTTGTGTTTTTGTTGCTGTTTTCACTTTGTCAAATGGGTGGACTTGAAAGGAGGGAGCAGGAGGAGGGGGCAATATCAGCAACAGTGCAAACCAAACATCAACGGTAGCCATGACTTGAAAGACTTGGTCATTATGGGACTTTGGCTGTTTCAGGGACATCCATTGTGTAAGAGAAGATGCTGCATTCTCTGCTGTAGAGTCTCTCTCTGTGTATGTGTGAGAGATGAGATGTGAAAGGGATCCTTTGTCATAAATCATCATCAATCTGTGTCAGTTCCAACTGTGAAAGAAATAATTCAGGGACAAACTGAATGAAAATAAGTGTTGTGATCTGATTGCTGAAAAGGTCATTTATCTGTAGATTTGAGAAGATAAGAACGTATTTATTTAGTACATATAGGGCTTTCCAATAATTAAATATTTCTTACTGACTTAAACTAGATTTGTATCGTGATTAATTATTTCTTGAAAACTGTCATTAAACCTCATTTAAACCTCACATTTAAACAATAAAGACCGATAACATAATTAAAGCAGAACAACGTTCCTTGCTTTGAGCATCAGTGATTATTGTTTGTGATGTTTCATACATTTACAAACCGGATGATGATCAGGATCACCACCAAATTCTAACGATTGTTCCTCTCCAAACAATTTCATAGTCATCAATCAATTCATAACTTTTTGGGCAATCCTGCAAACAGACAGACAGACAGACAGACAGACAGAAAGACAGAACAAGCCTGCAAAAACATCGCCTCCGATAGCCGGAGGTAATTACAATGTCCAGCCATACAGAGAACCACTGAGCAAATCAGTGAATGAAATTGATACTATGGGGCTCATTCATGGATTTTTTTCATCTTACACCCCAAAATCCTAAACAGTTTACGAAATTAATATGACATAGAACTTAACTGGTATTATTATTACTGTGCAAATGTAGTAATTCTCATTCTCATCACTTTCCACAGACAAAATGTAGCAGTACAGTATATGTTTCTTTTCCATTGATGCAGAGAGTCTGTATTACATGCTATAACAGAGTTAAGGGGTCTACAGTAACATCAGGAATGCTGTGTCATTTCCCATAGCGAAAAAATAGTTTTAACAAACATGGTGTACAACTGACTAAAACAGGTTAAAGGACCATTTCTGAAAGCTGCTGCTTAAAAATATGATACCAGAGTGTGGGTGCATGTTGAATATGTGTGTGTGTGTGTGTGTGTGTATGTGTGTGTGTGTGTGTGTGTGTGTGTGTGCGCGCCAATGTTTCCAATCGGAAAATCTGCAAGATGGGCTGTGATATATATTTTATGAGTCCTGGGGTTTCTTTTTATACCATACCACTCTTAGACACGCAAATACCTGCTATACATACTACTGGTTAAGACATAAACACGCACACACACAGTGACTTCTAAATGTAAAAGATTGCTTTAAAAAGAAGTGCAGCACATAGTCCACCTCAATAAGAATCGACAATTCACAGCCAGCAACTCACGCAACTCATATAATTATACAAGGGTCATTATTTTATGTAGACAATCCCAATATTAAGGTGCAAAAATTTCCCATCTCTCCCTCTGCCTGTCAGTGCTGCTGCTCCTCCATGTGCATTTGCTGCTGCACTTTCAGCCCCAGCATCCACCTGTAGGCTCCGATTAGGGGGTTCAAGAAGTTTTCTCATCACTCCCCAATATATCCATATGAACATATCTGCGGGGAGTGATGATGTCAGAGCCTAGATGCCAAACTCAAATATGTTCTGCTGCTGTAATAATAAACATGTGAAAAGTTGTAGCACGTAAATTGTTCCATAGCAAAATAATGTCTTTTGCAAATACAAAAGACAATTAAGAAACTACTGCACTTTGTTTCACAAATACAAAATGTGCCTAGCAAATAAATACAAAACATATTACCAATAAATTGTACTAATAACTAAAACACAAATACAGATCGTGTTACAAGTACAAAAAAAAAAGAAAAAATTCCAAAGACTTTTTTTTCTGCCGTGCTATGTTCAGGATTTTCTCACAAATGTCCTGATTGACATTCCAAATATGTGGTCAGTTTATCCACATAATGCCTTTTACAAAGTTGCACTGCTGCAGGTGTCCTGGGTTCATTCTAATAAGGCTGTCATGAGTCACTTTATTAAGTCTTAATACAGTTTAAGATGGGTCCTCTCTATGGGTGGGACCAGCGGCTCTACTTGGATTACCTCAACCTACCTGAGCCCGACCACCCCACAGAGAAGCTCATTTGGTTGAGGTTTGGTTGACATTTGTGAGAAAATCCTGACCACACCGCTGCAGGAAGACTGTGCCAAAAGTCACATGATATTTTTTGTCTTTGTAGAAAATCTATTTTTTGTACTTGTAAGGCATTTTGTATTTGTTTTTGAAGCATGATATATTTGTTTGTTTGATGGGCACATTTTAAATTTAAAAAAGAAAATGTTGTAGTTTGTTAAGGGTGTTATGTATTTGAAAACTACACTGTGTTTATTAGTCTCCAATTGGGCATTTGAATCAGTTTATTGTTTAAACATTAGTCACAGAGTTTCCTGTTAATTTGTTGGTCTTCTTTCTTCCAAGCAGCTTATTTATTTTTATTTTTTCATTTTCTTTTTGAATTAATGGATGAATGATTTAGACTCTAGGTTACAAATTAAATAAATTGAGAGGGGACTGCTCTTTATTCTCATAACAATTTGTTTCATGCCATTGCACAGTCATGTAATTATCAAAGTGGTAATTACTAATTAGGTAAAAAAAAAAAAGAAAGATGCACAGTTGTTTATGTTATTTGTTATCTAATAATAGTTGAAGAGAATGTTCTGATGTTTGTTTTCTACTTTTGTGTGATGTTCTCCTTCCTGATACGCAATTAGCGAACCCATTAAAATACCTTATTATTTACGGCTACACATCTGTAATTGATGTTTGTCTTCATCTGTGCCCCATCTGATCCATGTCGGAGCATCATGCCTATTAAGTTCACCGTGAAGATCTCCAGGCTGGAGATTTGAACCAGAGTTTTCTGGAGTGTGCACACTGTGAAAAAGGGGAGTCGAGAGGGAAGAAAGAGAGACACATAGAGAGGAGGGGCTCGAGGAACTAGAAGTAGAAAAAGAGGAGAGGTACTTTGATTGACAGTTGTCTGGCCTGGTGCCTGCTGAGGTTGTTCCCCCCGTCGACTGCTATTATCTGCAGAAGGACTTCCCTGTCGCCTTGGCAGGGACTGTGTCACCCTTCTCCCCTGGAGGATGATATCCCATTTGGGAGATGATGAATAGGGGTCCCTACACCCTGTATGAGGTCTATGTGGACAGAATCTTTACAGAGGGAGCACAGTGGAGTAAACAGGCTTTTTGTCAACAACAGCATCTCCAACATCGCCGAAGAAAACATATCGCCTCAAAGGAACTACTGACCCTCCAAAGTTGGGTGTCAGAGTGGCCCATTTGGGGAATTTGTCTGTGATGTAGTTGTTAAAGAAGGGCCCAGCAAGATTACTGTCCTTGAGTTTTTAAATATTCATAATTTGGTATTTTCATGTGAAAACAGTACGCAGGTATGCTATTCGAAACACAAATACAAATGTATTGAATGACTTTTTGTTTGTTGGACCCCTAAGTAGTGTTTATCGTATATCCACCTGTGGATTTACAACAGGAGCATTTTAAGTTGCGGTTCAGACACAAATTACAACATTTATCTGTCACTCAAGTTTTAGCTAATTTGAAATGTTATGACATGTTGAAATGAATCTTGGAATTTAAGTGTGGTTAAGTGGTGTGAGACTACACAGTAGCAGAGAAGCTCTCATTTGTGTACCGAATTAATCATTAAAGTATAAATTCAATATCTTTCAAAAAATTGGTCAGCATTAGTCATTCAGCCATGGTAATTAAAAGCTATTTGAGTGATTCTGACATGTAACTGATGGCGCAGCTTGTCATGACATTTGTCCCCACTTTAGCATTTAAAGCTGCATGTCTGAGTGTGTTTGAGGTGCACGGTTAATTTCTAAAGGAATGCAGACAACACACAGACAGCTGCACTGTTGGGTGATTGGCATGTTCAATGTACTGTGTGTAATACAAGTAAATCCTTTACTTAGGCAGGTGTGTGTGTGTGTGTGTGTGTGTGCGTGTGTGTGTGTGTGTGTGTGTGTGTGCGCAATAGAAAGAAAGAGAAAACACAAGAGACACACAGAGAAACAAAGTGCATGTGCAGGTGTCATGGATGGGTTTATTAAATTTTGTTCTTTTGACAACATCCCTGCAGCGGAGGGTGTGGACAGCCTCTTGACTCACTCTTACATTTACATGTGTTGCTCTGGGATCGGTGGTGAACAGGCCAACAGGAGGGAAAGTGTCTGGCAGGACTCATGTGAGCGCAGACGGCTACAGTTTGAAGTCCACATATTATAACATATGATTTTCCTCCATTGAAGAGCCATCTGGGTAAATAGTTAGGCTTTTATCTGCAGCATTGTGGCCTAATGTGCTTAGTGAGTGTGATAAATACAGAGGACAGTATCCCTGGTGAGAAACTATAGAGATATATTGCACTCTTTATGTATAACAGGACACCTGAACCCTCTCACCTACACTGTCTTCCTCTTTTCAGACGATAGCTGACCATATTTGGAATCATGAACCAACCCTCCGTCATTCAACCCTACCACACACACACACACATGCACACACACACATGCACACTTCACGTCTTCACTCTCAATTTAACCCTGGTGTGTGATGGAGCCCATGGTTAGGCTCCTTGTGGGTGTTAATGGCCAATGGAGCAGATATCGTAATGAGTGATCAATCTAGTTGCTTACCGGCACAGCAACACATCAGCCATTCATCCAGATTCAGTCCACTTGCCCAAGCAGAAGATCTGAATGCATATTTAATGTTTATCTTTTACAGATCTCGTTTAAGCGGACCTGCTCATAATGCAAAAGTCTTTGAAAAGGTAGCAAAGTCCATGTGGATCCAGCACCTGCCTGACAGAATCAAACAAGTTCGCATGGATCTCTGGGAAATGCTCTTCTTTTTAATGAAGATGCAGAAAATTCTGCCTCTATTAATGATAATGAGTTGATACTATCTTACAATTAACACTAAAGCTGCATTACATTAATTAAGCAGGACCAAAAAAGTGGCAGGAGATGAGAGAGAGCTGACGCATATAATGTCAGGGCAGAAACACATGAGGAAAATCACAGCAACCCTGAGAGATCAGGAGAGAGGAGGTCTGAGTGTCTGCTTTTAAGTACCTCAATCATGCAGCTGTCACTCCGTTTCCTCACATAGACATCAGTGTTTACCAAAATGAGGGCCGACAGAAGACATGAGTGCTGGTTTGTGTGCAAACAGCTTGTGTGGACAGTCTGATGGAGCCAGCCACACTGATGCATTTTTTACTGTCATGCAAGGTCTCATTTAAGGCTTCTTGAAACAAAGCAACTTTATCTTTTCAGGGAGTGATTTTGTGTCCGTTTGCTGAAACACCATGGGTACAAGACATTGTGCATGTAGTGTGCTACAGTTCCCCTACCCTGCCTTAGTAGCAGGCTAATTGTAATTATTATCTCAGGCCAGTGAAAAACAGTATGAAACACATGAAGTATCCTGGTATCTTAAAATAGCACTGAATGCATTTGCAATGAAACCCCCATTTCCAAAAGCTGAACAATTGCAGCATCATGCATCCCAAGTCACCCCGAACAAAGTCTGAAAGCAGGTTTCAGGCAAGGCTGGTTCCAATTCAACTGTGATAAATGGGCAGATAAGACAATCAGTGCACACCGTGACATAGTGCAGTGTTAGCTCTAAGGCTAGCTCTCTGCTGGGGGAATCCAGGTGTACCACGTTCCTGCAGCTATGGACAGAGGGGAACACAACGGCACAAGGAGTTATCTTGCAGGCTGTGTGTAAAGGTAAGCAAAGTAAAGGTATGTCTCCAAATTCTTTGTAATCACTCCACCATTAACCGTGTGCAATTATCTCTTTGGAAAATTATAACCAGTGTTTATTAAGGACTTGAATCCACTGATGCAGGATGCGCAGCTCATTTCACAGTGTCGCCTACCCAGGGAGGAAAACGGGCCTGCGGTTGTGAAACCTGTACCTGTGTGAAATGGTGAGTTGGCCAAAAACGTAAATACCATTTGCCAATGACTGAAAAATGTCAACTGTTTGCTTGGATGGCTGAAGAGTCTATGAATGGGGCTGACTGTTTGAAGTGTTTGTAGTGTATTATTGTGGGAAATGTGAACATGCACACGATTCACTGTCTCCAAAGGGTGCCAAGTCACAGCAGGGGAAAGCTCACGTTGCACTTCCCTCATCTCTAGGATACAAATGAGTCTAATTGTGTGTTTGCACTTGTCCACATCATGTGGATCTTGTTGCCTATATCTTTCTAGCTTGCTCGGCATTGGAACAAGTGCTGCTCTGCACGCGAAGCTCCCAACAACCTCTAACCAAAACACTTTGTATAACATAAGAGAGATCTCACAAAAATACTTCAGAGTAGCTGACTTCATGGTTCTGATGATGCTGCTTGTATTGCCCTCGGGTGTGTGATGACTTCACATGAGTACAGTAACTACTACATCCAAGTATTTTTTTTATTTTAAATTGGACAGAGATTTAATGGAAAGACTTTTTTTTTCTCCGCAAAGCTAAGAGTTTCATTCTGGTCATATTAATTCATGATGAATCTCTATAATTGCAGTGAAATTTATGTTGTGATGCTTTTCTCTTATTGTACAGTAAAATGGATAAGTCTAGAGGTTTGTGTAAGTATGGTGAACAAGACTACAAGTTAAAGTTTTATGCCGGATCAAATGCACACTGAACATTTGGCAACCTGTGTGACATTGAATATTTCAAGACTGAATATTTTGTGCTGCATCGAGAGAGAGCAAGATAGCTGATCAGCTGTGCGAGTCACTGTATTCTAATGTGGATGAAGATTTGATATTTATTTTGGAGTTGTGCATAGAAAGAGATTGGTTTAAGAGGTTGATATGACAATACTGCCACCTAGAGGAATGGGTAGGAATGAGGCAGGAGCACAAGTAGGAGCTCTGCTACAGTTGATGAAAAAAGGCCAATGCCCAGTACCACATACAGTACATGGGCAATTTCACTTCTTTATTAAATACCATCAATACAAATTTAAGATTTTGTGAATGTGCAGGTTTGTTTGCACATTCATGCAGATGCACTTCTCTGGTTTTCAAAAGGAAAGGAAAAGGGCAACTCTACCTGCATTATGGCTACATCAGGTGGGTCATTCATAGAACGTCGTCTCACTTGAATCCCATCTGCCCTGCAGAAGTAACCCAGCTCATGCACATTTGCTACCAAAGAGACTGGGTTAGATGCAGGACATGACTATGAAGCAAAGGAGATGCAGATCTAATAAAAAGGCCTCACCTGTGAATCAGAAATGCCCTGTCCAGGTGGGACCTGTTTTGACCTGTTGCCACTGAGACCCTAATGTAAGAGGTGAGGGGGGTAGTGGCCATGTGGTGTGTGTTTGTTGCTTTTTAAAAAATTTTTTTTTAGCTTTTATTTAGGTAGTCATCAAAAGGTAATAATAGGCCAATGGATTTTTCAAGCAGCTGTTACCATGAACTACTTGAAGCTTTGTTGTGTACAACAGGGGAATTTGCTTTCATGATAAATAGATATGACATAAATCTTAATTTTATTTATATTTTATTACGTATGCAACAGTCAGACCATAGGTAAAGTTCTTTTTCAATATCTAGAGCTTGTGATTTGAACCTTACATATTGAGTTTCACTGTTTAAACACACTTTACATCATTATTCTGTATATTCAGATAGATGGAATCCTAAGAAACTGATGCCAGTTGATCTTTTCTGGGAGCTGAATGCTGTGAAATCTTTCTGCAGTAGAATGTGAGTAAAAGTGCTCAAACAATGTGGTATTTTATTATAACCCTGGTTGACACTGTATATCACAGCAAATATGGTGTAGCCATTTGTACTGTACATCATGTTGCATTGAGGGGAGCTACAGTAGTTAACAATATAGGCACCAAATATGTGTGTGTGTGTGTGTGTGTGTGTGTGTGTGTGTGTGTGTGTGTGTGTGTGTGTGTGTAGGTTTTTTTCTTTTCTTCCACTTTTTTCTTTTTTTTTACCAGTGTACATGTTTAATATCAATATTGCTATGAAATGATTTTTGAAAATCCTCTGACAATGGAAATAATGTGATCCTCTTCTTTTTTACAGTCAAATGTCAGCTGCTTCAGTGATTGTAACAATAGCAGTCAAAACAAAATCACACTCACTAATCGGAACAATAACATGTAACGACTCAGACAGGGAATGACCTTTGTTGTTTATATGCAAGAGCTGGTTGTCTGACAGGCCACATCCGGGCATGCAAACATACGCACAATCATGCACAAACCTACACGGGCACACACTTACCACATGAAAGTATCTCAAAAAATCTAATTGGTATTCAAATTGGTTTGACGCCTGGGGGGCCTTGTTTGGCTGTGTGGTTTGTCTGTCTCTTGTTGTCTTTCTCTCTAAGGTCATTTAGAAAGTGCTTGTTTAGGGATGAGTGATTAGCAGAGATGTCCAGGGGCTTCCGACTCATCTGAGGCTCCCTGAAAAGGCTGGGTAGACCTGCTGCAGTGGCATCACTGAACAGTGGTGGCTCTGGGGGCTTTGCCATCCAATACAGTGGGGATTTTTCCATGGGTGTGAGCTCAGTGAATCAGTGGCATGGAGGATTGCGTGTTTAACCCTTGTCTGGTGTTCAGGTTTGTGGGACCTGTTAGTTTGTTTACTAAAATACATTATTTCGTACAGAAATCCTGTTGATCACAAAAACTAATTTGTACCTATATTGATAAATGTGAACTAGCTGAGGTGAATGGCAAACATCAACTATATATTCTGTCTATATTACTTGTAACTGTGATAAAACATTTAATAAGTATTTTCACATAAATTTTGATGGTATGTTTTAGGACCACCGGATCCATGAACATTGTCTGAGTAACAAATCACAAACACCACAGAGGGTTTAATTGCATGTGCTGACGTGTGACGTTACACATTAAAGTAGGGTTTTGGGTTTAAGGTACAGTATATCAGCAGTCTCTTATTTTTCACACAGACCCTCTAATACCAAAAGACAACATGTTGCCACATTTAAATCATAGCATTCAACATGAACACACACAGTTATGCACGTGCAGGCTAACACATGCACACAAACAGACAAGCATTTGATGTAACAAAGTCCTCTGTTGACCCTGACATCCAATTTAACAAACACCAGTTTAAAGTCCTGTTGACAAGAAGCAGGAAGCGAGAAGAGAAAGAGGATATGACATGAGGAGAAATCGGCTCCTTCTGTTCCTTGTCACTCCATATTATTGAAGACTTACCCAACATGCACCTGGGGGAATCGGTGTCTGTCCACACAAGTCTTTCTGTCTTGTGTTGCTGTGCTTCTTCCTCTCTCTCCCTCTCTCTCTCTCTCTCAAACACACAAACCCTCTCTTTCCTCTCTTTCTTTTCCTCCTTGTCTTAATGAAATTGGTGCCTACTGTACACTAATTTTTGCATTCCTTTTCCCCCCTCTTCCTTTATTATTTTTTTTTTTTGTTTAAGTGTTTTCCAACGGGTCTGGCGTGGGCATGTATGTCAGCCTGTATATGTTTATACATATGTGTACATGTGTGAGCAGATGTTTGCTCGGGGCAGTCTCACATGTCTGTCCCTGATAGCTCAATAGAAATGTGGGACAAACTGAAAATCACAAAAGAACTTTACATTCAGATGTATTCAGCACACACACGGAATAACTAATATGGGAGCTCATCTCCGTCAAATCATACTAGCCCCAATTTTGTCTATTCATTACATGACAATTTATTAGAATTTGCATTATTATGCATTATCTATGTGCCCAAGGAGGAGGAAAAATACATCTGTTAATAGCACAAATCTCTCGATAAAGTCCCTTTAGAATAGATTTCTCTACGTCTGATATTAATTGGTCTCAGAAACACAACTATAGTTATTACAGTTATTTATATATTTCACTTCACAAAGCCAGCATACCTCAGTGAACACCAAATATATTTAGTCAAACTCTTAAATGGTAATTTAATGAACCGTGACCTTTGGATCGGAATTAATGCCAGATGTATTTCCACAATGTTCATTTATTACTGGCTAATTCTTCCTTGCCTGCATTTCCTCCTGTGCAGATATTCATGCAGGTCTTGTCTAAATGAGCTCTTTATCATTAGTTAGCCTCACCAGGACAAAGCCATCCCTGTTCACTTCCTGGAACCACATTTTGAAAATACTGTTAATGAATATGTTTATGAAAAGCAGATGCAGCTGCTTTTAAAAAAAAAAATCATGAGTGATTAAAATCTAGATGGATGCATTTATTATTGGGATACAAACAAATTCATTTTAGATTCGAAGACTTTGAGATGTGCGTCACAGAGATTGCCAGCATCGTTAATAAACTAAATGCGGTTCTATTGGTTTTATCACTGATATAATTGATCAAATACCAATTGTGTGATCTGGGCATCCTTGACTTTCAATTTCATACCTTATCTTAAGTCCTTTTTTTTATCAAGTGAGACAGTCATCACAAGATCTTAGTTTCCTCTTGTTCATTTTTCTCCTCACCTCTTCTCACTATGTTTCCAGTCCATCATACATCCCCCCCTTACTGGGATCAGTGGGGCCATCACGCGCACACCTTTGATGTCTCCCAGAGTTAAGCTGGTTTTGAAGTCAGATTAGTGAATTGTAAACACCCTTTTAGACCTTCAGACTCTCCACAGAATGAGGGAGAGTGAGAGAGGGAAAGTAAGTCAAAGAGTAGTGGGATTAACCCGTACACTACAGTTTAAAGGTTAGCCGATGTAAAAACCATGCTCATATTGGCGTCTGCCAAATCATAAACTAAGGTGTTCAACACGTTTATCATTTGCATCTCTCCCCCCCGTCCCATCCTTTCTCATTTTATTTTATTTTGGAGCATGCTAGAGAAATGGCTGGATTGAAGCAGACAGTAGATATGTGTGGGATCAAGAGTGTCCTCTCAACTCACACACACAGACACGCATATACACACACACACACACACATGTATATATATATATATATATATATATATACGCGCACACGTGTACGGAGAGAGGGCAGTGTTTTTCAGACGAGAAGCCCGTCTGTCTCTTTCACATTCCATTAGTTCCTGGAGCTACATCAGAGGGCAGAGAGAGCACACAGACATTCCTGCAAGACGCAGATGTCAGGATCAAAAGTCAGACTGACTCCTGTACACAGCGGGGGAGAAAGACAGAGTGGAGGAAGAGGAAGGGAGAGAGCAAAGGAAGGGAAGGAATTTAAGCTCAGTATGGCCAGAAAGCATAGTTGCATCTTTTTGAACATCCTGTTTTTTTGAAAGGCATTATACTGTCCTTCAAAAAAAAATTCCCCAATTTTCTGCAAACAAAGGCCTTATCTGCTGCCGTATGTTTCCATCTACACCTGTAATGCTTTGTGTATTCGCTGTTCTCAGAGCTATCACTGCTATTGTTACTTACTGCTCTCTCACTGCCAGGCTGATGGGAAACCATGCACCATGCTGCCTACATCTTGTGCCTTGTTTCAGTTATTAAAAGGCACGGGACCAGATGGCGTGTGTGTGTGTGTGTGTGTGTGTGTGTGTGTGTGTGTGTGTGTGTGTGTGTGTGTGTGTGTGTGTGTGTGTGTGTGTGTGTGTCTCCAGGTCTACGCTTTGGCTCCAGGCTCTTCCAGAACTGGCACAAGCCCAACTGGGTCATCCATGCAAAGACTCTCTCTTCTTCACCAAGAGCGCATCTGTGTAGTCCCTTACATGGGGACTGTGTGTGTGTTTGTGTGGCTCTAGAAAAGATACTGTATATGTTTTTTTTTTAAGGCTGAGGGTGAAAAGTATCGCTGCTCCTCAACAAAACATGAGCTCTACTCTACATATGTCCATCTCTCATCCTGTTCTCCCAGTCTCACTATTTTCTCACTGTTTATTTTCCATCTCATTTAAAAAAAAAAAAATCTTTTCCTTCCTCTCATCTCTAGCCAGCAAAGCAGCCAGGTGAACACGTCAAGTGATCAAGTGATGCAATTTTTTGCTATTTTCACAAGAGAACTATAGGCAGAGAGAGAGAGAGAGAGAGAGAGAGAGAGAGAGAGAGAGAGAGAGAGAGAGAGAGAGGAGAAAATAAAAGCAAGAACTTTGGGATTAGAAAGGAGGAAAAAAAATTAAGAGGCAGTCAAAGTGGGAAACAGTGAGCTGCAGACATATGTGCAGGGGTAGTGAAGGTAAGGGTAAAAGATAGGATAAACACTCTTCTAAAAAGAAAAAGACAGGAAGGCTTAAAAAGACCCTTTGGTAATAAAGCTGTTAAAACTGAACGATTGCAGACGGACTGACTGACTGAACTCATTGTGGTTGTGATTTTACATTTTATATTTGTCCTTAAATAGTAGACCACTATTTTAATGTCTCCTCATATATTCTACTGAAATACATACATGTCACAGTTACATTAAACGACCTTGAGATGACAGGCAAGAGCCCTGGATTCCAAAACAAAGATTGAAATTTGACAAGCAAAAGATTGCCTCTGTTTGCTCGAAGCAAAGCTTTCACTTTGTGTAACATGCACTAAAGATTTTGTGCTACTTTATAGCACAACATATCTGCTCCAGACAGTTATTGTACTTTTTAATCCACTACACTCATTATCAAGATATAGTAAATCGTTACTTTAATACAAAAAATAACTGAATAAATAACTTATGATGCATATTTAACACTCTGACAGTATTTAAAGTACTTTAAATGAGCTTCTCTCTTACAGCTTCAACATTACACAGACCTTTACGCACAGATGTAACAACAAAAATTACAATCCAAGTACATAATCTATCAATTTGCATAATGACTACTCTTACTTTTGGTAGTTTAAGTATATTTTGAATCTAACACTCCTATATTTTTACATAATCATGCTACTTTTATGTAATTTAAAGGTCCGAGTACTTTTTTCTATCCTTGTAGAAACTTGTGTTCCTGTGTGTCCTTGTACACGTGTACATCTTATACAATACAATGCATAACCTGTAAATATACGGTATGTAATGAATCCTCACTGCTTGACTCCTGCCTATATTCTCCTTACCTGTCTGACTGCTGATCTCACCCTCTTCTACCTGCCTCTGAGGCACAGAGGCAGAGGGCACTGATTACATTAGTCCTCAGAGGGCTGACCAGATCGATACAGAGTCACTGTTCAATCCAATACAATCATAGCCACTCACTAATGAGAACAGGGAAAAGGCAGATAGAGAGAACACAGGAAAGAAAACTGGCAGAGGTTTGTTGTGTGTTTTTTCATCAGAGTGGAATTGTATCATAGATTTGTCTTTTGAGAGACTGAGAGCTCCATTTTGCTTCAGTATCAATCAATACTGCATCCTGAATTTGGCATTTACTGAAGTCCGACTGTGCATCTCCCTCTTTCCTTGCATCTGATTCCTTTCATACGAAGTGTTTGTCTTCCAGCCTTTCTGTCTCTGTATATCCCATTGTCAGTCACAGGCTCTCTTTTTTCGGTTCCCTCTTTCTCTCTCTCTCACATTGTTATTTAATAATGGTAATTTTCTACCCAGGTCCGAGTGTGAGCTGATGTGGCGAGGCTCTTGGCTCCCCACTGTTCCTGATGAGGCATGATGGGAAATTACCCAGAGCTCTCTCTTGTCAGATTGTAACTCACTGTTTGGTCGTAATAAGCAGGCAAACCCCTGCACGGATGCTCACGCACACACACGTATGCAGACACCTCTGATTGTGTGCATTAATTACACTATTTGAGATCACCACGGTGACCACAGCTGTGTGGGCCACGCCTTGCTTTCCGGGTCACTTGGGTCATCAACTCCCTGTAACAGCCACAGCACCATCGCTGTCAGACACAACAGCGCATAATGAGAGTTGTCCTCACTGTGCTTGCTGCTCAGATGCCACTAAAACACTCTCCTCCGTCCATCCATCACTTCCTTTCTTTCACTTTATCCCCTCTCAGTCCTGTTCTTCCCCTCAACATTTACAGGTCGATGTTGTGTGTGTGTGTGTGTGTGTGTGTGTGTGTGTGTGTGCGCGACTGTGTGGCCGCCTGTGGTTTATTGACTGACGTGGCTGAAGTACAGGGCTCGCAGGGCCACCACCACTGGGCGAGTGGATTTTGGTGGAGAGGGTGGAGGGGGGGCTGCCCCTGTCACTGCAGTGTGTCACCTCTGCAGCGGCGCTGTCACCAATAAATGGAGCTGTAGTGGTACCTTGTAAAGAGAGTCCTGCTGAGGTACTGTTTGAATCAGCTTGGGGCCGGAGGAGGACTGCAGGTTCTGTTTGATCAACATCAGCAATGTTGGAGAGGATGTCCACTGTTATCTTAATGACCGTCCACAGTCAACACAGACAGTGGGTATTTATTGTAAGTGGCTACAGCTTAAAATAAAGTCATAGTTAACTGCTCCTGTATCCTTCACTATGTAGAAAGCAAAGGGACTTTCAAAGAGTCCATTATTCATAGATTTAAAGCCTTGAATAAGAAACAGTGTCTAGTGGGCCTGTGTCAAATTTTGCTTGAATGTAAGATTGCAAGCAGAGGGAAGACCGAAGCACCATTTAGCCCAAAGATCCCTTCCAGACATGCTTTAATACATTTAAAATGCTCACTTTTACATCACATTTTGTGTCGAATTAGGATTTTCTACAAATAAAAATATCTAGCCAGAAATCCATAAAGGCACATCTTCTCCCTCTCCCACATTTTAAAATCCAGCATCTATGAATTTGCAAATTTTTTTCATTTTAAACGTCTAATGGTTGGATGCATGTTGAATCCCACTTGATTTTAAGGTAACTTCTCGATATGTTTGTGCTTTTCCCATCACACTTGAGTAAGTTGCATAATGGACCACGGTTTGCTTCCAAACTAGTTGTAATGTCACAAAATCCTGCTCATAAATTCACATCTTAAACTGAGATTTAAAGTGAGCACAAAGAAACGTGCACCTTTCAGCAGATAGGCATGAGAACAGCCTTCTGTTGCTAGACTCTGCACATCATTCTGCACACTGACAGTCAAACATCTAAGTCAATTAACAAAAAGTTCATTTTGGTGTGCAGTTGCATATGTCTGTTTGCTCTGTTTGAGTCATTCATTTGTTGCACTTCAGTCCTGCTAGGTGCCATTATTTTATCACTATTGCAGTGTATAAAACATGTCATATGATAAGAACAGGTGCACTCATGATGACATCAAGTGCTTTAGACATGCAGTGACTTTATAGCACATTAGAGACAATTCAAGAAGGGAGAGTTCATGAAGTCTAAATTAGGACTGGACCTGAGACTTTTATAATAATAATGTATTATATAATTATAATACATTATTTAATACATTATAAAAATCTATCAACTCATGATGATGAAGTACTTTAGACATGTACTCACATTTAAACACATTAAGCACACTTGAGAAAGTCCACTGATGAGGTTTATGAGGACATTTTAACTCACCGAATTCCTTTATTGTGTTAAAACTACATGAATGATGAATGATATGATGCAGAAAAAGGGAACAGTTCTATGATGTTTATTAATTAAAACCAATGTGTGGGTTGTTTGTTCAAAAACAGCTGGATTTTTTAGAGGAAGCTTATTTTGTGTACATAGAAAATGTCCATTATTATTATATACTGTGCTTTCAATGAATTATGATCAAACATGATGTAATGAGCTCCATAAGATTACCCACTCTACTGTGATGCCTCACTCTGATGCACAGTGAATATCCACGTCACATCTTTGATACATATGTGATATCTGTATCATATTGAGGGCATGGTAATTACATTTATCCCCACAGCGATGGCTGCAGTGCCCAGCACCTCCCTGCATCGCTATGGAGATACCCTTCTAAGAGAAGCTTTAGCAAATGGATAACAGTCAGCATTACCACTATCATAGTGCCGCTGGCTGAATGTGGGCAAAATGGCAAGGCCTGACTAAACTGGTGCGACTGAGAATGGTCTCAGATAGGGCAAAATCAGTCCTGCTCTTACATTCATACACACGCAGACAGTGGCCAGGGGCTGACAGTAAATAGAACCAGAGTCCCTTCTTAATTAGATCTCTGCCTGAGGGTGAAAACACAGAGAGAAAGTGTGTCAGTCTCTCCCCATGTTGGACACTAAGCTGCCACTACATCCCTCTGAAGAATGGAGGCCAAGGAACATGGCACATCAAAACACCGATTCATGTGCAGATGTATCTAAATGGCCTATAATTATCCAAGAATGAGGTGATTGTTTTTAAAGTCGGTGTTTCTTATCTCAATCTTATCTGTTCATTGTCTTTTTAAAACCGTATGCGCAATAAACACGGGCAGCCTTATGCAGAGACAGCAAATGAAGATAGTTAGGCATGCTCTCTAATGGTATCTAATTAGACATAGGAATAAAGGGGAGTTAAATTTAGGCCATAATGTCAGAAGACATCTGAAGTCACTGAGGTGAATATTCTGACTGCTTATTAAATTTTACAATTATAAGGTAATGCTGTCTTTACCTTTGTGCATCAGTGATGTCTCAGTCTCCTACTCTAACCTATGTTCATTATGATTTAAAAATGAGAGGTCTCCACTCCATGGTTATCCGTGAATTACTGACCCTGATCCAGATTTTTAATATGAGTCGTAAGCCCGACAATAATCATCTTTACTAATATGTGTTTTATTTGTGTTTTTATTATTATTGACACTGAACATCACTATCCACTGTGTAGAACACAGACAATTATGTAATGTTGGAAAAAATATAATGCTTATTTATAATAATCAGCGTAACCTATGTAAAAGCTTGGTGCAGCTGGTTTGTGGGAGATTTAGCTGTGTTTATACACTCTGAGAGAAGTGCACTACTGTCCCCTGCTGGTGTCATGGTGCCCAAAAGAAAGGAGTCCAGTGAAAGATTAATTCAACCAAAATACATTTCCTTGTCATAAAATGTTCTTCTTTTTGGCTTTTTGGTATTTCAAAATGTATCTACACTCTAAATAAATGGTGTAATAATTTACTTTGGATTACAAGTAAACACAAATCCACGCTATTCCATTCTAATAATGAAAACTACTTTAAGCACTTACCATACATGGATCATTCATATATTATTACTATTATTATTTTCATAAAAAGCTTATTGTGGATTATTACTTATATTTGATGATTGACACCAAAGTAATGGGACAGGAAATATAAGAAGAGAGGATGTGGAGTAAGACACAGAACAAAGGTATCCAGCTAGAATCAAACGATGCCTAACACTTATTCTTTTCCATGAGGTAACCATGATGCCCAAATTTAAATGAATCTTTCACCCTCTACAGCACTAGCAGCATCAAAACAAATCTTCGCAGCACCGTGTGCACACACTCGCTCCATGGAAGTGCTGTACATTTTCTAACCCAAACAGGCTTGTGTGTCACACCTGACTTAACTGAGGCAGAGGTCTGTGAGAGCAACGGATTTACACCTCGTTGCCCATCCGATGTCACTAAGCCATGGGTCAGAGGGAGGAGAAGAGTGCTTGTAAGTAAGACCTCAGGGAAAGAGCAGGTTCAGGAGGTTAAATCCATCTTGTTACGGACAAAGGCTCAACAAAAAGGACACGGGGAGGAACTGTTATGACACAGTTCATCATTTAACAGCAGGAGGAGATCATATGAAAAGCATGTTTTGTCTGAACGGACGCTAGGAGTTTCAGTTATGCGGCTTGATTTCACTTGAGACTGCATCTCCTCCTCTGATCGCGTCTGAGACAGATCCTTGCGAGAAAAGGCCAGAAACTGTATGAGATCAGACAAGCACAGGACGCTCATCATTAAAGCGCATGGCAGCGGCCCTGGAGCCACCGCTGGCTATAAGTGGACTAGCAGTCGCCACTGTAAGGGAAGGCCCAATTAAGAACATTAATTATGCTTCCTTGGCACTAACTCTATCATTCTCTTTTTAGCCTGGAGAGCATTTAAGTCTGAGGCCATGCTTGCATGCTCCCTCTCATGCTATAATCCAATCTAGTTGAGGAAGTTTGTCATGTTCCGCAGAGCTGGACTTTCCGGGATGAGACGGGATATCCAGATGGACAGGGTAGCAGAGTTGACCTCATCCACAGGGTAAAGATGTGAAGTCGTACAGAAAACGCAGTGTGATCTCCAAGACCGATTCTACATTGTTCCCCTAATGCGCTGTGAAAAACCTGTGAGGGAGGCAGATGCAACATGTTTCACATCAACACGCATCACAGCTCTTTACTGACACAAAAAATTGCTAAACTCCTGATACAGGCTCAATGTCAATTTGAATTTCTAAATACAGTGAAAGCAAAGAGACTGTTCAGAATGTGTGTAGTATTTCTCTGTATGCACTGATGTTAATCTTAGAGAATGAAATGTGCTTTTACTGTTAACAGCCCCATACTGCCTGAAGCATGCTGCCTTAATATATAAAGGGTTTTATTTGTGAGGATTCTTTCACTCTGCAGTCTTCCTTCCCCTGCTCTTCTGGTCATTAATTAGTAACATAATCAGGTTTACTAAATGTCATACATTAGTTTGAGTATCCGTTCCTTAGAGAAGACTTCATTCTTCCAAATATGTAATCTAAATGTATGAGAATAAATACTTTCAAAACATTACAGACTACAAACAGGGGGATTTTTCTGCCAGTGCAGCAAGATGGTTGCAAATAAAAATGATCTATTATTATATATAGGAGTGAGAAATCTTTTGAAATAAGTGGAAACCACTCATTCCAAGCAAAATAATTCAAAACTAGCTGTAAATTCTTCCTCTGACTGTTTTTCTTTCTTAATTTGAGTGAAAATATCTTAAAACCAGAAACACAATGATTCTTCTTAATTGAAAAGGTGCCTTCATTAACTTTTCTCTCATAAAATGATGAAATGAAGTACACAATTACACTTAAAATCAACACCACTGAAATTGGATGAGAGGTAGGATACACCCTAGGCATTACGAGTAATGGAAATCTTCATTGAATTGTAGTGGAGTCAAAAGCATATTTGTCTTTCAAATGTAGTGGTTTAAAAGTAATGTTGAAAAAAATACTGAAGTGAAGTACAGATACTCAACATATTTACTGAAGTACAGTAATCAAGTAGATGTTCTTTCTTACTTTCCATCCCTGTCTGCAAACATAGCAGGTCATAATAGTGGAAAAAATATAATTCGTGTTTATCTCACATTTCACTATTATATCAAAATTAAATCACCATCCATCAGATTTGACCAATATCTATGTTTGATCACTTTTCTTTCCCCAATAGTGACTAAATTATCAGTGGTTTTCAGGAAGGGTCAAAATATTTTGTTGAGAGTGTTGTCTGGCAAAATATATTATCTTTTGAGGTCAATACTAAAGCTACACTGGATATACACTGTACTGTATGTGAAGGTGATGCAAGTGTCCCTCTACAATAGGCTATTCATAAACAGTAGTCATTGTGCTTTTACATATCAGTTACAGATATGCAGTATATGAAAGAGACACATGAATTTTAATATTTACTGCAATATTAAGGTAGTTCAAAGTAGAGAGAAACAATGATTATTGATTAATCAGAACAGATGTGTTCATGTGCACCCAACATAATGTCTGTAAACTGCTCTGCTGAAATGAGAATAATGGTGGAAGGACTACTTCAGTTTTACTACAGCAACACTTTAGACAGCATCTCTTCATTCACCTCAAAAGTTTGTGTCTAATACCTAATGTCCATCACAACATAGTTATAATCTCGCTCCAAAGTATTACCAGACATCAGTTTTCATGGCCAATGGAACATTAGCATGCTTATTGCTCTCACCGATTATCCTCACTATGTACGCTACATTAGCAAACTGTACGATTGGCCAACCCCCTGCCTGCACAATCAACAGAGAGCGTGAATGAATGATCAGCCATTAGCAGGTCGGGTGTGAACTGTGAAAATGGGCTCTCACACCAATGACTGCAGGAGGCCTTGATTTTCCGTAGCATAGCCTAGCATCCGGCTAGAAGGCCCTGCATTTGTTACACTTGTAGCAGTGCATCAGCTAGCTTTAGCCTGCTCTGCCCAATGTAATGCAGTGGAATACAGACTACTGTAGCGTGCTGAAGCCCAGTCTAGTGAAGTGCTGTGTGCAAGATCATAGTAAGACTCCTTGCTAGCATATGCTTGTGTTTAATGCAGCGACCTGCTTCTGCATGGTGAGTTTACACATACCGTGCAGTGAAGGTGGAATGTGTGTTTGTGTGTGTGTGTGTGTGTAATATCAGTAATCAGTGTACCTCAAACAGGCAGAGTATAACTAGGCCTGGTGTGGTGAGAGTGCTGTAGACCAACTCTTTGCCAGCCTGTGTTGACTGTTTCAGCTGCTGTGTGAGTGTGTGGGTGGGGTGTGTGTGGCTGTGCGACTGTGTGAGTGTGTTGTCATGGATACACAAGTTGGAGACACCACTTTCAGAAGCCACTGGGACAACAAAGGCCCAAAATGTTAAGGTAACAGCGCAAGGTGTGTTGTTTGTTCTTCACAGTGTGCCCTATTATATCATCAATGTGTATTTATTTTTCTTTTACAGACCTATAGCCAATGTGTGTTTCAACTTAGTCTCTCTGCATGTGTGCGCATGTGTCTTGTCTTAGGGGAACCAGGTGTCCCACTTCATGTAGGACTTTCTCATTTTTTACCCTTATCCCACATCCCACATATTGAGACAGTGTTCCACCATTTGAATTGAAATTGTCTCAATGAAAATTGACATCACCTCAATGTGTGGTGTGTGGGCTAAGGGATAAAAATATGTGCGGTCCCGCATAAAGTGGCACACCTGGTCACCCTACTGTGGATCAACGAGCGTTGGTATTTGGTAGTCAGGTTTCTGTGGATGGGATACTAGTAGACTTTTAAAATACTATATTTTGTTTATTTTTTTTATTACAAAGTATTTTGCTTGTTCTTTAATACACCTGTGCCTCCTGTGTATTTCAACTTTGTGTGTGTCTTGTCTTTGTGTGAATCAAGCATGTGTTGGTATTTGGTAGTGAGCTTTCTGTGGACGGGATGCTATTAGAGTTGCGAGGATGAAGGCGGCAGCATGTCGAGAGCGATAGGAGGATTTCAGATGGAACAGATTAAAAAAAAATCTGAGAGAATATAATCATGGGGTCATTAATTGTTGTGATTTGTCAAAGTAACTTTAAAATGACACAAAGTAATAAAGAGACAATTATGAGGAATTAGCACTCCAGGAAGTTGTTCATTATTTCATTTATGGTCGTCTCTCGACCTTTGTTGTCTTACAGTGAAATAAAAGAGAGAAAAATAAGTTTTTCTTTGGCTGAGAGATATGTGCACAGCTTCATAATTCAAGTTAGAAATAAAAGAGAAAGTATTTCAACAACCTGGAGGCAAAGATGACACATTAGTCACAACAGAGAAGCCAAGATACTTTTGATTGTGGACAATTTTCCCCTTAATCGAGTTTGACAGTGCTGAGGCACGGGAATGAGAGAGCATGATACCGTGCTCCGACCTCATGCTTATTTGGTTTTTCCACTTTCACACCCCAGCCTAATTTCACAGTGCAGAATCCTGGCTGAATGATGGCTCGTTGTCGTCCCTTGAATCAGTGGACCAGAGTGGACCCGGGGCCACTGAGCTCACGGCTCACCAATATCAGCTCAACGCGCTGACGCCTGCATGTGCATGGTTAATGTGGTTGTTATCGTCGCTTATCTGTGTCCCAATGGAGCCAAGACACATTGTTTCTCTGAGCCAGGTTTTAGTTCCACTCACTACTCTAAACGCACACACGAAGGATGATGTGAGGTCCCTTGGGCTGCTCCCCTCTTCATGTGTGAAAGCCTGACACTGTACTAACTACATTAGTTTGGTATTTTTTATTTGACTGGCAAAGATGGTGAGGCATGTTGGGTGAGACTTGTTTTGCTCAAATTGTTGCCGTGCACTGGTTTTTTTCTTATAAATCAAAATAATACTTGTTGGCACACACACACACACACACACACACACACACACACACACACACACACACACACACACACACACACACACACACACAAAACCCCACATATATATTAGTAATTAAATTGCATTACTATGCTGTTCATTATACAATGCTATAAGAATAATGGAACTGAAGCAAGACTGTGAACATACATTAAACCTTACATTTCCCCTATAGTGTTACAGTACTTAATCTGTAACCTCTCTTCCCACTGAACAGCCTAAGGACCTCAAATCAACAAAGCCTTATCCAATGTTGCCCTATTCACATCACAGGGGTTATCCAGGTCCCCCCTCAGCAACAAACATTTCATTATCACTCTAAATCACTGGAAGATCACTAATCCATCCCTCATATACTGCATTCCAGACGCTTTTTTGAATAATAGCATCTAAAGTTCACCCATCGATTAACATCTCACTTTCTGCATCCTCAAGTCCTAATTGGCCCATCCTGAGATGTGGTCAGTGGCTGTGTGATACGGACACTGTGTGCGAAGTCACCAAATAATGAGTGAGCTTTAAAACAAATAATGGTTGAGCTTTACTTTACTATTAAACTCTCACACTAGGGGATTTTTGGATTAGTGTCGCTTTTTGATCTCCTATCCTCGACCCGTTGTTGTGGCACCGCTGCCCTGATCTTCATGCAGGCTGGGAGTTATGTTAATGAGCCACAGGGCGTGCTCTATGTGCTGTAAAGTGTAAACATTCCTAACTGGATTCACCTGATTTGTGCCAGTTTATGCCTCAATGTGCTGAGCTGCGTTAGATATTCAGCACCCATGCTCATTATAGGACCTAATTCAATTGACATGGAGATGTAAACGCGTGTGTACATGGATATAAGAGGGCCAATTAGGAGTGCTGTGAAACTGAACTGTAGTTGTTTATTGTACTGTGAGGATAATAACCACAGAGCCTATAAAGCAACAGTGAGAGATGGAGGCAATGTCATATTTTGTAGTTCCTTGTTGGAGACAAAAAAAAAAAAAAAGAGAAGGGAGGGGGTCATTACAGACCCAGCTTGTGTCCCATGCTTACTTGGGTGTAATGACCCATCAATGGTGACATCTTGTTTCATCAACTTCTGCTTCCCTTCACTTGTCTGTCTGGGTCTGGTCTCTCCCTTTCTCCTGGACCTCTACCCTCCTGCCTCTTGAAATCCATCGCCCTCTCTCACGTTCTCCGTTTTCACTGTTACTGCCTATCTCTGCTAGATGTGCAGGACAACCATGAACCATATAGAGGACATCCAGACTCAGGACAGAGGAATTATTTTGTGATTGTGAAGTGGTTCAAATCAATATTGCGTATCAGTTTACTGTTTATCTGAAGTCAGAAATGTCAGTTGTGACAAAAATACATGTAAAATAATCAAACTGATCATTAATGCAATGAACTGTTGCTAATGCTTACATACTTCATTGCACATATAATCACATTATAATTCCCTATAAAGTAGATGCACAATAATATTTTGATATAAAGCAGCAACAGTTTTGTTGATTAACCAATTAGTCAATCGGCAGAAAATTATTCAGCAAGAGTGTTGATAATTGATTGATTGATTGACTGAAATGTTTATTTCGAATATGTAAAGAACAAGAAATGGCAGACAAGAAATAATTTTTTTTTTAAAACAAATAACAAAATTAATCTAATGATTATTTGTGTCATTCAGCAAAAATAGCCCAAATATTTACTGGTCTATTCATTTTCTGTAACCTTTTGAATGATTTAGTCATTTAGTTTCACATGTAAATACTCCATGTGACTTTTGGTTCGGGTTTTATTTGCTTACAATAAAAGAAAAACTCCCAGACCACCTCCAGCATTCCAATGGAACCATTCATGCAGATGTCATTTTCTTCCCAATTGCCATGCTGTTTCATAGAGGTGGGTTAATTTAACAAGGGAATGGTCACTTGGGATTAATTGGATAAAGGTATCTATTCCTTACAGTAATTATATCCCAAATTGAGTGAACACAGCGGTGAAAGTGAGTGAGTGAGAGTGTGTTCCAAAAATGCCATAACAGCACAATCTGCATTCTAATTTTCTCTGTCAGAGGTGTGTGTGTGTGTGTGTGTGTGTGTGTGTGTCAAGAGGCAGGGGGCCCAGCTGACAAGGCCTCTTACTATAGGACACTGGCAGGCCTCAGTCGCTGCAGGCCCAGCTCTCAGCTCTACCTCTGACAGGCTTCATACTTATTGCTCAATGACATTCGATGTTTTCCTTCAGTTTGCTGTAAGATTGATTTCCCAGATATGTTTGAAATATCTCCAAAGCCCTCGAGCAGGGTGACGGCCACAGTGTCACTCAGGGAGAGAGAGAGAGAAAGAGGAGGTGCAGAGGAAGAGATGGTGTGTACAGTGCAACGGAAAAGAAGTAACCCCTCATATTTACTATAGTCTTCTTTACTGCCTGTTGAGTTGACACATTGCTACATTTCTTTACATGGTACCACCACCGACTGTGAGGCAGCGAAAAGTTGTTACCAAGAGCAGGACCGTGTTGCAAGAATGTCCATGCAAATGCATGTGTGTGGCTTTGTTTTAAGTTGATAGCTGGATGAAAAGACCAATTAAGGAGAAAAAAAATACTTTTTTTTCTGTTGCTCAACAAATCATTTAATTGGCTTTTTGGTTTTATTGTGTTTCTGCTTTATGTTGAACTTCCAGTGTTCTCAGACTCATGTCGCTCTGCACTCTGAGGATAATATGAATGAGGTTCAAAATAAATTGGGACATATTCTGACCCAGGGGGGCCTGACGGTCCTTTTGGTGTGGCATGAAGTTCATCTCTCTCCTTCTCTCCCCCGTGGCTTCAGGATAAATTTCTTCCCCTTTGTGAAAATCTCCGTGCATATTGCATTATGCTCAGTCTCGCCGTTGAGCATTCGAGCCCATTTACTGCTTTGTTTTCTCGCGAGCGGGGAGGGGAAGGCGGACACGAATCTACTGTTTTAAACTCTTTAATGCAATTTAGCAATGCCACGTATTCTTTTCACGTTTCATTGGGGTCCTTTACGTGTGAAATTGTAAAGGCTCGTCTAGCCTGGCGACACGGCACAGCAGAGGCAGGGTCACGCTGAAGCGCCAGATGTGGGAGGGAAAGCGAAATTAATTGCTACACATTGTTCAGTGGGTGTGTGCGCACCTTCAGTGAATTAAGCGCTCTCAGGGTGTGACTGTTTGCATTACGTAAATTAGGTATGTGGCCTCTCACTCACAGCTGAAGCCAAATGCAGGCATTGCAACCAATTAGCTTATGTGGCCCTAAATTCACATGCTTAACTTATCGTCTGACAGTGCATGAAGAAGGAAAACACTTTTGCGAACAACCCATCGTATAACTTGTTATTCTCTGGCTCTCACGCATACACTAATCCTCTCTGAACTCTCTTTTTAAATCTATGTGTCAAGACAAAAGGTAATATAATATTACAGATATTTTGACAATCATCCACTTACTCCAGGTGACGTATTCAGATAGTTTTAATTGTGCTGGTGATTTGTTTAAAATGGCAAACCAAATGAGATAGTTGTCACTGTGTGAACCCATTAATGTGAATCTTAATGTTGTCTGTTCAGTTGCTATCAGATTAGACTTCACTATGAGTTAATGCACATTTATAACAGTCGTCAAGTTCATACCATACTTTTACTCATATGGAGAAGAGAAAATAAAAATCCAATTTAAAACAGTATTCTTCATATGATGGCGTATAAATAATGCAGGTTTTGATGACACATGGTCTAATTTAATTTTTTTTAATGTATTTTTAATGTAGCTGTGTTACATGACATGACTTTCATTTCATTTCATACCATTACCTAAACACCTGCACACACCTATAGTGGCATCATATTTTTCTGAGGTCTGAAATCACCATCTAAGTAACTCACACTGAACCAAACCCACACTACAGCGCCTTCTGTATCAGAGGAAGGAGCAGTGGCGTACCCACCTTCATCGTGACCCTGGTGTCGTCTCCGGTGTTGAGAGCTTCTTGTAGTCCAACCCAGCACAATAGAACACCTCATCCCTCCACCTGCCCCCCTACAGTCTCTATTTTCCTGGGCAATGGGGGGGTAGAGGGGTGGTGGTGGGGGTGGGGGCTTGAATGAGAGGTGGTGGTGGTGGGGGGCACTCTGCTTCCCCCTGGGGCTGCCTGCTGGAGCGAGGTGACCCAGCATGTCGCTCGGTGACCTGTGAGAGGGACATTATGAAGTGTGAGTGGCTGTCACCCTAACCGCTTGTGACAGCAGGACTCTCGGCACAGCTGTGCCAGCCTGCCCCAGCCAGAGACCCAGGGCCCACAGAGAAGGGGGTGGGAGAGAGGCTGCTTTGGAGAAGGCGTGGGCTCGGGTGGGGTGTTCAGAGAGCGTCTGTGGTGGGGCAGGAGGGTATAGGAGTGAGGGAAGAAAGGAGGTGAGGCCGGTTTGGGCCTTTGCTCTATGATGTTGAAGCCAGCACATTTGAGGTTAATATTATAGGGTGGCATGAGGACGTGACGATAGAGGTGTTAGTAGCCAGCTTTAAACTTTAAGCCAGCATGATTACATGTTCATTATTACCCCTTCGAGGGTTATTACCCCATTTTTGCAAGGTTTCCATTGACATCTTTGAGATAAAAAAGAAACGTAGTTTATACATTGCTGGAATATGTCGACTCTTATATGTACTCCTCTGAGCCCCTATTCTCACAAGACTCACAGACACCTACAGGATGTCAAGAAGATAGCTCAACGCGCTCGTCATCTTCCTCCTCATCAGTGGATTGGTGGATTTGTGTGTATTTTCTGTGGGATGTTTATATATATAATAAATATCTGATTGAAAACATTTTTTGATTAAAACATTTTGCATTTTCACACATGCAGCACCATGGAGCTTCATATAACATCATTATTCAGTCCCCATAACATTTGGTGAAATTAGAGAGACAGGACTTGTACTCAAAAAAAAAACTATACTACAAAATGTCATTTCAGACATTTATTATACATTTATCCACTATTTTATTCAAACATTTAACTGGTTCTGTGATCTAAGGTCCATTTCAAGCATTAAGATAATTTGTTCACATGAGTAAAAGTTGTGTTTTCACAAGAGATTTGAAGAATTTCAGAAATCAGAATCAGAACTGTTTAGGGTTTGGGTCAAATTAACTCTTTACGCTATGATCCTTGACAATGGGAGCCTCGTCTTTCAGAAGAAATGAGTTTGTGCGTCTTGATTTAAAACACTTGGGTATTATGTTGTGTGCAAGCGCCTTAAAAAGGTGAACGTGAGAAGGTACATAAAAATGACTCCAGAGGGTCGACTTTATTTGGCATCTATATGTTGTGGTTAGAGTAACTTTCTGACTTGTGTTTTCCTTGTTGCCCTCCTGTCAGAGGTGTTTCCTCCTCATCAAGCATGACTGAGACATTTTGATTCTATATTTGGAAATGTTATGGTTCAATGTAGGTCTGCAGATATATGGCCTCAGCATGAGTTTGTTCAATTTACTGTGAAAATCTCTCTGATTAACTCTCTAGATAAAGGGTCAGAGACCTTCGACATGTCTGTGCTGTGGCTTGTCACTGAGCCGAACTGATTAGTTTGTGGAGTGGTCAGAGGGACAAGAGTGCTGGTGTCTAAATCCCGACTGGGATCATTAAACTACACTCCGTCCTGCTCAGTTTTTTTGTCCTCTTTTGATAGTTCATTGGAAATTTGATCTCTGCTTCCAGGGATGAACGTCCTCTGGCTGTTGTTGAAGCATCAGAGTCTGGTGATGTACACAGCAACAACACTACTCCCTGATGAAAGAGCACATGCTGTTATTTCCTTAGGCAGGTATCTTCCCCTCATCACTGTTTATTGCAAAAATAGTTCTTTACACATGGTTGAATTAACCAAGAAACACAGATACTAACTCTTCTTGAGGTGTTCCCTAAGCACCAAATGTGCTCATTTTTTCTTACTTTACTCTTTTTTATTACAAATAAATTACAAATTACAGATGGCAGAATGGAGCAATAAGATGCACAATTCCTTCATAACTACAATTATAAAAAATACTGTTGTTTGTGCTCTTCGTGCTGTTTTATCACACATTACAATGCCACAGACGTTGCAAGTTTTGATGGTGTAAATGGCATATTGGCTGCAGCAATGCTCACCAGAGCTGTTGCCTGTTCGTTTAATGTTTATTTCACCACCATAAGCCATCTCTTCTGTCGTTTCAGAGAATTTGGCAGCACATGCAACCACCCTCATAACCACAGCCCATGTTTAACCATGCCATCACAGGGCGGTTTGTCAATGTTGTGAACAGAGTGCCTCATGGTGCCCATGAGCAATGGTAGAGAACTTGAGGCCCATTGTTGGGTCATTAATTTCCCACCATCATCTCATTTTGCAGCATGATAATGTACAGCTCCAAGTTGCAAAGATGTAATTCCTGCAAGCTGAAAACATTGCAGTCCTTGTATGGTCTCTGTGTACTCACTCACATGTCACCCATTGAAAATGTTAGGGATGCTCAAGATTGATGTACTGTATATCACAGTGTGTTGCAATATCCAGCTACTTCTCACAGCCAATTATGAGGAACGCAACACATTTGACCAATTTCTTTGAAAAATAACTCTTTTGTGCACATTAAAAAAGTCTTCAATCTTATACTACAACTGAAGATCGGAAGCAAAAACAAGAGTTTTACTCATATTTTTGTTGAGTGTATATTACACCACTGTAATTGGTAGAGATGTGTTGCATTGATTTTTAGAGAGCTGAACCAGGCGTTTTGCTGATAAAAATATATGCAAGATAATTCTTTAAGCAAGCTTCTCACGAATGCAAAGCACTTTTTTTTGTCAAGATTTACCCTTAATTTTAGCAGTTTATATTATAACAGATAGATGGAACAGTTAACCATAATTTTAAAAAAAATTCTTTACCTAAGTAATTCACTTTCCTCATCACATTTGCAGTACAGTGGAGTACGTGACTAATTTAAGAATAGGTACAGTGAAAAAAAACCTTTAAAAAATCTTAGATGTCCAAATGTAACTGAGCATATTTGACTTATTTTGTGGGTTTGTCTTGTAACTGCATCCCTCCATTTCTGAGAGATTTGTCTCTTTATGCTTTCACGTGATCTTTTTCACCTCTGAATTTAATCCCATCATACCTCTCCTCTTCCCCTACGTTTATATTCTTGCTCTGTGCGTAAACTTGGCCACTTTTCTCCTCACTTCTCCCTCTCTCTTTCTGAATTCCTCTGTCACGGCTGACCTGCGTCCTCTCTCTGCAGGGCCTCTTCTCGGATCTCCCAGCTGGCACACTGCAAATCGGCTGGGCAGAGGCAGGAGGCAGTGCCAGCTCTACTGGTGCAGAAAGGGGCACACCAGGCAGACAGTCCCAGTGTCAGCAGCAACAGCATGCTATCCCTCCAGCTGCCACGTTCATAACACACACATATGCCCGCATATATCACTGCAACCCAAACGCATGCACACCAGCATCAGCAGAGCAATGACAAATAGGTTTGGTTCAACTGGGATCTTGTTAACTTGGAGAAAACATTTGTTTACACACTAGACTAGTGCAAAGAGGCACACGGACACATTCTCATGGTAGGTGGTGCCATTTTAACATAAAGAGAAGTACAGCTATTTTTTGTGCCATTTGTAGATTCCTAAGTGATTAGTTTGGAAGTTCTGATGTCAGCCTCGGGCCTGTTGTCCCCTGAAGGCATCTGAGCTGCACAAAGCATGTAATAGAGCAGATACTGAATGACACGCATGATACAGGCTAGTAATTTTCCTCAAGGTCGACACTTGAAGCTCCTTGTAATTAAAACGATTGAAACTGGGCTTTCCCCCTGGAGTTACCCCTTACTGTCGTTGGCCCTGGTTATTTATGTTCGTTCTCTGCCCACCGATTCAAGTTAACCTTCCTTTTGCAGCAGCTTACTAACTTAGTAACTAACCCAAGAAAAAAACCTGCTGCCCTGAGATCAGACTTACAATAATAAAGATCTGCAGGGAGATGAGAGAGCAAGTTTCCCCTTGACTGACATAACTTTGGAACTTGTGAATTCACGTAGCTTGAATATTAATGTAAAGAAATTTACAGAATAATCCCAAAATACTATATATATGATCTGAATTTCAATAGCATCCATAGTTCGCACAAATACGTCTGCTACCTTGGAAATTGCTTGTATCTGCAAAGGAAAAAAAGGGATCTCGCTTATTTGCATTCTGTTTGATTATTGGGGTCTTGAGTATTCATCTAAACTTCCCTATTTGTGTTTGTGCCTCTGTGTGTGTGTGTGTGTGTGTGTGTGTGTGTGTGTGTGTGTGTGTGTTCTGACCTCTTTCACACAGCGAGACCCCCAGTTGTGCTTCAGTAGCCAGCCGAGCTCAGTGATGCAGAGCCTCCATGCTCAGTGGCATTTCACACACTCAAACGCGTGCATGTAAACACACATGAATGTCATTTATCCAGCTGGGGTCCCATGCGACACACACACACACACCCACACACACACACACACACGCACACACACACACACATACAAACAAACATCAGATTGGATATGGAAATAATGGCTGGGGTCTTATCCCCTAATGTACGCCTTGCATATGCACCTCTGTGCAGCCGAAAACCTCTCAACGCATCTCCCCTGTTATGAGTCGAACTCTGCAAATCATCCCACCCTTTACCCCCTCAGTATCTGAGGCGCACTTCCGTCTTAAAAAGTTGTACACCACTACCTTTGATAATCAAGATAGAAACTAATTGAGCTCACCCATGCATAAGATGCACTCGCCTTTTCACGCACACACACTTTTTTGAGGAGATGGGGGCCGATACTGTTTCAGCTCATCCAACTGTGAGATTCTCCTTTCCCCTTTCCAGTCCTGCCATCATCTCACTAATGGTGTTTCTATCCCTTCTCCATAGGAGGTAAATGAAGCTTTTAAGCAGGGTGGAGGGAAGGGGGACCACTGAAAAGATTAATTGACTTTCTGCAGTGCTTCACTTATCCTCTACTGGCAACCTTAGACTTGTGAATGTATTTGTGTTTGGATTACATGATTATATGACATTATTGTTCAATTTGAGGTTTGTCCAAAACTGTGCCTGGAAATATCAAATTGTGTCCCATCAAGCATGTCATCTATAGTGGCTGGACTGGACAGAGCGGTGGACATTAATTTCATCAATCTGCTGGATTTAACGTGGGAAGGTTTTGAACCAACTGTACCAGTTAAAAGAAGAACTCAGAACATTCCTGACAGAGAAAACTTTTGCATATGCAGAGTCAGACTCAGACTCAAGTCAGACTCAAAACTTGTGTACTTGGCCGACATTTTTTGGCATCTCTTGAACTGAATGCTAACATGCAAGGCAAAGAAGAAAATCTATCAGGAAAAAAAGAATCTTTCTATATAATGGGTAAAGACTATTCATATAATGCTATGAAATACCTTTCTTTAGCTAGTTGTGATGTCACACCACTGGCCACTTTATCACACTTTACGGAATATCTCTGCTGTTACATTAACCAGATTTACATCTTGCTGTCCTCCCAGTCCTTCTTCAGATATTGATTTGATTTCATTGCAAAAACCTCTGTAGAGTCCAGGCGACTTCAAGGAAGTGTGTTCTGTGGCAATCAATCACAAATCCTTCACTGACCAATCAGCATTCATTAGCTGACTAATGAATGCTGCTTGCGCTGCACTTTGACTGCTTGCGCTTTGTGTGCAAAATCGCTGTGCTTGTAAAAAAAGAAAGGACATTAGTTTGTTTTCGTTTCACTCCTGATACATTATTGATACTATATTTGCACAAACAAAAATTAAATTTGGGCTTTTTTGTTTAGAAGTAGGTACAAATAATTATTTCAGCTAGTTAGCTCAGTTTCCTCACATTCATCAAGGATTCCTTCGCCAGCCTCTTCAAGCCATTTTGCAACCCACCTCCTCCTTTTCATGTTATGGCTGACTTAATAAAAGTCTTTGTTGTCATTGATGCTGGTTCTGTTCTAAACGGAGGCCTCTGCAGGCTGCTCTCCCTGCTTATAGCCTCTCCATGATGGCTCTGTTCCTACCTCGGGCTTTGGAAGGGGCATCCTCTCAGAGAGTATGAACTCTGCAGACCTGATTCCAAAACCACAGCCAAACATAATCCTTAATATACAAAACATCTCTACAGAGTTTTTTTTAACAACAACTCCACCGCCACTTACTTTATCTTAAAAAGCCAGACAGCACCCCAGGGCGCCTGGTTGAGAAAGGCGTGGTTAGAGACAATATTGCGCTGTAAACTGGGATGAACTGCACATTGCAAAGTTGGAATTTATGGCATTACAAGTCGCTATTATCAAATTCCTATTTCCATTAGCTAGCATGTCTCCACAATGGACTTTACAAACAACCAGTGACGTCTTTCAGTAGCTTTAGAAAACAAATTAAGTACAAAAGCTCCTCTGATGTTTTGTTTGTCCGCATGTGTTTGTGTTAAGTAGTCGGTAGAAGAATAACCTGCATGTCTCAAATGTATTATTCTGATCTCATAACTCTTCTCTTCGCCTATGTCACCTCACAGTCATGTTTGCTTCATAAACCAGTCTCACACTTACAAATGATGGACGGAATACAGAGTCGCATCTTCTACAGACTGAAGTTCGACTTTGACTTTCGAACACTGGCATGCTAAGAGAGAAGAGCCAAATGTGTGAATGTACAAAGAGTTTGCCCCCCCCACCCCCATCTCCCCCGCTGTAAACTCCACCACCCACAGCTGCACACACTTCCCCTGTCACGGTGATAATCTCTTTGTCAGGAGCCGTCTGTTGGAGATTTGTCCGTCTGATTTGGTGAACGTCCTGGTGGCAGGTCTAGCTGTAGTGCCACAGGGTGTCTGTGTGTGTGTGTGTGTGTGTGTGTGTGCGCGCACCCACTGTCCTAGGAGGTGGGATCTACGTCTCTGTCAAAGTGTGTATGCTGCTTGTCTTCAGAAAACTGTTTTCCACCAAATGAGGTATGTTGAGCAGAAGAGGAACAGATACAGATACACAAAGGAGTGCATTTTACATTTAAAGGCAAATTCAACGTCATCTGCTCTCCATTGTTTTTCGCACTGGTCTTTATCTTTTCTTATAGTCAATATGACTTGAGATACATCAGTTCTATGACACCTAAGACACTTCTATCCATGTCACAGTGTCAGTATGGGAATTCTTATTCACTGTATGGCTCTGCTTTCTGGATAGAATTAACATCTAATCACTCTGCATCAGTCATCAGCCTGTTTACATAAAATGTTTATACCTCTGCCAAAAAGACCTTCTGCGAGATATCTCAAAAAGTTGTCTAAAGATTTTGATTAGATTTAATGTAGGGCTGGATTTTGGTCCAAGGAAGAGTTGATTAAAGTTTGAGGCAGATCTGGGCACAGATGCGGATTCTGTATCACTTTTAAAAAAAAACTTTGTTCAATATCGTGGGATAAGAACTTTTTTCTTTTTTTTCACATTTTGCTGATATTAAATCCTGAGGAAAATAAATAATTGGCCAGGCATGGACAGCTCATGCTGGTCCACCACTATGTACAATTGAAGGAGAATATGTATTGGGTCACAGTATAGTAACAGAGAGGGGCACAGACATGAGACTGGCCACCAGTATGTAGCTGAGCTAATACTGCTTCAAAGTCATTCAAATGGATTTTAATGCATCTGTGAAAGGTTAGCAATTATATCTAGCCAAAAAAGTAGATCCCGATCCTCAATATGGGAAATCATATTTCAGGTGATGACTCATAGACTACTGATGATAAATGCTAGGAGTAGGTTTCCATGGTCAAGGAATTAGGTAGTACTACTTAATATTGCATGAGGCAGAGCCGAGTAAAGCAATGCCATCATGGTGACATCACCATAATGTGTGCTATGCCAGAGGTGCAGTCATACAACGATTGATGATCTCCTCACAGGCCTGAATACTGACTGAAATAGTTTACTGACATGAGAAAACTATTTTCTCATCATTCAGGTTTCATTGACAGTCGTGTTGGCAGAGGTATGTACTCTCTGAGGGCTCTGTTGTTTGAAATATAAAACAAGGGAAATTTTGAAAGGAAAAGAAAAAAAAAGTTTAAATACTGCTAATAGCCCAGTAGTATTGTTTCAGTCTTGAACTGCTTCCACTGTCAGCTAATCAAGATAACTGCTCACACACGGTGGCCCACAGATTGCTGTTAAACCTTTCCTCAATTGATATGATGTCATTTTGTCTTTGACTATTAAACAGCTCTGTCATTTTGCTCTGCAGAGGAGCACCTTCTATAGGCTGGAAATCTAAATGTCTTTCACTGTCTCACCTTTTGCATGAATGTCAGAGATCAAATCCTGTTTAGAACAGCATGTGCAGAGCGGGTAACTATTCAGTAGCACGCTCAATGACACGTAAGCAGTTCAGTATGACAAGGGCCTGAACATTAGCTGTCTGTTAAAAGAAGTCTTCCTTCTCATTATTCTAACACGTTTTACTTCTATGGGATCACTGTTAAGGAACACTGAAGCTCAGAGATACTAGAACTACTTGAGTGTATGTCAAGTTAAGATTGAATGATTTGTTGAAGCTGTACAAGTATGACGATATTAACTTCCAGTAAAACATACTGAGTTATACTAAGGGGAGAAAAATCCATGTCCAACTTCTCCACTTATGAAAGATATTAGAAATTCTGACTAAACTGTAATTGTTGGGTTGAGTTATTGTTTCTCAAAGCTCTTTTTCTTTCTTTTGCCTTTCATGTCTCCCCTCCTGACACCTTCTCCTTCCTCTATCTGTTGTTTAGTCTCCTCTTGTCACTCCACTGCAATCATCTTCGCAGGGGGGCTTGTCATCTGTATCTACTCATATCCTCCAATCCCTTTTGCTCTGAGCACTACTGCACTTAAATGTCAGGGCTGATGAGCCTACCACACCCACCTGACACATCAGCTCAGCACCTGCTAAAAGCTTTTATGAAACAGAGTGTGAGCCTGGTGGTTGATATAAATTAAGCACTCTTTTTTATATATATATTTTTAAGGGATTACAGTTCTCAAGGGGCAACTTGTGGTGAGAAATGGAAAGCAAGAGACTGGGAGAATAGGCTATGATTGGTTGCCATCTAGTGGCTTCGACAAATGCTTGCTGCTACATTATGGCAATAAAAAGACACAGAAACTGAAATATCACCTCCTAAAACTCTGTCGTTTCACACTAATCAAGATCATAGTCATTACTCATCCTGTTGTCTTGAGTTAATGCATATACTTTGACTGAATTTCAAATAAAAAAAGTCTAAAATCCTAAAGAAACTCACTGATTATTTTGTGATGAGTAAAGTCAGAGCGAGTCAGGGAAGCTAAATGTGTCGCAAGCAAAACCTTTGTCTTTCTGGACTGCAAACATTCATTAACATTCACTCGTGTGCAGTGATAAGATGCTATTCATGTTTGAAACAAACCCGGATTACTGAATATAAAACTGCACTGATGTGACAGCTGCTCAGACTAGACAGAGCACAGTGACCTCCATGTGACACCTTGCACACATTTTTCCATATTCTGCTGTGGGGGTGGTGCAGTCTTTGAAACCTCACACATTCATCTGAATTTAAGGCATGAGGATTTCATAATATTTATTGCTATTGTTCAAAGATGTATTATGTATGTTTGTTTCACGTAAATGCATTTTAGTGTTAAATGTTTTTACCTGTCTTGAGCTATATATGTTTTATTTATTATTATTTTCAAACAGTTCTTGCTTTGAGGTTCAAGGAAAGTAACGCAAAATTTATTATTATTATTTTTTTTATATATTATTTTTTCAGGCCCAAAATAGGACTATTGGACTATTATAATAGGACTATTAAAGTCTTAGCAGTTTTTTGCGATTTTTGCGAAAACTGTTTTGCCAAACATTACTAAAAGTCACAGCACACCATTCCTGATCGAGCCGCACGTTTTGATGTATGTTTTGCTTATGTGCTGGCAACGTTGCGAGAATAGTTATGTGGTGAAAAACGTGCTATAAGAATAATAAGTTTAAGACAGAATAAGTATGACAAAGAATATTCAGTGTGCTTCTGTGTTTTGCACATCAGGCACACAGAATAATAAAGAAAACAGGATAACAACAGTGATGAGGGATGAGGGATGTAATTAAGCTCCTTCAGTGTCAGGGTCCTCGTACTGTTTATGCTGGCTCACTGGCATGACTTACTGGGACACTTGAATTCAGCATTCATTTTTAAAGCTTTTGTAACACCAGTGCTTTTCCTACTCCTATGATAAGTAAAATATCTACTGTGAAAAAAAAGCTTATTGTGTAGAAGTATATACACTTTGTTAATCCCTCTGTAAAAATGTCAGGTGGTAAATGCTTGAAATACGTTCACACATGCTAGTTCAATGCGCTACCCATTTCAGTTCTGTTTCCGTATTTTCCTTTATTTGTAAAACTTTGGCATTCTAGCCAATAATTTCAGTGATTGGCCAGGTATAGACAATATGTACACTCTGAGCAATGGATGTACAACACAATATAATATTTACAATCTCAATATATTTGCAAACACAATATATATACAGTCGCTCTGTTTGCGAAGAGTTGTAAACCACTCTGTATATATACAATCTCACCTCATTAGTGGTGGTTTTGCATGACAGTATGTGCAATCTAAAATAGTCAATAATATTTACAGCTTTACCTCTAACATGTACAACACAATATCTACAACCTCATCTGCATAGTTGTATCAGTCCCAGATGCGCCTCTCACAGTTGTGCAATGCATAACAACTCATACAGTCTGTGTATCAGCAAACATAATATGTACGGAATTTATGTATCTCTGCTACAGTATTGATTGGTTACACATGACATGATGTTGTACCTCTGATCAGTTTGTATGTGCATTCATTATGGAGCATTGTAATCTACTTTACTACTGGTAGCAACACTGTAATTGTACAACACAAAGCGCGTTACTCATATCTGCAAAACTCCCTTTTGTATTACCTCGTTTTTGTGATTGTACCACTTCTTTTTAGATACAATCAGGGCAGCAGCGATAGACAATATATATAATCCTCTCAAACAGTGGTTCTCAGACATTTTTGCTCTCGGACAGCAGTAGTCAACAGCAAGCAGAAGCCGACTGACAGTGACGTGACACACACAGATGAACTATCACACTGAATGCAGAGCTAATAGTACAAAGTAGCACAGGCTGTATTCTGAATTATGTTCTTGAAAAACACAACAGACTATGCTCAACATAAACGACTTCATACAGTAGGTCACTATTCCATCTGATGTGGAAAGTGCAGTCAGACATTTCACAATAAATCTATAAGTGATAAAGACTGCATTTATGAACCACAACAGTACATACAAATATTAAGCATATCATGAACAATAACACTTCAATGGCATTGTTAACTTAAGTCATAATTCCCTTTGGTAGAATATATATATACATTTTTGACATGCATGACTCTATTTAAGATAGATTGGAGGAATAATGCTCTAATCTGAATGATGGTGCTCCTCTCAAATACATATTATTGTAACATTTTATAATATCATGTCAGTGTAATAACTCTCAATGAACTTGTGGTGACTGACATGGATGCGCTGCATAAAGAAATTAGTATGAAAGTTAAAGTAAAGTGACATTTGGCATGCATTTTGTGGCACTGAGCGCTACTTTTCTGATTATGGTGACCAAACTAATTTGTCCCACTGTCAGCTGTTGGAGTTACTATGGATACAGAACAGGACAGCTAATGATTCAGGTTTATACCACTCTACTCTGTATTCCAGCTTGTATGACCAAAACAAAGTAAATGTCCACTTATATCAATCTAGCAATGCCTTGCAAATATTTAGCCATGAATGAACTATTATTATTATTATTATTATTATTTATAATAATAATACTATTCAAAATCTCAGAATAAGATTTAGATGAATGTCTTTTAAATGTCTGTCAAATCAAGGGTAACTTTCACACTAAACTATAAAATGCCCCAAATTTTTTAAATTACATTGTGAATTTAGTGAATAGAAGTTAATCCTGGTGTCAGCGCTAGTGGACTTCTGCTTTACTGTTATGGTTAATTTGACTTAGTTATAGGGATAGGATTTTTGTTTTTAACCTGCTACATTCAGTTTATATGCTTAGGAGCATTTTATAACAAGGTGTACGGCTCTGCAAAAAGACCACATATTCTTTAATGATGTGGTTTAATTTTTTCTCCCAGATTGCTAAGGCTGCTCCTTTTCTTTCGGGTCTAAATTAACTTTGGGACTTCCCAGTTTCTTCATTCCTCGCCGCTGAGCCAGGCTGGAAGAGTGAACAGGCTCCAGGACTGGTGCAGGAGCACAGCGCCTCAAAGCAGAGTAGATGGCAGACAGCGCTCCCTGGTGGAATAAAATGAGACCCATATATCATATCAATGCTGGCCTCATATGATCAACGACAGCATAAGTGGCCATCAACACCACTTGAACGACTACTACTACTATAGACACATCATTTACTGACGCTGACGTGACTCTATCGTGAACGCAAATACATCCTTGCAACAGTTTATTTAGGGGCTCACTCATTTAGTGCAATAGAAATGCTGACACAATCAAACACTCATATACTACACACACTGAGGCCACACTCACTGAACAGCATTTGGCACAAAATCTTGTTTTTGCTCCCTGGGATGCCAAGAATATGCTGAGAATAAACAGCATTTGGAGTGATAATATTTACTGTATGTCCACATGCACTCAGGTCTGACCTTGACAGTGTGAGCATCCTGTCTGGTGAGAGCTTTGTCAGAGAGCTGGTCTCTGTCAACAATCCAGGGGTGATGGAGAACCTAAAGGGCATCAGAGGAAATTATTTCTGAACAAATTTTTCTAAATCTGCAACAAAAAGTATAAGAAAAAAACAAATGCAGCTAGCTAATACTATCCTGACTACTGTAACTTAAAGGTTATGAGAAGATATACATGCTGGATAAGGGAAATGATGTGATGTTCAGTTTATCAAGTGATTTAGTTTTCTCTACTGTTTATTGTCTTTATAAATGAAAAAAATATGTAATCAGTAATAACTATACATTTTCCAGTAAACAGTAGAAATGACCAATATTGCAGGAAAAACTAAAAGGGCACTCAGTAGAGCGCATACCTCCACCAAGACCCAACAGTCCCTTCAGATTAAATTAAACCCTAATCCAAATTCCAACAAGATACATACGTGCATCATCAGAATGGCTGCCCTCAGGGTTATCAGAATGTTAAGGGAAGAGGAATAAAAATTCATAGATATGCCGCTGTACCTGGAATTACTCCAAAATGTAATGTTTCTTCCTTGGTGTATGCCCAAACCATCCGCCCAGTTTCATGGTAATCCATCAAATAGTACATATGTAATTGACAATAACAGTCAAAAAGCCCTAGCTTCAATGTTCCAAAAAGAAGAAACAAATTCCCGAATCTGCTCCTTTATCTGATCCACTCCAAGATTGAACGGGTGCTACTGTAGGTCACTACATGTCCAACCCCTCTACCAAGTTTCCTAAAAATCTGTCCAGTATTTTTTGGTGTAATTCTGCTAATAGACAAACAAACCAACCAACTGGTGAATCATAATCTTACAATAACCACCTTGGTGGAGGTAATGATTGAATAGAAATAGTTTCAAGGCAGACCTATAGCCTTATAAAGCATATCACGTCATATTATGGACTTGTACCTGGGGGGCAGTCAGGCGCTGATGAGGGTCCACATGAAGCATCTTGACCACAATGTCCTGATAATCATATTCAGACATACAAAAATGACATTAGTATATTTAGACATACCATGTTGTCTGAAACACACCAATTTAATTTGTGCTTTAACGCCGAGGAATTTTTATTTATTTATTTTTTTTTTACCTTGGCAGCATCTGATACCAGGTCCCAGTTCCCTCCTGTGATAATGAATTTTCCACTGCCGATTTGAGCCAGGATTTCTTCTGCTGTGTCCTCAGAGCTGCTGGCAAATGGACTGAAGCTGGTAAAAATAAATAAAAATAGATAAATAAATAAAAATACAAAGAGCAATTCAAAGGTTTGGGCGAATTAGAACAACCGAGAATGAGTCTTAGAGAACTCTCTGAAATCTACAAATGGTGGGATCAACCAGTTGATGAGTCAAAACTACAGACGTTATAGATTCTAGATGAAATAACAATAAGTAGAGAAGATAAAATGCAAAAACCTTTAATTTGACTTGGGTAAAGTTCATGATCTTTAATCTATCTTACTGTTATTTCACCAGAGGATTTACTGGAAATTAGAACACACCCTGATTTTAGCAGCATTTGCCAAATGCATTAACTTAACGTACAGTATTTCAACTGTAGGTACAGTCTGTCGATGTTGGTAGTTTTAAACTGACCCAGCTATCATTGTGTAGAGCAGGATCCCCAGGCTCCAGATGTCGCAGGCTGCGTCATAACCCTGTTTCCTCAGAACCTGCACACACAGATGGTAGTCATGTCAACAGAATTATTTTTAAATGTGTTTTTGATAGTCATTCCCCATTTATATTGGTGAGAAATGAGATATTATGATCACTGATATGCTGTACCTCAGGAGCCATGAACGTCGCTGTGTAACAGGGGGTCATCAGTAAGCCATTCTCAGCCCTGAGCTGTTTGGCAAAGCCAAAATCACATATCCTGATGCATTCTGGGAGTCCACTGTCATCAGAATAGCGAATGTTACTTGGCTTCAGGTCTCGATGCACAACCTGAAAAAGGATAAAAACAACATACACAGACAGAAACATGCATAGATTAGCAATAGCATGAGCTGCACTGCAACCTCAGGCATTTTTTGCAGCCCTCTCAGTGTTTCAGCTCTTCCTGTTTTCCAAATAAGTGTAAACATTCAGGTGCAATGATGTCAATGATGTGTGTCTGTCCTTCCGTCTCACCCCCTGTGAGTGTAAATATTCCACGGTCTTGGTCAGTGTACAGATAATGTCTAATGCGTCCCTCTCCGTGAAATTTGGCACAGTCAGAGCTCTGTCCAGTAGTTCATCTCCTCTCAGTAAATCCTGAACCAGGAACACACACTGGCCATCATCAAATACCTGATGGTAAACACACAGACAGACACACAGATAAAGACAGGATAATGATACACACATTATTAATAAAAGCGTTGCTGAAGAGCATGTGATTGTCATTTTTTTTTTGGTCATTTTGTGTTTTACACTTACATCTTTCACCGTTATAATATTTGGATGCTGTCCGTATCTTAACAGAATCTCAATCTCTTCTGATGAGTCTTTCTTCACTTTCTCAATAATCTGAGAAACAGAAACACACAGGATATTTTGTGAATTTTGTGTGGTTAAACAATTCTGCAATCTGCAAAAGTGCAGAACAACTATCAAACTGTAGTATATTACTGTTTAGAGAATAAATGCAACTGTAATAAACCAACAATAATAAACTAATTAAATAGATCAGTGGAACCTGTAACAAAATGATTACAATGGTTTAAGAATAAAATGTATTACATGTGCTCTTGGGGCCCACCTGGTGGCCACAGGGGGCCTTGAGCAGCTCTACTGAGAGCCAGTCAAGTTTCTCTGATAATATTGATAAATAAAACATTGTTGTGTGTCTAAATAAGTTCTAGAGATGGTTTGGTGTCCCCTAACCTTCACTGCATACTCCACAGCAGTAACCCTGTGCAGACATCTTCCACAGACAGATGTCGCTGTCTGTCCAGCTTCCTCCTTTAGCTCATAAACATCAGTGAAGGCCGCATCACCACGGAGATGCTGCGGGGAACAGAGATGATCAGACAGACACTCACCCTTCTGTTATATCTTATATATCTCTCATAATCAAATGTGTCAGTCGCACATTAGGTGAAAGAATAACTGCTTTGTCTAACAGTCAGCTGCTGCAGTAATATAGTTGACCATGATTAATGTGTGTAATGTAGAGAAAGTTTAGTCTTAATTGTTCAGTGTCTTTATCTTTCAATACCTCATAAAACTGATGAATTCAGTGATTCACTGACATGTTTGATTTGTTATCCAATCAGGGCACACATGTATAATGTGGAGTAATGACTTTTTTATGTGGCTATTTTTCTACAGACATACAGCATATACCTGAGTTATGGGGTTGTTCACCTCCTGATGCGTAGGTGCTACTGTTGCAACACTGGCCTCTTGATTTTGATTTGTTGCAACAAAGCTGAAACCACGAAACAACTGGTGTGTGTTTGCGCTGGGAGGGATGCCGGGAGAATCTGGATCAGGCAAAAAGATACACAGATACAAACATGAACTCATGATACTTTACAGCAATTGTATTAACTTATCTCAACATCACCACAGCAACAAGATACTTTTCATGTTTCATTGGGCTCATTTTATTTAAGCACATATGTGTTTATATATCAAGGTTTGTGTGTGTTTTTGCATGTTGTCGTTACCAGTGGGTGTTCTGGAGGTGAATTCAGGGTCGAAATGGAAAGTGTCTTCAGGTCTTCCAACTGTGGGTTTGAATGGAGGCCTCATTTCCTTCCTGTATAACTTCTACAGAAAACAGCAACAATCATCTATATCAGCAACAACCAGCTGAATCACAAAATGCCACATGATCCAATACAAGTTTATGATACAACATAAAGTAAAAGTCATGCTTATAGTTGAGTGTCTTGTGTGTCAACAAAACCTTCCTTCATTTCCATTGTAATGCTTTTTTTTTTAATTTTTTTTTTTTTACTTGTCACTGGATCCAGTGAGACAGACATGGGTTGGCTTCCTCAGATGTTAAATGTACCACACACTTTTGTCTCACATCTTAATTAATCCTAAAGTGGTCCAACCTTTAATGTTAACATGTGTTGAGTCACAAATGACACAGCAATTGAAATTTCATTTGGCAAATTTTAGAATGCAGAGTATAAATATCCAAAGTATGTGAAGAATATAATGTATTGCCTCAACTCATGGATGATAAAAAAAAAAAAAATCCTTATTTATTACACAGTGATGAAAAAGGATACCAAAATGATACATATTGTAATGTGATGCTGGGTGAAAAGGCCTTGTATGCCCCATATATACTACATCGAGTATACACTATATATATTATTACATTATACAATATATACTATATATTATTTACTCAAATGTATTATTGAGTATGGCCTGCAGGTGTCACCATTACCCGTTGTGAACAGTCTGGCAGGGTTTCACATTAAATAACAGGTTATTGGCACTGGAATGTTTTTTTATTTTATTTTTTTATATGTGGTGACAGAAATAGAAACAGAAAATATACACTCTTATTTGCTAATTAGTATGAAATTGATATAATTTGTAATGTAAAGGTGGGGATGCAGATTTGGTCAGGTTTGAGAGGAACTGCTTAAAGATCTAGACATTAATGAAAGATTGGAGGATCAATGAGAGAAAAAAATCAAACAATATTCTGATGGACAACAGAGGACCCATTAACTTGAGTGATATAAAAAGCACAGTGTGGAGGAGCGCGTCAGCCTCTTATTGAGTCATCATATGTTAATGGGAAAATTTGGGAAGGGTGAGTTGGAGGTAATGTAGCGAAGAGTAACAGTAAGCGGTGAGGGAAGAGATTAGTGGCCATGCAAAGCAGATAATAGTGGATTTTGTAGGCAATGAGAGCGTCACTACTCACAACAGAGGATCACAAAAAGTGTCACAAGCCTTCAGAACATCTCTGATGAAGAGGAATAGGTATAGAAGATTTCATGGATCTCTCAATAAAACAATAAATTATTACTTTAATGAGATTTTTGCCATCAAAACTGATTAGACTTGCGAGTAAAGCCTCTCTCATGTAACTAACAAGGACTGAGTCAAAAGTCTTGCTGGTGAGGACATCTATGTGATGAAGCTACAAATATGTTCGTCTTCCTCACTCCTCTAAGGCTAAAAACATTAAATCAGAACACCTGACCTTTCTGTAATGTACCTCTTGAAGGCATATAGTGGTTGCATAAATAATTTGCTTTTCATCAATGTACAACTATTGAGTTGTTTTCACTGCTCTCGTTAGGCTGTAGAGACACTGGCTTCTGCAGGATGGTGAAAAAAAGTCAAATCTCATACTAAGGATCTTCAATGATTCATGATGATGGGCGACTCTGAAGGAAGTGGATGAAAAGCTGCAGCATTTCAATGACATCATGCATCAACTATAGTGATCAAGCTGTGAATTAGATGTGCTGTTCTTAGATTAAATATTTTAAAATATAATACAGGCCACTAACATGAGTAGTGCATCCCAAAAGTGCAATGTCATGGGAACCTGTGGACTTGCCACACGATAAGGAAGAACATATATGTTTTACAAAGAAACAGATGTCACTCTGTAAAGTGTAAACATAAAACTTAGATATACAGTATGAGCAACCAATTGTCATCATTGGTAGTAGGACAAGGTATTTATTACTAATTTGGCTGATACACTACTAATTACTTTGTCTCAGCGTGTCATCACTTTTTTCAATATACTGAATACAGCGTACATATAAAGCCAATTAGTGTCCTTTCCTAAAAAAAAAAAAACAATCAACACTGCACAGCTTAAAATAATGCCTACATGACCGCTGAATATTCTTCATAAATTCTACTTACATTCCAGTCTATTGATGCAAAGAAACGGTGTCTTTTTATTTCTTCCACTCCATCTGGTCCTGCACCTAATCAGTCACAGAGATTGGGAAATTCACATCTGTTAGGCAAATGGATAGCATGGTAAAACACCTTGTAAGTAAATACTAAATAAAACATATGTAAAAATTCATAGACAGCCAATCAGTTTGAATGAAGTACCATTTGTTACTTATTGCTTAATATTATTGGCGTACTATAGGAATTCTGTGTGGGCTTTAATCAGGATGAGGTTTATTAGAATTTGCACCACAGGTCTTAATGTGTGAGGATTGCTGATTTAATTTAGGTTGCTAACATTAAGTGCACCCTTACATTTTGTTTCCCTCCAATTATGAACAGCACACAATAATCATGTGGATGCAGGTAACATTATTCTGAAAACATATCTATATGTCAATTTTCAAGGATAACATATGAAGTACCGAGTCGATTAGCAGGGTTCCGCTTGAAGAGCGCTCTTAATAAACTCTGCACTTCAGGGCTGAGGAACTGTGGCATTCCCAGCTTAGCCCTGCACAGACAAGATGAGCACATAACAGATGTTTGGTGATCAATCAATATGATTTTTAACTGTGGATTACTTTAACGTTGTTTTCATTATAACAACTTTAACAACATTATTCTGTTTAGTTGGGTGTGGTGGAATATACTCATATTGATAAGTGAGGATTCATGAAAGCAGCTTATCTTGAATGATGAAAAATGAATTATTTACAGTACTAATATCAAAGAAATGAGTTGCACAGGGAAAGCTTTATAAAGTTTTATGACATTAAGTATGACCACATTGCAATAATACCTTGTAGGCCTACATCAGTAATACAAGAAAACAATATTAAATAGTTAATCATTGTTATCTACAGGTAATACATGACAATCAAATCCATACCCAGAGCATTATGAAGTCACTCATTCATAAAAGGCTTTAAAAAAAAGAAGAAGCTGTTCTTACTTCAGAATAAACGCCATTGTTTCTTTCCGATCTTTTCCTTGGAATGGTAATGATCCCGTCAACATCTCAAACTGGAAAGCATATGATTAAAATTGTCAAAATACATGGAAGCTAACCAATGGACGGCAACTTAGAGGTTGTTTATTCTTAATTCTTATGCTCAATGCTAGTTCTATTAATATGATTTCACCTGCATATGACAAAGACTTGATGAAATACATAAAATGTGCAGTAATTAACAATTTTTTTAACACACATAAATAGGAATTTATTATTCAGTGAAATGAATACACCCGAGGGACAAAACTTCTTTAGGAAAGTGTTTATGCACCAACATATCTCTGAAACACCCTGGACCAAACCAACAACCCTACTCATTAATGGTAAAGTCTTTTTTCATGGTAAAGATAACCAAAGAGAAAAATCCAGTTGATATATTAATACATCTATAGGAGGAATAGATAATAATGCATTTACTCCAACAACTATTTTTTGTACAAACACTTAATTTTATAGTATTAATCAACTATTCAAACGCAAACTAGTACATGTAATGTACAAGAACATTTTGTGACACCTAAGGAACAACATAATTAGTTTTAGATGGGATATTTATATTATATAAGAAATAAATAACTATATTATTATATTATTATATAAATAATAATAATAATAAATATCAGAAAATAGAATTTGAATTAACCTGTTGCTGACACACCCCTGATTTCCAACATAATTTAAAAAAAAGTATTTACAGTGATAAATGGAAGATTATTTTATAATGTTTTACATTAAATCCAATAATCTAAAAATCTACAAATCTATACATCAGGCTCCTGTTAAAGGGTTTAGGGGAGTTTTGTCTCATTGGAATTGAGGGTATTGGATATAGAAGGTGAGGTGTCATCTGCAAATCTACAAATGACTTGACTTGACTGCTGTCACAACTGTCGTTATTTTTGTTAAATCTCTACAGTCAAAGGGGCAGAATTTGAAACGCTCAGCTATTTGTTTGTTTTAGAATTTGTATATTCCTAATCCCAGCCAAAGGCTGATGGGGCGACACTTTTCCCTGGTGCTCTGATGTAGCTGCAAGCTGTCAGTGAACGTTAACCTAATTTTCAGTATTAGTAAAATAAGCCACCAGTCCAACAAAACAAGGACTCTCTAGCAGATGCATGATGGGACCTAATCTGCTGGATACGGTAATTAAGCAGCTAAAGTAAAATACTCTTTTCAGTTTAAACAATTCTTACCATAAGTACCCCAAATGACCACCAGTCAGCACTTTGTGTATGTCCTCTCCTGTTTACGACTTCTGGAGCCATGTACTCTATTGTTCCACAGAAGGAATATGCTCTTTTGTCGTGGTCGATGGCCTCCTTACTCAATCCAAAATCTGAAGCAGAACGATAAAGAAAGGGAGAGGAGGAGGAGAGAGGAATCAAAAACATCGACATTAAATAAAGGATGAATAGAGAGACAGAAAATTGAAAGAAAAATAAAAGTTTTGTGTTTGGATCCACTGACCAGTTATCTTAATGTGTCCTTCTTCATCAAGAAGAATACTGCAAAGTAAAGGAAAATAAAAAATAAAAAATCTGCTTAAAAATAATTTTGTAAAATAAATGGGTTCACAAAAAGGGAGCATTTATGAAGTAGTACTTCTCAGGTTTGAGATCCCGGTAGATGATGCCCAGACTGTGTAGATGATCCAAAGCCAGGGCCAACTCTGCAAGGTAAAACTTCACATCTTCTTCTGTAAACATTACCTAGAACAAAACACAGACATGCAGACGTACTTACAAATACATCATAGTAAAAAAAAATATGAGCAGGTAAAAAAAAGGTAATGAAACAGGAAAACATACAATTTTTTCATGACAAGTATAAGTTTTCTTGTATTTTATAATTTGCCTGTGTAACATCCATCTAACAAACATATATTTAAAGAGGCTCTTCAATCTGACTGAGGGTGTTTTGGTGAAAATGTCCTTTTTGCCTCTTTTCAACACTCTTTGCACTCTTAGTTTGTTCTTACATCCCACTAGAATAAGAGTCTGTAACACAAAGACTGATTGATTTTGAGTCTGAATTGAAAATCAAATTGACACGGGTCTTTTCCTATAATGATTTTTGGAAAGAACCAGATACCCCGTCAGGAACAACCTTACCTCCTTTGATAGACGAGTGAAAAGGTCTCCTCCTCTGAGGAAGTCTAGGATCAGATAGAGCTTTCCTTCTGTTTGAAAGGCTACACACACACACACACACACACACACACACACACACACACACACACACACACACACACACACACACACACACACACACACACACACACACACACACACACACACATATATATTGTGCACTTCTGAGCTCAGCAGGGTACAGGTGTGGAACATTATCTGTGTTATCACAGAATCCAACACATTCAGTGTGTGGAAACATATCCAATAAATACAATTATTATTCCAAACCTGCTCTAACATGTAATATTATATATATAACCAAGCCAACAGCTCCAAATGCTCCAGTGGACTCTTTTTTTATGTGTAGCCACACCGTCGCTATAAAAGGGTCATGCTTGTTCTGTTCACACTCAACTCATGGTTTGTTTGTGATGAAAGTTTCTACTTTAAATTTTTTTTTTTAAGAACTTCCCTGAAACATGTAACTCTCCAGTATAGACAAGTTCAGAATCAAAAGGTTATTTAAAAAGGACTTTTCTACTTTTCCCTTGTCAGAAAAGGACCATCTGGTTTGTTAAATGTGAAAATACAGTGGGATTTCCATAGAGACAGATATTCAAATCAGTCAGACTTACCATAGTGCAGTTTAACTATAAATGGATGGTTCACTTCTGCCAGAATGTCTCTTTCCATCTTAGATCGCACACGATCTCGAACTGATAAGGAGATAGAAGAAAAAGGAAAATTTGCTAAATGTTACAATATTCTGTTATTTCTACCTGCATGGAGTAAAGTCACATCAAGCCTCTAATACCATTATAGAGATCAGAGGGTTTCCTGTCACATAAACTGTTCTTACTTAATTGAAAAATGTAAATTGTATGACCATATAGTGCTGCTATACAAACTACAGTGACAGAGTTATTGCAGCATCTGTCTCCTTGACAGGATGAGACCATAACAATTTCAATTCCAGGGGTGCAGGTTAAGAGGATTGAGGCTCGTACAGAGACGCTAAATCAACACATGACATCTCAACCTGCTTTTATAGTACATCCTTGTTTAGAGTAATCCTAATTTGACTCAAATCAGTTTATCTGCATCGAAAGTACAAGCTAACCTCTTTTACCCCAAATCCCCCTGAATGTAGGGCACTCAGAGAACTCTGACAATCATCTTTTATCATTCATCATCACAACCATCAGTCCAGTGAATGATGAATATTACTCCTTACAAATCATTAAACCACTGTACTCACAAGCACTGCTTTAATCTGGCATAAAAGGGGGAACTTCACAAGAAAAACATTGTCTACTGATTTTTAAATAATATTATATATATTTAAAATTTGCCTCCAAACTTGATATCAAGTTTGCTCTTTTTTTCTTAATTTCACAAATCACGTCTCATATGTCCAGAATTTGGTGCATGAGCTAATCATACCTCTAAGATTTTAGAAATAGATCAACTAGGTAATGAAGCCAGTGGGAACTGTATTGACATGACGTCTTAGTGCAACATAGTTTAATTTACCTCTTACCATCTGACATTTCTGCTTTTCATTTTTACCTTTCAGTGTGGCTTTCTTCAGGACCTTCATGGCATATAGCTGTCCTCTGTCCACTCCTCTGATCTTCTTCACCAGGAACACCTAAAAATCATCATCATCATTTATTTATCACTGTCATCTTCATTTTCTACTTTCTAAACACTAGTTGAACATTTCAAAAGAGCCTTTGCAGCAGCATTATGTTAAACCTAAAACACAGGTAGGGAGTATATTAATATATATCAAGAAATAATTAAAAATGGACGAAATTGTCAGTTTCACCACTGACAAGTATACAAACTCTATGATTTGAGTTAAGGTAAATCTGATGCTACACCATACAATGATAAAATACAATTTCCATTTTTTTGTCTGCAGTTTTGGGAACTCCTTCCTGTTTCAGCTGACACGAAGCTACAGTGGGCCCACAAAGAATTGGTTTTCCCAGTGTGGTGTTGAAGAACATCACTTTCCAAAACAGAGTCCTGACCTGATGAATTACAATGTTGACTGTGAGCCATCATTGTTGGGCATTGTTTGCTCTTGTGTCTGAATTGGGAGCAAATCCCTGCAGTCTAATAACAAACTACTGGAAAGACTTCCCATAGGAGTGGAGCCAATTATTACAGCATCTTCTAGCTCAGCCTGGCAATCAGAGATAACCTGCTGGTAGTAGCCAGCATTGGACTTCGTGTCATGGTTTATCTTTTAGCTCATGGTGTCAAAACTGAGCCCTTGTCTTTTTGTAACAATCTCTCTCCCAGCGGTCTCAACCAATGCTTTTGAGAGAAGCTGATTTACTCAAATTTCATCGACGTGAGTTGTAAGCAAGTACGTAAAAGTAAAATATATTTCTAGAACACATTTTCCTGTCATAAGTCACAGTTATCAGACAACATACAGAGAATCCATGGAGAAGAGGCCTAATACTTTTACTACCTGACATGAAGTATTCAAGTGTCACTGTACCTTCCCATAGGAGCCCTGTCCCAACACTTTAAGCAGCTGGAACTGAGAGGGGTCTGCTTTCTCACAACCCTCCTTAACATGGTGGCTGATGTCAATCTCCTTGAGGATACTGTCATCCTACGGAAAGAGAGACAGATGACATTATGAGTGTATTATTTACATATTTACATAGACAGAAAAAATAGAAAAGCTAAGAAATACTATATCAGCAGATGACATTTAATGTCAAATGTGTTGAATTGCATCTCACAACATCTCAGCAGTGATGAAATAATGTTCATGCAACAGCAAACCCCAAAAATAAATCACTCACAGGACTACAAACCTTAAGGCACATAGTTATGACTGATTATGTTCTTCCTGGCAAGGTATGGATCAGATGACTGAGACTGGTCTGTGTGACAATGTACTGTAATTCTGAAAAGTGTAGCATTTAGGATTTAAGAACTTTACACACCACTTCAATCAAGTATGAAATGCTAACAGGAGTTTTTCTATGTGCAACGACCAAATAATGCTATCTATCTTGACTGTAAAGCTATTGAGGTATTGAGGTATCAGTCTTGACACAAGCAAATCAGTGTACGCATTAGCAGATCACTGCCACAGCAGAAGTCACGTCTAAAAAGACAGCTAATCAACCCGCCTGAATCGCAACTCATGACATGTCTGTATTTCCAGCTCTTAGAGCAAAAATAATTTTCAGGCATTATTATCTATGTATGTGTTTTTAGAATCATCAACTCGTTTACAGATCAACAGATTTGTCTCTATCTCCAGACCCTTGTTAACATTAGCAAGAGTATTCAGATTTTTTTTAATCTTTAGTATATATTAATAATATAATATCTATTATCTATTTTGGTATCTTTTGTACATTTAAAATATCATTACACACATGCAAATTCTAAATACACATTTGCTGATTACTATTCACATTCATAAATGTCAGTACTTATTTAGAGATCATTTCACAAATCTGATTACACACACACATGGATTGAGATACAGTTACACCAACTCTCCACAGAGATTTGCAAATAGTTTTGCTACAATAATGGGCCCTTTTTCCTGCCTTTCCTGAGGTTTTTATTTCTTGGGAAGGAGGCACTTAGGCACTCACATGTGCATCTTGACATAACTTAAACATGGTAAAAAAAAGGGGTTAATACTGTAGTATTATCTACTTCTGTTTTGTCTGATTTGATCTGTTTATTTTGCTAAACAGCTTAAGTCTTACTTTCTATAGTATATTTAGTATATTGTGTGAATTACCAGATACTTAACAAAATTATTTTTGCTAATTTGCTGTGTAGTCTGAATTGGTTTGTAAGCTGTACAAAGTTGCCTGCCATTAGATAAATTCAATATTAATTGTTTCTATAATTGCATGACATTAATTCCCCTATTAGAAATGTTTCCTAAAATTCAAAGTCCACATGAAGCTAAAAATAATCAAAGTGTCACTTAGATCTATTTCCGCAAAGACAGGAAATGATCTGATGCTATCTCTGCAGTGAGAGTGGTAATAAGTCTAACACAGCACATTTGTTTTCCTGTAAATGTCGTGAGTGTGAAAGCAGTGTGATGGGCTTGTTGCTGTTCTTCTTATCTATATTTAGTGATGAATTGCAAATCAACTTCAAACGTGCATACCACCTACTGTGTCAGCGGTTGTAGATGGTTGTTAAGTCAATCAAAGCAATTTGGCTTTTTATCATCAGGGCTATACTTTCATTACCTGATAATATAAATTTCCCATTATGGGGTCAAAAATGTATTTGTCCAATAAATATCGTGCATCTATTATCCCAAGCTGTTTCCCTGGTATCAGTTTTACAGAAATGAGGAGTCCCAATCTCTAGATTGGTGCACATATATTAAAAAAATGACAATTGATTCTAGAAATTTTATAAAATATAAATAGATATTAGAAACAAAGGAAGTGGTATCACCCTCTTAGCAATTCCTTCTAGTATTCATTAATGGAGCTAATTGCTAACTAAGTTTTAAACCAGGGTTTGTCCAGAATAATTTGAGGCTCAAATTCTGGAACGTGGATGTGTATCAAATAATGGTGATTACATTTTTAAATTAGGTAATAGATGATGCATATATATTTTTTTGATTAAACAGCATTTCAACATGTTAATATGAGATGGCTATATTCTTTAAGCACTGAGGATATGAGTTTTTCACTACATGTGTAACACAATATTTGGGGAGTTAAGGTAACTTTTCCATTTGCATACAAAAAAGTCAAAGCTGTGATAATGTAGCCTTCAACAGCTAACCCCTCCTGTGATGTAAGTGATTGGGGTGTGGCTGGAAGGTGGAAGGAGGTTTGCTGTTCTGATGGCTGTTTTATTCTTTCGACAGGGTGGCAGGAGTTGCGTCCATCTAGGATGCTGATCTGTAGCTTACGGTCCCATGAAAAGGGAAGGGGAAAAAGAGGGCGTCCCCACATGGAGCATCAAATCAACCTTTACACAGATAAACAGGTAAACATTCACAAGCAGACATTCGCCAGCAAGAACATTTACCAATCATGCAAATGAGTCAAGTCAATGGGCTTGTCAAGCTGATGAATCACAATAACAAAGACCAGAGGAGGGTAGGGTGGAACTTTCTATTTATAGGCCTATCTCAAACACACAGGTAGATGTGCTGCAATCAGCATGCTGTCCCTCTCTCTCCCCCGTTGGTTTGTTTGGGCTATAAATAAACCTCCTCCTGCTGCAGCCCGTCCACTGAATCAATCTGTCTGTATCCATTTATCCTTCAACCTGCCTGCCTATGGCTACTTGTGCCTCAGTGTTTGCTTTCAGTCAGACTGTATTTCCATGTTGCCTCTCACTCTCCCAGTGAAAATACAGTGACTCTCTGCCCTCCTGATACTTGACAGACAGATCAGCTGCTGTGCTGATGCTGCAGTGACTCCTAAACCACAACAAACCAAATAACACACATTCTCCTCACACCCATGTGTCTTCACACACACGCACGTACTGTATATACTGTTTGTAAGAGTGCTGCTTTTTTTCTTTTCTTCGGGTCTTAATATTCATACAAATGCAGACATGGTGCAACTGTGATGCAACCCCGCTTCCATCTTTAGTTGATCTAAGTTTGTGCTGCTCCTGGGTGGGTGTCTGAACAGCTTGACTAACCTCTAGCTGACAGAATCCGGGGCTGTTCTTGTTCCTTGTTGCCTTGTTCTTCAGGTAGATAGAAAACCATCTCCGCACTGTAAATTTCCTCATGCTGGTATCCATGGCAATGGGCAGACCTGTGCATCTATCCCATAATGATGTACATCTCCCTGCAGGAGGTCCTATGGTAGAGGTGCAGAAAAAGAGCGCTTTATTTTTTTTTTTTTGGGTAATCTATTTATCCCTCTGTTTATCCATTCGTCCATCCTCAATGTAGCTGTTCCATTTTAATTTTCCCATCATTCACAGTCACTGCTCGTTTCGCCGGCGGGCTTCAGCCTGTCTCTGTCTCTCAGCTGCAGTGGATTCCAGTCAGAGCCGCAGACAGATGGGACAGGTGCTGCTGGTGTTTGGGATCGTCTTGTTTTGCAGCAGGCTTGCTTGCGTGAGGCTGCAGGGAGAGGTGATGAATAAATCTGTTCCGCTGAATCAGGAGAGGTGTGTGTGAGCACCCTGTTCACATCTCTGCCTGAGCATGTGTGTGTTCATCCCCTGCTCCCCCATCCCTCTCTCTCTCTCTCTCTCTCTACAGAACAAGGGATTGTCACCAGTCACATTATGTGCCGGCGGGCTCCCAACCCCTCCCTGTTATTTTTTTCCCCTTATTCCTGCTCATCACCTCCCTCTCTCTTACTCCCACCAGCATACAGCAACAGCTGGCAAAGTCACATGTGTAACCCAGCTACCTCTCAGTCTCTCTTTTGCCCCTGTATGACATTCCAATATCACACACTGATAGAGATAGAATATCACCACATGGAAGAATAAAGTAGAATACAAGCATTAACATAAGCAGTGTAACAGTAGAAAATACTGTGGCTGAGATTCAGAGGCATTGCATCAGAATTCAACTCAAGGGCATTCTGATGTCTCAATCAATAATGATAACAGGCACGAGGACACCGATCGCAGAGAGTACAGTGTGATCTGGTTGATCACTGGGCATGTGTGCGTCTGTGTGAGAGTAGGTACTGTCACATCAGCAGCTTTGCAGAACTGCAGTGTTACATAAAGGGGATGAGCGACAGAGAGAGAGAGAGAGAGATGCAAGGGAAGTAAAAGAGGTGGGAGGGGGACGCTTTCTCAGATGGAATCAGGGGCTACATCAGAACCCTTACTCTACCTCGGTCAAGTGCCTGTAGCTGATCTGGGGTTTAATTGTTTCTCTTTAAAAAAAAAAAGAAAAAAGGATTGATGTTCATTTAATTTAAAACTGTGATCCCCAAACTTGAAACATCATTAAAACCAGAGCTATTTGTACTGTTATGCATTTTACATGATTTGGACCACATGTAGAATATAGCAGGCAAATAGATTCAGGACATTCTAGCACTATTGAATATATAATCACATGTGTTAAGACAATATGCAGTACTGTGTTGGGGGAGGAGACCTAGGATTATAGACTGGTTGTCCCAGTAGGATTATGGCTCTGTAAGGAGATCATAATATTAATATTCATACACACAGAGTAGATTTGGACAGATAGACTCATAGTAATATTACTACACTATTGAACTACATTCATACACAGACACACAGACAAGATGCCACTTAAAACCCACCTGACACCATTGTTTTCAAGTAGATGGTCCACCAATATTTAATCACCAAGATCTATTTATAGCTTGAACTCACTCTCAATTAGATTGATTAAAAAGCAAATAAATACATTCAAATCAATATTGCATGTTACATAATGACTCAGTGATGACCACAAAGGGCAGATTGACTACATTTTGAATGGTTTATTGACATTAACAAAATGACATGTGATTTTAAACTACAATATATGTCCACTGCAACACCTTTCAGCTGACAATGAATTGATTTACATATGCCCCAAAATGCCAAACAATTGAAAACAACTCATTGTACAAATCAACAGGAGTATAAAGAGTATCTACCAAAGCATTTGCAAATTTGTTAATGTACTGTATTCGGGGTTTGTCTTGAATTTATGCAGGAAAAAAACTGAAGCATTTACTTAATACACCACACTACACTGACTTTAAAGTCTTTAGAACAGACTACTGGTGTAAAGATCACAAATGTGTCTCAAAGTCCTCTTTCAGCAACATAGACACAGACCTAACAAGCCCTGAGGTACACATTCAAATATTGGTTTATGTACTTTGCAAACATCAGAAAGCAACTAATGATACCTACAGTTGATTTCATATCTGAGAGAACAGCAGAGTTGGTTTAAAAACGATGGCACTTGCTCCATTTTCCTTTATGATTTAATTATTTATTCATCTATTTTGATGCACTGGATTCATTCAATCATGAAGTCAAAAATGTATTTACTAATTAAACAAAGAGAGACGGCACTTGGCATAGAGATGCGGGACATGTGGTTAGGAGAGTCACAAGATGTGCACTAACCTAGACTGGGTTCCACTTTTACACAATCAATAACGGGAAGTAAGAGCCGCCTGCAAACATGGCAAAAGCCCCACTCGTGCCCTCAAAATGCGTGCACTGCTCTGAGATGTGCGTGCTAAATGACAGAACAGTTGATTTGTTAAGAAAGAATACACTTTGTGTATGTGTTCAAGTATGCTCAAGTAGTGTTGTAATGTATGTTGCATTTCATTTTAAACCTATACGTGTTTCAACTAAGAGGTGGGTAGTATACTGGTGTATCATGGTCGCACACATTGAACTCAGATGCTTTGTCAACAGCCATGAGATTGTCCCAATCTCCATTGGATATGATTTCCATAGTGAGATGTTTCTCACAATCCAGGAGGGTGAAGTCGGAGTTGAAACAGATCTCAATCTGTCCCAGAATCTGGACATCAACATTCTGTAAACACAAAAGCTGATATTTCAAACCAGATACCTGACACAAAAAAAGCACTGAAACATTCCTGCAAAGTATGACGACGGCAAATTATGACTTCATTATCTGAGTTCAAATATTCATACCTTTGACAGATGGGCACATTGGATCTTAACTTTGACGCCGTAGAAGTTCTCTATATTTCGTTCAATGTCTGAAAACTACACACAGACACATTGGATAGAAGCAGAGAGAAGAGTGAAAGTGTGACACATTCATTCCTTACATAACACTAATATTTGAGATTTTAATATACCATAATTTGACATTAAAATATAAATAGACCTACTGAGTAGTACGTCTCTGAAGGGGTGATGTTAAACTTCTTCAGGATGCTACAATAACAAAAACATAGATTTGCACCATGTGAGGCTGTGAGGTAATAATGCTTTTATCAAGAGTGACTTAAAATGGGGATGCTCGAAATCTGACCAATAACTTGGCCTGATAATGGTACATTTATATTACTGCAATTTGCTAAACATATTCCACAAGAGTCCAGCAAAACAAATACTATTAAGCTATGGAATATTCATAAATCATCCATCTGTGCTCACTCCCTCTTAGCCTTTGTTAGCCGTAGGTGTCCATATTATGTTTTGTTAAAATGTAAAAATGTAAAATTATTAGTTGTTATCGGCATCTGGCATGAGAAGTAGGTAATTATCGTTTATCAGAACCAGATGAAAAGAATCTCTATTGTGCATCCCCAACTTAAAATATGTAAATAACAACAATCAATTTGTGAACTAGACTGTGATCATCATACATGCCTGGATTAACAGGAACATATAGACAATACTGAGATGTAGAAAATGAGAAATTGATTCAGAGCATGTATATGAATGGGCGACAGTGTGATTGTGTGAAGATGTGTTGTACCCATCCAGATCCACTTTATGGTATAGTTCCAGTGCTTTGCTGAAGTATTTGTGTTGACTGTCCAGAGAAGCTGCTTCGGCTGCACATGTACCGTGTTTGTACCACTCATACTTCCTATTGAAACAGACAGAAAGATGTTTTAGTGTTATCCTGTACCGATTTCAGGATCATGGAGAATCTTTTTTGGTAATAAAAAAAAAAAATAAAAAATAAAAAATAGGGAGGTCATCGCAGGCAGTTGACACACCATGTTGTGGTATATGGGGATTTAGGAACTAGATATCTTACCCTGTGATGGAAACTTTGTGATTCACAACTACTGTAAATGTTGGTCTGAAAAAGAGGTACACATGGTCACACGTGTCTCTAAGATCGAAACTAATTTCAAATTGTGGAAGGCATGGTATACAGTAGCAATGTCCACTACTATAATCAGCCCTGTTATACAGTTAGGGTTGCATGGGCTCATATCATACTATGAGCATTTGCTAATTCATTAAGAATGTGATACTTCCTCCACCACGGGTGCTAACGTGCTTTAGTTATAGTCTAACATGTCACATCATAGTTTTATCATGGTTATCTTCTATCTATATTCCTTTTACTATTATAACACCTGCCTAAAAAGAAGTCAAGAAAGACATGTTCTATGATCATCTGGTCTCAAGAAAATAAAGTTTTTCTCTTGAATTTATGTTGTTCAAAGTGAAATACAGTTTGATTGATTTATTTCTAAAGAGGGATTATATTTTATAAATATCTTGTTCCTCTTTTCCTCCTAATTTCTTTTCAAATAGGAGATGTACAGTATATCTTTTTTTAAAATTTATTTTCAAAAGGGAGACTTTTTACTCATATTTCCACTTAAATAATAATTTCATGATTCCACTGCAGTTAATTTGTTTTCATTCCTTTATGGGTCATTATAAATACTACTTCTACTATCAACAACAACAACAACAACAGCAATAATAATCATTATTATTATGAAATACCACATAGTGTAATACCATCATGCTGTTGTTTTTTCTGAGGCGGTTATCATACCGTGAAAATCTCATACCTTTGAAACCCTACAGTATATGCAGTAATACAGAAGGCATCATCACTGTCATATTACCTGAGGATGCATTGATGAAAAGATAACAACACAAACAATGCAGAAGCAGTCATGTAAGCTAATACTGATGTGGTAGTAGTACAGTACTTGAGTGTAGTAAAATAGAACACACTCAATTCAATAGTGTTAAGTGTCAGACAGGTTGACAGATGGAAGAACAATGGAAGCAATACCAGAATTCAGTACTCAAGGGGTGCAGCAGGTCAGGCCAACTCTTCCTCATGTCTGGAAGCAGGTCCTGAATACACACACCCAAACACAGATTTGTTTTCTTTTCATGAGATTTAACACCAAAAGAATAAAATTAATGTAAACCCCCCAGTTATAGCCACACTCGGTCGGAAAAGTGCTGCACCTCTATTTGAGAAGCGTTGAAATGCCACGATGAATTGCAGGCCATCCCATTATCTGGCCTGGACAGAAAGAATGAAACAGTCAGATTCACAAATTTAGATATATTACTTTTTCTGTCGCTCCGTCGCAAAGAGAGAAAACAAGATGCAGTGAAACCGGTATTACAACCATTAGCCACAACGATTAATTAAAGAAAACATCATCGGGTTCAAAACAATACACACATACCAGAGTCCATGTAGTGTCCAGTAGTTAAAGTTGGGATTACAGTGTTCCATCTGAAATTAAAAAACAAAAATTAAGTACAGTTATTCCTTCTGGACACATGCATTTGAAGCTAAATTATGTTGATTCTCAAATTACAAATTCATATTCAACTGGTAGGTAATTAATATTCAGCTGGCAGTGTCTATTTGAGCTGAAATCTGTCACAACCTCAGTGAAGGTGACTGATGTCTCATATTTCACAAAAGGCTGAAATAAACCTAAGAAAGTGATGTCTTCGTTTTCCTGACTGTACGACAAAATGACCAACCCTGGTGAGGGGTATTTTTTTAAGTCACAGATTTAAAGACAGTATTTGTATTTGATAAAAGATTCAGGTGATTGAAGGAATAAAGACATGATCATACAGATACTGTCTGTCATGCATACAATATCGTATTTGTTGTTATTAACTCAGCCAAGGAGGTAATGTTCTCACCGGCGTTTGTCTGTCAGCAGTATTACACAAAATCTACTTGACAAATATTCCCGGAACATGGTGGGAGGATAGGGCATGAGTGAATGAGGAAGTGGATACAGATACAGGAGCCTTTTCTGAACATTGCAAGATTAGGCTTTTTTGCCTTTTTTTCATTTCAGCATTGTTATCAGTTACGCAAAATCTAATTGACAGATTTTCATGACTTTAGGGGGAAGAGTGGGGCATGTGCCAAAGTGGAACTATTTAATTTTGGAGTAGATCTGGATAAATGGGTGGATCTTTGAATTTTTTTCACCTACTTTGACAGAACTCTGAGGGCAGACATTTTGCTGGCGCACATGTCATGTCGGAACTTGGATTAGGGTATAATTTAATTAAACAGGAACTGTTGGGCCTTGGTGGAAGTATGCAGGCTATTGAGTGTCCGTCTAGCGGTCTATTGCATTTGTATTTGCCAATCACCTTGGAATAAACAAAAAATTATTTCTTCCCTTTTCACTTAGAAATGTAACAGTGTTGATTAAAAAGGGAACTGCACTTGTGTCTTGGTAGTAAATGGATTTATAAAACTTCCTCTGAGAATAGAGACACTGTAAATCGTTGATCTACAAATCCACCCCAAACAAAAACTAAACTAAAACCTCAATCAGACATATGACACAAAACCATAGGTACCCAAAGGTACCGATCAGAGAGGTTCTCATGAATAGAGATAAAAATAAAATAAAATAAAAAAACACTGGTCAATGAGCACAACATAGTGTGTGTTTTGTTTCATGAGTTATGAAATGGGTAAAATTGGATCCTCGTGTGTTCAAGAGACTACTGCCTAATCAAAGCAGATTGTTGGCACACAGTCAGTCTCATGACTCATCAACATCACATGATACATAAGAATCAAATGTTGACTCAGTGATATAAGTTTTACCCTTTTTTCATTCTACAAAATAAAGAATAACAAATTAATATGTGAATAGAGTCAATTCTGGATCTGGTCAAATTAATTACACACTGTCCTTGTTCACAGCACATAATTTGGCTTAGCAGGAAAAGAACAGATGTCCCTAAAAACAAGCAGGTGAATGGAAATCAACTTTATTAATTACACCTCCATAGAGTTTCCTTCTATGTCAAAATGTATTCTGTGGGAAAGTCCTGTTGTTTCTTTAAAAGGGTCAAAAAATAAATACATGGAAAGGAAGAAACTCACTTTGCAGAAGGTGCTTGGCCAGTGGTGGCTCAGTATCAGTTTGTTCCACATGTGTCTGAAATGCACACATACATTTATTTCTAAGTAGACACCACTTTGTTTATTTTTATGCATACTGGTAATATTATATATGAATACATATTTCATATTCAGAGATTCATGCTAAATCATAGACATAAATATTGAGAAGCAGAAAATAGTTCACAAGCCAATTCATCTATACATACAATATATTAATTACTAACACTTACGGAGGTGAAATCACAAAGGCAGAGGATAAAGCTGCTGCCAGGCAGAGCAGAAGATGAGAGGAGAGCCTCATGTCTGACCTAAAAGAATACGGAACATTTGTCAATGAACAACTGCTTTAATCCAGAGCTCAGTATTAAACATGAAAATAACTGCAGGCTCCTGCAACACATCAACACACATCAACAAAAACAAAAAAACAATAACAAAAAAACAACCCAGAGTGTAGAATTTTTTTTATTTTTAAAGTGTCTGTGAAGAAATTTTTGTTTTATCAATGAAGGGCATTTCTATGATTGTGGATTTTTATGAAACTATGCATTACAAAAAAATTGGATGTTAAACTGACTGAGCAAGAAGAACAGGTACTGTACATGTGCACAGTGACAACAGCAGTAAGTGGGTGTGATGAAAACCTCATGTGACAACTTAATTACACAATCAAAACCTTTGGCCTGGCAAAATTTCCCTCAGAAACATAAAAGAAAGTCCCGTCGGAATGAAATTACTACAACTTTCATGTTTGTGGACCAGTTATGAAAGACGTTTAAGGGAAAACGTGACTGTCCTGGCAGATGAAGCGCATAAAGACAAAAGGGTGACGTTTTAATTGATGAACTTTCGGGCGGAGACATAAATCTTTTGTTAACTTAATTAAAAAGCCACAATACTTAGCGTTGCATTACCTAAACTTGTGAAAACAAAAAGCAAGCTAAAAACTCGAAATAACATCTGTAGTTGGAAATTAGACAATTAGTTAGCGAACTAAATTACTTTATTTTCTGTCGGTCGCGAGGAACAACGGGGTTAAACTGAACTTCAAGATTAACAACAAATGTAATCTTTAAACTGGTCTCACCCTTTACTGGATATGATGCAACAAAGCTTTGTAGTGGTTATCCCAACGCTTAGCGGTGTATCATTAAGGTAATTTCACTAGAGCAGCGCATTTAACATGATCCCATACTATGAATCTGTTGTTTATGTCCATTTCCGTACCACCTCACGACCTGTCTCTCTGCTTAGCCAATCGTGTGCGTCTTATACTTCATGTGTCATCACGGGGTCCCGGTTGCTTATTGGTCGGACACCACTGGGAGCGTACTTACTACTTCTACTATGGAGACGCCATTGCCGGCGCTACCTATCCTCCGAATGGCGCAAACTGACATTCTTAACATAACCATAACCAATCATCACCCCTCAAGGCTAAATTTAACCAACCAAACCAACCAAGGCAACAAGCACTAGCAAATCAGAGGCAGACTAGGGCGGGACATGCCTTCACCGTAGTATAATTCAAAATGAAACCATTCGGCACGCGTCTCACACGTCACGCGAAGTCTCCGGGGCTGCCGCTTATACTATTGCGTACAGCCACCCATACGTGGCTTGCTTTGAATGACCTCACCGACTGCTTTCCTTTTCTTTCTTTCCATCTTTCTTTCTTTAGTCATTCATTTCATTGTTTGTTTATTTTGATGTATTTATAAAAAAAAACACTCCAATGTGTAGCTCTATTACTATGCAGCTAAACTGAGGACAAATCATTACACCATCATACAGATATTCATAGGAACTACACTGTAAAATGTAAGACTGAATTTAATTAGAGATAATGAGTTGACCTAACTCAACTCTACTTACTTGTACTTTGGCATCAAGAAGACTGTCAAACTCAGTTTAATTGAGTTTGGTTCATTTAAACAAACCAAGTACTGGAAACTTTCGGTACTTTCTTTTTTACTTAGTTACATCCCACAATGTTACTAAGTATATTACTCATGTACTTAAGTACCCCACAAATTAGAGCTACTTTACCTGAATAGCCTGTTTTCTGTTCATACCACTTTCTACTTGTCCTCCACTACTTTTCATGGGAAACAACCCTTTTGTTATGTGAGAAAAGTTGCATAAATGTTTTGTAAAACTCTACTCAGGTATTTCCTGTCCCAGTTTCTAAAATCTTTAATTCACATTCAGATCTGTTACATTAATGCTCTTAACAGCTGTGGCAATAGCACACACCAGAATAGATTCACATGTACTTGTTTATTGTTCTGCAGCTGACCTGTTCAATGTTGGGTAACTGACGTTTTTTGCCATCATGAAAATAAATGTTTAATGACAGTTGAAAAAACTCTGGTTTTTGGGGATGGGGGTGGAGTTTCCAAGCATACTTCGAGACAATGTGTTTGAGGCCATAAGCCCAAGTAACCTGTGTTTAAATGTGTTCTGAATAATAATCAGTTAAGCTGTAATTCGTTCTTTAGAAATATTTCTATAGAAAATGGTTACTGTTATACAACACAATGGCACCATGAGTTAAGTCTCTCACGTCCCGCCTGGGTGGGGTGTTAAAACAAAGCAGTGCAATCATTTTGTCAAATTCATGCAATAAGAAATTTCAGCATGCTACGATGCTTTATAGGATATTGGTAGTTTAAGTTATAACAATAACAGTAGGCAAGCTAATTTATGTGTTACACACAGAAAATAAAGAAGTTGGTCAAAATGTTGCACACTCAAAATCTCAAGTTTAATTTTCTTAATTTATCAATGAGTTTGGATAATATTTTTAAGTAACTCAACTTATTAGATTTAACAGTGTAATGTTATTTCATGCTGCAGATTTGACCGACTTCATTATTTTGGAAAGAAAACACCTGATGAACAGCTTCAGTGCTTAACCACAAGCATTTGTGATATTTGTCAACAAAGAATGTCAATTTAACAATGTGAGTCCCAAACATGTAAATCCCCCCCAAATGTTGTGACCAACTGTCTCTCTCTCTTCTATCAGGACTTTCTGTTTAAACAGCTGAGTGAAATCTTTAAATTTGTGAATCATTTATTTTGTGTAATTTAGTTGTTGAACACCCTGTTTATAATATAGCCTAACTTACTACTGAATATCTCCATTATTATTCTGTACATTAATCTTTTACTGCTGCTGCTGGGTTGTTTTTTTTGTCTAGACACTATCCTCATCCGATGCCATAAAGCTAAATAGAAATAATGTAACCTAACAGAGAGGTACACTAGATATCATATAATTTTATGTATAAATGCTTCAAACCTGGTTAGCATGATTTCAAGATCATAATGCTAATGTGCACTTGATGGGTGCAGTTTATATTGCAGTTTTGCTGTCTTTTTTCAGACGTGCATTCAAATTGTATGAAAATACTAGAACTAGAAAATACTACTCTGAAAAGCTAACTAAAGGTATTGTATACCTCATGTCTCTACAATTAAAGACAAAGATTTATCAGACAATGACAGACAGACAGATAGAGACAGACTTGGACTTAGTTGCTCTGTACTGATAATTCATAAAGGTAAAAGTTAATCAGACAAGCCTGACTTATTAAATGTATAAAGTGCCATAGGGTTTTATTTTAATAATGACTCATTATAGCCAATAAGTAAAGTAAACCATGTCAGGAGACTAAAAAGTGAGAATAATTTATCTTGCTATGTGTCCATGGATTGCAGTGTCAAAAGCGGTTGCCTGGAATACATTTCATAATGTTATACTGGAAGAAGCAAAGCTTAACAATGAAACAGTAAATGTATTTTGTCAATATGTCCTCGGACAACCCTCTGAAAATGTAACACCACCTCATTACCCTGGAGCCGAGGCTGACCAACATCTGGTTTACTGCCTCAAGTTAACACTGGGCTTTGGTTACATCATGTACAACCACATGACCAGTAGAGGACTCTTTTTGACCACACACAGACATGAGTTCTGTTTTCATCTTTCTCTCTCTTTCTGTCTCTCTCTCTCTTTCTGTCTGTCTCACACACGGCCGTACGCAGAATTCTAGAAATACCAAGGTCCAAAAACTGAGCTTGCTAGGGGGGTTCGGGGGCCTGCCCTCAATGGTCACACACACACACACACACACACACACACACACACAGAGAGAGAGAGAGAGAGAGAGAGAGAGAGAAGGCATTGAAGACATTGAGGCATAATATACTTGATTCCTGCTGATTGTTACGCATCAACGCTCCATATGTTTAATTTATTGAAGTGTTTCTCATGCATGCGTGTACATCATTATTTGAAATGAAATCTCAGTCATTAAAGATTATATATTTTCTAATGTTACTAGGTGCTTAATGATAACGGGACTTTGTAACGACATAAACACAGGCTGCCTGAGTTATGTGTCTTACAGAAGTCAGCTTCTGTGGAATTTTCTTTCCATATTGTATATCTATCTATTTCTGTTCTTGAATGTGACAGAAACCTTCCTTTGCTATTCTTGTTCCCTATTAAGACTTGACTTATTGTAATAATGCTGCTCTGACTGGAGAGAGTCACGTGTTATTCCAAAAGTTGTGACAGTTTGCAGCTTACCATCTGTCCTTTTTTTCGTTGCCTTCTTGTCTTTTTTCTTCTGGTTGGTTTCTTTCACATTATCTGTCTACATCATTCACACACTCATCCTCAAGCCCCTGCTACCTCTTTCTCTTTTTTTTTTTCTCCCTCAAATGTAACTTCATGTTACCCTGTCTTATGATTTCACCTCAGATGTGAAATGAGTTTCACAGCTTCTACACCATGTCAGGAATAGTCTAGCTGTAACTGTAGCTAGATTTATAAATAGGACCTGGCTAAAGTTCAACATGTTCACTGTCTCAAGAGAGTGCATATGAGGAACAATCTTAGAGACTTCAGTACTATCTAAAGTGTGCCTAGAACATTTTAGATGCAAAAGTAAAACAGCTGTAGGCCTATATACTGTATGTTGACAACACTGCAACATTTAATTTAATACAAACAGTCAGAATTAGTGTGTGCAGTATGGCCCCTAAAACACTGTCTTAATTATGTTTTATTATTCAAAAACTCTGCCATTGTGGTATAGAATAAATTAAAGTGACATGCCTTGGTGCAGTATGGTTCTTCAACAATATTGCTGCCTATCATCTAGAACTAAAACTGCAGCTTATAAATACTGCTGCGGTTTCTGTACTTGAATATGCAGTTATTTGCCAGCAGTTGTTGAGATAACATGTCAGAGACCAGAGTTTGGCCTCCACCGAAAAACTGTAATGGGCAAACTTTGTTCATCAAGTAATTGCCTGGTTCTAGTGGCCCCGAGTCTTGAAGGATACTGGTTATATATAGGCAGCTCTCTCTCCTTATAAGGCCTCAGGGAGAGGCAGGTGGGGGTCGGTTGGAGACGGGTGGTGGTCTCGTTGGCCTGGTTCTTGGTTCAGGCTGACTCCCTGTGGATTCAGGCTGACAACCGAAGTCGCTGCAAAGGAAATCTCAAGGGGTAAGAAGTCCTTCAAATTTATTCTGTTTATTTTTTGATCTCCTGTCTGTCGTCATCTTTTCAATGAGCTTTTTTTATCCAAACCAAAGTGCACCAGGTGGGATCAGTTGGATGGAGGAATAGATGGCATATTAGGGCATCAAGAGATGTTGCATGGCCCCTAAGCATTAAAGTGATGAATGATATATGAATTATAAGGAATGTGCATCAGTTGATTGGAGTAAATTAGTTTACATTAGCTCAGTTTAGTTCTGGTACTCAAAACATGCTGACTTTGAATATTAAATGAAAAGAATTGTAGTTGACATAAATTTAGCATGCAGCAAGTATACCCTAATATCAACTGTTTATGATCAGTTTGTAAAGTTTTAGAGGTTTGTACAATTATGGTTGAGAGTTTTAGAGGAGAGGCTCAGGTGTCATTTGACAGGCCAGACAGAGAGGCAGATCATGGGACTACAATAAAATGTATCTGCAGTGACCAATGGGCTTTTACTTTAATGATAATTTTCTCAGGAAGCACAGCGTCTTTTAACGCCTGTTGTTTTAATTTTGTGATATCTGCTCAAGAAGGCGCTGTACAAGCAAACTTTACTTATTCACGGGGAATGATTGGGACTTCAGTGATTTTAGTGGTAGTGACACTTTTGGACGGGCTGGTTGACAGACCCTTGGGTCGGGTGAAGTTTCTGAAACCACAGAACATTTTCTGTGACAAAGGATTCATTTTGTTGTGTTTGTACTGCACATACATAGGATTTCATTGGGAATCTAAAGGCCGTTATTGAATTTTGGTGTCAGAGGTTATAGTTCACCGGCTTCATGTCATTTAAATGATTGACTGGCTGTTTGATTGATAGTTTTTGGAGCATTACAAGTGAGTTATACGTGGCTCTGGTGATCATGGTGACCCTGAAGCTGCGGGGCAAGTGTCTCAGAGACGTGGAAACAGGAATATGTTTGCCAGTGCAGCATATCTCAGTCGCTTTCAAGCTGAGACTGGGGAGGGAGAGTCGCTTTATGTTTCATCTGACCTCATTACTTATGTCAGACACGCAGCAAACATGGAAAAAATGGTATCTTTTGGATTGTGAATACCAATTGTGAATTTGGAGCTGTCAAATTGATGGCCAATCTTTGGTGCAGCTGTACTGTCCATAGACATTACTGGTCCAACAATAGTCCTATCCATGCCTTTTGTTTATGTCTGTGAGCATGTGTGCCTGTGTTGTTGATGTATTGAAATCTATGAAATGTCACCTTGTCATTCCCGAGGCAGACTGTGTGTTTGAGTGTCAGTGTTTCCAACTCCATGTGACCAAATTCCAGGAATGCTTCTCTTTTAGCATGAGGTGAGGTAGTCCAAAGAAATACATGGTCCGCTATTCTTACAACACATTGTTGCAAAGACCAGAACCTTAGACTTTGTTTGAAAGTCCCAAAAGCTCCTGATAATAATTAACCAACTCCGTCCTTCTGTACTTCGTCTTCATTGGACTGTATCTAATTACCGAGCCACTTTGACAATGCTTTAGTGTTAATATCCCCAGTCCTTGTGTATGTTAGTGTCACTGTGTTGCTGGTCTGACTTGTAAGTGAGGATCTACTGTGCTTTGTTACCATGTCAGTCTGTGTGTATGTGTTGCTGGTCCAACAGGTCAGTAGCTACGGTGTCACCATGTCAGTGTGGATCAAACGTGGGAATTACAACCACGAATACCGCCACAAACAGAGCAAATATGTGGTTAAAGAATACAGCAGGTACATGTACTGTAACTCTAACGATAGAGTTCTATAACAAAAATATTAAACTAACAGTTATACTGTGACCGTAGTGAGCTTTGTCATTACTAAACTGGTAAATTAAGCCATATTAGCTGAACATAACAAAGATAACCTCACCTAAAAGCCCAGACTAAAATATTAAGGCTAACCTGGTTAACATTCAGCTAACACCAAGACCAAACAAACATGAAGCTACACTTATAAATAGTTTCACAGGCATTTTTGAACCACATATAAAGGCTGAACAAAACATTTTTTTGATCAACCATTATTGACTATATTAAGCCAAATCTTTTTCAGTCCATGTCAGTTTACTGCCTTCTGTTAAAACACTATTGCAACACATTGCAAAACCTATTTGCAATACACTGAACTGTGAGTGAGCCAACTGCACAGTTTTTTTTTATAAGGGTTTGACATGTAGACAGGCCAGATCAGTGAGTAAGTTGAGATCCTCTGGATTTGCATTTAAATTTGAGTATTTTTCTCATGTTTAAGACAAGCTGTCAAACTGTCAAGCAGCAAAAGTCTGATTCTGAGTCCTTTGAAGCTTTGAATCAGATGCTAATTTTAACCCTGTTTAGACCCTGTTAGATCCAGTTAAAAAGAAACATCCAGTTTTCACTGTAACAAACTGGCTGATGTCGGTAGTCCGACGTCATGGGGACATAATCTTTTGCTGACACATTTTCTGTCACATGTCACAGGCAGTGTTACAGCGTTCATGTATGTGTTTGTTTGTGGGTGTGATTTAAGAGGAGTACCGAAAGGTATTCTGGTTGCTGTGTTTCTTGTCATTACCACTTAAACATCTTATTCTTGCTGCTTTTCATTTTTTCTTGCTTCTTTTTTAATTTTTGCTAATGAGCACCTAACCAGCACAAAAGTTTGATAAGGTGTTGGATTCTTTTTTGTGTGTGTGTGTGTGTGTGTGTGATTTTGCTCACATAGAGCTTATTTGTCTGACAAATTTCCCTCACTTTTATTTCAAACTCTCAGTATGAAGCTTTGTGTGTAATGACTGATTTGCTTATCAAATCCAAGTTATCTATTGTATCGTCAAAATGATATCTCTAAACAACAACTCCATGCTTATTTAAACAAACACATATAATCTTACCTAGTGTCCTGGTGACAAAGCATATGGATTCCATGCTTTTTTACACTCTTCTGTACAAAGCAGCACAATGAAATTTACATGTTTCACCAATTAGGACAAACCCACAAATGCCACAGACTGTGTCAATGATTGTCATACCCCAACCTGGCGTTTACTTGCAACAAGAGGTCAAGGATGGCCCCATCTTCCTCTCTTAAAATGCAACACTGCCCCTTCTTGCCTTGGTCTCTTCACAGTTAGCCCTGTACACCGACTGCTTCATCTGTCACTGCAAGCTTTTCTGGATTGCTCTGACTTTCCCAGAGGGAACTCCCCTCTGGTTCTGGAGGCAGTGGCGGAACAACTTCAAGCTGGAAGGTTTTCTGGGCAACAGTGATGAAAGACACAGATTGCTGGCAGCATTGGTGCTGTTGACAATCCCTATAGCTCTCAGTTAAAAGGCCTGTTATCAGCTCTGGGAATACAGCTATATACAGTATGATTATGCATAGATGCAAAAAAATAGGTTTGGTTAATCGTTGTCTGTCACAAAAAATATTCATTTGTAGAGATAGTGCAAGCCTGATTACCATGTTCTCAATGCATAGACAAACAATAATAAGCATGTCTAAAGCAAATGGCTCTGAAGCCTGATAAACTCTATTTAAATAACTAAGACACAACATTGCCCCTCTGTGGTGCAAACCCTTCAGAGCTTAGAAGACCATGTCTCCAACACAGATGTTGGACATTAACGTGACATCATGCAATACAAAAGCTTCTCTTTGTCATGCTCAAGCTTCTCTAATGATGTGAACCACGTGAACCCACTTATGAGAGTTTCCCTCAGTTGATGTGAGGGATCAGGGGTGAGTCTGTGCTCGTAGCCTGCTTAATATGGTCAGGTTCACTTTAGGAGGCTTCACTTTCCTGTTTTGTCATATACCTCTCCTTAAACTATGGAGAAGTTGTCTGATAATTACCTGCTTCTCATGGCTGATATTGATAAGATAATTAATAAGTTTAGAAAAGGTTACAGTGTAGTCAGCAAAAGCGTTTGATTGAATTCTTCCTAGTTCTCTATTGTAACATGTAGACTTTCCTCCTGGCATGCAATGCAAATTGCAATCACGCTGTCTTCCTCTGAAATAGTAAAAAAGTCGTCCACACTGGCGACAACATGTCTGTCTCTCCAGTCTACGCTGCATGGCTCTATCCAGATCCAGCACTTTGAAGTCATGAGCACAACAGCTTCTTCTTCTCCTCCTTCTTCGTCACCATTAGCTGATACCGCCACCCACTGTATAGCAGCTGGTTAAATCAATAAAAGCAATATAAATTCCCCATTATTGGACTGATAATGTATCAGTTCTATATATATCTTGCATCCCTAGATAATCCTCATACAGGTACCACAGTACAGCTTCTTAAGTATTCATGAATACCTGGTTGGGGTACAATTGCTCATGTTCCAGTAGGTGGGACTGGTGAATCAATAGACCTCTCCCTACACTATGGAGAGGTTAACTGATAAATTACCTACATTTCATGACTGATGCAAAAAAGATAACTGAGAAATTCACATTTTTGTATTTCTAAAACAACTTCATAGCCTATGATAATCAAGGACATAGTGTGCAGAGATCGACTTAATGATAATTTCACATCAGTGTACCGCTCAGCAGAGAAAAGTGACATGACCTGCACTTGCTGAAGGCCTCAGTTTTTGCTCATAGAACTAGGTAATAAAAAAAATCTTTCACTTAAATGTAGTTACATACTTACGAAAAAGAATGAACCGATGTGGAGTACTTTAGATACATGTAGATACATGTTACAGCGTACGACATAATTCACTTAACTCTTAGCCTGAACAACCTTTGTTTTCCTGAACGTGTTGGTGAAACTGACTCAGTGTTTTGTGTCTAGCTCTGAGGCAATGGAGGAACGATATGAGCACAGAACACAAACTCGCGTCCAGGCAGTGGTAAGAATCTTTGAGGTTTCTCTATCCTGACTAAATTCAGTATTGTGATTTGGGTGTAAATATCTGCATCTGAGTTCATTATAAAGCATGTTTTATGTTGATGCCAGTACATTTTAATATGGTGATAGATTAATATTATAGACATGTGTGGGAGTAAAAAGTGTAATATTCATTGTTATTCCTGTTTCTCTGTTTAGGTAAAGACAAAGATGTTGGACAAATATGTGTATGAGGGGCCTATGATCAGGGGACCAAAGTTCCTCTCTAGACTCAGATCTCACACCGTGTTTGAAAACACTCCAGTCAAACTCTTCTGCACAGTAGATGGCTTTCCCATGCCTATTGTACAATGGTGAGTGAGAACTAGAATAAACATGGTATATATTAAAATTGACTAGCAGACTTTATTTTACACTCGTGAAGAGAGGTTGTTATCATCTCTGGTTTTCGTTTCTTTCAGATATGATAGTGATGTGATAGTACTGATGTTAGACGTGATGTGAAGAATGTTGTTGCAATAAAATGTCTATCATGGTTCCACATGTCTTTATGCTGGTGAGCTGTAATTTATGTCTATTGAAGGTATAAAGATGATGTGATCTTGGAAGTGTCCTCTGGAAAGTACCTGGTTGAATCTAAAGGTGGGATCCATTCTCTGGAGATTCCAAGGTATACCAAGTCCAAAAACATGAACTTCAACATTATTTTAAAGGCTGTCTTGTGAAAGGTTTGACTATGTTTTCATATTAAAGGGGTACTCTATTCATTTTACTCATAAAGGTTAGCTTATTTATCACAGTTTTAGTACACCTCTACTTGTGGAAACAGTTGTTCTTCTGTGGATGTGGATGGAGCTTTGTGAATCACAGTTCAAAATATTTAGCAACTGCATTAGTAAAGTGCAGATATGTAGTTTAAAAATGAGTACTAATTGGACGTTCATTGAAATATGCTAATAGTTGCAGTGTGCAAAATGTAGGGTTTGTCATTGTTAGGCTTGACCCAGTTGACCCCTTTTTTTATTGTCATAACTTTATGTAAGGGCAATATGCACAAACTTACATGCACGATGCAATATAACGCTAAAATTAAAGCCATGCTCCTATGAATGAGAAAAAGAAGACTACACGCTTCTGTAAACTATGTAATGTAGCTGTTTAAACATTTAAAACATGGTAAATACAATAGGATATGCTTTCAATACGCTTGTTAGGCCTTAAAGTAATTGGTCAATACTATGTTTTAATGACTCACTGCTACACATATGCTACTACACTCACTTGGGCCATGGACTGGATAATCATCTTTACCAACAATATGTATTGAACCGTCAGAAAAAAGGTCTTACAGGACATCCCAGTAGCTCACCTGGTAGAGCATGCACCCCATTTTTAGGTCCTAGCAGTCCTCAGCAGTGGCACATTTTTCATTACACCCTGCCTCCCTTTACTGTCTATCAATAATTATTCTGTCAAATACAGGCTACCCCCCCCCCCCCCCCCCCCCACCACCACCTTAAAAAAAAGCATAAACAAAGGGAAGTCTGTCTCATCAGTCCCATCAGAATTACTATGCATGTCAAAGTAATGACAGAGTCAGCTGACTGACAGTGAGTGTGGGTAGGCTGTGTTCATACAGATAAGGACAACATTTCCTGCCCTTCTCCAGTCATGGGACGCTCAGCTGTTCAGCTGCTGACCTCAGTGCTACGTGATACTCCAGAATTCTTTAAGTCATCATCTCTCTCTTTGGATCCAGTTACCTGTAGCTCCTGCTGCCTGTTAGATACACACATACAGCTCATCCAACAGCATTTGCTCCTTGTAGATGTATTCCTTTAGTTACTTTAGGTACTTCTGCCAGTAACATCGAAGTAGTCTCCTTGTGACTATATAGCAATACAGTCCAAATGAGTTTAAAAGCTGATGCAGGTGTAATATGAGGTTTCTGAAAAGTTAACAGAGTGAGAGATATAGAGTGGGACAAACAGCTGAAGTGACTCAAGGATAAAGAGTCAACGTTTGAGGTTGCTCCTGAAGTCATGAATATATGGCATGTAAATATAGAGGCTTTATAGAGTAGAGTATTCAAGTATTCATGTATGTACTGTAGACCTTCATTCAAGGCGATGATGAATCTGGTTTGGATAAAACACTGATGATTTTATTTACACATCTATACACTGTTTTAAAACATTTTTAATCAACATGGAACAAGAGTCTGAGAATCCTAATAGGTATATTTAGGATTACTTGTTTTAATGTGTTTTTATAGATGCTCAACTGATGATACCGCCCAGTACACTGTTGTGGCTCGTAACAACCATGGACAGGCCTCTAGTCAGGCCGCTGTCATGGTCAAGAGTAAGTCCCAGTACCAATTGTAATAGAGTATCTGTGGGTGCTATAAAAGTGTAGAAATGTTGGGGCATTAAAAATGACTGTAATTGCATCTTTGGTATATTTGTTTTTTTAATGAAGGGTACAGGCAGGAGGAGGAGTCCTGTCCATATTCATGGTTGCCTTTCACAGGTGAGCATCATGAATATGTCCATAAACAGGCTATGAAGTGGGTCAGTTTTCTCCTTTCAAAGGTGTGTGTGAAGCAACAGGCTGTTATTCCCATCTTTCTCTGATTCACCGTTTACTCCATTCTTCCAACCTCTCAGCTGCCATGCTTCCCAAGATCCATTATACTAAAATTAACATTACTTTTCTGGAGAAGTTTGGACCGGTGTTTGCTATTGAGGGAGAATCTGCTACTCTGTCTGCTACCATGACCCTGAACCCCAATCTGGCCAACCTGCAGCCTGAAGCACAGTGGTACAGAGATGGTAATTGTCTTTAAACACTATTTTATGACAAAGTAATTACAGAAAAATTGCTAGTAATATATACCGCCTGCCACGGTGACTACCAGACCCAATCTAGTCGACATGGAGCCAGAGGCACAGCAGTGGAAAAGTGGTAATAAGTTACGGATACTATTTTTATTGATGACTAATTATAAGTGCAAGCAGTTAAAAAGACTTAAACGATATACCCCCAATTCATGGGTCATTTAATTTGTGTGTGTCTGCAGACATTACATAAAGGTGCCTTGTGGTGTTAAAGCACATTATAAGAGGTTATATTCAAAATCACTATATTCAGTCATGCCTCATGTATAGTTCATAGAAATATACAGCGATTTAGAAGGTTTAAATAAGAATTATGCAGGAAGTGACACTGACTCCAGGATCCTGTCTCATTTCCAGACACTCGTCTGTTTGATTCTAAATGGGTGAAAATTGAAATTGGCAGAGGAGTCACCACCTTGACTCTTCCTAACCTCTATAAAGATGATGAAGGCCTCTACACCCTACGTATGGTCACTAAAGGAGGCACTGCAGAACACAGTGCCTTTGTTTCTGTCTCAGGTAAGGTGTGGTGGATGACTGGACAGTCTGAGAGAAATGATAAGTTGAAATCAAACACCATACTGTTTTTGATGTTGTTAATGTTGCCAACATAATTCTTACCTGTGTCTAATTTTACAGGGCTCTGTAATTTGAATAAGTAGTACTTATTATATGATTATCAACATGTCGCTCTTTTGTTTCTCTCCTTGTATAGATGGCCCAGCCCCAGTCCCTAATGCACCTGGTGCACCTATGGACATCAAGATCCATGATGCCAATAGAGATTACGTCATTGTGTCTTGGAAGCCCCCAAATACCACCACAGAGGGACCAATCCTGGGATACTTTGTGGACAAGTAGGAGTTACTGATAAAAAAAACACCATAAATAGATAAACTGACCAACATAAAGACAAACTGATTACTGTAAGTCATCATGTAGATTTTGTTTGATTATCTGTACAAATGAAGAGTTGTCGTTGATAGGGACTCCTTCCATCTCTCTGTTTTTATAGTCTACTTGTACAATTCCATTCACTTACAGCTCTACTCTGACTGACCCTTTCCCTACCACACATATTTAACCATTATTTATCATACTTTTGTCAGTCATCATCATGGGGCATCATTGTGGTAGCACTACTATCATTACCACTTCTCAACTGATGCACTTAACCATCTACTGTATTTTAATGCAATCTATAATATCAATCACGCTAATCAATAAAACCCTATAACCCATCCAAAAAAAAAATCAATTAAGTTGTTTTTTTTATCGGATTTCTGTAAAGAAATATGATGTTTGTTGCGCTTTCTTGAACTTTTCTGAAAACCATTTCCTGTTTCTTCTGATCGTCATTTTGTAGATGTGAGGTTGGAACTGAAAACTGGATCCAATGCAATGATCACCCCATTAAGATTTGTAAATACCCAGTGTCTGGGCTGTTTGAAGCACACTCCTACTACTTCAGAGTCAGAGCAGTCAACTCTCATGGAATCAGCAAGGCATCCCGCATGTCTGATCCTATCGCTGCACTGGACCCCACTGAATTTCAGAAGCTCCATGGTGTGTTTAATTAGTATATTTGTCAATTAGTTTATTAGTGTAGAGAAATGTCATCTCTGTCTTTTATATTGCACCACGAGGAAATACATCCTGTTGTCCTTGGTATGCCAAACGGCACTGTTGTTTTGCTATGTTTTGGATGGAATCTAAATGAACATTTTCTGACATTATGATATGGACATGGACATAAAACAGATTGGTGATAACTTTGTTTTTTTTTCTGTAGCTAAAAGGCTTGGAGGAACTCTAGATGTTGTGTCCTACCATGATGAAGTTGAAGGTGAGATTTCACTAAAATTAACACATATCTATATGGATAATTGTATATAATATGTATTATACCCATTATTGTATATTATAATACACAGTTAGGGGACAGTAATAGGTGTCTAACAGTGCAAATGTGTATATATGTGTTTCTGTGCAGCTGAAGGAAAGCCTCCAGGTGTTCCATCAGGAATCCATGCCTCAGAAACAGACAGGACATATGTTGTTCTGAGCTGGAAAGCTCCTGCATATTCCAGCAAGGCTCCGATATGGTACTTCATAGAAAAGGTAACAAACAATAGCATTCTGTCACCAATCTTGCTTTGGGTACTACACTGTATATACAACTTGGATATTCCCATCATCAGTGTAAGAATGCATGTTATCTGTCTTTGAAAGCGCCTCTCCACTCCAGTAAAGCTGCAGTGTAGTTTGAAATGGTTGTGTGTGAAAATATGTGGTGCTCTTCTCTCTCACTCGACAGCAAAGGGGGAATTTAAAAGTGGGATAAATCAGAAGCACAAAATGGTTTTAATAAGTGAGTCATTAAATGTGTATATACAACAAATAGTTTTCTTTACAGTGTTAGATTGGTCCAACAATTTCAATTTCATTTCTAAAACTGACTTTTAGAAACATTGTTACTTTTGTGACAATACAGACTTTTATTCTGAGGAAATCAAAATGGGTTCATGCATGATGAAAATACTAGTATTCCTTGTGCTTTTCTCTGATTAACTACCCTAGATCAGTCTATTGTGAACTGACTAGGTTAATCTAAAAAAATGATATCTGCAATAAATCCCGACTACAATGTAGCACAGCATCATTATTTGTGTGTGTAAAGTAACAATCTGTCTCTCTCCCCACAGAGCCAGGTAGATAGTGGTGCATGGCAACGTGTCAACACTCAGGTCCCCATTCGATCTCCCCGTTATGCCGTCTTTGACCTGGCAGAGGGCAAACAATATCAGTTCAGAGTGTTGTCTGCCAATATGTATGGAAACAGTGAGCCATCAGAGCCGAGTGGACCCATCGAGACTCAGGAACTCAAAGGTCTGTTTCTGTCCATTCCTCTATAGTGTTACACAGTAGATTTTCTTCAACAGTGTAATTAATCCACTCTGAAGCTGCTGCTGTGTTTAAGATTGTCTATTGTCATATTATGACTTCAGGTAAATTTTTGTCTTCAGGTGTGCCATCTGCTCCCGGTCAGGTGATTGCTACCAGGGAAACAGACACCTCTGTTCTCATCCAGTGGGCTCCTCCAAAGGAACCTAACAATCTGATTGGCTACTACATCGACCAGTGCGTGAAGGGGTCCAAGGACTGGACCTCGGCCAATCACAAACCTCACAGGAGCACCAAGTATGTTTTCAACCCGATAAAAATCTGCTGCATTTCTCAGAAATGTATCTTCCTTTGACTATTTGAACACTCATCGGTTTGCATGTGATATCTTTTCCTGCAGATTTGTGGTCAGCGGTCTGACCAAAGGAGAAACCTATGTGTTCCGTGTCCAGGCTATCAACGAACTTGGTCTTAGTGATGAATCCCAGGAGTCTGCACCTCTCACTGTGAAGGCTGCCCTCAGTCAGTATTATATTTATGGTCATTCGTATTACTGATGGTGGTGACAATGCAGATTATCTGCTGATGATCATTATTTTGATGGTGCAATTATACGCATTAAAATTCAGTGCTGTGTTTTTAGCCTACCCCTCTGCTCCTTACAACATTGCATTGCTCAACTGTGATGGCCATTCAATGGTTCTGAACTGGGAAAAGCCTCTTCACTCTGGAGGAGCCCCAGTCAGGGAGTATTATGTGGACAAAAGACGCAGTGGAACAGCCATGTGGAGGGAGGTCAATATCCCACCGATCACGGAAAGATTTTATAAGGTACAGTAATGTCTGGTATTACCTTAAAACTACAAAACAATCTGTTGCATCTTAGCTTAAATACAAGAATTTCAATTGGTTGTTTTCTGATATCACAATTCTGATGTCACCACTCATTAACTACAACTATCCACTATTTCACACTTGTAATGTTGTGCATAATCGCTTGCTGGAGTTTGGTTTGCCCACTTTGTTAAAGATAATGATTGGCATGCTAGTAACCATGGTAACATTTTATTGACAGGTGGAGGGCCTGACGGAGGGAGCAGTCTATCAGTTCCAGGTGTATGCAGCCAACTTGGCTGGACTTGGATCAGCTTCCAAACATTCAGCCGACTTCACCTGTGAGGCCTGGACCATGCCGGAGCCTGGTTAGTAAATGTTACGTGGTGCTTTGAAACAACATGAAGCCTGCCGTACATACGTTTATGTTAGTCATGCTCATCATGTCTACCAAAAAGCCTTGACAACTAGAAGGGAGTGAATGCTTTCATTGAAATGTCCACACAAATGTGTCAATTCTCATTCTGTGTGTCCTTTAGGCCCTGCCTATGACTTGACTTTCACTGAAGTGAGAGATGATTCAGTGGTGGTTGAGTGGCAAAAACCTGTCTATGCTGGTTCTGGACCAATCACAGGCTATCATGTTGAGTATGCAAAGGAGGGCACTTCTGAGTGGACCACAACCAATCAGACAGCTGTCAGTCACCGCTTCCACAAGGTGAGAACATGTTTGCTACTGTTAAAATTGTTGTTAAAATTGATTACTCACAGTTGTAAGAGTAAACAATTAGTAGATTAACTGATTATAGGATAATCATTTAAACACACAATGAAGACATTTTGACAATTCATTGATTTTCTTTTTTCTTTTTTTTAAGGATAACATTTCTTAAATGTTCTATGACAATAAAACATGATATAATTAGGTTTTGTACAGAAGCAGTTTAATAAATTCTGTATATATTTTACTGTACAAAATAATATAGTGGAGAGACAGGATGCTGGTGTTTCATGTGACCATGGATGTAACAAATAAGAACTATTCCATGGTTCTAGATTGTATATACAGTACCTGTGTGTTATGTTAATAATATTTTCAACAATGTGCAAAGCTTTCATTTGGCTCCTATCCACTATGATATTGTTTTGAACCTTGCATATAATACCTCTCAGCCTTCTGCACCAGCCTATGGAGTTTTGTTCATCTTATTGTACAGTGCAGTCAGTGGTACTGAAATTAAACTGTGTGATACTGACACCCAGTGGATAAAATAAAGAGTTACTGTGTTAAATAGAGTACATGATTTTAGAACTAAAAATTGGCAGCATGGGACTTATTTCATATGTGACACTGGCAAGACAGTAAGACAGTCAGCATGTATTTGATTACTCTGGAATGCAAATATGGTGCATTTATAAAATATGGGTTGCAAAATTAAAGAAAAATAGAAGAAAATATTTTATTACAATAAATTTACCCTTTCATCAGCTACAGTAATTGCTGATCTTAGGATTTACAACAGCTATCACTATCTCATGTGCCAAATAAGTTACTGCAGGTAATAACCTTTTGCCTGTTTTATAGGTAACAGGTCTGGAGGTGGGCACTAACTACATGTTCCGAGTGCGTGGAGCCAACGCTGCAGGAGTGGGTGTGGCCTCAATGCCCTCTGACCCTGTGACTGCCAAGGCCGTGGCAGGTAATGTTTAAAAAAATCCAAACTCAAACAGGAAAACAGTCAAAAAGGTGACAATATAATTTAAGGTCCATAAACAAGAAAATCCAACAAAAAATAATCCAAACCCAAACCTCACATTCAAAATCCAAAATACAGACTAAGTTCAAAACCAAGAAGAATTGAGAGAGAACATGACGGAGAACGCTGAAGCCGTAAGGGGGGTAATCCACATGGATTTCACAGGATGAACTGGCAATTAAAGAGGGGAAAATACACGGACTGCAGATTACAGACAGGTAAGCAGAGGAGATAGGGAACAGGTGGCACAGGGAGGAGGAGACAAAGACTGCAGATTACAGACAGGTAAGCAGAGGAGATAGGGAACAGGTGGCACAGGGAGGAGGAGACAAAGACTGCAGATTACAGACAGGTAAGCAGAGGAGATAGGGAACAGGTGGCACAGGGAGGAGGAGACAAAGACTGCAGATTACAGACAGGTAAGCAGAGGAGATAGGGAACAGGTGGCACAGGGAGGAGGAGACAAAGACTGCAGATTACAGACAGATAAGCAGAGGAGATAGGGAACAGGTGGCACAGAGAGGAGGAGACAATCAGACAATCACACACTGGAGGGGAAAATGCTAAAGGGGAAGACACTTAATATAAAACACAACATAAAACAGAGCAAACATAGACGCAGAGGGAGAGGGAAACAACTACAACTAAAAACATTAAACACTGAAACAGAGGCAGGAGAACCAAAATGTTAAAAAGAGATCACAAGAAAACACAGGAAATGCAACGCAAAAACCATGGCATGGAAATAGACTTTCAAAATAAAAAAAAAAGGCAATGGCAACCTAAATACTGAACCATGACAATCACAGAGTTTCTAGTTGATAAAAAAACAACATAGAGTGCAAAATGGTTTGCCGTTTGGAATGATGTAGTCTTTTTCAAAATGCTGAGCGATTACATCAAAGTAGGGGGAATTGAGCAGACAAACGTAATGAAATACAATAATCTACAGACAATTTTCCTTCTGTGTCTTTTATGGAGACGGAAATGGTCGTAGTTTAAAAATGATCACTTTGTATGTGCTTGTGTGCTTCAATGTCTTTGTGTATTCAAGGTTCCCAAGAGATGTCCTGTGTTGTGGATGAGAAGTCAGGTGACATTGTTCTGTCATTTGAGTCGTGCCAAATTAGCGAGAGCTCTCAGTTCATCTGGAAGAAAAACTATAAAGAAATCACAGATTTCTCTAAAGGAGTTGAGATTAAGACCGAAGGCAGCCAGTAAGACTACATCTCACACACACACACACACACACACACACACATGTAGCTCACAAATATTTATATGTTCACATTTATATGATGTTCAAAAATGCATTATTTTGAAATCTTAAATGTGAAATCTTATCTTTCTGTCTGTGTCTGCATCCTAGTTCTAAGCTGATCTTTAAGAATGCAGACAAAGAGGACTCTGGGACATACTCTGTTTCTGTCACCAACACAGACGGAGTGTCATCCAGCTTTTCGATCTCTCCTGAAGGTAGAATTTTACCCATTCCTGTGAAAGTGTGGCTTTCAAATGTAAAGAAATCCAACGCTGATTCCTATAAGTGTCAGTTCACTTATTTACAGCCTAGACTGTCCGACAGTTGACTCCTGATGACACAATATCATGTGAATCATTACCATTATTATCTTCATTGTCTTGTTAGCATTTACACTAGATGAAATTCCATAAGAAACTTGTTTGTCTCTGTCTTTTAAAAAGGTATCTGCAATTATCCTTCCTGCCTTCGTCATGAAAATTTGAACATCTGTAAATTTCCAAATCAAAATTCAAAAGGAAGTTATGTATTGAAGACCCGAGGGGCTGCGTAGAAGAAGAAGAAGCTTTTATTTTTGTCACATACAGTTATAGTACACAAAGTACAATGTAGGGAAATTAGTTCTCTGCATTTGACCCATCCCCGAGGAGCAGTGGGGAGCCCTTGCAGTGCCCAGGGAGCAAGTTGGGGTTCAGAATCTTGGGACTCTTTGACATGTAGACTGGGGGAACTGGAGATCGAACCACCAACCTTCTTGCCACCTAAGCCTAAAAAAAAAAAAATGTTCTTGGCACTTGCTGGGAATGTAGGATGAAATAAGTATGAAAAGAATGAGACTGAGCTTAAAAATGTTCCCACTGGCCTACAGGCAACAAAAAATGTCATTACATGTCTGATGAATGGAAGCAATGCATGTTGCTCACTAAATCTCCCAACCTTGAGGCAGTGTGTGTATTTTAAAACCTTGTCATCTTGCCAAATGGCTTTCTGTCAAAAAGTTTCACTATATTTTTTCCTGCAATTGCACCTCTACACTTCTAGGCTATAATGTTATTCAGTGCTCCTTGCACTGATTGCTTCCCATTCTGGCCTACAATTTTTTTCAGCCTTACATACATTAATTTCTAAACTCCTAGTATACAAGGTTTTATGTGGTACTCTTATATCACATTTAATATACTAACTCAGTGCAGTTTTAGAGTGGGCCTTCAGGCACAGATGCGGGCTTTAAAGAACACTGAGCCATAATGTATTGCCTTCTCTATGGCTATCTAAGTGCCTGCCTCTGCCTATTAAAAACAACTACAGCTAGTGACTCCTTGAATCATCTGCCCAAATTGCCCTATAAAATGACACCGTGTACAAAGTGTAACATGTATTTCAGTTGCTTCTTTGTACCCATGGCTGCACAAAATGAATAAGTTGTCTCTTCACATTTCAGAGTTGGCAAAGATGCTGGAACTCAGCTATGACATCAGACATCCAAGTAGGCATCCCTGGCTGACTCTTTCCATCTCTCATAATCTCTCCTCTTGTCCCTTTTAATCTCTCCTCTCTTACACTTTTTCCTCTGCTGCGTCTTTAATCTGTCTCATGCGCTCTCTTCATTTTGCTTTGTTCTGACTTTGCTTTGAACGTTTCAGATTTCTTTATTCTTTTGGGAGTCAATTTTTCTCTTTTTCTATTTATCTATCCAAAACAGTCTTACCTGCTTTTGCATCACCTGCCTAGCCGTTACTCATCTCTCCTGTTCTTTTGGCTCCTCTCATTTTCCCTTCTCCTCTCTTACTAACAGTTTGATTAAGTTATGAGTGAATAAGTGCAATGATGTTTTTGAGCTTACAACGTTCTCTTGTCTCTCCTAGTCATCCCGCTGAAATCAGAGTTAGACTATAAGATTCTGGAGAGAGGCAGAATGAGGTTCTGGCTGCAGGCTGAGGAAATCTCTTCAAATGTCACCTACAAGTTTTTTGCAAACAACAAGGAACTGTCTGGAGCTGCTGTAAGATACAGTGTAGTTTAAGGCATGGAAAATAGGTTGTAGCTATATTAAAACCTTAATATCACAGAAACTCACAAAGTCTGTCTTCAAATCCATTATGACCTTTTAACAACAACCAATCTATCTATTTTTCTGCAGCCCAACAAGATGGGTCATGACGTCTCCACAGGTATCATTGAGTTCATCATGGACCATTTCACCGAGGAGAATGAGGGGACATTTACTTGCCAGATCACAGATGGAGGAGGCAAAGCACAGAGTTCCCTGGTTCTGATTGGAGATGGTAAGGGAGGCCAGATTTCTCAATATTAGCATCTTCACTGACTTTCTGAACATCAGCCAGAATGAGCGCAGCCTCTTGAGACATCTGTACTATATATGTGCTTCTATATGAGTGCATGTTTGGCTCCAGACTTACTCCAACTGCAGCATAAGAGACTGCATTATGAAAATTATATCTGTTGATACATTTACATGGGGGGGGGGATGCTGGTAAATAATTTTTTAAAAGTTGTGATTCCTCTCTCATTCAGGGGACCATTAATAAGCTAATCCACTGAGAGAATCTATAGCAGCTACTGGCGACACTTTGATCTTTTAATTATTCTCTATTCATGTGTATCTGTATGTACACACAGCTTTCAAGGCAGCGCTGGCTGAGGCTGACTACCAGAGGAGAGAGTACATCAGGGTCAAGGAGGGTAAGAAACAAAAAACATCATCCACTTTCAAGCTGCTATGAGCTTTGCTCAACTTAGCCTGAGACCAGCACACCACTATGTAGCCTGGTAGACAACTAATCCAATCAGTGAGTGCACAGGAAAAAGGAAAAGAAGAAACTGCGGAACCTTAAAGCTAAAATTGACCCATTTCTAATGACTTGCTACACGAACGTTAAGAAGTTTGTAGAACAGTTACGGTATATGCATGAGATTTTAAATGAGCAAAGGCTCAAATCAGTTAATAGAGCCCTTGCAATTAAGATCCACAAATGATTTATTTTAAGCTTCCCTTCTCTGGGCCATTCTCTCCTGCCTTCATCCACCACAGGTCCCCACTTCAGCGAGTTCCTGTCACTTCAGGTTGGAGATGACTGCTCCGTCTCTTTGGTCTGCAAGGTAAACACAGCCAAGCTCAATAATTATTGAATATTTGCACTCTAAACAAATGGGAAGCTGACATGCAAATAGCTCATTACCCATTTCATGGTGGCTGAGTACAGGATGCAACAATGCAATGTAATGATAAGGTCCAGATTGAAAACAACCACAATTACAGTGTTCGATTTGCCTTCCCTTTGTTAGCGTGGAGGATCTAATCAAAACCTCGAGACAATCTGAAGTGGACATCTGTTTAACCCAAATATACAGTATGCAATATTTTAAATACTCTACAAACACAGCAAACATATGCAGTAAATTAAGTGGGTAAATGTTGTGATTGGTTATTTCCAACCAATTTCCTGGAATAGGCTCCGTTTGTTCTTTAAAAAGAACGACAGGCCAGAGTTTTCTTGGGATAAAGAGTGTTTTCTTTATTCATGAGATGGAGTAACTGCAAATCATATTGAGGCGTAGGTAGCTCTTTGTTTTAATAAAGCACCACATTAAGTGAAATTAACACATCACTGCCTTGTTGGACTTGCATCTAGTAATAAGCAAAACATGTGTGATTTTGGTAACAGGTTTGTTTAAGGTGGTATTAAAGTGAATTTATATTTTACCTGCAACATTAATTGGATCTGCTAGAATTCACGCGTAGTTGGGATGAAAATATAAAGTGCAACACATCCAAACCCAGGACTGATAAATGACTTCCAGAGCCAGACTGATTCTGAATTAGTGCTGTTGGATTTGGTGATTTTCTGATAAAAGCTTTAAAAGAAGCAAAAACCTTGCTAATGATAGTTATTTTGAATGTATGAATAATATCTGTGATGGTTTTTGTTGCAGGTTGCTAACTTGAAGAAAGAATCAGAGTTCCACTGGTATAAAGAAGACACAGAGATCATCCCTGATGTGAAGCCTGACCTCGGATCAGGAGTCTGTAAACTCCCAATTAAATTGGTAATTGCACTTCCGTATTGTTAATCTCCTGGATGAAAACTGAAACTGTGTACATGAAACCGAGAACAATGCTATTATTTCTAAGCATGATTATAGAGTACATAACAAGATGGAGATGCGGTATTAAGATTCATTTAGTTAGTTACACAATTTAGTGTTTTTCTGATTATCCAGAAACAAGAACATTTAAAAAAAAAAAAAAAAACAGACCTCACAATATGTTCAGCTTTAGATTCCAGCAAATCTGCATTCCATATGTTCCTCATGATATTTTACACGATTTCTGTTTCGTTTCTCCTCCAGTTTTCACTGAAGACCACAGGAATTTATAAGGCCACCATCAGTGATGACAGAGGAAAAGACATGAGCCAAATTGACATCTCTGGAAAAGGTAAATTTATCTTTTGTACTTAATCTATCTTACTGATTAACTGAGCAATAGTATATAGTAACATATGGTATAAAAAAAAGGCTTCGAAACTGAAGAAGAGCATGATTATCATTAAATAGTGGGAGAAAGCATTACAATATGTTCCGGATGTAAACACAGTATCAATACATGTTAAACTGATGAATGTTTAAGATATCCTCTAATACCAACCTTGGTTTTTTTTCTGACTACAGTATGAAATCATGTTTGCCATGTGACGGCTTGCTTGCTCCCCTGCTGGCTGTATTTAATCCATTTTAATGTTCCTCTGAAAGTTTTAGTGAACTGAACTTCAGCTATGACTCTTAATTCCTTCACCTTTTAAGCTCTGTATGCCTTTTGATGTCAGAACTGAGCATGACTGGACAGAACACACATATTTAGTTAACTGATTACTGAGACAGCTTGTCTAAAATACACTATAACTCTATGAACACAGAGTAGCAAATACAGCTCAAGAAACACAGTGAGGTGTGCAGCACCGCTTTAATTTAAAGCTTTCCATGCTGAGACCTGTATGAAGCCACTAGAGGGCAGCATCGTGGCTCTCCATTCTTTTGGCTCTGTCTCTGACCCCATGATTCTCTGCTTGTCTTCTAGTGTTTGACGATGCCATCAACAAGATCAGCCAACTGGCTGGTGGGTATCTGCCGTTCACACACACACACACACACACACACACACACACACACACACACACACACACACACACACACACACACACACACACACACACACACACACACACACACACACACACACACACACAGTTATCAGCATGTGGCAGAAGTTATCATACTGGAAGCATTTGGCCATCATGCCATCATGTGGTGAAATCGCGTTAAAATTTCTCTGCGCTGTCACAGTGACAATGTGGAGGAGCATCTTACTCCTATTTTAGGAGACAGTCACTTGACAGCTCTGCAGCAACTGTTACAGCAGTAGTTGCAGAGGAGAAGAGGCTTCATTACTGTGATAATGGGAAACCATGGTGATGTGACCAGGTGGATGACACACTTGCACACTTGCAATATGCAGTGAACATAGTCTCACACAGTTATAGTGTAGTATTAAACTCTGTGTTGGGTATATGGGGTTTAAAAAAAGTATTTAAGCCTCTGCTATTTGTGCTAAATTGAATGTGGCATACAGACAGTCTGCACTCTGTTCCATGTCTGCATTTCTGCTGTCCAAGCTAGATAAAGGTAACGTAAAAAAGGAAGTCTTAGAGTGAATATTATATAGAGAAATGGCTGCAGATGGAAGTTTGATTCAATATGATGAGTGCATCCTGTTTCTCTGCCGGCAGAGAGAGGCCAGGTTATCCAGCAGCAAATGGAAAACATGTACAGTATGTGACTCTGATTTCAAATGTGCTCCCCATAACCTTTATCACCTCCCATCACCTCCTCTAGGAGCCAGTGCAGCAGAGCTGGTGATTTACTGCACTGCAACGGGCATTCAGCTGCAAAGTCACATGAGTTATTACACCTCAGAGATGAACATCAGTTGGTATCATGGGTAAGAAATGAAAACACTACAAATACTACCCCTGCACCAATAACTATTACTAAGGGAAGAGGAAAATAGAAGAAAATAATGATAACAATAACTCCGGTATTTGTAGTCGTAGCCGTGGTTTTAGGAGAAATAAGGGCATTCTTTTAAGTCTGCCTATAAACATGCTAACCACAAACACTATTTTACTTTTCTCTCAAGTTAAACCACCGAGAGGAGCAAAAACCATAGGCCACATAATAAAATTTGTGATGGCGGTTGAAAAGTGTTTTCATTATCCTAGTATTTGCAGTAAAATTGCCCTGTATTGCGACAAAAATCACACCTCTATCATTTTCTAGAAAAAGGCAAGGTTTTTCTGCACTTAAAAGCACTCTGTTTTACCCTTAGAGATTATAAAATGTGGAGGGAGTGCGAGAACATGGACTGAAAGAAAGAAAGAAAGAAAGAAAGAGTAGTGCTGTTTCAATTACTCAAAGGAGAAAGATTCGATTTTTAACCTCTCCCTGGCGGTGTGTGTGAGAGAGCGACAGATAGTAAAAGAGAGAAATTGGTATCCCTTTGAGTAACATTAGGCAGGCATGTAAACATGATTTTCCATTACCTCTGACTCCACCATCTCACACACACATACCTAAACCAATCTTTCTGCTCTCTTCTCCTCAGTGAAACTAGACTCTCCCACAGTGACAAGTTTATGATTGGAGGAACCTCCTCTATGGCAACAATGGAGGTATTATTGTCTTCCGCACATTGCCGAACAGTACATGCCTTTTAAGCTGATTTCAGAAGAGTGATTTTAAGATGTTGAAGCCATGCTGTTCATCGATGTTGCTGAAAAGTCCTCAGAGAGCCTTTGTAGAGGCGATTCTGTGGTAGCCTCGTTAAGATGAACTTAACACCATCTCATCAAGGGTAGCTGATGAATTAAGACATCTTTCATTTTAAAGGATGTTACATTCATTGATTAAACTGTTTATTTAAAAAAAAGACTTTTTGTCACAAAGCTTGATTTTTAGAACATTAACTAAAAACATAAAAGTAGAAATAAACAATTGCTTATTTGATTGATTCATAGGTGATTGAGCCATTGGAGAAGGATAAAGGAATGTACTCCATTGTGATTACCAACTCTGAAAACTCAAATAAACGCACACTGGACCTCAGTGGTGAAGGTCAGTACATTCTCTCTCTCATTTGCTCCCTCTCAGAGAGGGTGTCACTCACTCTTTTTACTGATAATACAGAGACAAATTGGTACTTGTTTTTATGGAGCTTTTGACGTCAATCTGCAATTTAAGATTCTGAAGTGATTCTTCAACCTCTTGAGTATCAAGCACTCATCCCCACTGGAGTGAAAACCCTCTGTTTTTCATAAAATATTGCAAAAGGGAAAGGGATTCGTGCAGAAAATACTTCAACATATCCAAAGAAAACCCAGTTATTACATCCGAGCACTGCTGAGGTTCTTCATTAAGGACTACATAACATATACTGCTTTAAAGCCACCTTTGTGAGCCAGGATTGTGTTTTCATAAAGGTAGAATTCTAGAAAAAAAAAAGAAGTAAGGAGACAAATGGTGTTGTGAACAGTTTCAGAATTTTGTTATTGTCTTTTACAGTATATGAGAAGGCCTTTGCAGAGTTCCAGAAACTCAAGTAAGAACCACACTCAAGTCTGTTTCCTTTATGGTGCCTTTATGTGTACTACCTCATCACCGTAAGTTTGAATTCTCGTAACTCACGTTCATGTGTAATGTGCCCAGGATACTTTAGGCTACTCTTTATCCTTGTTTTTAAGAAAATGTTAAAGCACAATATTCTTTTTGATGTGTCCACTATGCTGCTGTTTTACTCCTCTGTTTGCAAAAACTGAAACTCTCTTGATGTATTTTTTATCACTCTGTAAGTAAATAGAGATGTATTCCTTTTATGAATAGGACTCAGGACAGCTTCAGCAAAGGTTGCTTTTCATCTACATCTCAAGCTGAACATTTCAAAATTTAAGAAGTTACAATGACCCCACAGACCCAGAGCCTAAAAATATATCTGTTCAAATTAGAAGAAGTCATGAAACAGAGATCCTTTTGGGTTCTTTGGCAGTGGGACCAAAGCAACACCCCACACACTGCATTTTTCAATATATTTAGAAAAATCAATTGATAGTATGCAGTGCATGCAGAGAGAAACTGAGAAACAAATCCCATTTCTAATTAACATTCAAAGAGAGGTATTTAAACACAAGATTTTACAAGCATATTGAAACAAGCGACACCCTGTTGCCCTTTTGATTAAGCATTAACATGCTAAGAGGAGAGCAGAGTTCCCCCAGCCATCTGGTCCTGTGGCTGACCTCTGGTCCTCTCGTGCTGTTCCGACAGCCCTCACCCAGTTATTACAAAGCAATATTATTTCTCCCAAAGAAAGGACTCTTTTAAGTCCTTGAGTAAATTACAGTAGAATGAGATTTGGGTCTAAACCTTGATTGTTCAATCTGATCACTGCTAAGATAGAGCCACGTAGTGGAAACAGACCATAACCAAACTTCGTTTGTTGCTTTTTTGAGACGATGAATACTGAGAGGTACATTTTAGGTTATAATATTACACTCAACACTGTATATGGTAAGTGTACTGGTAATTTACAGTGTGAGAGAAACCACTTTAACTCTTCTTTGTTTGTTTCAGGGCTGAGGCCTATGCTGAGAAGAGTGAGTTCACCCTTCCATTCCACCTGTTTCTTTGTTTAATAGTTACTGCTCTGTAAAAAAAGATCAGATATTGTCTCAAAAAGCGTAAAGCCATTGGCTGTTTAGTTGTTCTAAAGATGATAGGATTAGGAACTTCATCCTCACTAAGAGGAATAATTGGTAATATTAACATTTTTTTTTGTTTCAGACCGTGGTAAAGTGGTTGGAGGACTGCCTGATGTGGTCACCATTATGGAAAAGAAGGCAAGCGCCTAATTGTGTGACTCAGTGATTGTCATCCCTATAAATTTGCACATGTTGGTCAAAAAGCTCATCTGTTGTTCCTCCCTTAGACCCTGAGTTTAACATGCACAGTGTGCGGAGACCCGAAGCCTCAAGTCTCATGGTTGAAGAATGGAGCAGAGGTGGAACCTGATGATCAGGTAAATGCTTCGGCCACATTCAAGTAATACATTTCAAACACAGTCATTTTCTTTGTTACCTGCTCCCCACATACTCCTGCTTCCCTAAGTCTGCTTTCCTTTCTCATGATTAAGTATTACCTTATTTTTTTTATTATTATTATTATTATTATTTTATTATTTTCTGCATTCGAAAAATGTCTACTGGATTTTGTTGTGTTACTCCCGGGGGGCTTTGCCTTCCCTTTGAATATTTTGCACAATCTTTGCAAATCTCTATGTACTATCAAAATGCAGTGACGATGCATTGACTACAATGATAAGAATTCTTGACATAACAAGAAATTTTAGCTTAAATATTACAAAATTACATAAAGCAATCGAAAAGGAATATTTGACAAATTCAGGAAACAGTGGAGGAAATATTACAATATTCACTCAAGGGATTTAAAACCACATCAATGTCTTAAGTCGCAAATTTGCTTCGTTAGTTTGTGTCGTATGAACATAACCCGTATTTCGTTCTGTAATAATTTTTAATCATAAGTCTAGGCTCATCGCTGGCCATTCCACAACTCCAGAACTGTCTCCAGCATGCCAATGGCACAACACATGTGTCATGTCACCCCAGCTATGCCATTACTGTAGATGTCATTTTCTCATGTCATTTGGGATTAGTTGGAGAAAAGCACCATGGCTTTTTCTTTTCAACATGTGTATTCAAACTCAAGACTACTCTATAAAAATGTATAGATGTACAAACAATTTTAAAGTAGAGAAAAGGTTTTCTTAAATTAGGCCAAAAGATGAGAGTGTGTAGGTGGCAATACAGTGCTTTCTAGGTTCTGTGTGTTTCAATTTAGTTTTAATTAGTGCACTAAATTGATGGAACAGATACACTCCTGATTAAGTTCCTTGTTGGATTGCACTGCTGGAAGTCTCTATAAAGGCCCCATAATCAAAGGGTCTCTAGCTGCTATTTGAGATTTCAGCACTACAACTATATATATATATATATATATATATATATATATATATATATATATATATATATATATATATATATATATATATATATATATATATAGTTATAAGTAACAAATATACCTATCATAGCTCACTGACCTACTTGCCACCCAGTACAGTGTTTCCCCCCAGCCATTGGAGGCTCCCTCAACAGCATCAGCATCCTGCAGCTCCGAACAGCTTTGAAGAATTAAGTTTGAGAAATAATGCCAGTAATGGGGGAATATGTGTTGAAGTTTACCCTCTTCTCTATTCATTTCCTTACCTGCAAATAATCTGTCGAAAATAACACCCGACGTCCTTGTTGGTGTATTTTGCAAACCTCTGGAGTGTGTCATCCCTGCGTAGACTCCACAGATGTAACTGAAGATAGATATTAAGATAAAGAGAAAAGTGCACTGAAACTCAGAATAGGAATAAGTATTACTATAAAACTATAGAGGTTTCAGTTGGAGCAGATGTTGAATACCAGAAATTAATAAATTCATACATTTTGCCACTAAGTATGAGATTCCTGTGCTCAGAGTACCATTGTGACAACCAAAACAACTGCAGTATAATACAGCTGTTACCTTTCCTCTTTCTAACAAATAAAAACTACCAACACATACATGACCCTACATTGGTCAAATGAATGAATAGAGTTATGCCACAACATATAATGTGTTTATTAGAAACAGCCAAATAAGGCACCTTTCATTTTAAGTCTATTTGATGATTTTTAAGCCACCAGAGCTTTTAATATCTGAAAAATAAAAGTAAGTTGTTCTCTCAATATGAATGCATTTAGCCAGCTATGCGAGTGCCACTCCATAGGAATGTACAAATGCCGAATGAGTGGGCAGGTATGAGAGAAGGAAATTAAAATATAGTATGCTCTCCGGCACCGTTTACAAAGAACAAGCCAGAATGTACACTATGCTGTCTCAGATGTCTGAAGAACATTGACAAAGGCTTTAAACATCAATACGTTTGTGGTCTCAAGAGGTACAAATGTAATATGTTTTATTGGCATTTATTTCCCCTGTTTTTGTTGAGCCAACAGGGCTGAGTGGAAGAGCATAGATTGGAATGGATCATTATTCTTTGTGTTTATAAAACCCTACTTGCAGTGCTCAGCTTTTGCTCAGTTGAGGTGGTAATCAGAGTTCATGCCGCTGCTCTGGCTAAATGATAAATCAAATAAAACCGGCATTTTAAATGCTAAATGATGCAAAAGTTCCTATGCTGCCTGTTGCTTTTTTAACCTTTGATTACATATTTCAGTACGTGGTCTCCCTGGACCAAGGCAGGTTTGCCAGTCTGACGATCAAAGGTGTTTCCATGGAGGATTCTGGCAGATATACCATGATTGTCCAGAACAAATATGGAGGGGAGTCTGTGGATATAGTGGTAAGTCTCACTGTTGCGCTCCACAAATGACAGGATTTACTCAGAGCCAAGTCATTTCTCTGACCACCTGTAGCACAAATTTTGTCTTTACAGTGGGGCCTCAGAGAGATATTTTTGTGGTCGCACTTAAAGAGCTGATATTTGACGTTGTGAGTTTTGTCCAACCCTGATTTGTTGGTTTTAATATAAATCCTGACCTAGTTAATTTATTATATTTATTCATTAATGTTTAAATGCTGTATAGTGTTTGCATGAAAGACAAAGACATTTTTTATTGGCATAGATACAAGCAGTAAGACTATATCCATATATGGGAAATGTCTACATAATGTTAACATTATTTCACGCTGTACTGCATCTCTCTTTCTCTCCAGGTCAGTGTGTACCGCCATGGAGAGAACATCCCTGAGGCGAAACCAACTTTAACCCCTAAAACAATCATCCCCCCCAAGCTCCCCATTGAGATCCCTCAGCCTAAGACCCAGCCTGCTGCTAGCCCTGCTTCCTCTGCTGCGAGCCCTTCCCCTCCCAAAGCAGCAGCAGGAAGAGGGGTGAAGAGTCCAACTCCCACTAGGAGGAAGTAGAAAGCATGACAATCATAAATGAGGAAAAAACATATTCACATACTGGTGCACATGCCTACAACACAAGCTTTTACTGGTATTCTATATCTGGACAAATATTGAACACATTAAATGAAATGAAGTAAACACACTTGGTATTAAATTAAAGAGTGAAGGAAACCCTTATAGTTAAAATAATAATGAAAGTTAAAAAAGTGTTATTGTGGTATCGCTGAAATGAATAAATTGAAATATAAATCTCGATCATATCTCAATATAAAGAAATTAGAAATGTATTTTATTTTGATTAGAATGAATTGAATTGAATAAAGCTGAAATGTGATTGTTGCTGGAAAAAGAGTGAAATGTGTTTTAATTATGATTAAAACTATTGCTAGAAAAGTAATGAAATGGGTTTCAAATTGATGCTGGAATGCAAGTGAGGCAGTAGAGTTACACAAGGACAGCCCTGTGTAGAAATGATCCCGTAATGTTATGTATATCTGGCTCCGAAACACTATATGGACACTATATAGAGTAGATTGTTGGTCATCACCATGGAGCCATCTCTTCAGAATGTTTAAGCCCTCGGAGCTATAATCTAATAACAACATGAATAATAACATAAAACGTGATACTTTAGGAGCAATAGCTAGCAGTACCTTGCTAAAAAGACATATTTGTCAGTGATGCCAGCATTTTTGATGGTGTGAAACATATTGTGCTTTGAGGCCCTATGCAGAATGTCTTAATTCGTCCTCACACATCCACCCAACCATTGCCACAAGCCTTTGAACACTTGGCCAGCCAAGTTGTGGAGCCCCTGTGGAGAGAGGTAGGCCCACTCTGCCGGTAGTTAGGGACGGCTCTGCATATGATCAATGGCTTGGCTCAGCCTCACGGTAATGAGATGTGTTTTATACATAAGGGATTTCATTTACATGTTTCAGAAAATCTCACTCCTGTAATGGTTTCTGCAGGATGTTGATGCACAAAACAAGTAAGGTTTAGAATCACAGCTGCAAGTCACGGCTCTTACAATATGACGAATGCTCCTGTTAAGTAGTTTTTACTTGCTTTGAGAAATGAAACTTTCACAAAGAACATGGTAACACAGGCACAGAAAGAAATAGGTCATCATGTTCCCACCTCTGTCAACCAATGGCTGCTGATATATCGTCAGATAAACCAGAGCCTCGAACCAGGAATTTCACACTTCACTCTGCTACCACACAAAATGTTTATTATTAACATTTAGCACCAAACGGTTTGAAAACTCTCTCTGCATTCTAACTTACAGCTAAAGATGAAATATCAATTCCCCAGAGGATATACAGTCCTCCTGGTCAACAGCCAACAGCTGAGACACACATACCAGGAGTAGTCATTGAGGTTTACGGTGCTGTAACTAGTGATGGCAGAGCTGATGAAGAAATGGCTGATGAGATCTGTGATTCATTAAAGCTGATGAGAGGAGAAGAGCAGATGGATAGGAGAGGGGTGGGTAGAATGAGGGTAAATTCATTGTTCCTGTGTTTGCTGTTGCTAACAAAAGAAAGAGACTTTGCTGAGCCTGTTTATTCATTCTCTCAGAGAGAAGGAGACTGAGAAAAGGAGACGGATTGTGAGAGTGAGAGAACTGGAAAAATGAGACTGAGGAGTGAGAAAGTGAGCTTGCTATTGTTTTGAGTTCATTTTGCTGCTGATGTGTCTACTCTGGCAGTATGAGACGAGTCTTCTCATCCTTGTTAACAAGTTGAGAACGAGTTGAGTGACCGAATGAAAAGGAGGGAAATATGAGTTGTTTTAGTGATGCTGATGTTGTTTTTATTCATCATGTCACAAGTCGTGAATATTAGAGTGTAAGACAAAGTATGTGTAAGATGAATGAAAATAATTCAGTGTTGCATGGAACTACAGGGACCGCTGAGGACAGAAGGAGAAAGATGAGAAGAGTGTTTCTATTAGAAAGAGTGGGAGGGAGAGGCCGAGAGAGATCGGAATCATTTTGATGTTTTCACTGATCATCTGCTGTGAGATCATTTTTCTGACTTTTTAATTAATTCTCACATTTTTAATCAACATAATTATTGGGAAACTTGGAAAAGTGCTCATCTCTGTGCACTCGCAAAACGACAAACACATGCATACATACAGGCACACACACACACACACACACACACACATACATACATATTCATGCTACACACATACAAACGGGCTGCTATCTAAATGGAATAGCTAGCCAGTACCGATAGCATGAAATTGGGCCGCCAAATATAACACCGTGTCATTGGAGTGAGAGTGTGTGTCTGTGTGTGTGTGTGTGTGTGTGTGTGTGTGTGTGTGTGTGTGTGTGTGTGTGTGTGTGTGTGTGTGTGTGTTGGGGAACAAGACTTTAGAATATGTTATTCTAGAGTCCTCCACATGGGGCCACTATGGTAACATGCACACACACCCACACACTCACACACAAACACACGTGGATAGACAGGCCTGTCCTAATTAAAGCAGCACTGTTCAAACAATGAGATAAACTAGGAGCAGAGCCATTTCTTTGGTGTGCAGACACAGACACATTTTAAAACACTGCTATTACACACACACACACACACACACATTCTTTAATTTGCAATTTGCGTTGTGGGGAGTAAATGCTGATTATTACTCTGGCGATATTGATTACTGCTGATTTTTGGCTAAAAGAGAGAGGAGGAGAGAGGTGCACAGAGGGATATGAGATGAGGAGAGATATGAGGAACTAATAAAGCACAAAGTAAGAGAGGTGAAATAAGTGTTATTATTATAATATCTCATCCTGTGAGCTTTTCATCCTGTGAGTAAAAGGACAGCTATGGGAAGGAGGGAGTGAAGGTGACAGTAATGTGGAGAGGGAGGGAAAGACAGTTGACAAAAAGAGAGCAATGAGGGAGATGAAGAGGTGTGGGAGACAAGAAGAGGAAGGTGGAAAACAAGCAGGAGAGGAGAGTGGGGAGAGAAGTGTAAAGTAAGTAAGTGAGGAGGGTGGGTTAAACCTAGGGATTCTAAAATCGGGACTGATTCTGAAGGCGCATTGCGTCACATTTGCTCATAACACCTTCATACTACGAGCAGACATCAGTGGTGAGTCGCACAAATTGCTCCACCTGAAATTAAGCGGCTTGTTTCTGATTCATCAACGGTGTCAGAAACTCCACTCTCACTGGAGCTCTCACACCAATCAAAAATCTGCAAAAGGCGGCTTGGAAACATAAAGTCTGATATATCGTCAAGACAGCTGCAACATGTCTGCTCATTGATGAGCAGGCTGAATGGGTACATCTCTCACTCCACCAGATAATCCTGGTTGACCGTCAGTCCTGTCTAACGTCTGGCAGGGATTTCTCCTTAGATTGGTGACAGATCAAGAGTGAATCAACCAGGTAATCCTCCACTGTGCTCCCAGCTTTGCTACTGCAATGTTTCCTCTGTGCAATACAAATGAAGTCATATAGACGGTATAAAATGTCAACGTAATCACACATCACAACAGCTTCCCCTGAGCTTGTGATTTAGTGCCTTGCTGTTGGAGGCTTCAGCAGGACAGATGCTTGACGACATGGGGACTTAAACCCTGGATTTCTGGTCCAAGGACAGCATGCCAGCTCATCATTCCACTCTGAAGCCCTAATGCCACTCTGCTGGGATGGTGTGGGCACTTACACACCTTAAATTCAGAGGCAATGTTTGTGATAACAGCATGCAATGAATCATGGCACAGTGGCTCATTGTTTTAAAAAAAAAAACCTAGAGACGTACGAGCTCTTGTCTTCACTCCCCTTGTTCCAGAGGTTTTCCTACAGCTTCTTTCACAATGCAGACATGAAAGTGAGTTTGACTGGATTCTGTACCTTGCGCACATTCATGAATGTGAATCATCATGTGTCTGAGCCCGTGTCCTTCTATCCTCAGTGGAAAGACAGAGAAAGTGGGTATAGAAAATAAAAAAAGATGCACATGAACGCTAGACTCCATTTAACTTGCCTTAAAAACGTTTTTCTGTGAGAGATGGCAATTTTCACTTCAGCTACCCTGGAAAGTTGACTTTCTTGGATAGCAGCACAGAAGACAGCACTGACAGCACTGTTCTTCTCTTTCTAGCTGAATCACCAACAAAAATGAAGTCAGTGTTACTGTTCTCTGCCTGTCTGTCTGCCTCTATCTCCCTCCAACTTTCATCCCTCTACTTTTTGTGCCTTTTCACTCCCCTTTTCTTCCTCCATTTCTTCTCCATCAAACTCTCCTCCCTCACTCTTCTTACACTCTTCAATCACTGTGAGATTTAAAGGTAGGGGAATTTTCCAACAGAGACATATAACTCCGATCAGAATCACTAGTGAGCATTCCTGCACTCCTTTCCCAATTTAAATGATTTTGCAGCAGGCACAACCAAGCAGACAGCCAGACATACTCGTATTGACTTTTTCTCGCACATGCTCACACTTGCCCTCTCTCTGTCGACAAATACAAACATAGACATATAAAACACAATTCCGACCTAAAAGTGGTGGTGGTACATGCCAGAGAGGCTGCAGCTGAGGAAAGAGACAGCGAAGGAAAGGTAGATAGATGGGGTTACAGCAAAATGCATCATTAAAACATGACTGACTATGACTGACTGAATATCTCGGTGTATATCTGTGTTGCAGAATGGGCTATTATGCTAATTCTTAAAATAATGCCTTATTTCCTTCCTAAAACGACGTGCAGATGAACGTTGATCTCCTTGGTAACAGTGCAGTCCCTGATGCTTGTTAACATGTTACAATTACCCCACAGGGACAATAAAGTATAGCTTATCTTATCTGAAGAGTGGTGGGACACTGCCCGTCACCTCTCAGTCTGCATCTTTCAAGGCATCTACAGGTTGTTCCCACCCAACTCTGTTTACTTGGCAGGAAGTTCTCAGGGTGTGGTGTTCCCTCACTGGTCACATAACCCTTCTTCTGCACTTTGGGTCATACAGAGCTCAACCCAGGACATTATATCAGACTAGGTGAAGTGAATTGAATATAATATTTTACATATGAAGTTATTTCAAGTTACACAGACATATGGTTCTACACGTTTCTACCAAACATAACTGTTCACGTTATCCAAATAGAATTTCTCATTTCAACATCAATGTCATTAAGTTTTACTACAACAGTTACCACATAATTTGGAAAAATTTGTGACACCAGATTAATGTTTGTTAATTTTTTCACAGTACTGTAGTCTTCTATTTCAGAGTTGGTCCAATGCATAAACAGGAGTTTTAACAGTATTTTATAGCAGAGACCACCTACTCCAGCATAAAATGTAAAATTTAATGAAATAAAATGTGAACTGTCAAGGAAGAAGAACATTAGTACTATTTCACACATCAAATGCCTGATATTTAAAGACTGAGTATTGTTTAGGCTGTCATCTACTAAATGAATTGATCATGATAGAGGATGTGACAGGGTGGGGATAATTTACCACCTGTTTGAAACAATATCCTGTTGAAAACTGTGCAGATTGGTGACAAATTCAAGGGAAAAAAACATAAAGTGTCAATGTCAAGAAAATATATGGTACATTTCAGCATTAAAGTTTAAGTTAAAAGTTTAGTTAAGATACAGAACAATGGAACTGTGTTGTGTTTGTATGTACAGTATGTGTGTGTGTGTGTGTGTGTGTAGGAGTGTCACGTGTTTTCAGAGAATTCAAACCAGAGGGAGGAAAGTGAAAGCAAATAGAAACTTGTTTCCCTTTCACTTTGTGATGTATATAAAAGGAGAGACCAGTAAATCCAGCAGAGTCAAGTGGAGTCCAACAGAGTCCAGCAGATTCAACAAGAGCCCAGCAGATTGAACGAGAGTCCAGCAGATTCAACAAGTGTCCAGCAGAGTCCACCAGATTCCAGTAGAGTCCAGCAGATTGAACGAGAGTCCAGCAGAGTCCACCAGATTCCAGTAGAGTCCATCAACTTTCTTTTTGGTGAGTTTTTATATGAAACTTGAAAATACATAATCAAGCCGTTATTTAATATTGCACTGATTCTTGAGAATTTGGATAAAACAGGTTTTAATTTGAGGGGGAAAAAAATTAAATGTTAAGAAATACGAACTTGTATATTTATAGAGTCATGTCCAAGCAATCAAGAAATGTTTTAGTGCAACCTCCTGTTATTGCAATTTATTCATAAAATGTGTATTTTTCCTTTCATTCCTTAGTTTTTGTCAACACAGTCAGACACAGTGAAAAGCTAATTATTACAATTGATTTAGTTTTACATAAATTTAGAGCTTTTAAATTATTGTTTCTACACTATAGGTACACATGTTACTGTTAAATTTAGAATATTCACTTTTGTTCATTTTTTGTGCTATTTTATGCTTACTCTTTTAAAAAATTTTGATGTCATGCAACTTTTATCATAGCATTAAATCTAAAAAAAAAAAACAATTTTGTACACAAAAATAAATTTTTGATTTTAAAGAGACAATTACTTTAATAAATCAACTGCATTGGATGAACAATTTGTAAGCATATTAATTTAAAACAAAAAAAAGTTCCATCTGACGGTGGTGACTGAGATGTGACGGTGGTGACAGTGGCCTAATCACAACAAACAGTTGCAACTTTTTCACAAAACAAGTTAATGCTTCCTTGCTTTACAACTTTGTTTAACAAATTTTACAGCAAATAACATTTTGTCATGTACACTTTAACCTTCTTTACATATTAACAACAATGGTTAACTGTAGAAAAAAATCCTACAATTTAACTGCAATGTTTAAGCAAACACATCAGAAAAAAGAACAAGAACTAAAAAAAAATGGAAATGCCAGAATTTAATGGATTTCCTATGAAATTAGGCCAATTTATCATGGAATGGTGCATCTAAATGAATTGGTTTTTAATGGTTTTAGTCATTGAGGATACATATGCTTAAGTGGAAGAAAACAAGGGGAAATGATGTCGATCATAAATAAAGAGGTTAATGAAACATTAGTAGCCATACTACAATTTATTGTGATCATAAATCATATTTAAACCTCTGTTGAGGATGATTTGGATGATTTTTTCAACACCGTCAAACTATATGTCACCACCGTCAGACAGAAAATTTGACGGTGTTGATGTCTGACGGTGTTGACGAAAACACACTTTTTTACATGACATTCAAGAGTTGTATACAGGAGCCATCTTTTTTTCCCTCTGTTACTAGCTACCTCTGGACTCTGCCTAAAATGAGTTCATTTATGTCATAATTTAAATTAACAATTTCTATAAAAAAGAGACGGTGTTGACATGTCATGGTTGTGACAGTAGCAACAATGATAAATGTCTAAAAATTATTGAAAAATTAGGAAACTTACAGAAGCTTCTTTGACCTTGTTGCATTTAGCAAATGTAGAAGGTGGAAAGGGGGTCCTCAGGAACATAGTTGACTATGCGATTGCCTGATTTTATTGCTTTTAATAAATAACTGACGGTGTTGACAAAAACGTGGGACACATTTTGAGAAAACACAAAATAAGAATAAATATTGATGAAAATTCAATGCTTTTAGTTTTAAGGAGGTTTTTCACTTTACTCTTTCATCTTGCATATATATTATACACTTTAAATCATTTTTTCACAGTTTTTTATCAAATTGAATTGATAACCTCTTGTTTTAGGACAACTGATTTTTTGGGTGCTGGGCTATCATATATTCATATAATTCATTTTATAAAAACAAAAATGTGAAAGAACTGTTACATTTATGCAGACAACCCTCAGATGATCAAATTTTATTATTTTAAATAAGAAAATGTTATCCATTTTCAACAGAATTAGCACTTTTCTTAGTGGCACATGTTTTATCCAAATTCTCAAGAATCAGTGATTGACAATTTCATTTCCCTGTCCAGTCTTATTTTAAATCTTTATTTACACATTTTATTGTGTGTTTATATGTGAAAAAAAAAATTCAGTAATCTGACTCCATTTTTGATAATATATATAACAAGTTATAAAAAAATATCATTTTTATAATTAAATATTAAGTTTGATTTTCAATTAATTTAATTATTTTTTTAATAATTAAGGTATGAATTCAGTATAATGAAATAATGTTCCATTTACTGATTTTTCTTTTTCTTTCCATTCAGATATCAAAACAGGATCAATACTCACTGAGTGAAGCTATCAGGAGAAATCGTCACCATGGCAACGTGAGTTATCCCTCGTTTATAGTATTTGTGTTTTTTATATTTTCCCCTCCCCACTGTGCTACTGTACACTCTGCTACTGTAATATTGAGAATTTCCCCGCTGTGGGACTAATAAAGGAATATCTTATCTTGTCTACATTTACAAAATTAAATCAGATTAAAACGTCATTCTGTTCACATTCAGACTAAATGACCTCAAGTGTTAAATCAGCGAAGTATCCCAGCATGCATTCCACTTCAACAAGTCAGACTCAAAATGTGTTCCTAAATTAAGTCTTGATACACAAGAGAAATTACCATTTATGTTTATAATATATGGTACTCTTATTGAAAGTATGCAAAGATGAGCCCATGGTCTTCATCATGTGGAGAATAGAGTGACGTCTGTAAAGTTTGTCTGAAGGTAAAACTTTGTTTCCATTGGACAGTTTAACAACCCCCCCCCCCCATGTTAGGTTGGCCCCCTCATTGCCAGTTTTTAAATCCCGCCTTAAAATCAATTTTTTCCTTGGCTTTTAACCCAGTATGAATTTTATACATGTGTTTCATGGTTTTGTTGCCTTTTATTGTAAGTGTATGGTTTTATTGTGTGTCTATCTTATTTAATGACTTACAGCACCTTGGTCAACTCTGTTGTTTTTAAATGTACATATAAATAAAGTTGAGTTGAGTTAATGTAATCTTTACTTTGGTGTGGATGGATGGATGGATGGATGGTTGGATCGATCATCTAAGATGAACTTTTTACATTCCAAAGGTTCAGTTGATTCAGATAGGTAAATTATTTATCACCATAGTGACAAGCTGTTGTGTTGTTTTAAATTAGCAGGCAGATGATTACATCTTTTCCTCTGCAGCTTCAATTAACCTTTGAATTTCAGTGAGATCAAACTTGAGCCACCTCTCTTAGTGGTCAGTTGTTTCCTCATTTGACCCAACAGTAGTTTCAGGGTCAAGTCTGCAGCCTTTGCTAGCCATTGAGCATCCTTGTTGAGAGAAGGACCCAGACTCCCCTTCCACCTCTAAAGACTGAGTCATTCACATCGGGGCCAGCCCATGGTTAGCTCTTCCTGTAGCCAATGAAATTCCAAAAATGACAATTCCGTTTCAATGTGTTATGTCATCACATGGAAATTATATTTGTTTTACTGAGTTTTTTTGTGTGTGTTGCCTGTAATGTGGGCTGATTTTCCACAAAAGTACTTGTTTTGGTCTTGGTATATGCACATACTTGGTGAAAGGAAGGGAAAAATAACAACATACAATAAAAACTATTGGGGGCCACAATATTTGTTATGTGAGGTGCCAGAATTAGCATTCCGGCTAAATTAGCCTAAACCGCCTATCAAGTGCTTACCAAAAGAAAATTGAAAGCTATTCTTGAACCATTTGTAGCACATGCATAGGTTTGATATCTTTTGAAAGGAAACACTCTGAATTTCTTCCCCAAACAGTCAGAATCACTCTGAGTGCTACTGTCATAGAGTTACAGAGGTTTGAACACACTGAAATAAAACTTTTTTTTATTATTGCCTGAATTATTTTGCAAACAGAGCCTGCAGATGACTGCAGCTGGTAGTTATTAGCTGGAAAACACAATGGGGCCATAGCCTGAAGTCTTACCTAGTTCAGGTCCAAAGTCGATAACAATACCACAGAAAATGAGTGTTTTACGTGTGTTTTTCTAAGATTATGTTTAGGCGTTTCCAAAAAAGTACATTTGGAGACTCCAAAAGGACACTTGGTAACCACAGCCCACATACCTATGATAAAAACGCTAAAACTCTTGAACAATCTTATTCACCATCCAGATTCACTCTCAGTATTACTGAAACAGGGTAACTGAATTATAAACATATTATGCTAATTTTTTTCCTTCTCGAAACCAACGACCTATAACGAACAGGTGGATGTGGCGAGATGTGTGCCTTTAAGCTTAGGCATAACGTGTTATCCTTTAGCTCAACCCACTGAACCAGGATATCATTTTTTCCAGAATTTCATTGGCTACGTGAACTGTCAATCACTTTCAGGGTCAGCTATGATTGGTCCAGTCTTAGATAGACAAAATCGATGGGAGTCACTTCTCTCAATACTGTTGCTGGTTGGCTATTTGGTCTTATGTCCCGAGATTGGAAGCACATAATAGGTCAAGCATGATGTCAATCAAAAGTTCAGAGTGTGGCAGCCATTTTGAGACCCAGAACAAGTCTGTGGCTAGTCAGGAGTTATTGTTGAAAATATGACGAAAAAATAAACAATCTGAAATATGAAACAGCAGCCTGTTTGGATTTATGGATGGATTTATGGATGTAATAACGTTTTGTAGACTAAACATTTTACTGGATTCGATTTTCTGGACCTCTACCAATGTAACAGGGTTGTTTTTGTGGACAATGATGTGGAAATATGGATTGTATGGATTGTTGGAAGACTCCATAGGTGAGTGACGTCATTTGTGTTATTGTTCATTTTTTGTTGTTGCTGGCGTTGACTGTACCCGCTGCGGTAGTTGTATCTTGAAATGGTTTGCATAAATCAAATCACAAGAATCTTAGCTTTCAAATGGTTTGTGGCATGAGCCCCACTGAAACATATTGTTGTTTCAGTAAACAGTTACAGTTACAGTACATGCGCTGTGACGTGTGTCAGACGGCCCGGATATGGTCAGGATATGGTCTATACGTTATATACGTTAACTGATAAAACCTGACCCAGAGGTGCATAGGCCATGTTGATGGGTCATAATACACATTATCTTCCCAACTGAGAGAAGAATTACTTTAATGCTTTGCTCAGTTTCACAGATGAGTTATAGTCTTTCTGGTGAACTGAACTCTTAGCTATTGGTTGTGTACCAATGACCTGATGACCACATGCCTGATACACCTGCTGCTCCTTTGTTGTATTAATGATAGAGGTAGCTGTTCATCAACCTGAGCAGAAATCTGTAAACTCCATACATCTAAACATGTTTTTGTTTTTGTTTATAGGGGAGCAAAATTAGCTCATATCTCAAAATATGAGGATGTCATCTCCCAAAGTGAAGTGATTCGCTCAGGAATTCCTGTTCTCTACCAGATGAGACCAACGACAGAGTTTATTGGAACTCTGAAAAGAATAATCATTGGTAAAAAGGATCCAAAAATGGCAAACAAAACCATTTTACTTGTGGGTGAGACAGGAACAGGAAAATCGACTGCAATCAACACCCTGGTCAACTATGCGATGGGAGTGAAGTGGGAGGATGACATGTGGTTTGAGATTATAAAAGAGGAGAACATACTTCAAACAGTGAGTCTGACATCAGATGTAACAGTTTACGAGATCTATGGTTTTGAAGGTAAAACTCTGCCCTACTCTCTGACCATCATCGATACTCCTGGATTCGGAGATACCAGAGGACGAAAATACGATGCTGCAGTCAAGCAAAGATTATATGACTTGTTCCGTTCAAAGAACTCAATTCAAGAACTAGATATAGTTGGTCTGATGCTGAAAGCAACAGAAAATCGACTGACTGACCGACTGAAAAACATCTTAAAGTCAGTGGTGTCTTTATTTGGAAAAGATATTGAGAAGAACATTGTTGCCTTCATGACACACTCAGATGGAATGCCACCAAAAAATGCTATAGAAGCCCTTTTAGCTGCAAAGATTAAATGTGCCAAAAATGAGAAGAATAAGCCTGTTCATTTCCTTTTCAATAACTGCCAGAGAGAAGAGAGAAATGAGGAGACAGAGATTCCTCTAGAAAGCGCATGGCGACAAACGATGAAGGGACTGCAAAGATTCACACAGTTCATGGATAAAACTCAACCCATAAAGCTGGCACTGACGGTTGAGGTGTTGAATTCCCGAATTCAGTTGACAGCAGCCATCCATAACCTGCAAGAGCGAATCAAGTCAGCTGAAATGTCACAGCTGGCGATCGAAAAGACAGAGGAACAACTAAAACAACACAAACATGACCTGGAGAATGATGAGAACTTCACCATAGAAGTTGTTGAGACATACAAAACACTTGAAAAATATAATGGTGGATGGTCATTCAGTTTTTTGTCCGTTGCTAAGTTTGATGGAGTTACTCGCTGCACATCTTGTGAAGAGAACTGTCACTACCCTGACTGTACAATCGCCTGGAGCGCGTCATTTTGTGAAGTTATGGAGGATGACCACTGCACTGTATGTACCAAGAAATGTTCTGTAGAGCAGCATATCAAAGATCAACAGAAGTACGTTACCAAGTTGAGAAAAGTTAAAAAGAACCTGCAGCAACTCAAAGACAAGGTTGAAAACCAAATGGTGTACACGTCAAGTCTGTTGAAGGCTCTTCAGCGTGAAAAGAAACAAGAGGAAGCAGAGATCAATCAGTGGCTGGAAGAGGCCTACCAGTATGTTCTCAAACTGGAGGCGATTGCTCTGACTTTTAAAACACAGTCCACTCAAGCTTATCTGGATGTCCTGATTGAGAAGATGAGGGCGAGAGGAGACACAGTGAAGCTTGAGAAATTGAAAGAAATAGCAAGTCAAGTGGATGATGATACCACGGCTGTGCTGAATGATGTGTTTGGTACGCTCCAAGAACCAATGGAATGCGTTTAAAATTCTAAAGTCTGAATATCCAGAAAGGTGGTGAGTAAATAAAATATAAATGAAAGTCATGATGGGGTAGGCTTGCTGAATCCAGCCGTCCACCACCCCAGCAATATCCTCCATCCTGTCTGAGGGGATCCCGAGTTGTTTTCAAGTCTAATGAGATGTTTTAACCCTCCCATGTGTTGTGGTCTGCCTGGGGTTTCCTCTACAGGGAGTCCAGAAGATCGGGATCAGTTCTTTGACCACCTCAACAGTTACGTTGACTCCCAGGACCACACTTGAAGAGAAAATCTGATGGTGGATCCAGACTTTCATCCTCAGGAAGAGTTTCCTCAAAACCACCAAGGTCTAATACAGAGTCCACATCACTGCTGACTCAGCACCAATCCACCTGTTGATCTCACCCACCTCAATGGAACAATCAGGTTATGCTTTCCAACAGATTAGCAGATGGGATGAGTCCCATCCTGCTGCTTCACACTCAGCTCCCACTCAACTGTCCCAGTGCTCATTGGAGGTCCCATTTTCATGAAACCACCACATCTGAGAGCAGAGATACAATTCTGTGGCCCCCATACTGTACGAACACTCATCACACCTGGACTCCACAGCAGATTCTAAGCAGTGTGATACCCTAATAGTTGAAGCTCATCTTCTGGACTTTAAAATGCAAACCATTGCACCACCCCAATCTGCCAGTCCACAGGTCGCTAACCTTCATGAGACCCTGATTAAACCAAGACAGCCTCACAATGTCCTGTGGTTTCAGCACATGATGGTGAAGCTCATCCACACTTGCTGACACAGCTTTTTAAGTCCCTCAGTGACCCCCACAAGAGAAACAGAGAAGACTTCCCCAGAGTCGTCCAGCTCTGCCTCTTCTGCGGTGGAATAATCAGCCATGTTCAGGTATTCTTCAAAGTTTTCTTTCCACCATTGGATAATCCTGGTTAGTAATTCTCCCTGCTGAAAACAAAATGGACTAAGCCGTGTCTCCACCTCCTGAGTCATGTCATCTGAGGTTGATACAGGGTTGAGTTGCTGCTTCCTACTATGCCTCCTGTACTTCTGATTGCTGTCTTCAGGACACACACTGGCCAATCATCATAAAAGGATCACATGCCTAAGAGGCTGTGAACCTGATTGAATTCCTCAACCTCCCCTTTCAGCTGTGGATGATTTAAGAGCTTATCAGACATATTGAGAATGTATTGACACGCTGTTGCTTATGGTGTATTTTAATGTGTGATCACAGTATAACTACAGTTAATGTCACTGTATTATTATTAGTAAACTGAGCCTAGTGTTACTTCAAATGCTGAAACCATGTTTTACTGACTGATAGTGTTTATATTGTGATCAAAATAATGACATAAATCACGTCACTCAAGTTAATGTGATGTTATTGCTACTTTAACTCAGACTAATCGGATTCATTTGGATCTTTAACAATTAAACTGCAAAAGTGAAATAGTGAATTATTGAATGAACAATATTAAGTAATCTTTTGTCATCGTTGTGTAACCTGCTGATATTACATTCTTGTTATGCTCCTTTATTAATCAGAAATAGTCATGATATACTCTGTTTTACCACATTAAGCCATGTTTGCAGCTTTCTTTGAGTGATCTTAAAACAAATATAAAGGCTTCATTAAACCATCAGACCTTTGAAGTTTCTGTTTAGATTATTTACTGTCTAGAGTCACAGACACATTAATGTTAAATGGACAGACATTAGTTGTAGGTCCATAAGAAATATTGACTTTAACTTAGAAGTGCGCCAGTATTTTTATAATCTCTCTCTTTTGTAATGAGTCAAGCAATTGTATGCTGAAAAAACAACTTTTCACCGTTAACAAGTCTCTTAATAATTTTTTTGAAATTATCCTCCGTCCAGCAAAGTATTTTCAGAAGTTTTTCAAGAGCCTGATAATCAGTTCAAATTAATTCAAACGACTTCAACCGTAGAAGAGAAACACTGAACCTACTGATCCCAGCTGATCCTGTGAGACACACATACTCGCAGTTGTAAGAGTCTCCGCAAACACTGTTGCCTGGTTACGACCTATATGCCCCAGAAAAGTGACCACCTGGAGCCGTATGGAGCCACACCAGCCCTGACCCACAACCTGTGGTACGTTCTTCACTGACTGACATTGAAGTAGGTAAACCCCTTCTTCCTCTGCTTATGTCAAAGGATTGATGTCTTCAAAACCAGTAACTTATAGATACCTCTTGTCCAAATCTTGCTTTTTTTTTCCTTTAGCTCTGTGAATTTCCAAATTATTTAATAAATTTCCTCTTATCTTTCATCATTGTCCTTTTTCTTTAGAGTCATTTATATCTGTTAAACAACCATTTCATTTGTGTTTAGCCTGATTTCATTCCCATTAATCCTTATTTATTTATTTAGCTTCATAAATTATTTCATGTAGACCAAACACTTATCTTGTCTGTTCCATGTTTTTTGAGAAGGCGAAGGTCAATGTGAGTGAAAACTTTGGGTTTTCAGTTAAAAAATTAATTGATTAATTGAATAATCAAATTGATTAATTAATATTTCCCAGAATTCCTGGGTGGTGCACTATTAAACGAGGATGAGCGGATCAATCTGCAACTATATTAAGTATCCATATTAAAGGTTTTTTTTTTGTTTTGTTTTTTTTAGTCTATAGCTCCAAATGGACCTGAATGTTTATTAATGTATTCTTTAATTATAAATCCCCCTGTCAACAGACATTAATGGTTGCTATTTAAAAACACACACACACAAAGCACAAGCCCGTAACTGGAGGTATCTCTTATTTAGGGTTCATGCTAGGGTGACCTCCGACTCCAGGGTTTAATTAATTTAAACATTTGTCCATTTCACACACTATTTCACACATCAAATGCCTGATATTTAAAGACTGAGTATTGTTTAGGCTGTCATCTACTAAATGAATTGATCATGATAGAGGATGTGACAGGGTGGGGATAATTTACCACCTGTTCGAAACAATATCCTGTTGAAAACTGTGCAGATTGGTGACAAATTCAAGGGAAAAAAACATAAAGTGTCAATGTCAAGAAAATATATGGTACATTTCAGCATTAAAGTTTAAGTTAAAAGTTTAGTTAAGATACAGAACAATGGAACTGTGTAGTGTTTGTATGTACAGTGTGTGTGTGTGTGTGTGTGTGTGTGTGTGTGTGTGTGTGTGTGTGTGTGTGTGTGTGTGTGTGTGTGTGTGTGTGTGTGTGTGTGTGTGTGGGAGTGTCACGTGTTTTCAGAGAATTCAAACCAGAGGGAGGAAAGTGAAAGCAAATAGAAACTTGCTACATCACACTAACCTGATAGATATAAGGAATAAGCAGGACAGGACAACGTTAGTCTGTTGCTGCGTTGGCTCCTCGTACCAATCTGACACGGAAAGCAACAGGAGCACACAGCGTAGTTCCGGCCAGTAGTCCAATGTCCCGCTGTCCCCTCTTGACCCTTTCCGGTATTACATCAAAACTAAGTCCTTAAAGACTGAATTGAAGTTACCTCAAACACTGGACAGATCCACATACAGATCAGAAAATATATGTTCAAAATCGGAATTTGTTTTATATCTGTATTAAAATAATTAACATATAAATGTGACCACATCTTTTGTGTGCGTCACACACTGTTTATTTAATTATTTAATAAATTTCCTCTTATCTTTCATCGTTGTCCTTTTTCTTTAGAGTCATTTATATCTGTTAAATAACCATTTCATTTTTGTTTAGCCTGATTTCATTCCCATTAATCCTGTTTATCTTATTTATTTATTTAGCTTCATAAATTATTTCATGTAGACCAAACACTTATCTTGTCTGTTCCATGTTTTTTGAGAAGGCGAAGGTCAATGTAAGTGAAAACTTTGGGTTTTCAGTTATAAAATTAATTGATTAATTGAATAATCAAATTGATTAATTAATATTTCCCAGAATTCCTGGGTGGTGCACTATTAAACGAGGATGAGCGGATCAATCTGCAACTATATTAAGTATCCATATTAAAGGTTTTTTTTTTTGTTTTGTTTTTTTTAGTCTATAGCTCCAAATGGACCTGAATGTTTATTAATGTATTCTTTAATTATAAATCCCCCTGTCAACAGACATTAATGGTTGCTATTTAAAAACACACACACACAAAGCACAAGCCCGTAACTGGAGGTATCTCTTATTTAGGGTTCATGCTAGGGTGACCTCCGACTCCAGGGTTTAATTAATTTACCTTTACTGTAAAGTCAGTAAAATACAGAACAGCAGTCACTCTGGCATGAACCCTAACAATGAAGACAACAACTGCCGTGATCCCACACTACATACATCTTTTGTTTTCCTTTAATTAAGAGACTCCCAGTGGCAGAAGATAAATACTCATCTTGAGTGTGTAACTAATGCTAATTATTGTACTCCTGTTGCAAAGAGTCACCAATATAATTCTTATAGAATGCACAGAAGCGAGTGGACCTTTTGTCCACTTACATATATTCTTTTCTTGTTGTTGCTTGAAACATTTGTCTATTTCACACATCAAATGCCTGATATTTAAAGACTGAGTATTGTTTAGGCTGTCATCTACTAAATGAATTGATCATGATAGAGGATGTGACAGGGTGGGGATAATTTACCACCTGTTCGAAACAATATCCTGTTGAAAACTGTGCAGATTGGTGACAAATTCAAGGGAAAAAAAACATAAAGTGTCAATGTCAAGAAAATATATGGTACATTTCAGCATTAAAGTTTAAGTTAAAAGTTTAGTTAAGATACAGAACAATGGAACTGTGTTGTGTGTGTGTGTGTGTGTGTGTGTGTGTGTGTGTGTGTGTGTGTGTGTGTGTGTAGGAGTGTCACGTGTTTTCAGAGAATTCAAACCAGAGGGAGGAAAGTGAAAGCAAATAGAAACTTGTTTCCCCGTTCACTTTGTGATGTATATAAAAGGAGAGACCAGTAAGTCCAGCAGAGTCAAGTGGAGTCCAGCAGAGTCCATCAGATTCCAGCAGAGTCCATCAGATTCCAGTAGAGTCCAGCAGATTGAACGAGAGTCCACCAGATTCCAGTAGAGTCCATCAACTTTCTTTTAGGTGAGTTTTTATACGAAACTTGAAAATACATAATCAAGCCGTTATTTAATATTGCACTGATTCTTGAGAATTTGGATAAAACAGGTTTTAATTTGGGGGGGGGGGGGGGGGGGGGGGGAATTAAATGTTAAGAAATACGAACTAAAGTGAATGATGACTTCCGGTGGCACGCTGTGAGAAAGCCGAACGCCGTCCACGCTGCTTCTTCAAACAATTTATCGTTGAACTTTAAAAATCCTCTAAGCTAACATTACTACGGAAAATAATAATCTCCTGTCTCTCCTATGCCGTGTAAACTGCGCAGAGGAACAATGGACCCCGAATCACTTGGGAAAATGATCAGAGACATCGTACGAGAGGAAATCTCAGCTGCGTTTGATAACAAGCTTAAGCCGATACACGAGGAACTTTGTAAATTGGATGTTACAATGAGAACATGTAACTCAAAAGTGCATGATTTAGAAAACTCGGCTAATCTAATGGAAGATCGTATGTCCACATTGGAAACTAATTATACGAACCTGTTGGCTGAGAAAGAGGCATTAAAAGTGAAAACACAACTAGGCCTACTCGAAAATCATAGCAGGAAATTCAATCTCCGCATAATTGGTTTAAAACAAGGAATAGAGTCCGACAACCCAACATCCTATGTGACCAAACTTCTGTATGAAGTGTTCGGGGAAGAGGAATTGGGGTCATCCCCACTTTTGAGGATCGCTCATCGTACTGGAGCAGCCACCCAAGACGGGCACCGCTGCATGATCGCCCGTCTGCACAGCTTCGACGTGAGACGCACCATCCAGCGCTTGGTAGGAGCAGCAGGAGGAAAACTGAATTACAGAGGTCAAAGAATTCGTATATTCCCCGATATTTCCACAGAGCTGCGCAAACAACAGGCACAGTTCAACGACATCAGGGCGCTGCTACGTTCAGCAAACCTGAGATATGGAATTATTCACCCTGCCAAACTGCTGATAACGTTTAAAGATAAAACATTCTCCTTCACTGGAGCAACAGAGGCGATGGATTACTTCGAGCAACAGGTGAAACCCTCTCTTGATTCTTCCATCTCCTCTACGAACTGAAAAGATATTGAATGGATTCGTGGAAACTTACAATCAGCAATTTGTCTGGTAAATATTCAGGAATGATAGGTTCCAGTTGAATTGTCCCAGTTCTTCCTTCTTTCCTTTTTTTTTTCTTTTCTTTTCCCATTGTTGAGAGTACTGGAATATGTTATAGGCCTACTGAAATACCGCAATATATTAAGATGATTGTAGGTTGATTTTTTTTTCTCTCTCTCTCTCTTTTCATGTAGTAGGTTAGTTTAAATGTTTTTTCTTCTCCATTTTTCTTTCCTCCCAACATGAAGGGATGATTTGATGAATATGGCAGATTTTTTGGGTGCTGTGCTATCATATATTCATATAATTCATTTTAAAAAAACAAAAATGTGACATTTTTACATTTATGTTACAATCCAAATTCTCAAGAATCAGTGATTGACAATTTCATTTCCCTGTCCAGTCTTATTTTAAATCTTTATTTATACATTTTATTGCGTGTTTATATGTGAAAAAAAAATTCAGTAATCTGACTCCATTTTTGATAATATATGTAACAAGTTATAAAAAATATCATTTTTATAATTAAATATTAAGTTTGATTTTCAATTCATTTAATTATTTTTTTTAATAATTAAGGTATGAATTCAGTATAATGAAATAATGTTCCATTTACTGATTTTTCTTTTTCTTTCCATTCAGATATCAAAACAGGATCAATACTCACTGAGTGAAGCTATCAGGAGAAATCGGCACCATGGCAACGTGAGTTATCCCTCGTTTATAGTATTTGTGTTTTTTATATTTTCCCCTCCCCACTGTGCTACTGTACACTGTGCTACTGTACACTCTGCTACTGTAATATTGAGAATTTCCCTGCTGTGGGACTAATAAAGGAATATCTTATCTTGTCTACATTTACAAAATTAAATCAGATTAAAACGTCATTCTGTTCACATTCAGACTAAATGACCTCAAGTGTTAAATCAGCGAAGTATCCCAGCATGCATTCCACTTCAACAAGTCAGACTCAAAATGTGTTCCTAAATTAAGTCTTGATACACAAGAGAAATTACCATTTATGTTTATAATATATGGTACTCTTATTGAAAGCATGCAAAGATGAGCCCATTGTCTTCATCGTGTGGAGAATAGAGTGACGTCTGTAAAGTTTGTCTGAAGGTAAAACTTTGTTTCCATTGGACAGTTTAACAACAGAGCTAAGTGAAGCTTTGACCTCCTTATTAGGAGAACGTCATTATCATGACCATGAGAGATTCACAGAAATGTGATAATAATAATAACCAGTTAGTGCTGGGACATGAAAGCGAGAGCACATTTCTCCCATTCTAGCCTCCCTTCATTTACTGTTTGTTTTTAAATCTTTAAATGGGTCAGCACCATCTTATATCCCTGACCTCTTACAAGCATATACACCCTCGAGGTCACTGAGGTCCGCTGACCAGTTGTCTCTTGTGGTCCCTAAGACAAAGCTCAAGACCAGGGGTGACAGAGCTTTCTCTGCTGCAGCCCCAAAATTGTGGAACGACCCCCCCCATGTTAGGTTGGCCCCCTCATTCCCAGTTTTTAAATCCCGCCTTAAAATCAATTTTTTCCTTGGCTTTTAACCCAGTATGAATTTTATACATGTGTTTCATGGTTTTGTTGCCTTTTATTGTAAGTGTATGGTTTTATTGTGTGTCTATCTTATTTAATGACTTACAGCACCTTGGTCAACTCTGTTGTTTTTAAATGTGCATATAAATAAAGTTGAGTTGAGTTAATGTAATCTTTACTTTGGTGTGGATGGATGGATGGATGGATGGTTGGATCGATCATCTAAGATGATCTTTTTACATTCCAAAGGTTCAGTTGATTCAGATAGGTAAATTATTTATCACCATAGTGACAAGCTGTTGTGTTGTTTTAAATTAGCAGGCAGATGATTACATCTTTTCCTCTGCAGCTTCAATTAACCTTTGAATTTCAGTGAGATCAAACTTGAGCCACCTCTCTTAGTGGTCAGTTGTTTCCTCATTTGACCCAACAGTAGTTTCAGGGTCAAGTCTGCAGCCTTTGCTAGCCATTGAGCATCCTTGTTGAGAGAAGGACCCAGACTCCCCTTCCACCTCTAAAGACTGAGTCATTCACATCGGGGCCAGCCCATGGTTAGCTCTTCCTGTAGCCAATGAAATTCCAAAAATGACAATTCCGTTTCAATGTGTTATGTCATCACATGGAAATTATATTTGTTTTACTGAGTTTTTTTGTGTGTGTTGCCTGTAATGTGGGCTGATCTTCCACAAAAGTACTTGTTTTGGTCTTGGTATATGCACATACTTGGTGAAAGGAAGGGAAAAATAACAACATACAATAAAAACTATTGGGGGCCACAATATTTGTTATGTGAGGTGCCAGAATTAGCATTCCGGCTAAATTAGCCTAAAACGCCTATCAAGTGCTTACCAAAAGTAAATTGAAAGCTATTCTTGAACCATTTGTAGCACATGCATAGGTTTGATATCTTTTGAAAGGAAACACTCTGAATTTCTTCCCCAAACAGTCAGAATCACTCTGAGTGCTACTGTCATAGAGTTACAGAGGTTTGAACACACTGAAATAAAACTTTTTTTTATTATTGCCTGAATTATTTTGCAAACAGAGCCTGCAGATGACTGCAGCTGGCAGTTATTAGCTGGAAAACACAATGGGGCCATAGCCTGAAGTCTTACCTAGTTCAGGTCGAAAGTTGATAACAATACCACAGAAAATGAGTGTTTTACACGTGTTTTTCTAAGATTATGTTTAGGCGTTTCCAAAAAAGTACATTTGGAGACTCCAAAAGGACACTTGGTAACCACAGCCACATACCTATGATAAAAACGCTAAAACTCTTGAACAATCTTATTCACCATCCAGATTCACTCTCAGTATTACTGAAACAGGGTAACTGAATTATAAACATATTATGCTAATTTTTTTCCTTCTCGAAACCAACGACCTATAACGAACAGGTGGATGTGGCGAGATGTGTGCCTTTAAGCTTAGGCATAACGTGTTATCCTTTAGCTCAACCCACTGAACCAGGATATTATTTTTTCCAGAATTTCATTGGCTACGTGAACTGTCAATCACTTTCAGGGTCAGCTATGATTGGTCCAGTCTTAGATAGACAAAATCGATGGGAGTCACTTCTCTCAATGCTGACGCTGGTTGGCTATTTGGTCTTATGTCCCGAGATTAGAAGCACATAATAGGTCAAGCATGATGTCAATCAAAAGTTCAGAGTGTGGCAGCCATTTTGAGACCCAGAACAAGTCTGTGGCTAGTCAGCAGTTATTGTTGAAAATATGACGGAAAAATAAACAATCTGAAATATGAAACAGCAGCCTGTTTGGATTTATGGATGGATTTATGGATGTAATAACGTTTTGTAGACTAAACATTTTACTGGATTCGATTTTCTGGACCTCTACCAATGTAACAGGGTTGTTTTTGTGGACAATGATGTGGAAATATGGATTGTATGGATTGTTGGAAGACTCCATAGGTGAGTGACGTCATTTGTGTTATTGTTCATTTTTTGTTGTTGCTGGCGTTGACTGTACCCGCTGCGGTAGTTGTATCTTGAAATGGTTTGCATAAATCAAATCACAAGAATCTTAGCTTTCAAATGGTTTGTGGCATGAGCCCCACTGAAACATATTGTTGTTTCAGTAAACAGTTAGTTACAGTACATGCGCTGTGACGTGTGTCAGACGGCCCGGATATGGTCAGGATATGGTCTATACGTTATATACGTTAACTGATAAAACCTGACCCAGAGGTGCATAGGCCATGTTGATGGGTCATAATACACATTATCTTCCCAACTGAGAGAAGAATTACTTTAATGCTTTGCTCAGTTTCACAGATGAGTTATAGTCTTTCTGGTGAACTGAACTCTTAGCTATTGGTTGTGTACCAATGACCTGATGACCACATGCCTGATACACCTGCTGCTCCTTTGTTGTATTAATGATAGAGGTAGCTGTTCATCAACCTGAGCAGAAATCTGTAAACTCCATACATCTAAACATGTTTTTCTTTTTGTTTATAGGGGAGCAAAATTAGCTGGTATCTCAAAATATGAGGATGTCATCTCCCAAAGTGAAGTGATGCGCTCAGGAATTCCTGTTCTCTACTGGATAAGACCAACGACAGAGTTTATTGGACCTCTGAAAAGAATAATCATTGGTAAAAAGGATCCAAAAATGGCAAACAAAACCATTTTATTTGTGGGTGAGACAGGAACAGGAAAATCGACTGCAATCAACACCCTGGTCAACTATGCGATGGGAGTGAAGTGGGAGGATGACATGTGGTTTGAGATTATAAAAGAGGAGAACAGTTGTCAAACAAGGAGTCTGACATCAGATGTAACAGTTTACGAGATCTATGGTTTTGAAGGTAAAACTCTGCCCTACTCTCTGACCATCATCGATACTCCTGGATTCGGAGATACCACAGAACAAAAACCCGATGCTGCAGTCGAGCAAAGATTATATGACTTGTTCCGTTCAAACAACTCAATTCAAGAACTAGATATAGTTGGTCTGATGCTGAAAGCAACAGAAAATCGACTGACTCCCCGACTGAAAAACATCTTAGAGTCAGTGGTGTCTTTATTTGGAAAAGATATTGAGAAGAACATTGTTGCCTTCATGACACACTCAGATGGAATGCCACCAAACAATGCTATAGAAGCCCTTTTAGCTGCAAAGATTAAATGTGCCAAAAATGAGAAGAATCAGCCTGTTCATTTCCTTTTCAATAACCGCCAGAGAGAAGAGAGAAATGAGGAGACAGAGACTCCTCTAGAAAATGCATGGCGACAAATGACGAAGGGACTGCAAAGATTCATACAGTTCATGGATAGAACTCGACCCATAAAGCTGGCACTGACGGTTGAGGTGTTGAATTCCCGAATTCAGTTGACAGCAGCCATCCATAACCTGCAAGAGCGAATCAAGTCAGCTGAAATGAAACAGCTGGCGATCGAAAAGACAGAGGAACAACTAAAACAACACAAAGACGACCTGGAGAATGATGAGAACTTCACCATAGAAGTTGACGAGGCATACAAAACACTTGAAAGATATGATGGTGGATGGTCATTACCTCTTTCCGTTGCTATGCTTGATGGAGTTACTCGCTGCACATCTTGTAAAGAGAACTGTCACTACCCTTACTGTACAATCGCCTGGAGCGCGTCATCTTGTGTAGTTATGAAGGATGAACACTGCACTGTATGTACCAAGAAATGTTCTGTAGAGCAGCATATCAAAGATCAACAGAAGTACGGTACCAAGTTGAGAAAAGTTAAAAAGAACCTGCAGCAACTCAAAGACAAGTTTGAAAACCAAGTGGTGGACACGTCAAGTCTGTTGAAGGCTCTTCAGCGTGAAAAGGAACAAGTGGAAGCAGAGATCAATCGGTGGCTGGAAGAGGCCTACCAGAATGTTCTCAAACTGGAGGAGATTGCTCTGACTTTTAAAACACAGTCCACTCAAGCTTATCTGGATGTCCTGATTGAGAAGATGAGGGCGAGAGGAGACACAGTGAAGCTTCAGAAATTGGAAGAAATAGCAAGTCAAGTATGATGATACCAAGGCTGTGATGAATGATGCGTTTGGTACGCTCCAAGAACCAATGGAATGCATTTAAAATTCTAAAGTCTGAATATCCAGAAAGGTGCTAAGTAAATAAAATATAAATGAAAGTCATGATGGGGTAGGCTTGCTGAATCCAGCCGTCCACCACCCCAGCAATGTCCTCCATCCTCTCTGAGGGGATCCCGAGTTGTTTTCAAGTCTAATGAGATGTTTTATCCCTCCCATGTGTTGTGGTCTGCCTGGGGTTTCCTCTACAGGGAGTCCAGAAGATCGGGATCAGTTCTTTGACCACCTCAACAGTTATGTTGACTCCCAGGACCACACTTGAACAGAAAATCTGATGGTGGATCCAGACTTTCATCCTCAGGAACAGTTTCCTCAAAACCACCAAGGTCTAATACAGAGTCCACATCACTGCTGACTCAGCACCAATCCACCTGTTGATCTCACCCACCTCAATGGAACAATCAGGTTATGCTTTCCAACAGATTAGCAGATGGGATGAGTCCCATCCTGCTGCTTCACACTCAGCTCCCACTCAACTGTCCCAGTGCTCATTGGAGGTCCCATTTTCATGAAACCACCACATCTGAGAGCAGAGATACAATTCTGTGGCCCCCATACTGTACGAACACTCATCACACCTGGACTCCACAGCAGATTCTAAGCAGTGTGATACCCTAATAGTTGAAGCTCATCTTCTGGACTTTAAAATGCAAACCATTGCACCACCCCAATCTGCCAGTCCACAGGTCGCTAACCTTCATGAGACCCTGATTAAACCAAGACAGCCTCACAATGTCCTGTGGTTTCAGCACATGATGGTGAAGCTCATCCACACTTGCTGACACAGCTTTTTAAGTCCCTCAGTGACCCCCACAAGAGAAACAGAGAAGACTTCCCCAGAGTCGTCCAGCTCTGCCTCTTCTGCGGTGGAATAATCAGCCATGTTCAGGTATTCTTCAAAGTTTTCTTTCCACCATTGGATAATCCTGGTTAGTAATTCTCCCTGCTGAAAACAAAATGGACTAAGCCGTGTCTCCACCTCCTGAGTCATGTCATCTGAGGTTGATACAGGGTTGAGTTGCTGCTTCCTACTATGCCTCCTGTACTTCTGATTGCTGTCTTCAGGACACACACTGGCCAATCATCATAAAAGGATCACATGCCTAAGAGGCTGTGAACCTGATTGAATTCCTCAACCTCCCCTTTCAGCTGTGGATGATTTAAGAGCTTATCAGACATATTGAGAATGTATTGACACGCTGTTGCTTATGGTGTATTTTAATGTGTGATCACAGTATAACTACAGTTAATGTCACTGTATTATTATTAGTAAACTGAGCCTAGTGTTACTTCAAATGCTGAAACCATGTTTTACTGACTGATAGTGTTTATATTGTGATCAAAATAATGACATAAATCACGTCACTCAAGTTAATGTGATGTTATTGCTACTTTAACTCAGACTAATCAGATTCATTTGGATCTTTAACAATTAAACTGCAAAAGTGAAATAGTGAATTATTGAATGAACAATATTAAGTAATCTTTTGTCATCGTTGTGTAACCTGCTGAAATTACATTCTTGTTATGCTCCTTTATTAATCAGAAATAGTCATGATATACTCTGTTTTACCACATTAAGCCATGTTTGCAGCTTTCTTTGAGTGATCTTAAAACAAATATAAAGGCTTCATTAAACCATCAGACCTTTGAAGTTTCTGTTTAGATTATTTACTGTCTAGAGTCACAGACACATTAATGTTAAATGGACAGACATTAGTTGTAGGTCCATAAGAAATATTGACTTTAACTTAGAAGTGCGCCAGTATTTTTATAATCTCTCTCTTTTGTAATGAGTCAAGCAATTGTATGCTGAAAAAACAACTTTTCACCGTTAACAAGTCTCTTAATAATTTTTTTGAAATGATCCTCCGTCCAGCAAAGTATTTTCAGAAGTTTTTCAAGAGCCTGATAATCAGTTCAAATGAATTCAAACGACTTCAACCGTAGAAGAGAAACACTGAACCTACTGATCCCAGCTGATCCTGTGAGACACACATACTCGCAGTTGTAAGAGTCTCCGCAAACACTGTTGCCTGGTTACGACCTATATGCCCCAGAAAAGTGACCACCTGGAGCCGTATGGAGCCACACCAGCCCTGACCCACAACCTGTGGTACGTTCTTCACTGACTGACATTGAAGTAGGTAAACCCCTTCTTCCTCTGCTTATGTCAAAGGATTGATGTCTTCAAAACCAATAACTTATAGATACCTCTTGTCCAAATCTTGCTTTTTTTTCCTTTAGCTCTGTGAATTTCCAAATTATTTAATAAATTTCCTCTTAACTTTCATCATTGTCCTTTTTCTTAAGAGTCATTTATATCTGTTAAACAACCATTTCATTTGTGTTTAGCCTGATTTCATTCCCATTAATCCTTATTTATTTATTTAGCTTCATAAATTATTTCATGTAGACCAAACACTTATCTTGTCTGTTCCATGTTTTTTGAGAAGGCGAAGGTCAATGTGAGTGAAAACTTTGGGTTTTCAGTTAAAAAATTAATTGATTAATTGAATAATCAAATTGATTAATTAATATTTCCCAGAATTCCTGGGTGGTGCACTATTAAACGAGGATGAGCGGATCAATCTGCAACTATATTAAGTATCCATATTAAAGGTTTTTTTTTTGTTTTGTTTTTTTTAGTCTATAGCTCCAAATGGACCTGAATGTTTATTAATGTATTCTTTAATTATAAATCCCCCTGTCAACAGACATTAATGGTTGCTATTTAAAAACACACACACACAAAGCACAAGCCCGTAACTGGAGGTATCTCTTATTTAGGGTTCATGCTAGGGTGACCTCCGACTCCAGGGTTTAATTAATTTAAACATTTGTCCATTTCACACACTATTTCACACATCAAATGCCTGATATTTAAAGACTGAGTATTGTTTAGGCTGTCATCTACTAAATGAATTGATCATGATAGAGGATGTGACAGGGTGGGGATAATTTACCACCTGTTCGAAACAATATCCTGTTGAAAACTGTGCAGATTGGTGACAAATTCAAGGGAAAAAAACATAAAGTGTCAATGTCAAGAAAATATATGGTACATTTCAGCATTAAAGTTTAAGTTAAAAGTTTAGTTAAGATACAGAACAATGGAACTGTGTAGTGTTTGTATGTACAGTGTGTGTGTGTGTGTGTGTGTGTGTGTGTGTGTGTGTGTGTGTGTGTGTGTGTGTGTGTGTGTGTGTGTGTGTGTGTAGGAGTGTCACGTGTTTTCAGAGAATTCAAACCAGAGGGAGGAAAGTGAAAGCAAATAGAAACTTGCTACATCACACTAACCTGATAGATATAAGGAATAAGCAGGACAGGACAACGTTAGTCTGTTGCTGCGTTGGCTCCTCGTACCAATCTGACACGGAAAGCAACAGGAGCACACAGCGTAGTTCCGGCCAGTAGTCCAATGTCCCGCTGTCCCCTCTTGACCCTTTCCGGTATTACATCAAAACTAAGTCCTTAAAGACTGAATTGAAGTTACCTCAAACACTGGACAGATCCACATACAGATCAGAAAATATATGTTCAAAATCGGAATTTGTTTTATATCTGTATTAAAATAATTAACATATAAATGTGACCACATCTTTTGTGTGCGTCACACAATGTTTATTTAATTATTTAATAAATTTCCTCTTATCTTTCATCGTTGTCCTTTTTCTTTAGAGTCATTTATATCTGTTAAATAACCATTTCATTTGTGTTTAGCCTGATTTCATTCCCATTAATCCTGTTTATCTTATTTATTTATTTAGCTTCATAAATTATTTCATGTAGACCAAACACTTATCTTGTCTGTTCCATGTTTTTTGAGAAGGCGAAGGTCAATGTGAGTGAAAACTTTGGGTTTTCAGTTATAAAATTAATTGATTAATTGAATAATCAAATTGATTAATTAATATTTCCCAGAATTCCTGGGTGGTGCACTATTAAACGAGGATGAGCGGATCAATCTGCAACTATATTAAGTATCCATATTAAAGGTTTTTTTTTTTGTTTTGTTTTTTTTAGTCTATAGCTCCAAATGGACCTGAATGTTTATTAATGTATTCTTTAATTATAAATCCCCCTGTCAACAGACATTAATGGTTGCTATTTAAAAACACACACACACAAAGCACAAGCCCGTAACTGGAGGTATCTCTTATTTAGGGTTCATGCTAGGGTGACCTCCGACTCCAGGGTTTAATTAATTTACCTTTACTGTAAAGTCAGTAAAATACAGAACAGCAGTCACTCTGGCATGAACCCTAACAATGAAGACAACAACTGCCGTGATCCCACGCTACATACATCTTTTGTTTTCCTTTAATTAAGAGACTCCCAGTGGCAGAAGATAAATACTCATCTTGAGTGTGTAACTAATGCTAATTATTGTACTCCTGTTGCAAAGAGTCACCAATATAATTCTTATAGAATGCACAGAAGCGAGTGGACCTTTTGTCCACTTACATATATTCTTTTCTTGTTGTTGCTTGAAACATTTGTCTATTTCACACATCAAATGCCTGATATTTAAAGACTGAGTATTGTTTAGGCTGTCATCTACTAAATGAATTGATCATGATAGAGGATGTGACAGGGTGGGGATAATTTACCACCTGTTTGAAACAATATCCTGTTGAAAACTGTGCAGATTGGTGACAAATTCAAGGGAAAAAAAACATAAAGTGTCAATGTCAAGAAAATATATGGTACATTTCAGCATTAAAGTTTAAGTTAAAAGTTTAGTTAAGATACAGAACAATGGAACTGTGTTGTGTGTGTGTGTGTGTGTGTGTGTGTGTGTGTGTGTGTGTGTGTGTGTGTGTGTGTGTGTGTGTGTGTGTGTGTGTGTGTGTGTAGGAGTGTCACGTGTTTTCAGAGAATTCAAACCAGAGGGAGGAAAGTGAAAGCAAATAGAAACTTGTTTCCCCGTTCACTTTGTGATGTATATAAAAGGAGAGACCAGTAAGTCCAGCAGAGTCAAGTGGAGTCCAGCAGAGTCCATCAGATTCCAGCAGAGTCCATCAGATTCCAGTAGAGTCCAGCAGATTGAACGAGAGTCCACCAGATTCCAGTAGAGTCCATCAACTTTCTTTTAGGTGAGTTTTTATACGAAACTTGAAAATACATAATCAAGCCGTTATTTAATATTGCACTGATTCTTGAGAATTTGGATAAAACAGGTTTTAATTTGGGGGGGGGGGGGGGGGGGGGGGAATTAAATGTTAAGAAATACGAACTAAAGTGAATGATGACTTCCGGTGGCACGCTGTGAGAAAGCCGAACGCCGTCCACGCTGCTTCTTCAAACAATTTATCGTTGAACTTTAAAAATCCTCTAAGCTAACATTACTACGGAAAATAATAATCTCCTGTCTCTCCTATGCCGTGTAAACTGCGCAGAGGAACAATGGACCCCGAATCACTTGGGAAAATGATCAGAGACATCGTACGAGAGGAAATCTCAGCTGCGTTTGATAACAAGCTTAAGCCGATACACGAGGAACTTTGTAAATTGGATGTTACAATGAGAACATGTAACTCAAAAGTGCATGATTTAGAAAACTCGGCTAATCTAATGGAAGATCGTATGTCCACATTGGAAACTAATTATACGAACCTGTTGGCTGAGAAAGAGGCATTAAAAGTGAAAACACAACTAGGCCTACTCGAAAATCATAGCAGGAAATTCAATCTCCGCATAATTGGTTTAAAACAAGGAATAGAGTCCGACAACCCAACATCCTATGTGACCAAACTTCTGTATGAAGTGTTCGGGGAAGAGGAATTGGGGTCATCCCCACTTTTGAGGATCGCTCATCGTACTGGAGCAGCCACCCAAGACGGGCACCGCTGCATGATCGCCCGTCTGCACAGCTTCGACGTGAGACGCACCATCCAGCGCTTGGTAGGAGCAGCAGGAGGAAAACTGAATTACAGAGGTCAAAGAATTCGTATATTCCCCGATATTTCCACAGAGCTGCGCAAACAACAGGCACAGTTCAACGACATCAGGGCGCTGCTACGTTCAGCAAACCTGAGATATGGAATTATTCACCCTGCCAAACTGCTGATAACGTTTAAAGATAAAACATTCTCCTTCACTGGAGCAACAGAGGCGATGGATTACTTCGAGCAACAGGTGAAACCCTCTCTTGATTCTTCCATCTCCTCTACGAACTGAAAAGATATTGAATGGATTCGTGGAAACTTACAATCAGCAATTTGTCTGGTAAATATTCAGGAATGATAGGTTCCAGTTGAATTGTCCCAGTTCTTCCTTCTTTCCTTTTTTTTTTCTTTTCTTTTCCCATTGTTGAGAGTACTGGAATATGTTATAGGCCTACTGAAATACCGCAATATATTAAGATGATTGTAGGTTGATTTTTTTTTCTCTCTCTCTCTCTTTTCATGTAGTAGGTTAGTTTAAATGTTTTTTCTTCTCCATTTTTCTTTCCTCCCAACATGAAGGGATGATTTGATGAATATGGCAGATTTTTTGGGTGCTGTGCTATCATATATTCATATAATTCATTTTAAAAAAACAAAAATGTGACATTTTTACATTTATGTTACAATCCAAATTCTCAAGAATCAGTGATTGACAATTTCATTTCCCTGTCCAGTCTTATTTTAAATCTTTATTTATACATTTTATTGCGTGTTTATATGTGAAAAAAAAATTCAGTAATCTGACTCCATTTTTGATAATATATGTAACAAGTTATAAAAAATATCATTTTTATAATTAAATATTAAGTTTGATTTTCAATTCATTTAATTATTTTTTTTAATAATTAAGGTATGAATTCAGTATAATGAAATAATGTTCCATTTACTGATTTTTCTTTTTCTTTCCATTCAGATATCAAAACAGGATCAATACTCACTGAGTGAAGCTATCAGGAGAAATCGGCACCATGGCAACGTGAGTTATCCCTCGTTTATAGTATTTGTGTTTTTTATATTTTCCCCTCCCCACTGTGCTACTGTACACTCTGCTACTGTAATATTGAGAATTTCCCTGCTGTGGGACTAATAAAGGAATATCTTATCTTGTCTACATTTACAAAATTAAATCAGATTAAAACGTCATTCTGTTCACATTCAGACTAAATGACCTCAAGTGTTAAATCAGCGAAGTATCCCAGCATGCATTCCACTTCAACAAGTCAGACTCAAAATGTGTTCCTAAATTAAGTCTTGATACACAAGAGAAATTACCATTTATGTTTATAATATATGGTACTCTTATTGAAAGTATGCAAAGATGAGCCCATGGTCTTCATCATGTGGAGAATAGAGTGACGTCTGTAAAGTTTGTCTGAAGGTAAAACTTTGTTTCCATTGGACAGTTTAACAACAGAGCTAAGTGAAGCTTTGACCTCCTTATTAGGAGAACGTCATTATCATGACCATGAGAGATTCACAGAAATGTGATAATAATAATAACCAGTTAGTGCTGGGACATGAAAGCGAGAGCACATTTCTCCCATTCTAGCCTCCCTTCATTTACTGTTTGTTTTTAAATCTTTAAATGGGTCAGCACCATCTTATATCCCTGACCTCTTACAAGCATATACACCCTCGAGGTCACTGAGGTCCGCTGACCAGTTGTCTCTTGTGGTCCCTAAGACAAAGCTCAAGACCAGGGGTGACAGAGCTTTCTCTGCTGCAGCCCCAAAATTGTGGAACGACCCCCCCCATGTTAGGTTGGCCCCCTCATTCCCAGTTTTTAAATCCCGCCTTAAAATCAATTTTTTCCTTGGCTTTTAACCCAGTATGAATTTTATACATGTGTTTCATGGTTTTGTTGCCTTTTATTGTAAGTGTATGGTTTTATTGTGTGTCTATCTTATTTAATGACTTACAGCACCTTGGTCAACTCTGTTGTTTTTAAATGTGCATATAAATAAAGTTGAGTTGAGTTAATGTAATCTTTACTTTGGTGTGGATGGATGGATGGATGGATGGATGGTTGGATCGATCATCTAAGATGATCTTTTTACATTCCAAAGGTTCAGTTGATTCAGATAGGTAAATTATTTATCACCATAGTGACAAGCTGTTGTGTTGTTTTAAATTAGCAGGCAGATGATTACATCTTTTCCTCTGCAGCTTCAATTAACCTTTGAATTTCAGTGAGATCAAACTTGAGCCACCTCTCTTAGTGGTCAGTTGTTTCCTCATTTGACCCAACAGTAGTTTCAGGGTCAAGTCTGCAGCCTTTGCTAGCCATTGAGCATCCTTGTTGAGAGAAGGACCCAGACTCCCCTTCCACCTCTAAAGACTGAGTCATTCACATCGGGGCCAGCCCATGGTTAGCTCTTCCTGTAGCCAATGAAATTCCAAAAATGACAATTCCGTTTCAATGTGTTATGTCATCACATGGAAATTATATTTGTTTTACTGAGTTTTTTTGTGTGTGTTGCCTGTAATGTGGGCTGATTTTCCACAAAAGTACTTGTTTTGGTCTTGGTATATGCACATACTTGGTGAAAGGAAGGGAAAAATAACAACATACAATAAAAACTATTGGGGGCCACAATATTTGTTATGTGAGGTGCCAGAATTAGCATTCCGGCTAAATTAGCCTAAAACGCCTATCAAGTGCTTACCAAAAGTAAATTGAAAGCTATTCTTGAACCATTTGTAGCACATGCATAGGTTTGATATCTTTTGAAAGGAAACACTCTGAATTTCTTCCCCAAACAGTCAGAATCACTCTGAGTGCTACTGTCATAGAGTTACAGAGGTTTGAACACACTGAAATAAAACTTTTTTTTATTATTGCCTGAATTATTTTGCAAACAGAGCCTGCAGATGACTGCAGCTGGCAGTTATTAGCTGGAAAACACAATGGGGCCATAGCCTGAAGTCTTACCTAGTTCAGGTCGAAAGTTGATAACAATACCACAGAAAATGAGTGTTTTACACGTGTTTTTCTAAGATTATGTTTAGGCGTTTCCAAAAAAGTACATTTGGAGACTCCAAAAGGACACTTGGTAACCACAGCCACATACCTATGATAAAAACGCTAAAACTCTTGAACAATCTTATTCACCATCCAGATTCACTCTCAGTATTACTGAAACAGGGTAACTGAATTATAAACATATTATGCTAATTTTTTTCCTTCTCGAAACCAACGACCTATAACGAACAGGTGGATGTGGCGAGATGTGTGCCTTTAAGCTTAGGCATAACGTGTTATCCTTTAGCTCAACCCACTGAACCAGGATATTATTTTTTCCAGAATTTCATTGGCTACGTGAACTGTCAATCACTTTCAGGGTCAGCTATGATTGGTCCAGTCTTAGATAGACAAAATCGATGGGAGTCACTTCTCTCAATGCTGACGCTGGTTGGCTATTTGGTCTTATGTCCCGAGATTAGAAGCACATAATAGGTCAAGCATGATGTCAATCAAAAGTTCAGAGTGTGGCAGCCATTTTGAGACCCAGAACAAGTCTGTGGCTAGTCAGCAGTTATTGTTGAAAATATGACGGAAAAATAAACAATCTGAAATATGAAACAGCAGCCTGTTTGGATTTATGGATGGATTTATGGATGTAATAACGTTTTGTAGACTAAACATTTTACTGGATTCGATTTTCTGGACCTCTACCAATGTAACAGGGTTGTTTTTGTGGACAATGATGTGGAAATATGGATTGTATGGATTGTTGGAAGACTCCATAGGTGAGTGACGTCATTTGTGTTATTGTTCATTTTTTGTTGTTGCTGGCGTTGACTGTACCCGCTGCGGTAGTTGTATCTTGAAATGGTTTGCATAAATCAAATCACAAGAATCTTAGCTTTCAAATGGTTTGTGGCATGAGCCCCACTGAAACATATTGTTGTTTCAGTAAACAGTTAGTTACAGTACATGCGCTGTGACGTGTGTCAGACGGCCCGGATATGGTCAGGATATGGTCTATACGTTATATACGTTAACTGATAAAACCTGACCCAGAGGTGCATAGGCCATGTTGATGGGTCATAATACACATTATCTTCCCAACTGAGAGAAGAATTACTTTAATGCTTTGCTCAGTTTCACAGATGAGTTATAGTCTTTCTGGTGAACTGAACTCTTAGCTATTGGTTGTGTACCAATGACCTGATGACCACATGCCTGATACACCTGCTGCTCCTTTGTTGTATTAATGATAGAGGTAGCTGTTCATCAACCTGAGCAGAAATCTGTAAACTCCATACATCTAAACATGTTTTTCTTTTTGTTTATAGGGGAGCAGAATTAGCTGGTATCTCAAAATATGAGGATGTCATCTCCCAAAGTGAAGTGATGCGCTCAGGAATTCCTGTTCTCTACCAGATGAGACCAACGACAGAGTTTATTGGACCTCTGAAAAGAATAATCATTGGTAAAAAGGATCAAAAAATGGCAAACAAAACCATTTTATTTGTGGGTGAGACAGGAACAGGAAAATCGACTGCAATCAACACCCTGGTCAACTATGCGATGGGAGTGAAGTGGGAGGATGACATGTGGTTTGAGATTATAAAAGAGGAGAACAGTTGTCAAACAAGGAGTCTGACATCAGATGTAACAGTTTACGAGATCTATGGTTTTGAAGGTAAAACTCTGCCCTACTCTCTGACCATCATCGATACTCCTGGATTCGGAGATACCACAGAACAAAAACCCGATGCTGCAGTCGAGCAAAGATTATATGACTTGTTCCGTTCAAACAACTCAATTCAAGAACTAGATATAGTTGGTCTGATGCTGAAAGCAACAGAAAATCGACTGACTCCCCGACTGAAAAACATCTTAGAGTCAGTGGTGTCTTTATTTGGAAAAGATATTGAGAAGAACATTGTTGCCTTCATGACACACTCAGATGGAATGCCACCAAACAATGCTATAGAAGCCCTTTTAGCTGCAAAGATTAAATGTGCCAAAAATGAGAAGAATCAGCCTGTTCATTTCCTTTTCAATAACCGCCAGAGAGAAGAGAGAAATGAGGAGACAGAGACTCCTCTAGAAAATGCATGGCGACAAATGACGAAGGGACTGCAAAGATTCATACAGTTCATGGATAGAACTCGACCCATAAAGCTGGCACTGACGGTTGAGGTGTTGAATTCCCGAATTCAGTTGACAGCAGCCATCCATAACCTGCAAGAGCGAATCAAGTCAGCTGAAATGAAACAGCTGGCGATCGAAAAGACAGAGGAACAACTAAAACAACACAAAGACGACCTGGAGAATGATGAGAACTTCACCATAGAAGTTGACGAGGCATACAAAACACTTGAAAGATATGATGGTGGATGGTCATTACCTCTTTCCGTTGCTATGCTTGATGGAGTTACTCGCTGCACATCTTGTAAAGAGAACTGTCACTACCCTTACTGTACAATCGCCTGGAGCGCGTCATCTTGTGTAGTTATGAAGGATGAACACTGCACTGTATGTACCAAGAAATGTTCTGTAGAGCAGCATATCAAAGATCAACAGAAGTACGGTACCAAGTTGAGAAAAGTTAAAAAGAACCTGCAGCAACTCAAAGACAAGTTTGAAAACCAAGTGGTGGACACGTCAAGTCTGTTGAAGGCTCTTCAGCGTGAAAAGGAACAAGTGGAAGCAGAGCTCAATCAGTGGCTGGAAGAGGCCTACCAGAATGTTCTCAAACTGGAGGCGATTGCTCTGACTTTTAAAACACAGTCCACTCAAGCTTATCTGGATGTCCTGATTGAGAAGATGAGGGCGAGAGGAGACACAGTGAAGCTTCAGAAATTGGAAGAAATAGCAAGTCAAGTATGATGATACCAAGGCTGTGATGAATGATGCGTTTGGTACGCTCCAAGAACCAATGGAATGCATTTAAAATTCTAAAGTCTGAATATCCAGAAAGGTGCTAAGTAAATAAAATATAAATGAAAGTCATGATGGGGTAGGCTTGCTGAATCCAGCCGTCCACCACCCCAGCAATGTCCTCCATCCTCTCTGAGGGGATCCCGAGTTGTTTTCAAGTCTAATGAGATGTTTTATCCCTCCCATGTGTTGTGGTCTGCCTGGGGTTTCCTCTACAGGGAGTCCAGAAGATCGGGATCAGTTCTTTGACCACCTCAACAGTTATGTTGACTCCCAGGACCACACTTGAACAGAAAATCTGATGGTGGATCCAGACTTTCATCCTCAGGAACAGTTTCCTCAAAACCACCAAGGTCTAATACAGAGTCCACATCACTGCTGACTCAGCACCAATCCACCTGTTGATCTCACCCACCTCAATGGAACAATCAGGTTATGCTTTCCAACAGATTAGCAGATGGGATGAGTCCCATCCTGCTGCTTCACACTCAGCTCCCACTCAACTGTCCCAGTGCTCATTGGAGGTCCCATTTTCATGAAACCACCACATCTGAGAGCAGAGATACAATTCTGTGGCCCCCATACTGTACGAACACTCATCACACCTGGACTCCACAGCAGATTCTAAGCAGTGTGATACCCTAATAGTTGAAGCTCATCTTCTGGACTTTAAAATGCAAACCATTGCACCACCCCAATCTGCCAGTCCACAGGTCGCTAACCTTCATGAGACCCTGATTAAACCAAGACAGCCTCACAATGTCCTGTGGTTTCAGCACATGATGGTGAAGCTCATCCACACTTGCTGACACAGCTTTTTAAGTCCCTCAGTGACCCCCACAAGAGAAACAGAGAAGACTTCCCCAGAGTCGTCCAGCTCTGCCTCTTCTGCGGTGGAATAATCAGCCATGTTCAGGTATTCTTCAAAGTTTTCTTTCCACCATTGGATAATCCTGGTTAGTAATTCTCCCTGCTGAAAACAAAATGGACTAAGCCGTGTCTCCACCTCCTGAGTCATGTCATCTGAGGTTGATACAGGGTTGAGTTGCTGCTTCCTACTATGCCTCCTGTACTTCTGATTGCTGTCTTCAGGACACACACTGGCCAATCATCATAAAAGGATCACATGCCTAAGAGGCTGTGAACCTGATTGAATTCCTCAACCTCCCCTTTCAGCTGTGGATGATTTAAGAGCTTATCAGACATATTGAGAATGTATTGACACGCTGTTGCTTATGGTGTATTTTAATGTGTGATCACAGTATAACTACAGTTAATGTCACTGTATTATTATTAGTAAACTGAGCCTAGTGTTACTTCAAATGCTGAAACCATGTTTTACTGACTGATAGTGTTTATATTGTGATCAAAATAATGACATAAATCACGTCACTCAAGTTAATGTGATGTTATTGCTACTTTAACTCAGACTAATCAGATTCATTTGGATCTTTAACAATTAAACTGCAAAAGTGAAATAGTGAATTATTGAATGAACAATATTAAGTAATCTTTTGTCATCGTTGTGTAACCTGCTGAAATTACATTCTTGTTATGCTCCTTTATTAATCAGAAATAGTCATGATATACTCTGTTTTACCACATTAAGCCATGTTTGCAGCTTTCTTTGAGTGATCTTAAAACAAATATAAAGGCTTCATTAAACCATCAGACCTTTGAAGTTTCTGTTTAGATTATTTACTGTCTAGAGTCACAGACACATTAATGTTAAATGGACAGACATTAGTTGTAGGTCCATAAGAAATATTGACTTTAACTTAGAAGTGCGCCAGTATTTTTATAATCTCTCTCTTTTGTAATGAGTCAAGCAATTGTATGCTGAAAAAACAACTTTTCACCGTTAACAAGTCTCTTAATAATTTTTTTGAAATGATCCTCCGTCCAGCAAAGTATTTTCAGAAGTTTTTCAAGAGCCTGATAATCAGTTCAAATGAATTCAAACGACTTCAACCGTAGAAGAGAAACACTGAACCTACTGATCCCAGCTGATCCTGTGAGACACACATACTCGCAGTTGTAAGAGTCTCCGCAAACACTGTTGCCTGGTTACGACCTATATGCCCCAGAAAAGTGACCACCTGGAGCCGTATGGAGCCACACCAGCCCTGACCCACAACCTGTGGTACGTTCTTCACTGACTGACATTGAAGTAGGTAAACCCCTTCTTCCTCTGCTTATGTCAAAGGATTGATGTCTTCAAAACCAATAACTTATAGATACCTCTTGTCCAAATCTTGCTTTTTTTTCCTTTAGCTCTGTGAATTTCCAAATTATTTAATAAATTTCCTCTTAACTTTCATCATTGTCCTTTTTCTTAAGAGTCATTTATATCTGTTAAACAACCATTTCATTTGTGTTTAGCCTGATTTCATTCCCATTAATCCTTATTTATTTATTTAGCTTCATAAATTATTTCATGTAGACCAAACACTTATCTTGTCTGTTCCATGTTTTTTGAGAAGGCGAAGGTCAATGTGAGTGAAAACTTTGGGTTTTCAGTTAAAAAATTAATTGATTAATTGAATAATCAAATTGATTAATTAATATTTCCCAGAATTCCTGGGTGGTGCACTATTAAACGAGGATGAGCGGATCAATCTGCAACTATATTAAGTATCCATATTAAAGGTTTTTTTTTTGTTTTGTTTTTTTTAGTCTATAGCTCCAAATGGACCTGAATGTTTATTAATGTATTCTTTAATTATAAATCCCCCTGTCAACAGACATTAATGGTTGCTATTTAAAAACACACACACACAAAGCACAAGCCCGTAACTGGAGGTATCTCTTATTTAGGGTTCATGCTAGGGTGACCTCCGACTCCAGGGTTTAATTAATTTAAACATTTGTCCATTTCACACACTATTTCACACATCAAATGCCTGATATTTAAAGACTGAGTATTGTTTAGGCTGTCATCTACTAAATGAATTGATCATGATAGAGGATGTGACAGGGTGGGGATAATTTACCACCTGTTCGAAACAATATCCTGTTGAAAACTGTGCAGATTGGTGACAAATTCAAGGGAAAAAAACATAAAGTGTCAATGTCAAGAAAATATATGGTACATTTCAGCATTAAAGTTTAAGTTAAAAGTTTAGTTAAGATACAGAACAATGGAACTGTGTAGTGTTTGTATGTACAGTGTGTGTGTGTGTGTGTGTGTGTGTGTGTGTGTGTGTGTGTGTGTGTGTGTGTGTGTGTGTGTGTGTGTGTGTGTGTGTGTGGGGGAGTGTCACGTGTTTTCAGAGAATTCAAACCAGAGGGAGGAAAGTGAAAGCAAATAGAAACTTGCTACATCACACTAACCTGATAGATATAAGGAATAAGCAGGACAGGACAACGTTAGTCTGTTGCTGCGTTGGCTCCTCGTACCAATCTGACACGGAAAGCAACAGGAGCACACAGCGTAGTTCCGGCCAGTAGTCCAATGTCCCGCTGTCCCCTCTTGACCCTTTCCGGTATTACATCAAAACTAAGTCCTTAAAGACTGAATTGAAGTTACCTCAAACACTGGACAGATCCACATACAGATCAGAAAATATATGTTCAAAATCGGAATTTGTTTTATATCTGTATTAAAATAATTAACATATAAATGTGACCACATCTTTTGTGTGCGTCACACAATGTTTATTTAATTATTTAATAAATTTCCTCTTATCTTTCATCGTTGTCCTTTTTCTTTAGAGTCATTTATATCTGTTAAATAACCATTTCATTTGTGTTTAGCCTGATTTCATTCCCATTAATCCTGTTTATCTTATTTATTTATTTAGCTTCATAAATTATTTCATGTAGACCAAACACTTATCTTGTCTGTTCCATGTTTTTTGAGAAGGCGAAGGTCAATGTGAGTGAAAACTTTGGGTTTTCAGTTATAAAATTAATTGATTAATTGAATAATCAAATTGATTAATTAATATTTCCCAGAATTCCTGGGTGGTGCACTATTAAACGAGGATGAGCGGATCAATCTGCAACTATATTAAGTATCCATATTAAAGGTTTTTTTTTTTGTTTTGTTTTTTTTAGTCTATAGCTCCAAATGGACCTGAATGTTTATTAATGTATTCTTTAATTATAAATCCCCCTGTCAACAGACATTAATGGTTGCTATTTAAAAACACACACACACAAAGCACAAGCCCGTAACTGGAGGTATCTCTTATTTAGGGTTCATGCTAGGGTGACCTCCGACTCCAGGGTTTAATTAATTTACCTTTACTGTAAAGTCAGTAAAATACAGAACAGCAGTCACTCTGGCATGAACCCTAACAATGAAGACAACAACTGCCGTGATCCCACACTACATACATCTTTTGTTTTCCTTTAATTAAGAGACTCCCAGTGGCAGAAGATAAATACTCATCTTGAGTGTGTAACTAATGCTAATTATTGTACTCCTGTTGCAAAGAGTCACCAATATAATTCTTATAGAATGCACAGAAGCGAGTGGACCTTTTGTCCACTTACATATATTCTTTTCTTGTTGTTGCTTGAAACATTTGTCTATTTCACACATCAAATGCCTGATATTTAAAGACTGAGTATTGTTTAGGCTGTCATCTACTAAATGAATTGATCATGATAGAGGATGTGACAGGGTGGGGATAATTTACCACCTGTTTGAAACAATATCCTGTTGAAAACTGTGCAGATTGGTGACAAATTCAAGGGAAAAAAAACATAAAGTGTCAATGTCAAGAAAATATATGGTACATTTCAGCATTAAAGTTTAAGTTAAAAGTTTAGTTAAGATACAGAACAATGGAACTGTGTTGTGTGTGTGTGTGTGTGTGTGTGTGTGTGTGTGTGTGTGTGTGTGTGTGTGTGTGTGTGTGTGTGTGTGTGTGTGTGTGTGTGTGTGTAGGAGTGTCACGTGTTTTCAGAGAATTCAAACCAGAGGGAGGAAAGTGAAAGCAAATAGAAACTTGTTTCCCCGTTCACTTTGTGATGTATATAAAAGGAGAGACCAGTAAGTCCAGCAGAGTCAAGTGGAGTCCAGCAGAGTCCATCAGATTCCAGCAGAGTCCATCAGATTCCAGTAGAGTCCAGCAGATTGAACGAGAGTCCACCAGATTCCAGTAGAGTCCATCAACTTTCTTTTAGGTGAGTTTTTATACGAAACTTGAAAATACATAATCAAGCCGTTATTTAATATTGCACTGATTCTTGAGAATTTGGATAAAACAGGTTTTAATTGGGGGGGGGGGGGGGGGGGGGGGAATTAAATGTTAAGAAATACGAACTAAAGTGAATGATGACTTCCGGTGGCACGCTGTGAGAAAGCCGAACGCCGTCCACGCTGCTTCTTCAAACAATTTATCGTTGAACTTTAAAAATCCTCTAAGCTAACATTACTACGGAAAATAATAATCTCCTGTCTCTCCTATGCCGTGTAAACTGCGCAGAGGAACAATGGACCCCGAATCACTTGGGAAAATGATCAGAGACATCGTACGAGAGGAAATCTCAGCTGCGTTTGATAACAAGCTTAAGCCGATACACGAGGAACTTTGTAAATTGGATGTTACAATGAGAACATGTAACTCAAAAGTGCATGATTTAGAAAACTCGGCTAATCTAATGGAAGATCGTATGTCCACATTGGAAACTAATTATACGAACCTGTTGGCTGAGAAAGAGGCATTAAAAGTGAAAACACAACTAGGCCTACTCGAAAATCATAGCAGGAAATTCAATCTCCGCATAATTGGTTTAAAACAAGGAATAGAGTCCGACAACCCAACATCCTATGTGACCAAACTTCTGTATGAAGTGTTCGGGGAAGAGGAATTGGGGTCATCCCCACTTTTGAGGATCGCTCATCGTACTGGAGCAGCCACCCAAGACGGGCACCGCTGCATGATCGCCCGTCTGCACAGCTTCGACGTGAGACGCACCATCCAGCGCTTGGTAGGAGCAGCAGGAGGAAAACTGAATTACAGAGGTCAAAGAATTCGTATATTCCCCGATATTTCCACAGAGCTGCGCAAACAACAGGCACAGTTCAACGACATCAGGGCGCTGCTACGTTCAGCAAACCTGAGATATGGAATTATTCACCCTGCCAAACTGCTGATAACGTTTAAAGATAAAACATTCTCCTTCACTGGAGCAACAGAGGCGATGGATTACTTCGAGCAACAGGTGAAACCCTCTCTTGATTCTTCCATCTCCTCTACGAACTGAAAAGATATTGAATGGATTCGTGGAAACTTACAATCAGCAATTTGTCTGGTAAATATTCAGGAATGATAGGTTCCAGTTGAATTGTCCCAGTTCTTCCTTCTTTCCTTTTTTTTTTCTTTTCTTTTCCCATTGTTGAGAGTACTGGAATATGTTATAGGCCTACTGAAATACCGCAATATATTAAGATGATTGTAGGTTGATTTTTTTTTCTCTCTCTCTCTCTTTTCATGTAGTAGGTTAGTTTAAATGTTTTTTCTTCTCCATTTTTCTTTCCTCCCAACATGAAGGGATGATTTGATGAATATGGCAGATTTTTTGGGTGCTGTGCTATCATATATTCATATAATTCATTTTAAAAAAACAAAAATGTGACATTTTTACATTTATGTTACAATCCAAATTCTCAAGAATCAGTGATTGACAATTTCATTTCCCTGTCCAGTCTTATTTTAAATCTTTATTTATACATTTTATTGCGTGTTTATATGTGAAAAAAAAATTCAGTAATCTGACTCAATTTTTGATAATATATGTAACAAGTTATAAAAAATATCATTTTTATAATTAAATATTAAGTTTGATTTTCAATTCATTTAATTATTTTTTTTAATAATTAAGGTATGAATTCAGTATAATGAAATAATGTTCCATTTACTGATTTTTCTTTTTCTTTCCATTCAGATATCAAAACAGGATCAATACTCACTGAGTGAAGCTATCAGGAGAAATCGGCACCATGGCAACGTGAGTTATCCCTCGTTTATAGTATTTGTGTTTTTTATATTTTCCCCTCCCCACTGTGCTACTGTACACTCTGCTACTGTAATATTGAGAATTTCCCCGCTGTGGGACTAATAAAGGAATATCTTATCTTGTCTACATTTACAAAATTAAATCAGATTAAAACGTCATTCTGTTCACATCCAGACTAAATGACCTCAAGTGTTAAATCAGCGAAGTATCCCAGCATGCATTCCACTTCAACAAGTCAGACTCAAAATGTGTTCCTAAATTAAGTCTTGATTCACAAGAGAAATTACCATTAATGTTTATAATATATGGTACTCTTATTGAAAGCATGCAAAGATGAGCCCATGGTCTTCATCATGTGGAGAATAGAGTGACGTCTGTAAAGTTTGTCTGAAGGTAAAACTTTGTTTCCATTGGACAGTTTAACAACAGAGCTAAGTGAAGCTTTGACCTCCTTATTAGGAGAACGTCATTATCATGACCATGAGAGATTCACAGAAATGTGATAATAATAATAACCAGTTAGTGCTGGGACATGAAAGCGAGAGCACATTTCTCCCATTCTAGCCTCCCTTCATTTACTGTTTGTTTTTAAATCTTTAAATGGGTCAGCACCATCTTATATCCCTGACCTCTTACAAGCATATACACCCTCGAGGTCACTGAGGTCCGCTGACCAGTTGTCTCTTGTGGTCCCTAAGACAAAGCTCAAGACCAGGGGTGACAGAGCTTTCTCTGCTGCAGCCCCAAAATTGTGGAACGACCCCCCCCCATGTTAGGTTGGCCCCCTCATTGCCAGTTTTTAAATCCCGCCTTAAAATCAATTTTTTCCTTGGCTTTTAACCCAGTATGAATTTTATACATGTGTTTCATGGTTTTGTTGCCTTTTATTGTAAGTGTATGGTTTTATTGTGTGTCTATCTTATTTAATGACTGTACAGCACCTTGGTCAACTCTGTAGTTTTTAAATGTGCATATAAATAAAGTTGAGTTGAGTTAATGTAATCTTTACTTTGGTGTGGATGGATGGATGGATGGATGGTTGGATCGATCATCTAAGATGATCTTTTTACATTCCAAAGGTTCAGTTGATTCAGATAGGTAAATTATTTATCACCATAGTGACAAGCTGTTGTGTTGTTTTAAATTAGCAGGCAGATGATTACATCTTTTCCTCTGCAGCTTCAATTAACCTTTGAATTTCAGTGAGATCAAACTTGAGCCACCTCTCTTAGTGGTCAGTTGTTTCCTCATTTGACCCAACAGTAGTTTCAGGGTCAAGTCTGCAGCCTTTGCTAGCCATTGAGCATCCTTGTTGAGAGAAGGACCCAGACTCCCCTTCCACCTCTAAAGACTGAGTCATTCACATCGGGGCCAGCCCATGGTTAGCTCTTCCTGTAGCCAATGAAATTCCAAAAATGATTCCGTTTCAATGTGTTATGTCATCACATGGAAATTATATTTGTTTTACTGAGTTTTTTTGTGTGTGTTGCCTGTAATGTGGGCTGATCTTCCACAAAAGTACTTGTTTTGGTCTTGGTATATGCACATACTTGGTGAAAGGAAGGGAAAAATAACAACATACAATAAAAACTATTGGGGGCCACAATATTTGTTATGTGAGGTGCCAGAATTAGCATTCCGGCTAAATTAGCCTAAAACGCCTATCAAGTGCTTACCAAAAGAAAATTGAAAGCTATTCTTGAACCATTTGTAGCACATGCATAGGTTTGATATCTTTTGAAAGGAAACACTCTGAATTTCTTCCCCAAACAGTCAGAATCACTCACAGAGTGCTACTGTCATAGAGTTACAGAGGTTTGAACACACTGAAATAAAACTTTTTTTTATTATTGCCTGAATTATTTTGCAAACAGAGCCTGCAGATGACTGCAGCTGGCAGTTATTAGCTGGAAAACACAATGGGGCCATAGCCTGAAGTCTTACCTAGTTCAGGTCGAAAGTCGATAACAATACCACAGAAAATGAGTGTTTTACACGTGTTTTTCTAAGATTGTGTTTAGGCGTTTCAAAAAAGTACATTTGGAGACTCCAAAAGGACACTTGGTAACCACAGCCACATACCTATGATAAAAACGCTAAAACTCTTGAACAATCTTATTCACCATCCAGATTCACGCTCAGTATTACTGAAACAGGGTAACTGAATTATAAACATATTATGCTAATTTTTTTCCTTCTCGAAACCAACGACCTATAACGAACAGGTGGATGTGGCGAGATGTGTGCCTTTAAGCTTAGGCATAACGTGTTATCCTTTAGCTCAACCCACTGAACCAGGATATTATTTTTTCCAGAATTTCATTGGCTACGTGAACTGTCAATCACTTTCAGGGTCAGCTATGATTGGTCCAGTCTTAGATAGACAAAATCGATGGGAGTCACTTCTCTCAATGCTGACGCTGGTTGGCTATTTGGTCTTATGTCCCGAGATTGGAAGCACATAATAGGTCAAGCATGATGTCAATCAAAAGTTCAGAGTGTGGCAGCCATTTTGAGACCCAGAACAAGTCTGTGGCTAGTCAGGAGTTATTGTTGAAAATATGACGGAAAAATAAACAATCTGAAATATGAAACAGCAGCCTGTTTGGATTTATGGATGTAATAACGTTTTGTAGACTAAACATTTTACTGGATTCGATTTTCTGGACCTCTACCAATGTAACAGGGTTGTTTTTGTGGACAATGATGTGGAAATATGGATTGTATGGATTGTTGGAAGACTCCATAGGTGAGTGACGTCATTTGTGTTATTGTTCATTTTTTGTTGTTGCTGGCGTTGATTGTACCCGCTGCGGTAGTTGTATCTTGAAATGGTTTGCATAAATCAAATCACAAGAATCTTAGCTTTCAAATGGTGTGTGGCATGAGCCCCACTGAAACATATTGTTGTTTCAGGAAACAGTTACAGTTACAGTACATGCGCTGTGACGTGTGTCAGACGGCCCGGATATGGTCAGGATATGGTCTATACGTTATATACGTTAACTGATAAAACCTGACCCAGAGGTGCATAGGCCATGTTGATGGGTCATAATACACATTATCTTCCCAACTGAGAGAAGAATTACTTTAATGCTTTTCTCAGTTTCACAGATGAGTTATAGTCTTTCTGGTGAACTGAACTCTTAGCTATTGGTTGTGTACCAATGACCTGATGACCACATGCCTGATACACCTGCTGCTCCTTTGTTGTATTAATGATAGAGGTAGCTGTTCATCAACCTGAGCAGAAATCTGTAAACTCCATACATCTAAACATGTTTTTCTTTTTGTTTATAGGGGAGCAAAATTAGCTGGTATCTCAAAATATGAGGATGTCATCTCCCAAAGTGAAGTGATGCGCTCAGGAATTCCTGTTCTCTACCAGATGAGACCAACGACAGAGTTTATTGGAACTCTGAAAAGAATAATCATTGGTAAAAAGGATCCAAAAATGGCAAACAAAACCATTTTATTTGTGGGTGAGACAGGAACAGGAAAATCGACTGCAATCAACACCCTGGTCAACTATGCGATGGGAGTGAAGTGGGAGGATGACATGTGGTTTGAGATTGTACAAGAGGAGAACAGACTTAAAACAGTGAGTCTGACATCAGATGTAACAGTTTACGAGATCTATGGTTTTGAAGGTAAAACTCTGCCCTACTCTCTGACCATCATCGATACTCCTGGATTCGGAGATACCACAGAACAAAAACCCGATGCTGCAGTCGAGCAAAGATTATATGACTTGTTCCGTTCAAAGAACTCAATTCAAGAACTAGATATAGTTGGTCTGATGCTGAAAGCAACAGAAAATCGACTGACTCCCCGACTGAAAAACATCTTAGAGTCAGTGTTGTCTTTATTTGGAAAAGATATTGAGAAGAACATTGTTGCCTTCATGACACACTCAGATGGAATGCCACCAAACAATGCTATAGCTGCCCTTTTAGATGCAAACATTAAATGTGCCAAAAATGAGAAGAATCAGCCTGTTCATTTCCTTTTCAATAACCGCCAGAGAGAAGAGAGAAATGAGGAGACAGAGACTCTAGAAAACGCATGGCGACAAATGACGAAGGGACTGCAAAGATTCACACAGTTCATGGATAAAACTCAACCCATAAAGCTGGCACTGACGGTTGAGGTGTTGAATTCCCGAATTCAGTTGACAGCAGCCATCCATAACCTGCAAGAGCAAATCAAGTCAGCTGAAATGAAACAGCTGGAGATCGAAAAGACAGAGGAACGACTAAAACAACACAAAGACGACCTGGAGAATGATGAGAACTTCACCATAGAAGTTGACGAGGCATACAAAACACTTGAAAAATATGATGGTGGATGGTCATTCCCTCTTTCCGTTGTTATGTTTGATGGAGTTACTCGCTGCACATCTTGTGAAGAGAACTGTCACTACCCTCACTGTACAATCGCCTGGAGCGCGTCATCTTGTGAAGTTATGGAGGATGAACACTGCACTGTATGTACCAGGAAATGTTCTGTAGAGCAGCATATCAAAGATCAACAGAAGTACGGTACCAAGTTGAGAAAAGTTAAAAAGACCCTGCAGCAACTCAAAGACAAGTTTGAAAACCAAGGAGTGGACACATCAAGTCTGTTGAAGGCTCTTCAGCGTGAAAAGAAACAAGTGGAAGCAGAGCTCAATCAGTGGCTGGAAGAGGCCTACCAGAATGTTCTCAAACTGGAGGCGATTGCTCTGACTTTTAAAACACAGTCCACTCAAGCTTATCTGGATGTCCTGATTGAGAAGATGAGGGCGAGAGGAGACACAGTGAAGCTTCAGAAATTGTTAGAAATAGCAAGTCAAGTGGATGATGATACCAAGGCTGTGATGAATGATGTGTTTGGTACGCTCCAAGAACCAATGGAATGCATTTAAAATTCTAAAGTCTGAATATCCAGAAAGGTGCTAAGTAAATAGAATATAAATGAAAGTCATGGTGGGGTAGGCTTGCTGAATCCAGCCGTCCACCACCCCAGCAATGTCCTCCATCCTCTCTGAGGGGATCCCGAGTTGTTTTCAAGTCTAATGAGATGTTTTATCCCTCCCATGTGTTGTGGTCTGCCTGGGGTTTCCTCTACAGGGAGTCCAGAAGATCGGGATCAGTTCTTTGACCACCTCAACAGTTATGTTGACTCCCAGGACCACACTTGAACAGAAAATCTGATGGTGGATCCAGACTTTCATCCTCAGGAACAGTTTCCTCAAAACCACCAAGGTCTAATACAGAGTCCACATCACTGCTGACTCAGCACCAATCCACCTGTTGATCTCACCCACCTCAATGGAACAATCAGGTTATGCTTTCCAACAGATTAGCAGATGGGATGAGTCCCACTTGCTGACACAGCTTTTTAAGTCCCTCAGTGACCCCCACAAGAGAAACAGAGAAGACTTCCCCAGAGTCGTCCAGCTCTGCCTCTTCTGCGGTGGAATAATCAGCCATGTTCAGGTATTCTTCAAAGTTTTCTTTCCACCATTGGATAATCCTGGTTAGTTATTCTCCCTGCTGAAAACAAAATGGACTAAGCCGTGTCTCCACCTCCTGAGTCATGTCATCTGAGGTTGATACAGGGTTGAGTTGCTGCTTCCTACTATGCCTCCTGTACTTCTGATTGCTGTCTTCAGGACACACACTGGCCAATCATCATAAAAGGATCACATGCCTAAGAGGCTGTGAACCTGATTGAATTCCTCAACCTCCCCTTTCAGCTGTGGATGATTTAAGAGCTTATCAGACATATTGAGAATGTATTGACACGCTGTTGCTTATGGTGTATTTTAATGTGTGATCACAGTATGACTAGTTAATGTCTCTGTATTATTATTAGTAAACTGATTCTAGTGTTACTTCAAATGCTGAAACCATGTTTTACTGACTGATAGTGTTTATATTGTGATCAAAATAATGACATAAATCACGTCACTCAAGTTAATGTGATGTTATTGCTACTTTAACTCAGACTAATCAGATTCATTTGGATCTTTAACAATTAAACTGCAAAAGTGAAATAGTGAATTATTGAATGAACAATATTAAGTAATCTTTTGTCATCGTTGTGTAACCTGCTGATATTACATTCTTGTTATGCTCCTTTATTAATCAGAAATAGTCATGATATACTCTGTTTTACCACATTAAGCCATGTTTGCAGCTTTCTTTGAGTGATCTTAAAACAAATATAAAGGCTTCATTAAACCATCAGACCTTTGAAGTTTCTGTTTAGATTATTTACTGTCTAGAGTCACAGACACATTAATGTTAAATGGACAGACATTAGTTGTAGGTCCATAAGAAATATTGACTTTAACTTAGAAGTGCGCCAGTATTTTTATAATCTCTCTCTTTTGTAACGAGTCAAGCAATTGTATGCTGAAAAAACAACTTTTCACCTTTAACAAGTCTCTTAATAATTTTTTTGAAATGATCCTCCGTCCAGCAAAGTATTTTCAGAAGTTTTTCAAGAGCCTGATAATCAGTTCAAATGAATTCAAACGACTTCAACCGTAGAAGAGAAACACTGAACCTACTGATCCCAGCTGATCCTGTGAGACACACATACTCGCAGTTGTAAGAGTCTCCGCAAACACTGTTGCCTGGTTACGACCTATATGCCCCAGAAAAGTGACCACCTGGAGCCGTATGGAGCCACACCAGCCCTGACCCACAACCTGTGGTACGTTCTTCACTGACTGACATTGAAGTAGGTAAACCCCTTCTTCCTCTGCTTATGTCAAAGGATTGATGTCTTCAAAACCAGTAACTTATAGATACCTCTTGTCCAAATCTTGCTTTTTTTTCCTTTAGCTCTGTGAATTTCCAAATTATTTAATAAATTTCCTCTTATCTTTCATCGTTATCCTTTTTCTTTAGAGTCATTTATATCTGTTAAATAACCATTTCATTTGTGTTTAGCCTGATTTCATTCCCATTAATCCTGTTTATCTTATTTATTTATTTAGCTTCATAAATTATTTCATGTAGACCAAACACTTATCTTGTCTGTTCCATGTTTTTTGAGAAGGCGAAGGTCAATGTGAGTGAAAACTTTGGGTTTTCAGTTATAAAATTAATCGATTAATTGAATAATCAAATTGATTAATATTTCCCAGAATTCCTGGGTGGTGCACTATTAAACGAGGATGAGCGGATCAATCTGCAACAATATTAAGTATCCATATTAAAGGTTTTTTGTTTTTTTTGTTTTTTTACAGTCAATAGCTCCAAATGGACCTGAATGTTTATTAATGTATTCTTTAATTATAAATCCCCGTGTCAACAGACATTAATGGTTGCTATTTAAAAACACACACACACAAAGCACAAGCCCGTAACTGGAGGTATCTCTTATTTAGGGTTCATGCTAGGGTGACCTCCGACTCCAGGGTTTAATTAATTTACCTTTACTGTAAAGTCAGTAAAATACAGAACAGCAGTCACTCTGGCATGAACCCTAACAATGAAGACAACAACTGCCGTGATCCCACGCTACATACATCTTTTGTTTTCCTTTAATTAAGAGACTCCCAGTGGCAGAAGATAAATACTCATCTTGAGTGTGTAACTAATGCTAATTATTGTACTCCTGTTGCAAAGAGTCACCAATATAATTCTTATAGAATGCACAGAAGCGAGTGGACCTTTTGTCCACTTAAATATATTATTTTCTTGTTGTTGCTTGAAACATTTGTCTATTTCACACATCAAATGCCTGATATTTAAAGACTGAGTATTGTTTAGGCTGTCATCTACTAAATGAATTGATCATGATAGAGGATGTGACAGGGTGGGGATAATTTACCACCTGTTCAAAACAATATCCTGTTGAAAACTGTGCAGATTGGTGACAAATTCAAGGGAAAAAAACAAAGTGTCAATGTCAAGAAAATATATGGTACATTTCAGCATTAAAGTTTAAGTTAAAAGTTTAGTTAAGATACAGAACAATGGAACTGTGTTGTGTTTGTATGTACAGTATGTGTGTGTGTGTGTGTGTGTGTGTGTGTGTGTGTGTGTGTGTGTGTGTGTGTGTGTGTAGGAGTGTCACGTGTTTTCAGAGAATTCAAACCAGAGGGAGGAAAGTGAAAGCAAATAGAAACTTGTTTCCCGTTCACTTTGTGATGTATATAAAAGGAGAGACCAGTAAGTCCAGCAGAGTCCACCAGATTCCAGTAGAGTCCATCAACTTTCTTTTAGGTGAGTTTTTATATGAAACTTGAAAATACATAATCAAGCCGTTATTTAATATTGCACTGATTCTTGAGAATTTGGATAAAACAGGTTTTAATTTGAGGGGGAAAAAAATTAAATGTTAAGAAATACGAACTTGTATATTTATAGTCATGTCCAAGCAATCAAGAAATGTTTTAGTGCAACCTCCTGTTATTGCAATTTATTCATAAAATGTGTGTTTTTCCTTTCATTCCTTAGTTTTTGTCAACACAGTCAGAAACAGTAAAAAGCTAATTATTACAATTTATTTAGTTTTACATAAATTTAGAGCTTTTAAATTATTGTTTCTACACTATAGGTACATGTTACTGTTAAATTTAGAATATTCACTTTTGTTCATTTTTTGTGCTATTTTATGCTTACTCTTTTAAAGATTTTGAAGTCATGCAACTTTTATCATAGCATTAAATCTAAAAAAAAATAATTTTGTACACAAAAATACATTTTTGATTTTAAAGAGACAATTACTTTAATAAATCAACTGCATTGGATGAACAATTTGTAAGCATATTAATTTAAAAGAAAAAAAAGTTCCATCTGACGGTGGTGACTGAGATGTGACGGTGGTGACAGTGGCCTAATCACAACAAACAGTTGCAACTTTTTCACAAAACAAGTTAATGCTTCCTTGCTTTACAACTTTGTTTAACAAATTTTACAGCAAATAACAACTTGTCATGTACACTTTAACCTTCTTTACATATTAACAACAATGGTTAACTGTAGAAAAAAATCCTACAATTTAACTGCAATTGTTACAGGTCTCAAACATAAGACCATGCAAACAGTGCTGATAGATATAAGGAATAAGCAGGACAGGACAACGTTAGTCTGTTGCTGCGTTGGCTCCTCGTACCAATCTTTAATTTCATGTAACATGTTTTTAAACCATATTTTCATAACAATAACATTTGTATCAATGAAATCACATTTCCGTGACAGTAACACAAATAGTGGTTTTACCAATGTAACTTTAACTCCAAGTGAGTGAAATAACAAAACATATGCAGGTACATTTGGTTAATCAATTCAGTTTGAAGTGCAATTCTAGACAAAAGAGCCCCTGAGCGTTCAACTCAAATGTAAAGAGGACACATGGCGGTAGCTAATAGCTAACCATTTCACCACCATGCTAGCAAAACTCACGGACCGTAATTAAGTACTCAGATATGACAAAAACAACACCTTTACTCTTCTCACAGGTGATCTTAAATACATCCTGAAACTCTTACATGTTATACTTCATCGTATTAGTGCTTATACATCACACTAACCTGATAGATATAAGGAATAAGCAGGACAGGACAACGTTAGTCTGTTGCTGCGTTGGCTCCTCGTACCAATCTGACACGGAAAGCAACAGGAGCACACAGCGTAGTTCCGGCCAGTAGTCCAATGTCCCGCTGTCCCCTCTTGACCCTTTCCGGTATTACATCAAAACTAAGTCCTTAAAGACTGAATTGAAGTTATCTCAAACACTGGACAGATCCACATACAGATCAGAAAATATATGTTCAAAATCGGAATTTGTTTTATATCTGTATTAAAATAATTAACATATAAATGTGACCACATCTTTTGTGTGCGTCACACAATGTTTAAGCAAACACATCAGAAAAAAGAACAAGAACTAAAAAAAACGGAAATGCCAGAATTTAATGGATTTTTTTATGCATAGGGTCCAGCTGTCTCACTGTGACGACTAAGAAGGCAGCATACCACCTCACCTGCCTGCATCAGGTCTTCTTCTTGTTGACTTTTTGCATTGAGCTGCCACAGTGAGCAGGTGTCGGTTCCTCCTCCTCGAGATTCAGAGGAAGAGGACAGATCGTAAATGGCCACTTCAAATTCAACTCTGTACCCTGCTTCAGAAACCATTAAGCAGTCAGCTGGTAATAGAGTTATGCACATCCATTCATTTCTTGATGATTTTCAGATACTCATAAGTGGTGGAATGTAACTAAGTACAGTATATATCAAATTACTGTACTTAAGTACAAGTTTGAAGTAGTTGCATTTAATTTTGTGTACTCTGAGCTACTTCATAGCTCTATTACACAACATTGTAGTGGGAAATAATTTCTTTTACTCCACTACTTTTATCTGACAGGCTCAGTTACGACTTTGAAGATTAAGATTTTATAGACAAAACACATGACCGGGTTATACAAAGTAATTTAATGCTGTTTGTGTGCTGATCACAGTCCACAGATCAGATCAGATGACCAGGTCATAATCGGGTACAAGTGGGTGAAATTCGTCATTGGGGGAAATATTAATTATGTTATCAGCAGTAATTCCCCAGAAATAGAACATGTGTCTTTGTTGTCTATGCCATTTACACACCTGAGGCACAACAACGTAACTTTATTATTTATCTAAATCTCCTGAGGACCTAATGTTTTGTGTTTTTCCGCATGTCCAAAAGATCACATATCCAGTCCATCCAGTAGAATTGTCTTGAGATAATGGCTGATCTCAGAGCTGATCCTTGCATCACATACTCATGTTGTGAGCCTGCCAATGTAGGTTTATCTTACTATCTGATGCACTCTTTAAATAGCAGGAAAAAAATGGCACAATTTACTTTAGACCAGGTTTTGTTGGTCGATGGCACGGTCGCTTTCTGGTACTGTAGCTCAAGAAAGTGTGGTGGAAAAAATCACTTGGAGAAGGATTTCAAAAAGTGAAGATATTTTATTCATGCAAAAGACCTGACTCCATCTCTGCAGGGTAAAGACTAAATATTACATCAATATGCAATCATTTATATAATAAAAGACAACACACATTTCTTAGCAGATCCACCAATAGCTTGAAGTATCTTTGAGTGAGACACTGAACCCCAATTTGCTCCCCGGGTGCCGTAAAGGCAGCCCCACTGCTCCTCAGGGACGGGTCAAATGCAGAGAAACAATTACCCCACAGGGACAATAAAGTATAGCTTATCTTATCTGAAGAGTGGTGGGACACTGCCCGTCACCTCTCAGTCTGCATCTTTCAAGACATCTACAGGTTGTTCCCACCCAACTCTGTTTACTTGGCAGGAAGTTCTCAGGGTGTGGTGTTCCCTCACTGGTCACATAACCCTTCTTCTGCACTTTGGGTCATACAGAGCTCAACCCAGGACATTATATCAGACTAGGTGAAGTGAATTGAATATAATATTTTACATATGAAGTTATTTCAAGTTACACAGACATATGGTTATACATGTTTCTACCACAATTCTGATCTGTTTCTCTTCAAGATGTGAAAAGTAAAAACATAAATGATGTGTTTTATTCCTCACAATTTTTAAGATAAAAAACATAACTGTTCACGTTATCCAAATAGAATTTCTCATTTCAACATCAATGTCATTAAGTTTTACTACAACAGTTACCAGAGAATTTGGAAAAATTTGTGACACCAGATTAATGTTTGTTAATTTTTTCACAGTACTGTAGTCTTCTATTTCAGAGTTGGTCCAATGCATAAACAGGAGTTTTAACAGTATTTTATAGCAGAGACCACCTACTCCAGCATAAAATGTAAAATTTAATGAAATAAAATGTGAACTGTCAAGGAAGAAGAACATTAGTTCTATTTCACACATCAAATGCCTGATATTTAAAGACTGAGTATTGTTTAGGCTGTCATCTACTAAATGAATTGATCATGATAGAGGATGTGACAGGGTGGGGATAATTTACCACCTGTTCGAAACAATATCCTGTTGAAAACTGTGCAGATTGGTGACAAATTCAAGGGAAAAAAAACATAAAGTGTCAATGTCAAGAAAATATATGGTACATTTCAGCATTAAAGTTTAAGTTAAAAGTTTAGTTAAGATACAGAACAATGGAACTGTGTTGTGTTTGTATGTACAGTATGTGTGTGTGTGTGTGTGTGTGTGTGTGTGTGTGTGTGTGTGTGTGTGTGTGTGTGTGTGTGTGTGTGTGTGTGTGTGTGTGTGTGTAGGAGTGTCACGTGTTTTCAGAGAATTCAAACCAGAGGGAGGAAAGTGAAAGCAAATAGAAACTTGTTTCCCTTTCACTTTGTGATGTATATAAAAGGAGAGACCAGTAAGTTCAGCAGAGTCAAGTGGAGTCCAACAGAGTCCAGCAGATTCAACAAGAGCCCAGCAGATTCAACAAGTGTCCAGCAGAGTCCACCAGATTCCAGTAGAGTCCATCAACTTTCTTTTAGGTGAGTTTTTATATGAAACTTGAAAATACATAATCAAGCCGTTATTTAATATTGCACTGATTCTTGAGAATTTGGATAAAACAGGTTTTAATTTGGGGGGGGGGGGGGGGGGGAACAGACATATGGTTATACACGTTTCTACCACAATTCTGATCTGTTTCTCTTCAAGATGTGAAAAGTTAAAAAATAAATGATGTGTTTTATTCCTCACAATTTTTAAAATAGAAAACATAACTGTTCACGTTATCCAAATAGAATTTCTCATTTCAACATCAATGTCATTAAGTTTTACTACAACAGTTACCAGAGAATTTGGAAAAATTTGTGACACCAGATTAATGTTTGTTAATTTTTTCACAGTACTGTAGTCTTCTATTTCAGAGTTGGTCCAATGCATAAACAGGAGTTTTAACAGTATTTTATAGCAGAGACCACCTACTCCAGCATAAAATGTAAAATTTAATGAAATAAAATGTGAACTGTCAAGGAAGAAGAACATTAGTTCTATTTCACACATCAAATGCCTGATATTTAAAGACTGAGTATTGGTTAGGCTGTCATCTACTAAATGAATTGATCATGATAGAGGATGTGACAGGGTGGGGATAATTTACCACCTGTTCGAAACAATATCCTGTTGAAAACTGTGCAGATTGGTGACAAATTCAAGGGAAAAAAAACATAAAGTGTCAATGTCAAGAAAATATATGGTACATTTCAGCATTAAAGTTTAAGTTAAAAGTTTAGTTAAGATACAGAACAATGGAACTGTGTTGTGTTTGTATGTACAGTGTGTGTGTGTGTGTGTGTGTGTGTGTGTGTGTGTGTGTGTGTGTGTGTGTGTGTGTAGGAGTGTCACGTGTTTTCAGAGAATTCAAACCAGAGGGAGGAAAGTGAAAGCAAATAGAAACTTGTTTCCCTTTCACTTTGTGATGTATATAAAAGGAGAGACCAGTAAGTCCAGCAGAGTCAAGTGGAGTCCAACAGAGTCCAGCAGATTCAACAAGAGCCCAGCAGATTCAACAAGTGTCCAGCAGAGTCCACCAGATTCCAGTAGAGTCCATCAACTTTCTTTTAGGTGAGTTTTTATATGAAACTTGAAAATACATAATCAAGCCGTTATTTAATATTGCACTGATTCTTGAGAATTTGGATAAAACAGGTTTTAATTTGAGGGGGAAAAAAAATTAAATGTTAAGAAATACGAACTTGTATATTTATAGAGTCATGTCCAAGCAATCAAGAAATGTTTTACTGCAACCTCCTGTTATTGCAATTTATTCATAAAATGTGTGTTTTTCCTTTCATTCCTTAGTTTTTGTCAACACAGTCAGACACAGTAAAAAGCTAATTATTACAATTTATTTAGTTTTACATAAATTTAGAGCTTTTAAATTATTGTTTCTACACTATAGGTACACATGTTACTGTTAAATTTAGAATATTCACTTTTGTTCATTTTTTGTGCTATTTTATGCTTCCTCTTTTAAAAATTTTGATGTCATGCAACTTTTATCATAGCATTAAATCTAAAAAAAAAATAACAATTTTGTACACAAAAATACATTTTTGATTTTAAAGAGACAATTACTTTAATAAATCAACTGCATTGGATGAACAATTTGTAAGCATATTAATTTAAAACAAAAAAAAGTTCCATCTGACGGTGGTGACTGAGATGTGACGGTGGTGACAGTGGCCTAATCACAACAAACAGTTGCAACTTTTTCACAAAACAAGTTAATGCTTCCTTGCTTTACAACTTTGTTTAACAAATTTTACAGCAAATAACATTTTGTCATGTACACTTTAACCTTCTTTACATATTAACAACAATGGTTAACTGTAGAAAAAAATCCTACAATTTAACTGCAATGTTTAAGCAAACACATCAGAAAAAAGAACAAGAACTAAAAAAAATGGAAATGCCAGAATTTAATGGATTTCCTATGAAATTAGGCCAATTTATCATGAAATGGTGCGTCTAAATGAATTGGTTTTTAATGGTTTTAGTCATTGAGGATACATATGCTTAAGTGGAAGAAAACAAGGGGAAATGATGTCGATCATAAATAAAGAGGTTAATGAAACATTAGTAGCCATACTACAATTTATTGTGATCATAAATCATATTTAAACCTCTGTTGAGGATGATTTGGATGATTTTTTCAACACCGTCAAACTATATGTCACCACCGTCAGACAGAAAATTTGACGGTGTTGATGTCTGACGGTGTTGACGAAAACACACTTTTTTACATGACATTCAAGAGTTGTATACAGGAGCCATCTTTTTTTCCCTCTGTTACTAGCTACCTCTGGACTCTGCCTAAAATGAATTCATTTATGTCATAATTTAAATTAACAATTTCTATAAAAAAGAGACGATGTTGACATGTCATGGTTGTGACAGTAGCAACAATGATAAATGTCTAAAAATTATTGAAAAATTAGCAAACTTACAGAAGCTTCTTTGACCTTGTTGCATTTAGCAAATGTAGAAGGTGGAAAGGGGGTCCTCAGGAACATAGTTGACTATGCGATTGCCTGATTTTATTGCTTTTAATAAATAACTGACGGTGTTGACAAAAACGTGGGACACATTTTGAGAAAACACAAAATAAGAATAAATATTGATGAAAATCCAGTGCTTTTAGTTTTAAGGAGGTTTTTCACTTTACTCTTTCATCTTGCATATATATTATACACTTTAAATAATTTTTTCACAGTTTTTTATCAAATTGAATTGATAACCTCTTGTTTTAGGACAACTGATTTTTTGGGTGCTGGGCTATCATATATTCATATAATTCATTTAAAAAAAAACAAAAATGTGAAAGAACTGTTACATTTATGCAGACAACCCTCAGATGATCAAATTTTATTATTTTAAATAAGAAAATGTTATCCATTTTCAACAGAATTAGCACTTTTCTTAGTGGCACATGTTTTATCCAAATTCTCAAGAATCAGTGATTGACAATTTCATTTCCCTGTCCAGTCTTATTTTAAATCTTTATTTATACATTTTATTGCGTGTTTATATGTGAAAAAAAATTCAGTAATCTGACTCCATTTTTGATAATATATATAACAAGTTATAAAAAAATATCATTTTTATAATTAAATATTAAGTTTGATTTTCAATTCATTTAATTATTTTTTTAATAATTAAGGTATGAATTCAGTATAATGAAATAATGTTCCATTTACTGATTTTTCTTTTTCTTTCCATTCAGATATCAAAACAGGATCAATACTCACTGAGTGAAGCTATCAGGAGAAATCGTCACCATGGCAACGTGAGTTATCCCTCGTTTATAGTATTTGTGTTTTTTATATTTTCCCCTCCCCACTGTGCTACTGTACACTGTGCTACTGTAATATTGAGAATTTCCCCGCTGTGGGACTAATAAAGGAATATCTTATCTTGTCTACATTTACAAAATTAAATCAGATTAAAACGTCATTCTGTTCACATTCAGACTAAATGACCTCAAGTGTTAAATCAGCGAAGTATCCCAGCATGCATTCCACTTCAACAAGTCAGACTCAAAATGTGTTCCTAAATTAAGTCTTGATACACAAGAGAAATTACCATTTATGTTTATAATATATGGTACTCTTATTGAAAGCATGCAAAGATGAGCCCATGGTCTTCATCGTGTGGAGAATAGAGTGACGTCTGTAAAGTTTGTCTGAAGGTAAAACTTTGTTTCCATTGGACATTTTAACAACAGAGCTAAGTGAAGCTTTGACCTCCTTATTAGGAGAACGTCATTATCATGACCATGAGAGATTCACAGAAATGTGATAATAATAATAACCAGTTAGTGCTGGGACATGAAAGCGAGAGCACATTTCTCCCATTCTAGCCTCCCTTCATTTACTGTTTGTTTTTAAATCTTTAAATGGGTCAGCACCATCTTATATCCCTGACCTCTTACTAGCATATACACCCTCGAGGTCACTGAGGTCTGCTGACCAGTTGTCTCTTGTGGTCCCTAAGACAAAGCTCAAGACCAGGGGTGACAGAGCTTTCTCTGCTGCAGCCCCAAAATTGTGGAACGACCCCCCCCCCCATGTTATGTTGGCCCCCTCATTGACAGTTTTTAAATCCCGCCTTAAAATCAATTTTTTCCTTGGCTTTTAACCCAGTATGAATTTTATACATGTGTTTCATGGTTTTGTTGCCTTTTATTGTAAGTGTATGGTTTTATTGTGTGTCTATCTTATTTAATGACTGTACAGCACCTTGGTCAACTCTGTTGTTTTTAAATGTGCATATAAATAAAGTTGAGTTGAGTTAATGTAATCTTTACTTTGGTGTGGATGGATGGACGGATGGATGGTTGGATCGATCATCTAAGATGATCTTTTTACATTCCAAAGGTTCAGTTGATTCAGATAGGTAAATTATTTATCACCATAGTGACAAGCTGTTGTGTTGTTTTAAATTAGCAGGCAGATGATTACATCTGCAGCTTCAATTAACCTTTGAATTTCAGTGAGATCAAACTTGAACCACCTCTCTTAGTGGTCAGTTGTTTCCTCATTTGACCCAACAGTAGTTTCAGGGTCAAGTCTGCAGCCTTTGCTAGCCATTGAGCATCCTTGTTGAGAGAAGGACCCAGACTCCCCTTCCACCTCTAAAGACTGAGTCATTCACATCGGGGCCAGCCCATAGTTAGCTCTTCCTGTAGCCAATGAAATTCCAAAAATGACAATTCCGTTTCAATGTGTTATGTCATCACATGGAAATTATATTTGTTTTACTGAGTTTTTTTGTGTGTGTTGCCTGTAATGTGGGCTGATTTTTCACAAAAGTACTTATTTTAGTCTTGGTATATGCACATACTTGGTGAAAGGAAGGGAAAAATAACAACATACAATAAAAACTATTGGGGGCCACAATATTTGTTATGTGAGGTGCCAGAATTAGCATTCCGGCTAAATTAGCCTAAAACGCCTATCAAGTGCTTACCAAAAGTAAATTGAAAGCTATTCTTGAACCATTTGTAGCACATGCATAGGTTTGATATCTTTTGAAAGGAAACACTCTGAATTTCTTCCCCAAACTGTCAGAATCACTCTGAGTGCTACTGTCATAGAGTTACAGAGGTTTGAACACACTGAAATAAAACTTTTTTTTTATTATTGCCTGAATTATTTTGCAAACAGACGCCTGCAGATGACTGCAGCTGGCAGTTATTAGCTGGAAAACACAATGGGGCCATAGCCTGAAGTCTTACCTAGTTCAGGTCCAAAGTCGATAACAATACCACAGAAAATGAGTGTTTTACACGTGTTTTTCTAAGATTATGTTTAGGCGTTTCCAAAAAAGTACATTTGGAGACTCCAAAAGGACACTTGGTAACCACAGCCCACATACCTATGATAAAAACGCTAAAACTCTTGAACAATCTTATTCACCATCCAGATTCACTCTCAGTATTACTGAAACAGGGTAACTGAATTATAAACATATGCTAATTTTTTTCCTTCTCGAAACCAACGACCTATAACGAACAGGTGGATGTGGCGAGATGTGGCGAGCTGTGTGCCTTTAAGCTTAGGCATAACGTGTTATCCTTTAGCTCAACCCACTGAACCAGGATATTATTTTTTCCAGAATTTCATTGGCTACGTGAACTGTCAATCACTTTCAGGGTCAGCTATGATTGTTCCAGTCTTAGATAGACAAAATCGATGGGAGTCACTTCTCTCAATGCTGACGCTGGTTGGTTATTTGGTCTTATGTCCCGAGATTGGAAGCACATAATAGGTCAAGCATGATGTCAATCAAAAGTTCAGAGTGTGGCAGCCATTTTGAGACCCAGAACAAGTCTGTGGCTAGTCAGGAGTTATTGTTGAAAATATGACGGAAAAATAAACAGTCTGAAATATGAAACAGCAGCCTGTTTGGATTTATGGATGGATTTATGGATGTAATAACGTTTTGTAGACTAAACATTTTACTGGATTCGATTTTCTGGACCTCTACCAATGTAACAGGGTTGTTTTTGTGGACAATGATGTGGAAATATGGATTGTATGGATTGTTGGAAGACTCCATAGGTGAGTGACGTCATTTGTGTTATTGTTCATTTTTTTTTGTTGCTGGCGTTGATTGTACCCGCTGCGGTAGTTGTATCTTGAAATGGTTTGCATAAATCAAATCACAAGAATCTTAGCTTTCAAATGGTGTGTGGCATGAGCCCCACTGAAACATATTGTTGTTTCAGTAAACAGTTACAGTTACAGTACATGCGCTGTGACGTGTGTCAGACGGCCCGGATATGGTCAGGATATGGTCTATACGTTATATACGTTAACTGATAAAACCTGACCCAGAGGTGCATAGGCCATGTTGATGGGTCATAATACACATTATCTTCCCAACTGAGAGAAGAATTACTTTAATGCTTTGCTCAGTTTCACAGATGAGTTATAGTCTTTCTGGTGAACTGAACTCTTAGCTATTGGTTGTGTACCAATGACCTGATGACCACATGCCTGATACACCTGCTGCTCCTTTGTTGTATTAATGATAGAGGTAGCTGTTCATCAACCTGAGCAGAAATCTGTAAACTCCATACATCTAAACATGTTTTTCTTTTTGTTTATAGGGGAGCAAAATTAGCTGGTATCTCAAAATATGAGGATGTCATCTCCCAAAGTGAAGTGATGCGCTCAGGAATTCCTGTTCTCTACCGGATGAGACCAAAGACAGATTCTATTGGAACTCTGAAAAGAATAACCATTGGTAAAAAGGATCCAAAAATGGCAAACAAAACCATTTTATTTGTGGGTGAGACAGGAACAGGAAAATCGACTGCAATCAACACCCTGGTCAACTATGCGATCGGAGTGAAGTGGGAGGATGACATGTGGTTTGAGATTGTACAAGAGGAGAACAGACTTCAAACAGTGAGTCTGACATCAGATGTAACAGTTTACGAGATCTATGGTTTTGAAGGTAAAACTCTGCCCTACTCTCTGACCATCATCGATACTCCTGGATTCGGAGATACCAGAGGACGAGAACACGATGCTGCAGTCAAGCAAAGATTATATGACTTGTTCCGTTCAAAGAACTCAATTCAAGAACTAGATATAGTTGGTCTGATGATGAAAGCAACAGACAATCGACTGACTGACCGACTGAAAATCATCTTAGAGTCAGTGGTGTCTTTATTTGGAAAAGATATTGAGAAGAACATTGTTGCCTTCATGACACACTCAGATGGAATGCCACCAAAAAATGCTATAGCTGCCCTTTTAGCTGCAAAGATTAAATGTGCCAAAAATGAGAAGAAACAGCCTGTTCATTTCCTTTTCAATAACTGCCAGAGAGAAGAGAGAAATGAGGAGACAGAGACTCCTCTAGAAAACGCATGGCGACAAACGATGAAGGGACTGCAAAGATTCATACAGTTCATGGATAGAACTCAACCCATAAAACTGGCTATGACGGTTGAGGTGTTGAATTCCCGAATTCAGTTGACAGCAGCCATCCATAACCTGCAAGAGCGAATCAAGTCAGCTGAAATGAAACAGCTGGAGATCGAAAAGACAGAGGAACAACTAAAACAACACAAAGACGACCTGGAGGATGATGAGAACTTCTCCATAGAAGTTGACGAGGCATACAAAACACTTGAAAAATATGATGGTGGATGGTCATTCAGTTTTTTGACCGTTGCTAAGTTTGATGGAGTTACTCGCTGCACATTTTGTAAAGAGAACTGTCACTACCCTGACTGTACATTCGCCTGGAGCGCGTCACTTTGTAAAGTTATGAAGGATGAACACTGCACTGTATGTACCAAGAAATGTTCTGTAGAGCAGCATACCAAAGATCAACAGAAGTACGTTACCAAGTTGAGAAAAGTTAAAAAGACCCTGCAGCAACTCAAAGACAAGTTTGAAAACCAAGTGGTGGACACGTCAAGTCTGTTGAAGGCTCTTCAGCGTGAAAAGAAACAAGAGGAAGCAGAGATCAATCGGTGGCTGGAAGAGGCCTACCAGAAGGTTCTCAAACTGGAGGAGATTGCTCTGACTTTTAAAACACAGTCCACTCAAGCTTATCTGGATGTCCTGATTGAGAAGATGAGGGCGAAAGGAGACACAGTGAAGCTTCAGAAATTGGAAGAAATAGCAAGTCAAGTGGATGATGATACCAAGGCTGTGATGAATGATGTGTTTGGTACGCTCAAAGAACCAATGGAATGCGTTCAAAATTCTAAAGTCTGAATATCCAGAAAGGTGCTAAGTAAATAAAATATAAATGAAAGTCATGGAGGGGTAGGCTTGCTGAATCCAGCCGTCCACCATCCCAGCAATGTCCTCCATCCTGTCTGAGGGGATCCCGAGTTGTTTTCAAGTCTAATGAGATGTTTTATCCCTCCCATGTGTTGTGGTCTGCCTGGGGTTTCCTCTACAGGGAGTCCAGAAGATCGGGATCAGTTCTTTGACCACCTCAACAGTTATGGTGACTCCCAGGACCACACTTGAACAGAAAATCTGATGGTGGATCCAGACTTTCATCCTCAGGAACAGTTTCCTCAAAACCACCAAGGTCTAATACAGAGTCCACATCACTGCTGACTCAGCACCAATCCACCTGTTGATCTCACCCACCTCAATGGAACAATCAGGTTATGCTTTCCAACAGATTAGCAGATGGGATGAGTCCCATCCTGCTGCTTCACACTCAGCTCCCACTCAACTGTCCCAGTGCTCATTGGAGGTCCCATTTTCATGAAACCACCACATCTGAGAGCAGAGATACAATTCTGTGGCCCCCATACTGTACGAACACTCATCACACCTGGACTCCACAGCAGATTCTAAGCAGTGTGATACCCTAATAGTTGAAGCTCATCTTCTGGACTTTAAAATGCAAACCATTGCACCACCCCAATCTGCCAGTCCACAGGTCGCCAACCTTCATGAGACCCTGATTAAACCAAGACAGCCTCACAATGTCCTGTGGTATCAGCACATGATGGTGAAGCTCATCCACACTTGCTGACACAGCTTTTTAAGTCCCTCAGTGACCCCCACAAGAGAAACAGAGAAGACTTCCCCAGAGTCGTCCAGCTCTGCCTCTTCTGCGGTGGAATAATCAGCCATGTTCAGGTATTCTTCAAAGTTTTCTTTCCACCATTGGATAATCCTGGTTAGTTATTCTCCCTGCTGAAAACAAAATGGACTAAGCCGTGTCTCCACCTCCTGAGTCATGTCATCTGAGGTTGATACAGGGTTGAGTTGCTGCTTCCTACTATGCCTCCTGTACTTCTGATTGCTGTCTTCAGGACACACACTGGCCAATCATCATAAAAGGATCACATGCCTAAGAGGCTGTGAACCTGATTGAATTCCTCAACCTCCCCTTTCAGCTGTGGATGATTTAAGAGCTTATCAGACATATTGAGAATGTATTGACACGCTGTTGCTTATGGTGTATTTTAATGTGTGATCACAGTATAACTACAGTTAATGTCACTGTATTATTATTAGTAAACTGAGCCTAGTGTTACTTCAAATGCTGAAACCATGTTTTACTGACTGATAGTGTTTATATTGTGATCAAAATAATGACATAAATCACGTCACTCAAATTAATGTGATGTTATTGCTACTTTAACTCAGACTAATCAGATTCATTTGGATCTTTAACAATTAAACTGCAAAAGTGAAATAGTGAATTATTGAATGAACAATATTAAGTAATCTTTTGTCATCGTTGTGTAACCTGCTGAAATTACATTCTTGTTATGCTCCTTTATTAATCAGAAATAGTCATGATATACTCTGTTTTACCACATTAAGCCATGTTTGCAGCTTTCTTTGAGTGATCTTAAAACAAATATAAAGGCTTCATTAAACCATCAGACCTTTGAAGTTTCTGTTTAGATTATTTACTGTCTAGAGTCACAGACACATTAATGTTAAATGGACAGACATTAGTTGTAGGTCCATAAGAAATATTGACTTTAACTTAGAAGTGCGCCAGTATTTTTATAATCTCTCTCTTTTGTAACGAGTCAAGTAATTGTACGCTGAAAAAACAACTTTTCACCTTTAACAAGTCTCTTAATAATTTTTTTGAAATGATCCTCCGTCCAGCAAAGTATTTTCAGAAGTTTTTCAAGAGCCTGATAATCAGTTCAAATGAATTCAAACGACTTCAACCGTAGAAGAGAAACACTGAACCTACTGATCCCAGCTGATCCTGTGAGACACACATACTCGCAGTTGCAAGAGTCTCCGCAAACACTGTTGCCTGGTTACGACCTATATGCCCCAGAAAAGTGACCACCTGGAGCCGTATGGAGCCACACCAGCCCTGACCCACAACCTGTGGTACGTTCTTCACTGACTGACATTGAAGTAGGTAAACCCCTTCTTCCTCTGCTTATGTCAAAGGATTGATGTCTTCAAAACCAGTAACTTATAGATACCTCTTGTCCAAATCTTGCTTTTTTTTCCTTTAGCTCTGTGAATTTCCAAATTATTTAATAAATTTCCTCTTATCTTTCATCGTTGTCCTTTTTCTTTCGAGTCATTTATATCTGTTAAATAACCATTTCATTTGTGTTTAGCCTGATTTCATTCCCATTAATCCTTATTTATTTATTTAGCTTCATAAATTATTTCATGTAGACCAAACACTTATCTTGTCTGTTCCATGTTTTTTGAGAAGGTGAAGGTCAATGTGAGTGAAAACTTTGGGTTTTCAGTTATAAAATTAATTGATTAATTGAATAATCAAATTGATTAATTAATATTTCCCAGAATTCCTGGGTGGTGCACTATTAAACGAGGATGAGCGGATCAATCTGCAACAATATTAAGTATCCATATTAAAGGGTTTTTTAAAATTTTTTTTTTTTACAGTCTATAGCTCCAAATGGACCTGAATGTTTATTAATGTATTCTTTAATTATAAATCCCCCTGTCAACAGACATTAATGGTTGCTATTTAAAAACACACACACACAAAGCACAAGCCTGTAACTGGAGGTATCTCTTATTTAGGGTTCATGCTAGGGTGACCTCCGACTCCAGGGTTTAATTAATTTACCTTTACTGTAAAGTCAGTAAAATACAGAACAGCAGTCACTCTGGCATGAACCTTAACAATGAAGACAACAACTGCCGTGATCCCACGCTACATACATCTTTTGTTTTCCTTTAATTAAGAGACTCCCAGTGGCAGAAGATAAATACTCATCTTGAGTGTGTAACTAATGCTAATTATTGTACTCCTGTTGCAAAGAGTCACCAATATAATTCTTATAGAATGCACAGAAGCGAGTGGACCTTTTGTCCACTTACATATATTCTTTTCTTGTTGTTGCTTGAAACATTTGTCTATGGAAGCCTATTGCATTCACTTAAGAAAAAAAATTGCCCTGTTTTTCTGAATTAATGAGATAATTATCTCGTTAATTCAGAAAAACAAAGCAAATTTTTTTTTCTCAAGCGAAAGCAATACGCTTCGGTATATGTCTAATTTAAATTTAGATTTAAAATAATTTTGACCAAATCACATTCAGCAACAAAGCCTTAGATCAGTTAGGTGGTATCTTACTGTGTCTCACATGTAACAATAACTCCTCTAATCATGACTCTCCCACAAAAAATTAAAGTTGAAATGAAACCCCCAAGCTTGGAAAATCAATTCTACTGTACACTATTCAGCTTGAATTCAGGACACTTCTTACAAGCTGAATTCAACTCACTGAACTATATCCGATGATAATCCCTCCATTGCTAGCTACCTGCAGCCGTCAGGCTCAGGAGTCACAACCCTAAGAGGTCAAAGCGTATTGACTGCTGTCAAACAGTGCAGAAAGGAATAAAATGAGAATCACTTGACAATATTCCTTCTAATCTCATCACTGTAGAACAGATACAGGATAGATTAAAGTAGCTCCAGTCTCTGTAAATCCATTTATTCATTTTCTACAGACAGTTGCGCATCAGTGGAGTCAGGAGTCTGTCCCTGCATATACAGGCACAATGGATACATGCATGCAACTCCATGAAGGGCTACCAGTGCATGATGACAGTATGAGCACATGGAGTAGTCACACACTCATTCTTACACTAATGGCAATTTAACCCTCTGGGTTTAAGGTCATGCTGGCATGAACCCTTAAAATGAACCCCTGAAAATTTTGTTTCTCCACAGTCGCTGATGTCACTGGTTGAAGAATATTGCTCTGAGACAGTCCAGGTTCATAATCCAGTCCATGTTTCCTTGCATTCCACATAACAATAATTTAACAATAATAAGGTAGACTTACACCATCAAAAAATCATCACCAAAAAGAGTGCCTTGCTAATTCATATTGATATAATTTATATGGAATCTGTGCAGAAATGTCAATGGCATGGAGTAAAAATGTAATATTTGGATGACAGGGTGAATGACAAGATGACAGTAAACAAACAGCAGAGGTCGATTGTTGTAAGAGAGGTGGGCTTGTGGCCAGAACATTGTTGGTCAATCCCTGAACAAGCAGGATAAATCTGGGCTTTGAAAGTGAGAAACGGCTGCATTTTTCCCTTCCATATTGTGCCCTCTCCGCATTAACACCACTGAGATGCCATTGTGTGAAAGACCCAACAGGTCATACTGTGGTTCTACTGGACAGCTTCTATATGTTGCTGAGTGTAACTGTGAGAATGAAGTCAGGTTATTCCTGCAAAAGAGAAGTAAAACTTTTAAGGTTGTAAAAAAAGAACAGGAGGTGAGCAAACTTCATCAAAAGCCTGTACAATGCAGCATTTGTGCATTTCTGCATCTAGCCTGTTCTGGGGCAAGTTATAGCCTTTTCGGATAGAGATCAGGAATGAACCCCTGTGTAGGATTGCCCCCTCCTGTCTTCTTCTATTCATTTCTTTCATGTTGTTTGCAAGCCAAGTCAAATTCATTTCATTGTGCATTTGTACACCGATTTCATCCTACAACAGAGACTGATTGACCAACTAAAGCCGTGTACTTGTTTTAGTGATAAGATATGTAAGTACTACTTAGAATTATGTATCTATATTTATTTTCTATTTGGGGTTGCAGCTGAAAGAAAAAGCTGAAACTAAAACACATGTTATCCTGATAAATGTTGTTCCCAAATAGTGGCTGGTGGGAACTAATATTAATTCTTAGGCGAGGGCATATGAAATGCAACTTAAATGTTACAGCTGAATATAGCAACAAAATAGTAGTCACACTGCTATAAATGATAATCAAACACTGATTACATTTTATTGTAAACTAAATTCTGCAAGCTCATAATAATGGTGTGGAAATTTTCCTACTGAAATATATATATATATATATATATATATATATATATATATATATATATATATATATATATATATATATATATATATATATATATATACAGTAATAATGTAATATACAGTAAGATTACATACATGTTATACATGTTAGCATTGTCACTGTGAGAATGTAACTTTGGTTTTTCGTCTTGAACTCAAACCAATCCAAAGCCTAATGGACATTTCTTTCACCCATAAAAAAAGAAGGTCATTTTCTTGGTGACGTGACCCATGAGCCATGTAAAGCTCAGTGTGATGGCCCTGGGCTTCTAGTGCTTGACTTCACCTAACTCCCGGCTAATCACAACAAGACCAGGTCAAATTTAATATACTGTATGGCTGGGCTGTATGTCGTCAATGGAAAACAATCTGTCAAAGGGGACAGTGGTGGTGTCTATATTGGGAATTCATTTATATTAAATGATTAAAATACTGCAGTATTAGATCATATGTTTTATGTTTGACTTAAAAAATGAATATGGTAACTCACCCTATTCTTTCATCTTTTTCAGTCTGTGAATGTCTCTCGTTTGTCTAAGAGTCTCTTTATATTGAGTGTTTGGTCAAAGTGATTGGTATTTGGGAGGCTTCAACTGTCTCCCTCATGGCTCTCAGTGCACAGAGAGCTGTTTTCCCTTTTATTTTGCTCTACACAGCATAAATGTGAGCATTTAATCTAACATCCTTCCAATATCAAATTGAAGAAACTGACGAGGCATCGAGTGCCTCTTCTGGCACACAATGCTTTATCAATTTCCCATCTTGTTTTACGCTCAGCATGTGAAATAAAATTGAATAGTTTGTTAAGATAATATCTTTGTCCTGATACTAATTCCTGCTGACATGTTAAAAGTAATTTGCATTATTTCTGAGCATTGAGCTAATGGCATACATGGAAGTCAGCCTTCTTAATCACTAGAGCAGCCTGTGAGTCCCAGTTTTGGGACTTAAAGTAAACATTTTCATTATATTGACAACCTGGGCAGTAAAACTGTATGTTCCCATGAGAAACTGAATTTCTACAGGGACTTTGAAATGCAAAAAATCCGTAAGATTTACAGACATTACGCAACAGTTGGCCTGTATTGGAGGTTGCCCCTGTCCAAACACACACAGTATTCATATCATCATAGCTTCTGATTGCATGGTACAATTTGTTAGCCATTTTATCTCTGAAACAAAGCTGTGTGTGCGCCTGTGGTTCAAAAGTGTTCCTGCCATGTTGAATATCCATCATCCTACACTACTTTTATTTAGACAACCAGAGAAAGAAAACAAGAGCACAGATGAGCAAAGACACAGCCAGAAAAAGGCAGAGCAAGAAGAAAGAGGAGAGCAGAGGAGTGGAAGATGAGACAAGACTCAGGAGGCGTTTACCCCACAAGAATCCTAAATTACCATTCCTTGTTGCAGACACATAAACACATTTACAGAGAGAGAAAAAGAGGGAGAGTGAGAAAGAAAGAAAATCATTCAGCCATGCTGCCAAAATGATTATCATGCCCAGATCCTTGCAATGATGCCAAAATCCACTGCCATTTCAAAGTTTTGGTGAAATATGATAAGCACATAATAAAAAGTTTCCCAAACATAATATTTTGTGAAATCTGATGCGCATGGGAATAAGAATACAGGGGAGGAAGTGAGGAACCCAAGTGCACAACTGAGGCAGAATTTGATGCATTTCAAAATACAACATTAGAAAAAAATCTCAAAAATAGCTGGATGGAAACACCTTGTCTTACATAGTGGCTCACTAGGTCAATGTTGTAAACAGGTCTGCTCAGGGGGTCAGCAACACAGACTGAACCACTGTGGTGGACAATCAGGACACTGAGCAAATGGGTGAGGCCAGCAATGAAGGCAGGAACTCTCCACATACTGGGCAGGAAACTGGCAGCTAAGGCGTAACCCCTCCGATAGTCAGGCAGAACGCCATCTGCAAAGTAAGAACCTCGCTGGAGATCAGTAACATGGCTGAATATGAGGACTGGAGCCTGGTGACAGCAGTGCATTGCCAAAGACCAGTGGTTTGAGATCTGAAAAAGAGTTCAGTGACAAACCAGTAGAACTGGAGGCTGGCAACAGGGCGGCAGGATTGGACTCCAGACAGACCTCCAGTCAGCAAGGTCTGCAGACTGGGGACCAGATAGAATTGGTTCAAGTCTATGGTCCTGGGCAGCAGATTCTCTGTGGCGCTAGGCGGCAGATCCTCTGGACCTCCATGACACTGGGCAGCGGTGAGGATGAGGAGCTGAGGAAAATGACAGGTACGACTTTTGGCAGGAGTCATGCTTCCTTCTAGAGGGCTCTCCAGAAGGGATGCAGACTGGTTGCTGGCAGGCTTGACTAGTGACTGGAAGCTAGCTTTGAGGAAAGTTAGCTTAAAAACTTGTTGGGCAGAGGATTGCGGGCTAGCAGACTGAAGGCTCGCTGGCTGAAAGCTAGCTGACATAGCATAATGTAGAGAATAAGGGGCAGCAAATTCCTCAGTATATGCTTAGAGGATGCTTCGCCATGTTCAGGGGTTCTGGTCTGTACTCAGCATTTGGTGTCCTCCTCTAACAACCCTGGATGCACAGGAGGATAGGACAAATCAAACGGTTCCTCCTCAAATTAAAGCCTCTGCTGAGTCCCTGACGTGCTAGATTGTACTGTCATGACTGATATGCTGGGGGACAAGAATACAGGGGAAGGACCCTTGTGTAAATGACAGATGCAGAGCTTCATGCAGTTAAAATATTTAAGAACTGCAAAAAAAAGGAGGAGCAGAGATAAAAAGATTAAAGCACAGTGGCTAGACAGCCAGGCAATAAAGGACATTTCAACATAACAATCTGGCTCAAAGTGGGTGCAAATTGTTCAGCTAGGCATCTGCAGGCCTCATGAGGGAAAGTGGAAACAAGTGAAAGAGTTGGCAGACTAGACCAGGTAAGTGCAGAGCAGATGAGGAAGAACAGGTGTGTCAATTAGGTGATGGGGGGAAAGGAAGGAAACCCTACGAGCATCTGGTGGACTAGTGGAGAGAGCAACAAATGTTGCTGAATCTGGCTGAAGGGGAGTGAGAGAGGGGCCACATGTGGCAGTCTTTTGGCAATGGGAGAAGGGTTCTGAAATTGCATTTAGATGTGATACTAAAACTTCCATTGCACTGAAAATTGAAATTGTGTGACAGCAAACCACATGGTGATGAAGTTCTCCTGTTAAATCAGAGAGTGTTTGCCAAAGACTAAACCCATTGCAGCGAGTGCTGTAATCTGTGATAATATCAAGAGATGCTGGAGCCCCTTTCTCAATAAAGAGCTCCAGACTGGCTCACTCGTGTGTACAGTTTTTCATAGTCACTTAAAGCCTCCCCTTTAGACCTGATATAAGCCTGATAATGGGCCGATCAAACTTACATTAGGGAATATAAACCTCATTCACATTTTATCCCATGTTGAGTCAACCAAATCAGACAACCAAAGCAGCCTAGGGACATGTATTAAGAATAGCGCATCAATTTTGGGCAATTTTTTGAGCTTATAAGACAACTCCTGTCACAGGTTTGATTGGGGCACATCACGAGTCCAATGCCATCGATGAATCACAGCACAGTTTGCTGACTACACTCTAAAAATTGGCAGTGCATGTTTAATTTGTTCGCTCTGTGGAAAGGATTCCCCTCTACTGTCAAGTCTTCTCTTAAATGCCATAATGATGTCTTCGGCCACAGAAGCACAGATGCTGTAGTGTTCAATCCCAAGGCACCAAGTGGGGTCTCAAGTGTTCCACTTTTACTAAATTTATGATGATGATAGAGTGACAAAGTGCTTTACGTATCTTCTTTTTAAGTACTTTTTTTTTTTCTCTCTGTAGGAATGATTGCCATGGACAATTTGTGACAAGGATCAGAAACATTGCTAGAAATGTAGGGACCACCAAAATGGTCACATTTTAAATTGAACTATTAGCAGTTTCTTATTATTTAATCAACCGAAACAGATGTTCCTTAATTAGTAGATGGCGTGTGTCATACCTTTAATCTCATGTTGCACTAATATTTCCTTCAAGCCTATGGCAGATTACCATCAGGGAGTAATTTTGGATCCGCACATTTCTTAGCTTGAGGTGGTGCTATTAGAAAGTAATTGCCTAGATGTCACCACTTTGTGTTTTGGCTGGCAAACAAAAGCCCTGTTTAGTGTTAGTAATTAGCTCCCCTGTGCTATGTTGATGAAGTGTGATCTCCTTGCAGGTAACTCTGAAAAAAACTCACCAACTTTTAACGGTAAAACTAATGGATTCTTTCTCGGGTCTCTGCGTGTGGTCGTGAGTTTGCAATGATTACTGCATCCCTGCATTAAGTTTGACACAATGTGGGGATTTGTCTTGCAAGTTTAACACTCTAGCTAAGGGGATTTGTCACAATGCTGACCTTCCTGCCTCAAATGAAGCCAGCATCTAAAAGGTTAAACAAGCTTTTGTGATAATGCTGCTAGCTATGCATATTTAATCATGAGTACCCTTTAAGTTCTATGCCTGTGTTTAGTAAAACTTTTTTTTTAGCCTGTGAACCTGACCCCGTATCTCTTCAGTCACCCCAGAAATTGACTCAGTGTCATCAGATATCTATTTTCTGCCATGTATTGTTCTTTGTTTTCAGTGGATGCTGGTGGAAGCCTTTTTGAAACTTTGCAAATAAAAAAAATGCCACTGCACAAATGTTGACAAGAGATTTGAAGGTTTCTAAGCGACCCAAAAATGCCTCAATGACTTTTTTATTTTTCTGAAGGGGTCACGCCTGATGTGGTATGTTTTCATCCTGACTAATATGGATGTTGCAAAGAAGCTAGAAACATTCCAAAACACAGACACTTCACACGCCTCTTCAGACCAACAGCACAGAATATCTATAATAAACAATTACCACAGTTTCAAGATGGGCCCCCAAGATTAGTGTCACCAAGTCGACCAACTGTGAAAAATGGTCATAATCTGCATGGTGCATGGTGTTAAATAGTGGCAAGTCTTGCCTTCTTTAGGTAATGGCCATAAACCTGTTTTTTGGTCATCACAGTGACTTTGACCTTTGACCACCAATTCTTATCAGTTCATTCTGCTGTGGATGTATTGTGCAAAAGTTTAAGAAAATCCGTTAAGGCATTTCACACAGATGTAAGTACCTATATGTACAGACAGACAACCATGGCTGTCACTGGCGAGATAGCATCAAAAGCTCCACCTGTCCTTGCATTGTTTTACACCTGCAGACAAGTATGGAAACAAGTATGGAAACTTTACAGATACTATACAGAAAATGAATACTAGACACATTATTTATGGATAATTATTATCTGTTGCTGTTATACTGAGCTATGTTTAAGAGGCTCAAACATTGGCTGTTCAATTCACAAGAACTCAGTTTTGATGACTTGTTTTGGCACCAGAACAATGGTTAGGAAAACCAGAGTATTACTACATGGCAACTGTAGTTTCCAATGAGCTCAATATGCAGCATATTGTATCCACAAAGCAGCCCCATGAACAGTGACAGATAGAGATGCACTAATCCATTTTTTCAGTCCTCGTCAAATTCCTTGGCCTGAATTTGAATATCTGCCAGTACAGTACACAAACAAAACTACAATATACTTATCGATTGAGACCCCAATAACAAAGTAGTAATGTAACTAAGAAAGGGTGACATTAAGCTCTACACTAATTATCATAAATGATCAGTCATAGGTTGACAAATGAGTTGGAAACACTTATTAGTAATTCTTAAAAGCAGTCCAACAATAGACTTAGTGTAAGAAAGCCAAATATACGTTATCTGGTCTGTAATGGTAAATACTAGTCCTACCAAATGTTTTCTGTGTTAATCTTCTTTTGCTATGTGCATTTGTTTACCAATGGAAGTGTTGTTAATCATGGGGTCCTCAGCTTTTATATGAAAAAAAAAAAAACATTTTAATTTGAAATATATAGCTCACGTTAGTCACAATACTTGATTAAAAATTCATATGAAATAAAAAAATCAATCTTTCACATTTACATCAATGCCAAAAAGTTATGTGTGATTGTCAAAAATACCAAAAATCAACTTACTTATAGTTGAATAAATAATTACAAACATTCTGATCATAACATACAACACGTTTGTGCATACACACATATTGAGAGTCTGCAATATAACACATCAAGCAAGAGGACTCCGTAATTGTGACCAAAGACAGGACAATGTATTTTTAATGGTACTTTGTAACTAAAGTTAAATGAGGCTGAAACTGAAGTACAGCTTGGTGGTGCAAAGTTCTGTGTCAGTTGACGTTGATGGATTGTTTTTGGGTTCACAGAAAGATTTCTGCTTCTCTTTCTGCCTCTATTTAGGTTGAGTGATCCAGGGGTTGGAGCTGGAATATTGTTTTGACTGGTATATAGTTTATTATACAGCATTTCATTTATTCAGTAATGACAGTTTCCCTGCTATTCAAGGCTCGTCAAAGACGCCCCTCTTCATGCATGACAGGGAGCCTTTGGGTTGTATGATGCTACCCTCAGACCATTGTGAGGCGCTGTAAGAATGTGGGTTGCAACGTTAAAATTCATGTTTGAAGTCTAAAAAAGGAAAAATAATATGGATGGCTAACAACAATAACCCTCATCTGGGTTGTTTCTTCATAAATCTTGTATTTTCTTTTTTCAGTGAAGCAGAGTGCCATATTTTTGGGAGGTTAGGCACACATAGTGAGGTCCCTACACTTAATAAATATTAATAAGAGCAGTGGGACACGAATACAGAATTTTTGCTGTAAGGATTGCTGTGTTGCAACTGAGGTGAGACAGTGGTAGCACCCCTGGACACTGCTCAGTGTAGTCTACCTCTTCACAAGTGGCGTCAACTCAGTTTCCCCAGTTTTGCTTAGTATAATGTTGGACAGTTTTATCTACGTTGGAGTTTTTGCATAAAAGCCTTTTTCATTCCGATTTTTAATTTTTATAAAGTACCATTTTTATTCCCTTTATTGGTTTCAGAAATTCTCATTTAGCTATTAATATTCTTTCCTCTCAAGCAGCTTTAATGAAAAAAACAACAAAAAAAACCTCTGGCCTGTCAGCAATGAGTCTGTGGACCTTATTAATTTCCGAAATAATACATATATTTTATTTCCTGGACTGCAATGCCCCATTCGGCAAGGTTTTTTGCCCATCTTTTCCTTATTGGTCTTACTACATTCAACCAAAAAATAAAAAAAATTAATAAATCATACTTAGGACTATGAATTAATCAATTCACAAAAATGTTACAAAGGAGAGATTATTGTATCAAAAAACTTTATTGTCAAATGATGTTTTCAAAATGGCAGATAAAATGTGTCTTTAACAGCAGGTTGTAAGGCTGCATGAACATACAATATCTGTTATTTAATCGTCAACAACACCCCATGTTTCCTGCAGGATCTAGTGGGAGGAAAGAAGAGTGTCATTTTCCATCCTTTAATTCAATAGTACCAACTACTAATTACAAGTCATTAGAGGAGCCTCTGTTGCTGATTTATTCCTGCTAACGCCTTAATCTATTACAATTCAACACATATTGTCTTGGCAAGGAAAAACTGATTCATTAATTAGAAAGACATGGTCAGATTTTGGGCCATGAAGGGGTCAAGTCAGATATAGAGATTAGGGTAAGCCACACAGGGCTGCTGTTATAAAAGAACAGTCTTTCAAAGGAAGAGTCATTTTCAACCCATCCACAAATACTGTTTATGACATCTGAAAGTGAACGTATTAGGTGCATTTTGTTCAATATATCCATTTATATGCATTTCTAAAATCAGTTAAAAAAATATGTAAATTATAGTTACTGTGCAGCAGTGAGTCATCAGGACTGGGCATTGTGAGGAGGAAAATACTAATAGAAAGAGGAAAACAACTGAAAAACAGGAGAACTGGACCAAAATGATCAAACAGTGAAGTCATGTCTCTAATCCACACAACACAATAATATTTCCATTCTGGACCATCTGGGTATTGACCTCACAACCTTTGCCATCATGATACATCATGATCATGTTGAGCTAACAAGAGAAGTCCTTCAAGATGGCAGGAATTACGAGGTGGCTTCACACACGGCTCTGAAAAACACGAGGACTTGTCAGCAGATCAACCTGGACCAAAGTCATTTAAAACTTCAATTAAAAGATTAAGTCATTCATTAATTTCTTCTCTAATCCAGTGATTCTCAGTCTTGGTCCTGAGGAACTGCATGTTTCAGATGTTTCCCTGCTCCAACACACCGATTCAAATCAGTTGGTCGTTATGAGGCTTTGGCTGAGCTCGATGACGAGCTGATCATCTGGATCAGGTGTGCTGGAAGAGGGAAACGTCTAAAACATGCAGGGCAGGGGGGCTTCCAGCACAAAGTCAAGTTGATTCTGTATCACCCAGGGCTCAAACTCACAAATTTAAACAGCAAGGGCAAGTCTTAATCCTGAGCTATGTGCCAAGGGAGGAACCAAAGGAGGCTTCACACTATGACTTACACAATACCAAGGGTTGCATTATTATTGCATTACAGTATAAAATTAGTGTAGAAATTCAGCTATCAAGATAAAATTCACACAGAGATGTTTGTAATTTATTTTTATAAAGATTGACTGTGATGAGAAACTGGTATTTAAATATGAAAATTTGCAGTATCTGCTTACAGCACTGATAATTCCTGCCAGCTCAGAGGATGTAAACAATTCTGCTCAATTGGGCTTACATTTTGGCAAAGTTGCTAAGTCGTAACAAATATGAGTGATTTGTTAAGAATTTTCAAAGTTTTAACTTTAGACAGTCGTTGTTGCACCACCATCATGACTATTAGCCATCAATGCTAACTGAGGAAGTTTGGCATAGGACTGGGACCTATGTGTTTTTTTTTCCTGCAGATTTCATGGTAGAAAGAAGAATAACAACATTGGCTCTTCCAAGATGGCAAAGATGTTATTATAATGTGAGAAATCACTGCTCAGACAACTCTCATGGCACAGCTGCCATAACAGACGTCGCCTGAAATGGTTCTACGTATCATTACATTACTTTTTTTTTTTTTTTTTTTTGCTCTAGTGGAGTTGGAGCCGACACATCATTTTATAAGACTGAATTATTTTAAATTGTGAATAGTGAATGTTTAACAGGAGTGACCCAGAGATCTCAAACCCAAAGAAAATTAACCCTGGGTCCCCACAAGATTTTGTTTGTGTAAAAGCAGCCGTCATGGACAAAATAAATCATGTGACATTTTGATATATGATACTCAGTTTGAAGCAGAAATTTGTACATGGTGTGTAACAGTAAAAACATTGACTTTAATGAACAAGATTTTGTTGTACCTACATCATTAATCATAAAAAGTACAGCATGTTTAATAATTTTTTTTTTTTTTTTTTTTACAAATTCTCCATAAAAAATAGATTTCTGTACAAAATGTTTTTTCTTTTGCACCTACTTCAAGTTCAGCAGCACATGATGATGGTGCGAAGTGACAGTGATGATAAGGACAATGAATATGATAAAAATATGATTTAGAATGATGCAACTACCTGGTGAAGACTTGCCATTTTCAGCATAACTCTAAACCATTTGGGACGGCAAACACACTTTTATAAGCAACAAACTTACTGCATGCCAGTATGTGTTGCTGGGAACAAGTCACTGCAACAAGTGTATGTAGCACTAATGTATGTGGTGCCCCAATCTACAAGCTGCCACCTGTTGAAATGACAGTTATCTGTTTGTGCTGATGAGCAAAGCAAGGCTGCGATCAACTCACGTTTAACTCAGATCCACCATGATGTTGTTGTTTTTTTGGTGTTTTTCTCCACAGGTGTATTGCTGAATGCATGGCAGAGAAGTTGTCCCATCCAAACTATTAAGAAAAAGGTGAAACTAAAGCCTTTCAAGGGTCAGTGAGTTGCAATACTGAATATTTTAATTTGACTGCACAGAAAAAAGAAACCCAAAGCAGCCCAGATTTATCTATGTCTACATCACAGACACACAAAGGAAGGTCAGATCTGCCTACATTTCCATATGGCTGCTGAGCTGAACACATGCTCGACACAGTTCCTCTCCACACAGGACTGATAATGGATTTTCCCTCAATAATCCCACACAGAAAGTTCAGGGACATCAGTTTTGAGTCCTCCCTGGGTGCACTTACAGTACATCAATATTTAGATGGCTCTCACAACTCATCTTATCTGCTTCTTTAAATCTGTTCTGCATTTATGAATTAATCGTAACATTTACAACTTCAGCTGGTATTTTTTAAAGCTCACGGCAACCTGGGACCCGTGTTTAAATGAGGACTGCCGACAGTACCAATTTAGAAAAAGAGAGAGACACATGGAAAAGTCTCAGAAGCAGAAACAACCTTGACATTTTAAAAATTTAGAGGGTAGTTTAATTATTTCATTTCAACTCGTAACCAGCTGTTGCTCTTTTTTCAACAGTGCATACTGCTGATGATTCAAAATGAAGGACAAATGTGGAAACGTCTACACAGATTATAAAATATATTGAGTAAAGTGAACATCGTCTAAATTTCCAAAGTATGTCAGAGTGTATTCAAAGGGATAACACAAATCTCATTTCCAAAAATTGCTGTAACTTTCACTGGCTAGAGGTCACTTAATCATACTGTATCAGCCCATACTGAGTATATGCACTCTTCCCTATTGTCTTACCTATGTTTCTCTAACAAAAATGAACAGAATGGGCAATCATGATTATCTCATTACACCACTATGGGTCCTTTAGGATTTAAAATATAGTTGTAGCACATATTCTGCTTCAATAAAACGGTTTTTCAATGTAGATCATGATCATGATACAAAAAGGATCTTAATCAGGGCCTCAACAATAGTCCCTCCTCCTCCATTTATAGGTGATGCCTTTCTTGCTAGTTCAATCATTCATAATCCTTTTCTTTGTCAAGAAATTTAATTATCTTAAGCTATCCGATTGACATCGGTCGGAGTATATATTGGACACACTAGGGATCTAGTTTTGTGACCCTGTAGACGACCTTACTGTTGAAACATATTTCATAGTGAAAAAAAAAATCTTTGTTCAATTAGGCCTATTCTGATCAGCTGTAATACTGCGTTCACTCTAATGCACCTCCACCAAGACTCAGCATATCTTTAGTCTACATTTCATCTTGCATTAGTCTGTGTATACCACAACCAAGGAGAGAAACAGTGTAATAAAATCTCTGTTGTAACCTTGAAACTTTATTGTGGCATATCACTTTGAATTCCTCTACACATAGGAATGATTATTTTTTTCTTGTTTGGGGCACATAGGAGACCTGATCGATGTAATTAAATGTTAAAAATGAAACCTTTTATTGTGCCTGTGGAAACCTTGCAGCCTCTACTTGACGGGTAGTATTATGCTCTCTTGACTACATAAGAAATCTCAGCTGAATTAAATCAATTAAGAGAGAGGCACTGGATACACTGAAGCAATAAAAAGGGAGGAGTACCATCTTGTGAGCAGACGCTCTACTGTTGTTTACAGTCGTCTTGTTTATTTCTGTGAAGAGATTTAAAATGTGTCCTCTATTATCTTTAACTAGTATGCACATCTGCATATCTTTCCTGTGCCTCAAGTGTGTGTGTTTCTAGCTGTCTGCCCATGACCCTTGCACTGAGCCTGTGACTGACAGCATAACAATGGATAGTATAACGCGTTCAATACCCTGTTTGCTTTTTCAGGACATTTAATTTGCAACGTTCTGGTTTGGAGTATTCATTTTTGACTACCAGAGCTGAAAATATAAATAGAAACTGTGGTTTCCTTGTTAATCCATTCTCACTTATTTCAGAATAGATGGATATGACAACCTTCTCATTCCAAATGTGTTTTTTTCTTCTTATTTTACTGAATGTGTTTCATGAACAAAAAAGTAATTTTATCAATTGTAATTTTTCATTTTCTGACTCTCACCATTTGATATATGTGTAATTGAATAGCTTTGTGATATATTGTTTATAGGTATTACAGTATAATGGACTGAGATTGAATATTTGAAAACATGAGGAACACATGGGACAATTCATGTGGACAATAAAAAAATCCTGCAATTTATAAAGAAAATGCCTTAAATGTAAATCAAATGCCAGAATGGTGTGCATGGAATGTAAAACGAACAAGAACCAGGCCTAGGGACACTGCAAGACACACACATTGTTACATCTGTGATCGAAACCAAGTGCAGCATTTTTTGAAAAATAAAAATATTTTGAGGGTACACTGCTAGAAATAACAAGCTTGGCAAGTGAATTAATACAATGACTTTTCTTGGATCCTGCAGACTTGTACATAGGTGTTAGTAATGTAAGACATTTTGATTTAAAATACCAGGAAATAAGCTGAATGCAAGGTTACACTTGCTAAACTTGTGTATTTGTTGCAGTGAGGTTCCAGCATTGATAAGCACGACGCAACTTACTCTCTGCACACGAGGTATTTCTCAAACAACGGAGGGGCTCGGGGATGATAGCTGTTGACAACAATAATTGTGCATATTGTCTCCATGCTGTATCAGTTTGTCCTCCTCCTTAAATGACCAATTCTCAAACTAATCACACACGCATGAATGCACACACACACACACACACACACACACTGGGGGCTCTTTAAAAAGGTGTGTTGAAATAAGATCATGTGCATCAGATGTGCAAAATGTGTTGAAGGATGATGCATGATAAAGTGAGCAGTTGTGGAAACACATCTTTTTAAAGAGAGTTGGAGAAAAGGTCACATGTTGTTTCTGAAAGCTTACACTGCATGCTGTGCTACTACAAGTGACCTACAGTGGAAAATTGGGCCCACATTCAGGTACTGTTTAATATGTGTGTATTACACCTTAGGAGTAGTATCTATAGTAGGGTATCTCAAACAATGATAGAGTTCAATGCTAAAACTAGCAGTGTGGTACAAGTGTTTACAGTAGTAACAGTAGTCAGTATGAACTTTCTGAAACAACCTCCGTTCTAAAATTGGCAACAAAACGGTGTCATTATATGACACTTGTATCTTGAAGGTCCACAAGTAAACTGATCCCAACTTTCTGGTTGGCCAGCTTGTTGTCATGGCAACAGAATAAACAAAATTATAGCATGTGGTCACACCTTCTGCTAGCAGGGAGCATGAAATATAAATGTGTATATACAAACACTCTGTAACCCTGTATTTAGTCACTTTGTCTTTTTAAAGATAGAAGCTTCTGAATAAAATTCTCTTTTTTTAATTACTAATTTTTCAAACCCATTTCAGACCCCAAAAAATTATTCTTATTTTCATACCCCAGTCAGAAAAACACACTAGTGCAAAATTTGTGCGGTTTATGAGTTGAGATAAAGTTTATATTTTGGGGTCCCCAGCAGTGGTGGTTTGGGAAGTCCCATGGGGCCACTGGGTTTTTGAACATGAAGTCTGTTCATCAATATCTTCACTGAAGAAAAATACCAGAAGAGACACTTAGAGATAATTATTAGCCTCTCTCTCCATAGAAACCTGTCCTTGTCCTTGTCTCTCTTTTCCAGTGTGACTGACAGAGGTGTCTATCTGTCCATTTGTCTGTGTCCGTCTGTCGGATTTCTGTCAGTCAACCAGTCTGTCTGTTACTCCTTGCATCTATTTCAGATTTGTGGCTGGAGAGTATGCTGTAGAAAAAAAAAGCAGTCATCACTTGACTGATGATCCTGACCGCGGTTGAGAGGACACCAATCATTTCCTGGATTTGGCCACAGCTGTTTGCAGCAGTCGACGGTCTTGACAGCTTATTGCCTCCAGGTTTTCACTTGTTCCACCAACAAGCGCAGAGTCCTGGCTAGTCCAAGAACAGGAATCACTTGTCTGAATTTTTGATTATGTTAGACAGGCATCTGGAAACCAGTCCATTGTGTAAACCATTCCAACAACTCAACTATCTGGTTTTGTGGTTCAGCACAGTCTGTCTAGTGCTAATGTATTGTGTCTAGGATTGGTTTTAAGTGTGTAATACCTCTGTAGAATATTTGGAATGGTCCAAACCTCATCTAGATTTTGTTCAGAGTTTTCTCATTCTAAACCTGGAAAAAATAACATTTGCAAATGCTTGATTTGGTATGTTTTAGCCTAACTGGTTGCCAAGTACTGTAGGTAGACATGGTCAAGAAAGGCAATACAGCAAGAGGCAGACTTGAAATACAATAGCAGGAACTGATTATAAAATCCAACAACTCAACTTACCGTACCTCTTTGATTGTCCTGCTACATTTAACCAAACTCATTCTCCAAGTAGGCTAAAACAAACATTTAAAATTTCTCTGCAACTGCTATTTGACCCTTGCTTGACTATAGCACAAGTGAACCAATCCTAGAATTAATTTAATACTCATATCCAGTACTGTAGACTGCATTTGGTTTACAGTAGTCTGTACAATCAATGGCAGATTCCACCAGAACAGACTCTGTAAGCTGTCTTTGCGTCAGAGAGTCCAGTCCTGTCAAGTCCAGTGGGATGGAACTCCAGTGGGAGATTTTTGGTCCAGCACGAATGATGGCATTTGTGTTGGCAGACAGGAACCATCCTATTACTATTTGATGTCTGGAGGGGGTTGAAGGGTGGAATAGTCTATGTGCTTCCCCTGAGGGTGGACCCTTGAATCGGTCAAACCCATCTCTGCCCTGCAGCAGGGGAGTTAGTGAGCCTATACCACTGTGCAAATTTGTCATGGGGTTAGGGATGGGTACACTGCTGTTCAGGCTGCAGGGAATGGGACTGGGCCAGGTGACTTTTCATCATGACGTTGGGGTAAAAATTTCTTTCTGTGTTTGTCCTGGCTATCTGAATAGCATACGCGCTTAAGAAGAATTGTGGTCCCACCTCCTGAACAACAGATTTTACGTTATTTGATGGCATCATTGTTTTCTCCCTCGTTCATTGATTCCAACCTATTTGACTCTTTCAGACTTCAGTGAGAGGTGATACCATTGTTGGGAGTAGAACGTGGAGCAGAGCTGCATTACTGTGCAGATTATGCTGACAGACAACCAGCATTCTACAACACAGGCTGCTCACGGTAAAAAGTCAGAATCATCAGTTTGTCCTTTGTTCTGCTTGGTTTACCACCCCACAGACTGCAACAGGGAAGTTGGACTGGACCACTGTATAGGTAGTGGCAGGTTTGTTGGACTATACCACAGTGCAGACTGTATTGAGTGTGGTATCGAATCGAACTGCTTTAGCCTCAGTAGGCTTCATGTTGGTGTCGTACATTGGGTTTTCAAAGGATGCCTGGCCATTGGAGCTCTCATGGCCAACATAGCCATTGAACTGGACCTTGGGGCGCGTCCTGAAAAACAAAATGAGAAGCATAAACTGGTGTCACTGTTGTAACTATGAAAAGTAAACATACAAACAAAAGGGTGCAGAAACACCAAATGACAAGTAAACAAAAATGATTTAGACATTTGGGACAGTAAGATTACAATTCTCTCCAAAATCAAAATGACATATTTTTCCAGACTCATTGTTTTGGTGTGATTTGCCCAGTTTCAGAAATACTAGCTGTAGAGATGTCTATCTACTCTATCTAGATGGCACTTTGCTTGGATAGATAGATATGTAGTTGGTTGACAGATTTACCCTCGAGATTAAAGGCACAAACTTAGTGAGAGCAGGTTTCTGTTAAAACTCTACAAATTTCAGGAAAGATTAACAACTGCTTGCTTCAGTGATTTATCCGCCCAGTGCCATCTGCTGTGAGTTTACTTGCACACAACCAGCCATCATCCTGTGAATGGTACCAAGTGGTTTTAGTTCAAAAGAATACATTACTTGATTTGTCTAAATAAGGATTTTAAGAAATTTACTGCAGGGGATCAGACATACGTACAGTGAAATATAACTACCCCCTTCTAATTTTTCTGGTTGTCACAGATTACATTTTTGGATATTCAGGCCTATAATCCAGTTGGATATAATCATTTACTCCCAAACCCTGCAGAACTATTAGCAGGGAGGAGTGCTGCTGCTAAAACGCTGTTTGACTCTGACCTCATTAAGAGTCTGTGTACGTGTGTGTATGTGTGTGCTATTCTTATTTGTGAGTGTGTGTGTGTGTGTGTGTGTGCATGCACTGGTAGAAATCCAACCCTAGGGAGCCACTAAGCCAACCCTACATCCTCAACTCATTACTTTACAAAACTGCACACAGACTAGCAAACACCACAGACCTCCCTGTGTGACAGTAGTTCGAATCGCTGCTCTAGTTTCTGGTTTAATTTCTTTGACGGTAATATAGATGCTGTGCAGACATGTGGGCCAAAGCAGGAAGAAACTGCGGTGTACAAAGTCACACCTTGCTTTTAGTTTTCATTGAAGTTAATGCGTTGTCATGTGAAGAAATCACTTCTACTTCTGTGGCCTTGCCATTATGTTGGACTATAAGCATTATGTTAGCAAAGGCAACTTAATCACACACCAGCTTTTAAATCAAGATTAAAGTAATGAAAGTTACAGGAAATAGTGGAGAAATATGAAAACAAAAGCATAAAGAAATATGCATATTACTTGATAGACCATAGTCAAATGAAGTATTTGTTCTTGGTGACATTATGCTGACATAAAGATGACAATGAGATTAATGACAAAATAAGATGCCCTTTATCTAGATTTAGATGAGGCCTGTTTTAACACAGTAGGGCTGCACTGATTTTCAAAACCTGTCCATTTTTTCCTCAATATAAAGGCCACCCCAATTACTTTTACCTGATGCGAGTCTCCTTTTCCCATTTCCTTTGGAATTAATATTCATTTTATACTTTATTTTACAGCAATACACAAAATGGTGTTTGACAAATTAAATACAGTAAATTTGAAGTTCATATTTTTGGTAAATTGTGCAGCCGTACTAAACAGCATGAAGAAAAATCTGAAAACTAAAAACAAGGGATGACAAGTTTGACAGAGGATGTGGCGGCGGGCGGAGGTCTGGTTGCTGTTGGAAACCAGGTGAATGACAGGAGTCAGTCTTACCTGCCGCCAGGCCCCCAGGGGACTTTTGGTCTCTCATTGTCATCTGTGTCAGCAGACAATGTCCTGCATACAACCATCACTTTAATATACACGCACTAGTATTGCATACTGCTATCTGGCAGGCAGGCTGTGTAACAGAATTAAAGTAATGTAATGGTAAGGGTTAATCATCTCACAAAGTAGATATCTACTTGAATATACATTCCGTGTTTCCTCCATAACATCAAGAAGAAAGAACAATATTTCACTGCAGCTCACAGCTGCCATAAATGACAAGCTAAGAGATGAATGGGACTTTAAGATTAGTAAGATGATTTTATAAAACACTGAGTGATCGAGTGCAGAAGTCAGATCATTCCAAAGATCTATAATCTCACACAAGCCCTTCGAAAAAATTAATGATGACATTTTACCCTAAATATAATTCTGCTCAATTAGCATCTTCTAGCTATTGTATGTCTTTTGTGAACTTTCTAGGAACAGTAATTAATATCTAAGGTCAGTCAGATTTCACCCTTCACTTATTTGGAAACATTCATACTTATTTTTCATCTCATGCATCTGAATTCAATATAACATAGAATCTTCAATGAAATTAAGGAGCATGATGCTTATGAACAATAATGCCATCCATAATTGCTTGTAGGATGTATAAAGGTATTTCTTTTTAATCATTTTGTGTAAATGTAGTGAAGCAGAGAGCTGAAATAGATTAAACAAACTACGTTTTTAATGACTTTGAACAACTATAAACAATGATAGGCAAAACAGTATATTGTACGACAAGTAAGCAAAGAATTAGGTCTAACAGTACAAATAGCATCGTCCTATAAAAAAAACCGAATTATTCATAGAGAGCATGATCTCAGGGATTTTAGTCTAAGGCATTACAGTGTCTGAATATGAATTAAACAAGAAAGCATGTGTGGAGTGCTTCCTGCTTCTTGTCTAGGCTGCACCTCTGGTTTCCAAAATATTTGACTTGAATTCATGGACTATTTTTGTTGTGTTATTTTTATTTTTTCCCCCTCCGGACAACCAAAAATCCATGTAAGCATGTGACTCCAAAAGTGTAACTACTGCAGCAAAATGTCCAGCATCTAAAAAAAAAAAAAAAAAAAAAATGTAATCGTAAATGTTTTCTTTAAATTGATATTTTAAGGTGGAATAAATGCTATCACATTTGTTAAGTACTATGGTTGTAGATGCGTTCCATTGTTGCCACTTAACTTTAAATTATAAGAACTTGTTTAAGGAGTATTTCAAACAAGACATTTCGCCTGTGACAAATTTAATGCGAAGGCATTTAAATCCCTATCTTTGAACACGTTTGATTTTAAATTCAGCCTCCACCTACTGTAAACTTTTAACCCATCAGAAGAGCATCTGCATCTCTCCTTAATCCTAAAAATGTTTGATGACTTTTTCGAGGGTTAATAATATTGATGAAACATGTTTAGTCAAAGATCAAAAGTTGAACAAAACGTGTCACTGAAAATGTGCTGTTGCTTTGAGAAGTTTGATAAATAAAGGTTTAATTTGGATGCCAGCCTCTTAACATTTACCAATTAGACTATGACAATTTTGATAAGCATTAGGAAAGATTCCATGGTGGATATTATCTATTAGTTATTCATCATGTGAACTGGGTAAAGATCTACAGATCAAGATGTTGTTTATGTTTCCGTTGCAATAAAGAAATTAACTTTAGTCCTTTCAATTTCCTATATTCAATGGTTTTACATCACATTTGACTGAGGGCACCACACAATCATTTATTACAGAGATAACAGACAAAGCCAGAAGACAAATGCCTGTTTTGTATTCTTCTCTGTTTTTCTCTGATGGTTTTACGTTGAGGATAATGGCTTACCTGTGCTTGTAGAGGTAGAAGGCAAATCCAGACAGGATAAGGGCAAAGAAAGGGACTAAGATGGCTGCTGCCACAGAACTGCTATTTGTGTAGGGGTTGGATGGGTCCATCGCCATGGTTACCGGGCCTGCGGGTACAGACACAGATAAGCCCACAGAAGTAGAACACATGACAAGCAGAAACCCTTTAGTGCACATAGAATAGATGCTTACATCAGCTTGTTTACTCAGTCTGAAATACAATATATTTTACACGACACTAACAGAGAGATTTCAATATTGATATTTTAGTTGGACTGAATATTTTAGAAAGTTCAAGCCTTTTCTGTTTGGTGTGGTTGTTAGTGGTTACGACCCACCTTGCCGCATCAGATGGAACTTGCCAAAGTCTTTACTGTGAATATGCCCCTGGTACACAAAGGTCTTCTGATCTGATTCTGCAGTAACCTGAAAAACAAAACATGCAGATTAATATGATCACAGACAATCGGAGGTACCGTATATGTTCTCATAGCATTAAAGTAACTGGACTGTACTTAAAAAGCACCTTTCTAGTCCGACTGACCACTCATGAAAAGCGCCACCTCCTCCATTCACGTTATCAGTCACACACTAATGGGACAGCCATTGGGGTTCAGTATCTTGCCCAAGGATACTTCGACATGTAGACTTCAGGGGCTGGGGATCGAACCACCGACCTCTGAGCCACAGCCGCCACAGGATTATTTAATGGAGATACAAAATTCTAGTCTGTCACAGAGGTAGTACGATGGATGGTTAATTATATTATACTGTACTATTCGTCTTAATCAGTTCTTTATGGTAAAATGATCAATCATTCAATGCTATGTGACACTAAATGCATTAATCAGGTAGGATTTTACATCATGCTGTATTGTGATTGCCAGGTTCTATCCTGTCCTTGCTTGTCATTATCAGTATTCCTCCACCTCCCGGTGCTCACCTCCTTCTCTTCCCCTCTCCACCATCTCTTGTTTGGAGATTGAAAAAAATTGGACCGATGTTTTAATCACAAATCGACAACCGATTTTTCATCTTCTACCTGCAAAAAGATTGTTTTTTCAGGATACACAGCTTGGCCATTTTTAGCCTGGATCCTCTCCCCCTTGACTGTTTCTATCTTTTGTGATAAATTGGCTGCTTATGTGTCTCCTTCCTTCCCTCTTACATTCTTTATTTCCTCCATCCCTGCCTGCCACTATGTTTTACAATCTCCCGACTTGGTCCCTCCATCCCATCCTCTCTTCACAAACAGGATCAGGTTTTTAATGCAGTTGTAGACATGGTCTTCGGGAGTCCCAGGTTTAAATATCACATCAAAGCGAGATGAAAAATCTACATGGACCCCACAAAGAGAACCACCAAGATGGCTCACTAGCTATCAGCTCCAGTAAAAAGAATGTTTTGACAGTAATGTGCATATGCACAGTACAAGAGGCCATTCATTCAACATACTCATGTTTTTGGTTTACGGTGAACTTAATAAATCCAACTAATAAAGGCGAACATGATCCAGCGTTTTAAAGCACCCGGCTTAAAATAGAAGAGGTTGATGTTTCATAGTGGATAATCAAAGCACAGGAGCTCAAGTTTATTACAGTTCATTACAAATTCAGTGGTGGGTGTGTAGCCTAATGAAGGCTCTCAGTCAAGTAGCAGAAACAGAACCTCTGATTGGTCGACAGATTCACCCCAAGGCGTAGGATTGTCAGTGGAAGGCTAGCAATCATGCTAACAACAACAACAACATTAACTCTGCATCAACATGGTAAAATGGATAAATAAACATAGAATACATTTAGCACTGGGTTTTTCCACAATGGATTTAGTCTCCAAAAAGACAAAGGAACTCAGGGCTGGATTACAAAGCTTCTAAAAGGGATGCAATCACACCAGATCGGGACAAAAAGTCTCTAACATGCAGCCATACATATTTAACATGTCATATACGACATATTTTGATGTTGTGTACAACATAACCCGGTAACACATTACTTTACACAGACATAATGATATTACTGAAGTCCTAAGTTATTAGTAATTTAAGTATTATCAGAGTTTATTATTAGAGTTTTTAATCATTGAGATTACTACAAAGAAAAGAAAGTTTGCCAATGCTTGAATAAAATTGAGTGAAATCTGATTGATACACAAGATTGTGGAGCTTACTCTTGTACACACTAGTATGATACTTTTAACAGTAGTGTGTGATCCTAGACCTATTTCTAAATGAGAATTACAAACAAATGATTCTTTTGATAAAAACAGTGTTTTTATTTCTCCGTATTATTGTTTTATACTATTTATTAAAAAGACATTAATGCTTTTAGAAATGGATTTTGGATAATGATTATTTAGGTGAATTAAAATTCATGTTTATTTATTAATTCTTTTTATTTTTATTTTTTTACTAAAGGTGTGCGAAGAAAAATATCAGACAAAGTTCTTGCAAAAGATGTCCTACTGTGTCCACTGGGCAGAAGTGATCACCAATTAGATGTGACATGTAGGCTTCAAGTCTTAATGGCAGACTTAGTTAATAATATTAATTGTTAATTATAGGATGTCTTCTTTTATACCACACTACAGCAGTTTAAAAGACCGCAAACATTGTGGATAAAAAAAATGAAAGGAGAAGGGGACAGCACTTTCATTTCAGCCATATGGTGCGTAGTGATAAATGTGTTGGGATTTATGGACTATGATGACTTTAAGGGACTTCATGTAATGGTGATAATTTTATAGAATTTAAATCATTTCTCACACCTTGATAGGGAGAACGTTTTATGGTAAAGCACATCCTTCCTCTATTTGAAAAGATGTTAAATAGAGGTCATCATATGTTAAAATGTTTTGCATGCCACTGAGAATTTATCTGGAAATTTGATACACCTCTCTTGAGTAATGTGGTTACAGAGCAGGGCAGGGTAATAATGAAGTATTATCATTTATGAATTAATTCATCTTGTTTTCCAAAAATATTCACTTTCATGTGGTGATATTGGCTTTCATTATTTAAATGCATAAGAACCTTTGTTCCTTTTTAAATAATTCACATAGAAAAATAAGAGGAAGTTTGTCTTACATATCCGTCCATAGCCCAGTTGTCGTTCTTAAATTTGCTGAGGTAATGCTCTGTCGGCCCTTTCACCTGGTAGACTTTCAGAAGCAGCTGGTTTTCCTCTGACTTATAGGTACCTGGATGAATAGGGAGATGAAAAGAATGAGGTGCCTCAACCTGCTGTAATTTTAATAACACAAACTTGGTGTCTATTTTGAGTTGGCACTAAACAAGAAAAGAGAAAGCCGCTGAGGTACCACCATGGGAGGTTGACAGGATGGTAGGAAAACAGACAGACATGCTGACTGGCAAACAGAGAGAAGGAGACACCTTGACATTTGGAATTATCATACTCTATTTACTTCACTCAGCACTTGACACATTACTGGGGAAAAAGTGACATTTACCCTTCAGCTACATGTCTCCACTTGATTTACTATAGTGCCAGTACAGAGACTGTTGCTGTTTAATATGACAGGCCCATGCAAAAGAAATCTAACACATGCAAAATGAAATCATCTTATATGTTGAGAGCCCTCGTCTCTCCCACCCACAGGGAATCTTTCATAAGACCAGGATCAAGCTGAACTATTGATTGTAAAATGTCAAACCAAACCAGTGGGAGAGTCATAAAGTTGCTAAATTGGTACTCTTTTGTCTGGTACCTGTCAGTATTTCTATGTATTTACAAAACAAATGAATACAAAGAAACCAGGTTCTGTGGAGCTGATGCTGAAGTAAAAATTTGGCCCTTCAGACTAGTGTGGTGGCTCTGGAGATGTACTGGTGTAAAGGGACCAGTCACACATCTTGCCAGGTGGTTTATAACTCCCACCACTACCCTTGCATGTTGCATAATTTAATGCATTAATAGCCTATAATTCCTCTTCTCTGTGTGCTCTACAGCTCCTGCACAGCACAGATCTCTTTTTTTCAGACTGTGAATGTGTATATTTGTTACACAATTAGTAGCAATTTATGGAATCGCACCAATTTTCACATAGATATCACTGCTGACTTCCTAGTGAGCATGAACACCTACAGCGATAATTCCACTGATTCACAAATCATTAACATCTAAAGTTTCTTTCAACTTCATTGAAAACAAAGGTTGTTAGGTCACAGTAATTCCCAGGGATATTTCTACAGGCAAAACAGCATGCTGCACCTGTGAAGCAGGAATGTGTATGCATAACTGGGCCATCAAATGTAATCAGTGTAAAAAGTGGGTGACTCCTTTGCACTTTTGCTGAAAAGAATGAGAATTAGACAGGTTCATTTAGCTATCACTTTAATATCATATGAAACAATCTATTTCCCATCCATTCACTAGATCTCCTTATCTTGTCCACAGTCATTAGGGGAAAGTCGTTTCTATTTCATGCACATTTTATGACTTCTAGCTCTGAAAGCTTTAAAGCAAGATAATAATAATAATATTAAAAATAATAATAATAATTGACTTAATTTTTACCTGACAGTCTGATGGATACGCCGCTGGTCTCCAGTAATGTGACGTTAACTCTGCCGCTGGTAGAATTGAAGCCCGTGACCGTAAATGTGGTGGCCTGTCTCTTCCCTAGATACTCGTAAAAACCGCTCCACTCAGAGTGTGGAGAGAACACATCCACAGGAACTGTAATGGAACCACAAACACACAAAAAAAAGAAGTAATTCAAAGCTTGTTTGACATTTATTTAATCAGAAGATTAAAACAGCTGCCTCAAAGCATGAACAGCAACACCAAGTGACTTAGTTTTAAGGGATCAACTGGAGCATTCTTGTCACTCCATGTTTGCAGCCTTTCCCAGCCACAAGTTAGAAGTCACTAATTAAAAGCGGAGGAGAAAAAGGGGTCAGGATTAGGATTGCCCTTTTGTGTTTGCCAAGAAACAGATAAAACATATTTACCTCTGGTTCCTACATAATTGACCTCTCCAGTGGGTTAGTCTCTAAATCCCACACGTAAAGCTACGACTATTCTTGTAAAAGTTGCAAAAATATGCTCTTTTTCTGTGGTGTTAGTCTCTCTTCACTGGCTCTCTTGAGATGCAAATATTGATTATCAAATCCTCCTTCACACTCACAAGGTATTACATGGTATTGCACTTTAAGCTTTCATCCTATAAATCAGAAAAAAGACTACAGAAGAGCTTTCAGTCAACACTCACAAAACCCATCGACCCACAATAACTACTCCGATCAGGAAAATACTTAAAATTAAAATCCCGTTTATTCTAAAATAACATGGACAGTATTTCAAGGAACAGTGGAATAAACAGTTTGTGGTTTAAGTACTACAATCTATTGTGTGTGTGTATTGTAGTTTATTCTTCATACCCCGAATCTTGTTCTTCTGGACATCCGACTCTCCTCTGCCTTTAGGGTTGACTTTCACTCCAACTGAAACAGAAAAGAGCGCTAACTTTAGTTGAGCTCATTCTGCTTATTGGCAATGTATTTGGTACAGATGACAAAATAGATGACAGATTTAATGTGACGGGACTGACAGAGAATGTTAGTATGATAATGGAGGGACTTGTAATCTAATTTAACATTTGTGCATTCTGGGATTGCACAGAAATGAAAGGAAACGCAAGGCAGAAAACAAACAACTCTATTTCCTGTCTGGTTAAAAACCTGACTGTTTTTGTCATTATTCATCACTATTCACAGCAATACCCTATTTGTATTTGAGACTATGGCTACCAGAATGTGTTACAAAAAAATAAATAAAACATCACCACAACACTCATGGCTCGCCTGAGGCCGTTTTAAGAGAGTATAGTAATAATATCAGTGATAATATGTGTTTATCTTGACCCAAATTGTGACATTCATGTTATATTTAAGGCTAAACATCTACCCATGTTATCCAAGCAGTGCATTTTCAAGATAGGATCTGAATACCTTTACAGAGCGGGGGTTTGCCCGACCATCTCCCATCACTCTTGCAGGTTCTGTGCTCTGATCCCCCAGCAAGATAGAAACCATCTTGACAGGTGTAGATTAGCGTATATCCCAAAGTGGGCAGGTCCATAGATCGAACATCGACATTACTTGGGGTTTCTGGCTGTCTGCAAGAATGAGCTGAATGATGGGGAGGAGAAAAAAAAACCCACAGGATTATCATTGGCAATGTTTTATTCCCTACAAAACCAAAAACAACAGAAACATCCTCAACCTCATGACAAACACAATATATGATAAGAACAAATAAAATTAGTACACAGAGCAATAAGAGACATGTATTTCTTACCGATGCATTCAGGTTGAGTTCCACTCCAGGTTAAGTTTTCTAGGCATGTTCTTGTAGTGGAACCAAGAATGTGGTAGCTCTTACGGCACTTGAAGGAAATCTTACTGCCAACCTGTAATATGCAAGCGCACAAAAAAGGTTCTCTTTATCCACCGTTAGACATACAGCTTCTTCAGACCTTCCCCTGTCAACAGGATGTGGTAATAAAATAACATTTTTATTCTGTCAAAAATGGACTCATTGGTAACTCTTTAAATCTAAATAAAGAACGATAAATATCTATTTTTATCACTGCATCTCTTTTAGCAGATGTTAGAACTGCATAATGTGGGTGGTAATGACTACCTTCCTTATTTGAGATGCCAGACAGTAAATTTGTAATATCCAAATTGCTTTAATTCCATTAAGGATTGTATGGCTAATATATTCCATCAACATGTTATAGTCTGGGCTCAGGACAGCCAAGTTCCTAATACAAAAAATAAAATAAAAAATACAGCCTCTCTACAGTATGTCATCTGTAAAGTCTACCCTTAGAAATTCAGATGCCAATTTTGATCTTCACTTTTGACCTGAATGTGTATGATTGGATCTAGTTTTTCCAACTGAGGGTCTTTGCAACTTTGCTTAGGTGCATCCTTCTGTGACATAAAAGCAGCAAAATACAAATACTGATGTTATTTTTTTTTTTTTACATGATCAGCTAAAATCCCCACATACAACTACTCATGTTAACATCCTTCTAATAGCTCGTCAACGAATTGAGATGTTAAGCACTGATACCTAAACTACTCACAAAAAAAATCTGCAAATTGCAGCCGTTTTACCAAGTATACAGTCCACCGATATATATCTCACCTGAAAACCCTGGGCCATGACTGGGATACCATAGGCTGGGGTTCCTGGGTCACGGCAGCTGTTGAAAGCTGGGTCTACACACACACACACACACACACACGGCCATGTAAAAATCATCGTCCAAGTCAAACAAGCATTCTTATGTTTTATACATAAGCTTACCAATGTTCTTAACACAGACTGTCAGCTACATTATTATCGTTCTATTATTATTATCTTTTTGTCACTCTCCCAAATACAACTGGATGACCTTCTTTTTCCTCAGCATCGCAACAACCGATACGGGACATACAGTAAGCATAAGTGTAGTAATTCATTTAGACTGTAATGGAGACATGAAAGCAGATAGAAATGGTATGTGTATACTGAAAGTATTAAGTAAAGAATTAGTACTGTACATTGAAGTAGTTGAACAAATGTTTGTTACTTTCTACCTCAGCAAGAGCTCCTAGGACTTACAATAATGAAAAGGAAAAAGACTAACATCATGCATCAGCAGCTATAAAACAAACGGTTACAAGAAGTAATTCAATAGTGGTCAGGGCCTAGGGTACCACCATGGATATGTTTTATTGTTATGTATGACAGATAACAGTTATTTAAAGTGGAGGATATGACAGGAATTCTTTGATGGCCAAGGTGTTGCTCCAAGGCTGCTCTCCACTTCAGCTCTTACACAGTGCTTTTTCCCCATGTAATTACATAACTTGTTCCAAAATAAGCTTCAGGCTTTCAGAACAGAAACCTAAATTTCACTTCACAAAATGATGGGCTACTTTCCAAGATAAAAATCTTTATAGAAAATGAATGCTCAGTCTGCCAAGGCTACAAAAAAATAAAATTAATTAAAAATTAAAAATCTGGATGTGCACCTTCATCCAGATCCATCTCAAAATTTTGTCACATTTTCCCTATTCCATTGTTTTGAGATATTCTGTTAACTAACAAACAGTCAAACAGAGATGAAAACACAAGCTCATTGACAGAGGTGACTACACACATCAACTATTGATTAGATAATATCTTCAGCTCTATCTGCATAGGAATACTAACGCTAAAATGTGTACGAGGGTACGCTCACAATCTTGTTTACCAATAATTCGATTTCACTGATAATTACTGATGATTTTTTCTTAGTAGTTAACAAAATTCAGGCTACTCACAATTATGGAAAGATCAGTTTTGCATAAATGTTCTGTCAATTCTTTTAATTTTCTCTCTCAAATGTGTGCTGATTTTTCCGTGTGTGATGCAGAAGGGTGTTACAAGTGATGATGACTATGTTTGTTATTATTTCCTTGAAAGATGAGCACATAAAAGCCTTGAAGAAAACCTGCCCTTCTCGAAGGCACTGGTTGTCTGTCAAGCATTCAATTTCAATTTTCAATTTCAATTTTATTTCCTTTGGACCCCTCCTTGGGGCATAAGGAACAGAAACAACACCACAAAATAGGCAGCAACCAGTGTACAGTCAAAATATATGCACAAAGTAATTTGGCAATTAAAAGCTGCTTAAAATTTTCTTAATAAATTTGACCTAATTAAACAAAACTTTTGCATTTGTGGAACCCATTAACTTTTGGAATTTATGTAAACTAGGAAATACTCTATAATATCTTCTAATCAAAGCATTTCTATCTTCAGAAAAAAAAGAACAAACAAGCACATAATGAAACTTGTCTCCAGGATCTCCAGTCAAACAAAAGCTACATGGTTTGCAAATATTTTCACGATCATATCTTCTCTCTGAGACGAGCAAATTATGGCTTCCACATCGGAATTTTGACATAATGATTTTTTTTGGCTGGTCTCAGCAAGGTCAGATACTTCTCAAAGAAAAAAAAATCACCTTTAAACAATTTATACATATCACATAAAGCATTGCTAAATACTATACATGCTATATCATGACATTCATTGTCTGCCAATCCAAATTAGTTTGAACTGATCTGTACCGAGTTCATTAACACAGTGAATAACACAGTTGTTACAGACACAGGCATTTAGCCACTTTCTCACACAGGGTTGACAAATATAAGAAACCCCCTTTTTTGATAAGCAGGGTGGAGTTTATAATTTTTAAGGTATCATCTGGACTAATCTATTTGCAATGTTTCTAAATATTAAACATCCTGTACTCTAGACATTCAACATTAGAAGAAACTCAGGCTGCGATAATGATGGCACCAGACAATAACTGTAGTGATCACACACTTTGCTAATCTCACTATATTATAAAACGTTGACGGAGTTATGTTATAAAGCTAAGTCTAAGGCTAATCATCATCATCGCAGTGCACTAACTGCATTTTAAAAACTGAAACATACATTTGCAGTGTGTTTGAGGTCAAAAGTGATTTGGTGTGCTTGTGCTGCTAGTCTGTATAATTACCTATACAGGCAGGTTGCTGGCCACTCCAGGTCCCATCAGCTTGACAGACTCTGGAGACGGAGCCGACCAGCAAGTAGGGGGCATGACAGTAGAACCGGACCTCTGACCTGCATAGAATAACAAAAAAGATGATGATCGGGTCTGGTCTCCATAGGACAGGGGAGGGTATAAAATGTAAGATGTATCCGTAGATTTCTGTCAAAGCCCTTCATCTTGGGCCAACGTCTATTTTGTCCGTTCAATGTTTCAAACCGACATCCAGACATGGGGGAAAAATGTGGAAAGTTTTTAAAAATATATTTGGCAACTTTGATGGAACAAAGAACACTTTCCATCACAGTTTCACAATAAAGACAGACCAAATCCATCATTATACTAAAGACATGCTGTATACATGTGTACAAGACATGTGTGCTTCTGTACACTGTGCTGCTGCAATACTGTGAATTTCCCCACTGTGGGACTAATAAAGGGATATCTTATCTTATCTTATACTGTATTGTAAAAACTGTATTCAAAATGCCTGATAGTCTTTCTGCAACATTCTTTTGTGTTGTTGAAAAAAAATGAATGCATGAACAACAGTGTCTACAGTAAGTCAGTAGATGCTAAGCACTGACCGATAGGAGAAGATGTTCCCCTCTCTGTATCCTCCCCCAGGAGAGCCAGGGTCCCCACACAGGACAGCTTCAATGAGACAACAGATATGTTTAGAACTTTGTTTGAGCTGCTACTGAAAGAGAAACAGTGATGTGGATCATTTAAAGTTGCTTGGTAAGCGTTTTTCCGGTAGCGTAGGCCTGCTAACTTACGCAGACACTGTGGCACGTCTCCTGTCCATGACCCATTCCCTTCGCATGTTAACACGGCGGGAGTGGATAACTGAAAACCATGGAAACAACTGTAGCTAACACTCGATCCCCATGAATGGTCAGTCCCTTCCACTTTCCCATGATGTACTTGAGGAGGTGGTCCACACTGGATCACTGCAACACATAAAGATGTAAAAGATCACTGACAATACTGATGACATCATATTATGTCAATCCACACAGCTTAAAGGAAAACATGAGGTTCAATGCACTGGTCCTTCCTGTGTGTGTGTGTGTGTGTGTGTGTGTGTGTGTGTGTGTGTGTGTGTGTGTGTGTGTGTGTGTGTGTGTGGAATTAAAATGTAGACAGCAGAACCAGTTTTGGAAAATAACTAAATAAAGTAATATATATTTACTCAAGTCATGTATTTAAGCACATTTTGAGGTACTTATAATTTACATTTTATGCAACTTTATACCTCTACATGATATAAAATGTATGATATATTATATATTTGAAAAGTTACAACATTGATTCAAATAAAAATGTATTGATCCCTTGGGGGGAAATTGACAAGCTACCAAGCAGATAAAGTGTATAGAGCAGGTCAAATTAGCTCCACCTTTAGTAGCTTCAACAATGAAAAAAACAAAACAAAAGGTGATTAATCAGTATTCATATTCCAATAATATAATATGCTGTATTCTGAAATGGACAGATCTGCATAATGAGTGAATGAATGAATGGACTTTTACTCATGTAGAAAATTGAATGTACGATTTTCATTTGTGACAAACTGTATTAGTGCTACTTTAAAGTACAGGTTTTGAGTAATTCTTCCTCCTCTGAGCAGTGAAAAAAAGACACATGGTTTTTAAAAGTATGCCAATAAGTCAGTAGTTATATTGGGATATTTTTAATTCATTTGATCTTTTGCTAAAATCTGCAATTTTATCTTCAGTGGAGACAAACATATCACTATCAAAGTGAACAATAAAAAAACAGTGAAACCTTGTCCATGTAGTCCAAAGATGTGAAAGATATGAACCAGCATTTGAAACAGTGCCTCTATGAAGTACGCTGTTACATTTGCCAAAGATTTTATAATCAGTATGTCCCAGAGAAAATGCAGGAAAACGCCTGATGATGCTAACCAATATGCCACACCCTGCCCTCCCCCATCTAATCTCTGATGTCCTTACGGTGAAGGAAGAAAAGGAAGTCTGTGATGTTATGACAGGATATTGTTTATACTTGATGTTACACCAGCTTCCCAAGATTTCAAGAAACCCACTTTGGGCATGCACGATTTCACACAGCGCATTGTGTGAGCATAGGTATCATCAACAGTATAACTTCATAACACCCTGATAAACATCTGTGTGTTGTGAATTAGTGTACGTGAGCCTAAGTCTGTATGATAATGATAACCATCTGCATAGTTTCAAACATCTAATAAAGTCAGTGTAATTCTCTTCTAACCAGGAAACAGATGGTTTCATGCTCAATTCACTCCGCTGTGATGACAGTTCACACAAGCATAGCGGGAGGGAGATACACAAACAGAGATGCACACACAAACACATACATGTTGTATATATAGTAGATAAAACTATATATAAAAATAAATATAAATATAAATATATAAAAATAAAAATAAATATAAATATATATATAAAAATAAATATAAATATATATATATAAATATATATATATAAATATATATATAAATATATATATATAAATATATATATAAATATATATATATAAATATATATATATATATAAATAAATATAAATATATATAAATATATAAAAATATATATATATATAAATATAAATATATATAAATATATAAAAATATTTATATATATAAATATATATAAATATATAAAAATATTTATATATATAAATATATATATATATATATAAATATATATATATATAATTTATATATATATAAATATATATATATATATATATATAAATATATATATATAAATATATATATAAATATATATATATATATATAAATATATATATATATATATATATAAATATATATATATATATATATATATATAAATATATATATATAAATATATATATAAATATATATATATATTTATATATATATAAATATATATATATAAATATATATATAAATATATATATATATTTATATATATATAAATATATATATATAAATATATATATATATAAATATATATATTTATATATATATAAATATATATATATAAATATATATATATAAATATATATATATAAATATATATATATAAATATATATATATATATGGAATTGAACAGTAAAAACATCCAGATCAATTTATGGACAAATTTCAATAATATTCCTATCACATCTGAAAAAACAAGAGCCATCAGGAGAGGGTACATCCCCCCGCCACACACAAACTGAGTGTATTTGTATGAAAACAAGCTCATTCAATTTAGCAGATCATGATAATGAAACCTACATGTGCATGCTCACGAATATGCTCCTTAATCTCTACTTTTTGACAAACTGTGTGATTGCTATGACTTGGTACCTAAAAATGCTGTTGAAAATTCACCAACTGTGTAAAATAAAACTCATAATGTGTCAGAGACGTGGAATACTTCAAGGTTTGCTGCAAAGCTGAGGCCAAACTGAATTGTGGCCTTTAATTTGTATGAAGAGTCACCTGATGAAGTACAGTAAGTTGTAAAAGGAGAAAAGAATAAAATTTCAAGTAATTGTAGTGAAAATTTCAATAAACGTTATAAAGTGCAGAATTTTCTACATCTACTGTAGGTGAAAGTTCCTGCAGGGGCTGCTCTTTAGGGGGTGTCAGTGAGCCATTTTGCCACGTTCATGGCCAAAAGCCATAATCTGTATGTGTCTGTCATGTGTCTAAAAATAGACTAATTACCACATCTGGTTCTGCTGTGTCTTAAACTGCAGTTACAGTAACGTGACAGCATGTGATCCCTAGTGGTTGCTGAACAAGTCCATAAATAATTTGCCTGGATCAAATTAAAAAATATCACCTTTACAGTGAGTTATATAATGGAACTTTATGCTTTTTTAAAATTTATACTGGGACCTTATGGGGCAATTTGTTGGTAGTCCTGGTGCTCCATCAGCCTGGTAAAAATTTCTTAACATCAAGAGACAGCACTCCCACATATGGTTGACATGTTAGCCAATTTCATGACAAAATATTATTTTTGAGTTATGCTCCGAACAAAATATTACAAACACATGAACAGACAGACGGATAGTGATAGCCAAACCCCCCTACATTCCGTATGGACATCTTCCATCTCTCCATGCTATTCCTTTTATGTAATTCCCTTTATGACCAGCCAGCATTTGGAGGCAGGCAAATTAAAGATTGGGAGTGTTTTCTAAAAACAACTGTCTTGGTAGAGATCAACCTCCAGATGTCTAAAAATAGAAAATGATCTTATTGGCTCAGGAAGTTAATATTCCAGAACAATAAGTCTGCTGGTCTCCGATGCTCAAAGCACAATTTTTGTCTGTAATTGGTTTCTGAACTCATATTTTCTCTTTGTGTTTCTCCTTTGTTGTGAATGGATTTAGCTCCACATGAGTCTGGGGGAGTAGCTTCCATCCCTTCCTGCTGATGCACCTCCACTCTTCACTCGCCACACGTCACCATGATCACTGACACTTTTCCCCCTTTGCCCAGCCTTTCCTCTTCTCTCTCACATCTCCACACTCCACGCTTTGCTCCCCAGCCTTATTTCTGTCATTCTACCCTTTCTCCTCCCTCCGTTTTGTCCTCTTCATTCTGCCACAATTCCAGACCTCTTTTATCTTTTTCCACGGCTTGGTCTTTTTCTCACATCATTAATGCGTCTCCCTCCTTCGCTTTAGTCTTTTGGGCATATCTCTCTTGGCACTATTCACCTAGTCAACACATTTTATGGGCTTAATCCCTTTTCTCACTGTGTGTTTACAGGTTTGGGGGCAGGTATTGATTTGCCTCTCTTTGTTTCTCCCATCAGTTGCTTCCTCTCTCTTACTCGTTGTTGCATCTCTTACTCCTTGCAGCCCCACATGGCTAATCACATTCTTTTTCCCTATTTTATTCACCCACTTGGCTCTTTTTCCACCTCCCATTTTTTTTATTTCTTAATCTCTGCATCATTACTTTGTGTCTGTGTTGTTTTTTGTCTCTCATCGCTGTTATCTATTTTACTCCCACTTCTCCTCTTCATCATTCATTTGTTCTTCTCTCTTCCTCCTCACTCCCTCCTTCCTTCCTTCTTTTTTTCTTTCCCTCCTTCCCCTATGACCCCGCCTCATTGATTATTGCTTCGCTTGCTCAATCTCTCCTTCTTCCTCACTTGATTCATTTTGCCAGTCAAGCTATATTCGAATGGCTTACAACTCCTTCACTCAATATTTCTGTGTGTGCATGTGTGTCTGTGTGAAAAGGGTGTTGTTCCACAGCAGGATCAAATGAAGTCTTGTGGATTGTTTGAAGTGAGAGAAAAAGAGATGGGATGAAAACAGTGGAACTGAACAGAAACCCATGAACAACAGAAGAAGAACCTAAACAGTAGAAGAAAAGTGAGGAGCAAAGAGGGGCAAAGATGGGGGAGGAACAGAAGGAAGAGAAACAAAGCAATAGAGCACTTTACAGGATTTTTTCCTATTTATATCTCTCCCCCTCTTACCCATTATTCCTCTTTCCTTCTAATTATCACTTTCAATTTCAGGCCTCAGTCTCATTCCCTATCACCTAGAGTATCTTTTACTTCTGTTTTCGCGCTCTCTGCATCTTTCTCTGCTTCTTGCACAGTAGCCTCTCTGCCTGCTTTCTAAGTTTTTCATCTCAGTTCAAAGCCTCTGCAACTGCAGGAGACAGCAGGAGATTTCCTCTTTGTGGGAAGAAGCAGCAGGGAAGATCTCAGGAAACATTCCCTTTTACTGTTGATGCATGGTATCACAGTCTAAACTCTAAATATGGGCTGTTGTAAAAGGGTGACTCATTTTATTATAAGACATTTTTTTTATTTTCTCCTTTGTTTTTGAGAAAGAAAAAAAAAGGGTTTCAGAAAAGAAACCATTATTTTACACTCTGTTACTGTAATGAGAAAAGTTAATCTTCCCATGGCCCCTTTCTAATGAACTGTTCAAGTCACAATGTTTTAATTTAGTATGGCAGCGCACATTGAAATGCTGTTTTTCTTATTTAAATTGTTACTTGTTTTGTGGGACTTTTGGGCTGCAATTGCACAAAACTACAAGAACAACTGCCATTGTTATCATTTATTGTTCAGCAGTCCATTATTAGAAGATTTCAATGACAATGAGACTGGACACTTTTTTTTCTTTTTTCTTTTTTCTTTTTGAGATACTGTATTCATCCCACAGGGGGAAATTCTTTCACTGCATTTGACCCATCCCTGAGGAGCAGTGGGCTGCCACTACATTGCGGCGCCCGGGGAGCAAATTGGGGTTCAGTATCTTTGCTCAAGGATACGTCAACTTGTAGACTTGCAGGGGCTGGGGATCGAACATCTCCAGTTCATGTTCTATATAATATTCAATATGTTGGTTGGTTTATGTACTGTAAGCAGGTTCAGTCTCTTTAATGCTTTCTTTTTTTTTTACTTACATGAGTCCTACAGCCTTGATTCCAAAAACGATGGGATGTGTAAAAGGTAAAAAGGACCTGTATTTATCAACAATGGTTTTACAACATGTTCCTGATCCATGAAATAATATCCTTTATCCAATCATGTTTGACAAAGAGGGGAATCTCGCACTATCCTTGCTTGTGAATGAGCCTTTCGAGGATGCCCCTTTAGGCAATCTTGATAACACCACCTGCTACCAAGTAACGTGTTTGCCTGTAGAATGTTTTCTCACAACTTTCCATCTTACTTTTTATCTCCATAAAATAAGAAACACCACGCAACATGAGAAGACACAGGGTTGGTTACCAATTTCACCCTGCTACCTCTAGCTGACTGCAGTGGGCAGCAGCGATGTTTTCTCCCTTCGTAGCAGCAGCTTCTCCCAGTCCTGGTGCACACGATGACTGCTAAATGTGTGTATAGGGTTGCCAACTTCCACGGGTAGAAATAAAGAGCAGCTGCATATGGCTGTTTTGTTGAATCATGTTTTGTTTAGTAACAGTGTTTCATTATGTGAGAGGCGAATTAAACCTGACTAAAGACAAATCTGGTGTTTATGAGTGTCTCCAGATTGCCTGCAGCTACCAATAGCTCTGAAACCGCTCATTCTGCAGACCAAGATGTCCAAATTTCAGATCAGTGAACCAAGAGCAACATACAAAAGCATCCAATTTAAAAAAGCATGACAATCATTTGCCCTTAGCTCCAAACAAAAAGCCACATTCATCAGCCCTGCAGTGACAGCTCATTCAAAGCTGATTGTTTGCAGTTTCACAACCTTTCCAAATTGAATCTCACAGAGACGAAGTTGTGTTGCTTAATCATCATTACTGGATCAACACTGGATATCTTGGATCATTGACAAAACTAAATGTTTGCCTTTGTACAGAGTGTGAGTCAAACATTTGGTGAAAATTATCTTATACACACAAAGAGTCTATTTAGAAAAGGAACCGGAACATTGAGAGGCATGCATGGGGCTGAATACTATTCACAACATTAACCAAATTAAATATAGGTTGAGAAATTCTTGACAAAGATTGTTTGGGTTTGTGTCTCGGTCCAAGAAACTTTTATGTATCATCAGGCTTGTTCCCCGATCATCAAATACCAATGACTTGGAAAAGATCAAATTTACTGTGTTTGTCCAGAATCACTCACCCCACCTTACTGGCATGCTAATGCAGAATAAGTAATGCTAACTCTGATATATGAATACAGGTGTTAGTTGGATATTAAACAATCAAATCCATTTGCATGATGCAGAATTTCCTGACATAACATACAGAAACAGCAGATTCATCATCTGTAGAAACTCAAAAGTTGCTGTTATTGTTCTGTATTTTTTGGAAGCAGATATGAAGCTTGTCAGCTTTTCTTACCTTTACAGCTGGGTTTGGTTTGGTTCCAGGTTCCATCTTTAGTGCAACGCAAAATGCTATGTCCAGGTCCAGGTGGTTCCATCAGGTGACCAGGGTTACAGCGGTAGACCACCGTGTTGTT